>CM029522.1:28791368-29391368 GCA_017140615.1 Eucalyptus cladocalyx
TACTTTAAGAATGACATCACATAGTGCGTGCTTGACTTCTCGAAGTTCCATGTCTAGAAGAGAGCGGACAAGTCTAATCTTTCCTAAAACCCATTTAATTAAACGTAATTTTCCAGTTTAAGAATATACACAAGAAGTTAAAGGGCATAAACTATGAATTTAGAGTGGACGAATTTACATTTGGTAATATCAGGATATCAATAGATGATATTATAAGGCATAACTCCAATGCCCTTACTTTTATTAATGTCGATTCTAGACGTTTATTTATGTTATTTTTTGCATATTGATTGTCTCATCTTTGTAAGTCATGTTTATAGAAAATTCTAGAATTAATTTACGTGCACAAATTATATAATTGGATAATGACAATTTCTTCAAATGCATTGCTCGGGCTTCTTTCAGATTAAGAAATTTCCTTCCACATGGATCAGTCAAAACTCAATGATTAACTCTAAAGTGGTGATGAGGGTTCTTCACGTTTACTAAACAGCAGTAGCTATCGATATCGTCTTGATTTTGCTTTTCTAATTATTATGAATACGAGACTCAATATTTCATTCTACATGTATATAGCATAAATGATCACTTCATTGGTTTTTTTTTCGATTTGATCTTGATTACAAAACTTCCTGAGACCGACATCAGTCACGCTTATTTTGGTCAGAATTATAATGGTGACCATGCCTTACTTGCAAGCCTTACATCACTTTCTTAGTTTCTTGCTTGATATAATACTTTCATGAGAACTATTTGATATCATTGAGATCTCAAAATTTATTTTCTTTTGTTTGTTTTTTTGACAATTCATATTCTATATATTTTGAGCCAATTGTGAAGTACTGTTTGTGGTATTACTCTAAATGTCCTCATTAGCTACTTTCCGGAATTCTATTTTCACTCACCTCATTTCTGCCATTCCTTTCTTTTCTTGCTTGCATTAACACCTGTGACACTTGCACATATGGTGCAGCAATATCATCTCTCATCTATCCTCTCTCTCTCTCATATTTATTACTAGAGCTCGCAATGCCAAGGTGGTTGTTGAGCCCATGCCGAAGATCAGAAAAGTAAGGTAGCTCAAGAAAGGTAGTTTGAGGGGAACACAGCGTTCCATCGCATTCTATGTTTTGTAGCCACAAAATCGCACTCCAAGATCTTCCATAAAGTCGAATAAAAAACACATATAATCAGTATAACTGCTTTAAATCCTTCATATTTTATGCAAAATCAATGATAATCCAAAGTTCAAGTGTATCTCATTTATCACTTTCAATGGTTTTCACTCAACATTTATTACACTCCTTATGTGAGGATATTTGTGTATTAGGATTGGTAAGTTCAATGAAGAACTCCACTAACTACCTTATAGACTAAATAAGATATTAATCTTAAATTCATTGGTAAGTACCAAAAATATATGTGATGTTTCATTTATAGTGTCAAGATCAAATCTATGTCAAGTAAATAATTCACAGAGCGTTAATGTAGTTGAAGTGATGGTTGTAACTAAAGAGAGACTTTCTTCTTGTTCCAGCTATGAAGTATTGCAACAAGCGTATTTGGTAATTTAAGCTTTAAATTGACTAACACTTTAAACTGTGTAAAATTAGCTTTCAAAAGTTAATTGGCATACAGGTGCTATGTGAAATTTAAACAACACCTATAAAGTTGCAAAAATTTCTTTCACAGCAATAATTTCTATGAAAAAGATGTATAAGAACATCAAAAGTTGCTTCGTATCGTAAACATAAACCGAACAACATTTTGCATTTACTTTTTCCACCCTCTTTCAAAGTTGGTTCAATGCTTATAAGGGTACATCACATTATAAGTGTATCAAATTTGGCATTATCTTAGTATGAGTATGATTATGGTTTTGTTTAATAAGTTGGTTAACTATTGGTAAATTGTTTAAAGAATTCTAAACCTTTAATTATGTTATCTGTATAAACAAACAATTTCTGCCAATTGACTTCATTTAGCTACTTTTTATAAAATAGGATCGGCAATGCCATATAGATTTCATTTAGCCGACATATATAATTTTTAATACTTGTTTTACATTTCTTTTGAATTTTTATTATTTTTCTTTCCTTTTTTATTTCTTCTCTCTAGTTACACGTGGTGCCATAACATAGCCACAGCTTATGCCAACCATCTGCCATGACGATTTCCGCATCGCATACCAAATGTGAGTATCAGCTGGATGGTGGGCTTACTCCTCCTAGGCAGATTGCCGAGGCCAAATCCTCACTGCAATCAAGGTAGCCTCATCTTGCTTCTAGCTAACGCCACCTAGGTGAGTTGTATGTTTTTTGAATGGGTGAGTCGCCCTAGCCTAGAGGGCTGGCCTCATCCTAGTTTGGGTGGTCGAGTCTTGCATGGTTTGTTTGTCTCGCTTCTCTAGGGCTATGCCACCGGGCAATAGGAAAGAAGAAAGCAAAAAAGAAAAGAAAAAAATCAGAAAATTAATAAAAATTCAAAAAAATACTAAAATATTATTAAAATTGCCCACGATGGCCCCACGTGGCTCCCTTTAAGCTTCCACGCAAAAAATTTCAAATTCATAGATGGACTCATTTGATAAGAAATGAAATTTTGATGAAATTGGCAAATTGTCTCTTAACAAAAAGTTGTACCTATGAACTTTTGAACATAGTTAACTAGATATGTGGTTTTAGAATAGGTAAGACAAAACTTGTGGTTAAGAGACAAAAAGACAAAAGAGATGCACAAGTGTAGAACACCAAATTTACCGCTCAACTATCATGAACTCCCGCAGCACAAATTTCAAAAAGGACGCCTATCGGCAGGGAAGAATTCCCATGTTGCTTGGGTTATGGATCTGTTTAATAGGTGCCATATAGCCTGTCGACGTTCTTACTATGTCAATCAATCCACTTTCTCCAAGGAAACATGTATTCGTATCCATGATATGCCAGTCATATTCACTTCATGTCTCCATTGCTGCACACACGATCTTCTTAAATTATTCCCCGGTTCAAAACAGAATTGAAGGGTTGACTGTAACAATTAAAACACATTACTTTGTCCGTTCAATAAATAACCCAATCTATTAAAGAATGAAGGTAGGTCCATTTGCATTTTCACTACCATTCTCATTTTCAAGCTCAAACATAAAAATTTCCACTAAGTTATTACTCCTATATAAAGCCTACAGACATTCTCGAAACGCACTCAACATTCCCGAAGATTTGCATCTAGTTCCCATCATCAATGTCGAAGCTATTTCACAGTTATTCGATTGTTGTCTTGATAGTTTCAGTTGATGATGCAAGAACTTCGTCTATCTAGGTGCGAATATCGGCGAGCTGGCAGCATTTTCTAACTTGTGAAGTCAGACGAAGTTGTCGTTGAGGGTTCTCGGTCTGGCATTTTGATTCGATTTGACACACTTAATTTAGCTGGCATTATCCGTTTTGTGCTCTATGGAATTCTTTAGCTATACTCGATTTCATGCTGTTTTCTGACTATTTATCTGAGTCCAGTATTTATCATGGCCATCTTGCTGCAGTGGTTTGTTCTAATTATTTGAACATGGGAGATGATGAAGAGGCGATAAGAAAGTTTTGTTCACGTTTTTGTGCAAGATCATTCGCTGATGTGTTGGTGAATTGCTTTTTAGAGTAATGCAACATGTGCTAAGAAGAAAAGCTAGGAAGAGTGCGAAAATGTTTTGACACAGCAGCCTACTCTAAACTAAATGCTTTCTCCCGAAGATATTTTCTGATTGGCATGGAGAATCGTCGCCTTACAATTCTCCTCAAAAACAAAAATCGAGTAGCCTACGCAGATTGCGGGCGGCAATGATCTTCGGCAATATTTCCGACAGATGGGATGAAATAAAAGCTAGCTATCCGAAAGCGTAGACGATCAATACTTAAAACAAATATTGTCAAAGTATGCTCAACATACTTTGATCATTCAAAGAAATTCTATTTTAAATCAACATACTTGCAGTGTTCACCAAATCAGCTGACAGTAATATGCATCCGCTAATAAGTCTACATGTTCCAAGTTTTTGAGTTGTACATGAGGTGTGACTCGGGGTAACCTACGGCAGCCAACGTCGGATTTAGAGTAGACTTATAGCTCGAGTTCAATTGTTGAGTGCAGAGAAGTGGAAGTTTTTTACTTCTTTTGCATGCAGGAGAGATATTTTCGGGCTTCATTCCGAAGTTTTGGGTCCAGGGTCGTCATCACTTTCGTACCTTGAAGTGCGTATACAACGGTTGAGGTCTCGACATTGAAGAGGGCAGTGCCAATGCTGTTATGTTAAAGCATTTTCTTTCTTTCTTTCTCTATTTCGTTTAACTATTCATACGTCTCTTCTCAAAGTATTAAATTGTTCTATATTTACAAAAAACACAAGTTATTTCAGGTGGTGTGAATAGTAAACGAAAAAATAAAGAAATGTTTTCCTTTCATATGGAAACTAATTCTTGATTTTCCAAAATATTTAGCACTTGTTAATTGAAACCCAAAGTTCATGAACTTCGGATGAAAACTACAAAGTAATTGCACAAACTTGTGATGAACGAGTATCTTATAGATTTATTATTTCTTTTTTTTTCTTTCTCCTTGTTTTTAAATTTCCTTCTTAAATAACTGAGAAAGTGTTAAATGTGAATCATGCATATATACAATGTGTAGTTGTTTTCAATCACTTGTTGTCACTTAAAAAGATGACCAATTTTTTAATAATCAATGAAAGTAGTAGGGTTTCTGTCAACGAGAACGAGGTTTAGTCAGAAAAGGTCATCATGAAACAAGATAGTCAACAACCTGTAAACTTTCCTGACAATGAACCAGTTTAGCAAATAGAGCGGGCCCGAACCTCTTTCCTCGGAACCTGATTTTACTTTTTCAGAGGGCAATGTATATATTGATAGAAATAAAAAATAAAAATGGCTGCAAAATGATGACAATTACAAAAATCAAAAAAATCCTTAGGCGTGATGCTGAACCTGTACACCTTTTACAACTTTTTGGGTATACATCATCACTAGATCAATCAGAAAGTAGGTTAAGCAAGTATTTGAAACTTTTTCTTACTGCCGAAAGATATACTAATGGTGATTCAAAATTAACATCTATGCAATAAAAATTGTTAGAGAGGATATGTAAACATATATAAGAATAATGCTTGAAGATTTCTAAACGCATTCTTCGGTAGAATGTCTATTTATCTTTAATACTATCATAAATTTTCTTTACCATGCTATTTATTTTTATCCAAAAGATCAATAGAGACTCTTTCACAATCTCATCAATTAATACAGCTTCTCATCCTTCTTGATTTTTTTGGTAGAGTTAAAACTATTTTTAAAATACTCAGGTATATTGAACTTTGAATATTTTAGGCTTTTATTTTATACTATTTTTTATAATATCAATTTTTATGTAAGAACATTAATTTTAACGAGTCTTGTTATTGCGTGTTATAACATGATGAATACATAAAAATCATTGTTATGTTGAAACAGGGATTAGTGTTTCCAGATGATTAAATGACATATTCGACCAGAAGATATAGAGTGATATGAAATTTCACAATACAAATTAAGAAACAACCTTAGAAAGAAAGCATATAATATACCATGCTGCTACACAGTCACCATGAATTTTGGGAGTATACATTCATGCTTTAATAAATGGTATCAGAATAAGAACTTTCTTAAACAAGCGAATCCGTTTGTTACCATATTCATTGAACATCAAACTGCAATATGTTGAAAGTAGATCTGTAGTTTCAAATGGAAGATTTTTCTGTTAGCGTGCATAGGCACATTTTGTATTTGGGGAAAGGTTAGTGAATATTTAAAGTGGGACAGCGATACAACAATGCAAGTTATACATTTTTGAGAGCTAAATTTGTATTGTAGCACCATGCTTAATGTAGATGTAGTGATGGTTCAAAGAAGTCAGATATGGAGTATCAGCTCAAAGTATTTTGAAAAGCCCCACATGTGGGAATTTTTTTCTTTTTTTTGGTTTATTATTCGAAAATTAAATAAAACAAAATAATAATAAAATAAAGCCTAATTTTAGGCGTCAACAGGTAGCCAATCCCACCATCAGACGTTTTTCATATGAAGTTAATTTCATCACTTGATTCCTAGCACAAACTTAATTATACACTCCCATCATCTAGTTATATCAGTCATATCAATGCCTCATGTTTCTCTCATATTACAAAGTTCATTTCCTTCCCTTCATGGATTGAGGAAAAGTCAGATCATGACATTCTTCCCACATGATTTTTCAAAATGCCCTCTTTGGGAGCTATTCTCCATATCCTTGACTTCTTTGAACCATCGCTACATCTACCAAGGGCTTACATGAGTGGCTAATGCTTGCCAACAAAAATGTATAACTCATTGTTGTGTCCTTTGTCCCGCATGATCACTGCCTTTCCCTAAGCTTCATGTGAATGGCCTGTGCACGCCCGACACGTACCCATCTTCCATCTTTCCTGCGAGTCCTACTCAACACCATTGCAGGGTTTGATCTCTATGGAAATATGGTAACAAACGGTATTCACGCATACAATTTAGAAACCTTATTCTGATACCATTTGTCACAACATGAGCCAATAGGCCTCAATCATGGGACTGTGCAGCACTTGGTGAGCCGATTAACCCAGCTAGCCTTTCTTTCTAAGGATTGTTCCAATGGCTTGTATTGTGAAACGCCTCATTGTAACCAATCCTTCTATATCTCTGGTCAATATGGCATTTCATCATCCCGAGCAGAGCACTGTCTTGTTTCAACATAACAATAGGTTTTTTAGCAATATGATTAACAAGTGTTGGGATACACAATAACAAGACTCGTTTCAAAATTGTGGTAGCACATAACAATTGATATTACAAAGCATGAGAGTGTTATTGTAAATAAAGAAAGCCTAAAATGCATTCAAGTTCAGTGCACCTGAGTATTTTAAAAAAAATGGTTTTGGTTCCCCCAAAAAAGCCAAAAAAAAAAAAAAAATCAAAAAGAGGATGAGCTATATTGAATTGATGAAGATTGTGAAAGAGTACTCTATTGATTTTGGACAAGAAAATAAATAGCATGAAATTTAAAGAAAATTTATGATGGTATTAAACATAAATAGACATTCTACCATTGAATGCGTGAGTAATCATTCCAAACATTACAACGTAGGTTTTCATATCCTACTAACAATTGTTATTGCATAGGTCGTGGATTTTGAATCCAGAATTAGCTTCCTAATCTGATCGGCAGTAAGAAGAAGTTTCAAATACTAGATACAATTTTCTATTATCTAGTAATGATAATATACCAAAAGTTACAAATCCCAAGAATATTGACATCACCACCTAGCAATTATTTGCTTGTGTGGACCTTCTGTCTGTTTTCAATTGACGTGGCACCAGCCTTTTGTTCTATCTATATACTGCATTGCCTCTGACCAAAATCTATGTTGGCTTGCTGTCAATGATTTCGTCAATCAATCTTTCGTTAGTCTTAGCGAAGGCTTGCGTCAATAACCCTTGCACTTTGATTTGCCAAACTCCTTCATTGTCAACAAGCTTACAGGTTGTTGACTATCTTGTTTCATGATGATTTCTTTTCTGACTAAACCTCGTTCTCGTTGACAGAGCCCTCTACTCATTGATTATTAAGAGTTGGTCATCTTTTGGTGTCAACAAGTTGAAAGCAACTGTTTTTGGTATATACTTGTCATGATTCACACAAACACTCTCGGCCTATTGCTAAAGAGAATTTAAAAAAGAAGAAGAAAAAACAAGGAAATAAATAAATCTGTAAGATACTCGTTCATCCTAAGGGTGGACTTTGCCTGAGTGCACTATACTTTGTAGTTGACCCAGCGAGTCCGCAACTAAGAATTGGGTTTTCAAGTAAACATGTGGTAAATATGAATTGGAAATGTGAAAGTTAAAGTCAAGAATAGTTTCCATATGAAAGGGAAACACATTTCTTTATTTCGTTTACGAGGAATCAGTCACAAAATTATTCCACACCTGAAATAACTTATTGTTTTGTAGTATAAGAACAACCCAATATAATTTCAACAGAGACAGATAATCATAGCATGAACAAACTCGAAAAGGAAAATAGAAGAAAGAAAAGAAAAGAAAAACTGCAGTAACATAACGAGCATCGGCACTGCCTCTTCCGTAGCTTATCGGGGCCAATCAACCGTGCCACTTCCAGGGGCGAGGAAGTGACACGACGGAGAACCGCATCTTCCCCGTGGAGCAGTGGAAGCCGCCGCTCTCCCCGCATGCAAAGAAGTAAAACTTCCACTTCTGGCTCAATGTGAACTCGAAGCCGTCTCCCGCCCCATCCGACACGTTGGCCACCATGGTTGCCCTCTTGAGGTCACACCTCATGTAGCTCCAGAAGCTTGGGAACATGTAGACGCTGTGCGGATGCGTGTTACTGTCGCTTGGTTGGTCGTACTTGAACACTGCAAGTACCGGAATCAATGTTGTTTAAAATAGTATATCACAATGAATGATCCAGAAACACTTGTTGAGCATGCTTGACAAAGAAGTATTTGTTTTTCAAAGTATTGATCGTGCATACACTCGGATAGCTAGCTGCAATTTTTCCTTCCTTATCTGGTCGCTTAAATAGTGCCACGGATCACTTTTCTACAAAACCCACAAAGCTACGTAGACTACTCATTTTTTGTTTGGGGAGGGTTAATAAGGCGATTCTGCTTCTCAATTATCTTCGGAAAGCATTTAATTTAGAAGTAATTTTCTTCGAAAAACATTAGCACTCTACTTCTACTTCTTATGCACATGATTGCATTATATAAAAGTCCCATCATGACTGAATGTCTAGACAAAAACGTTGTGCGAGGACGAACTCGTATCAATTCTAATACCATCATCGATCAATCTCCCATATCAACTGTTAAAATGAAAATTAAGAACAAACTTACGCAACAAAAATTGGGGCATGATAGATACTGAATCCAGGTATAAATAGTGGTAAGCTATAGTAGCGACTTACCAAGAGTGTCCTTGACGTAAAAGGGGCCATTCTTGTTAGCCCAGGTGCTGTAATCGAATCCGAAATGCCAATTCTCGGACCCTCCAACGACAACCTTCGTCGGAGGGACCTCGGTGGGACCATTGTCTTGCTTCGGAGGCCAAGCGTAGCCATTGTTGTTGTTCCACCCTGGATAGGCCAGTGAAGTTCCCATCATCACTGAAGCTATCACGACAAGCACCATCGCTCTTCCAAATATCATCGCCATCGTTTGGAGGGTGATTAAGGAACTAGACAAGTACAAATCTTCAGATGTTGGGGAACTGATTGGTGCATTCGAAGAATGTCTGATGGGCTTTATATAGGAGTAATAACTTAGTGGAATTTTTATGTTTGAGCTTTAAAATGAAAAATGGTAGTGGAAAACGGCCAAATGGACCCTTTTTTTATTCTTTAATAGATTGGGTTGGTGTGAGACGGAGATAATGTGTTTTCACTGTTACGAGTCAACTCCTTCCTTTCTTGTTTTTGAGCGGGTCTCTCCAAGAAAGATCCGCGTACAGCAATGGAACATGAAGTGAATATGTCACAACCGTATCATGGATACGAATACATGTTTCCTTGGAGAAAGTGGACGACGAGTAAGAAGGCGTCGACGAACTATATGGACAGCCAAACAGATCCATATTGCCCGCGGCAAGCAACATGGGAATTCTTCCCTGCCGATAGGCGGCTTTTGAATTTGATACTGCGGTTCTATGAGTTGAGCAGTCTTTTAAATTTGGTGTTCTACGCTGTGTATACTTTTGTCTTTGTCTCTTAACTACAAGTTTTGTCTTACCTATTCGCTAGACTGTATATCTAGTTAACAGGACAATTGTCCAAAAAGTTATATTGCACTTTTGCCAATCTTTTAATTTTGCCAATTTAGTCCTAAATTTTTTCAGTTCTTGTCAATTGAATCCATCTGGCCAATTTTGGCCGAAATTTTTTTACGTGGATGCCAATGGTGCCACGTAGGACCATCGATGCTAACCTGAACAATTTTAATAATATTTTAGTATTTTTTGAATTTTTATTAATTTTCTGATTTTTTTTTTTTTTTTTTGCTCTCTTCTTTTCCTATTGCCGGTGGCCGCCCTAGCCTAGAGGGCAGGCCTCAGCCAAGCCATGCAAGATCGACCTTCGCCCAAACTAGGTGAGGCCAGCCCTCTAGGCTAGGGCGGCCTCACCAGGCATCGGTTGGGCGAGATTGCTTTGGCCTCACCTAGGTGAGCGTTAGCCTTGCCTAGGCAGATCTAGTGAGGCCACCTTGGTCTGAGTGAGGGTTGGCCTCGGCAAATCTACCCTAGGTGAGGTCGGCCCTCGCCGGGGCTCACCCTCACCTTGTTGAGCCTCACATTTGGCAAGCGATGCTAGCTAGTCGGTCATGGCTAGTGGTTGGTCATCGCCTGTGGCCGATGTCTGGCCATTGGCAATAGGAAAGAAGAAAGCAAAAAAGGAAAGAAAGAAAAATAATAAAAATTCAAAAAAAAACATTAAAACAATATTAAAAATTATCTATGTCGCGCTAGCGGTCCTATATGGCACTGCCGGTGTCCACATTGGCAATTTAGTATCAAAATTAGCTAAATAAACTCAATTAGCAAGAAGTGAAAATGTTTATGACTGAATTAACATAATTAAAAGGTTTAGAACTTTTTAAACAATTTTCCCAATAGTTAACCAACTATTAAACAAAACCATCCCACTTGCCTTTACAATCATATACCTAAATGTGCAATTTTTTATGATGTACACTTATGAATGTGATGTACCCTTATGCTCAACATTGAACCAACAACTTAAGAGGGGTATGGAAAGAAACAAATAGGTCAAGAACCCTACGTTTTTGGATTAGTGTTTACGATACAAACTTTTGAGTATGTTCTGTACATCTTTTTCATAGCAATTATAGCTGTGAAAAGAAATTTTGCAACTTGTATAAGGTGTTTGACAAATTTCTCATAGCTGCAGCTCTCTCAATTAACTTTGAGGAAGCTAATTTAACCAGTTTTAAAGTGTTGCAACTTTAAAAACTTAAATTACCAAATACACTTGTTACAATACTTCATAGCATAGCAACAAGGCGACATATCTATAGTTACAACACATCACTGCTATACCATTTAGACACTCTGTGAATTATTTACTTGACATAGGTTTGATAACCATACTACTAAATGAAAACATCACATATTTTGGCCAGCCACCAAATTTGGATTAATATCTTATTTAGTCTATAAGGTTAGTGGAGTTCTTCATAGGTGGGAATCTCCTCTAATCCTAATACACAAATATCCTCACATAAGGAGTGTAACTAAATGTTGAGGGTGAAGAGAAGTCTCATTGAGCCATTGATATAAATGGTAACTAAGGAGAAACACTTGAACTTTGGATCATCATTGTTTTGCATAAAATATGAAGGATTCCAAAACGGGTGCATACTCGATTATATGTGTTTTTTATTCGACTTATGGAGATCTTGGGTGCCGTTTTTGTGGCTTACAAGACATAGGAATGCAATGGTAACTACCTTGTGACCACCTCAAACGGCGACCCAACCGTACCTTACTTCTGATCTGGGGTCATCTGGACTTAACAAATTACACCTAACATTACGAGCCTAGATATATACATATAGAGAGAGAGAGAGAGAGAGAGAGAGAGAGAGTTGCTGCTACTGGTGCGGTAAGTGTCACAGGTGGTCGTGCTCGAATAGACAAGCAAAGCAAAAGAAAAGGGAAAAAAAGGCAGAAATGGGAATGGTGAAAAAGAATAAGTCAACCACTGACGGCTACCTGAGTTTGATTTCTTATCTTCTTGAGAGATTGGGGTGGAGATACATGAGTAAGGAAGCAAGATTTCCCAACCTACAAACAGTACATAATACTCCTAGTGGCTTGCAAAATATATATAGAATATGAATAGACAAAAAAAAACAAAAACAAAAAGAAGAAGAAGAATAAATCCAAACCATTGAACATTCCTAGTAAGTGATGTGCAATTATTTTCTAAATTTTGAGGATCTCAATCCATAGCAAATGGTTCTCCTCGTTGTGCGATCAAACAAAGAAGCAGAAACGACTAAGTTGGGCTACCAAGTACTGCGCCCACCATTTGAAATTCCACGACCAAAAATAAGCCAAACTTGTGTCGGTCTCGGACAGAAGTTTCTAATCAAGATCAAATCAACAAAAACCGAATGAAGATCACGACAGCATGTAAGAAAAGTATAGTCTCGTGGGTCGTAGCAAAGGAAAACAAAATCAAGCGATGCATTCACTAAGAGCTGGCCTCTTGCCAATTAAACACCCTCATCATCACCACTTGACCTAATCAATCGGGCCCGTTTTGACTTGATCCATGTGGAAGGAAATTTCTTGGAAAAGAACCCCTCAATGACATTTGAAGAAATTGTCGTATCAATTATATAATTTATTGTACGCATGCCAAATTAATTCTAAAATTTTCTATAATTGCATGACTTACAAAAGATGAGACACTATTAATGTAAAAATAACATAAATAAACGGTGATCTAGAATCGAACATTGGTAAAAGTGTAAGGGCATTGGATTTAGGATTGAGATCTTAATTTAGGATGGCTTATACATTAGATATCCTGATATTACCAAACATAAATTCATCGCTCTAAATTCATAGTTTATGCCCTTTAACTGAATTGTGTATATTCTTAAACTGGAAAATTACGTTTGAGGTTAGAATGGGTTTTAGGAAAAGATTAGACTAATTCCTCCGCGTGCTCTAGACATGGAACTTCAGAGAGTCAAGCCACTATGAGTATACGTTCTTAAAGTAAGAATAATTCTCTGCAGACCACTTCATTATTTTGACAGTATTGATCCAAAGTTGACCCAAGCAAAGAAAAAAAAGCCATTTTAATGCAAGATTCAAATCATGAACTTATTGTTGTTTTTCCTGTAATAGCATTGACAGAAGTGTGGAAACTGGGAAGCGAGGCGTTGCCTATATAGAAGTGTAGTTGTATCACGTTTGGGTGATGGGATTCTGACAATCAAGGGAGAAGCTCTCTTCATCCGTCCGCTTTATTTTGAATTTTTTTTTTAAATTAAGAATTTATCGAACTCGTTAAACGAGTACCATGAGAAATTTTATGAATCTAGTAAAAGTAAGAGGAAAACCTAAAACATAAAACAGTGTATTTAGCGGTTTTGAAGGAAACCCGCGTGAGCTTTGAGAGTGTTAAACGCATTTCCCCCGAACTTGCAACTATTATATAGTAACCCGTTCGACTTTTATTTTGTCACAACCGTTAATCTCCATTTTTTTTCGTTGGCATGTGCAATACACACATGACTAATAGGGGAAGGGTAAAAATGTACATAATTAAAATGTACTTTAATCTTAACTTTTTTCCGTTGGCATGTGCAATACGCATCACTGTTATTTACTGTATAAAAAAAGTAGAAAATGAGAAAAAAATAGATTAACTAAAATACTAATAATAGAAAAATAAGTAGCAATAAAATATTAGCCAATAATTTTTTTAAAAATTCGATAAATATTGACGCTTTGATAAACCATATTAACATTAAAAAAAAAAGAATAAACACACACTAAGTAAAAAAAGGAAAATTCCACAATAATAAAAAGGTCAAATGACAAAAAAAATTAGTTACTCCTTGTAAGATCCTCGAATTCCAAGCTGTGGGAATATGATATAAGGGTTAATATATGCATGTAGAAGCAAATAAATAATCCCCAAATAATAAAACAATGGGATAGAAAAGTAAGACTTCAAATTTTCACATTTTAAAAGCGACCACACTTATATACATTGCAAATCATAGTACAAATATATACAAGGCGAATTGTTAAGTCAGGTTTTAAACCACAAGTTCATAAAACAAGTCTGAAGAAAGGAATCAACTTCCACCAAAAGAGAATTGTCCTATGACTAACTAGTCAGACAGGACTGTCAATTCTTCAAGCTTCACCTTCTACTCTTTGGACCTCTGGTCCTTTACCAATATCATCTAAGGACCTGAAAATGGTTATACAATAACTAGAGAGACAACGTCTCAGCGAGTTCTACCCCCTAAGACCCGATTAGAAAGCCAATATGCCCTAAAGGCTACCTAAGCACAACATGAGTCAGAGGACTTACCTTGGTCTCAATTCCATCCTGCAAACCAACATTATTTACAGTTGCCTTATATCACGTCAATCAATCAATTCATAACATCATATCAAATCATTAATCAATCAACCTAGTTGATTACATGTCATATTGACTCTTTCTTGGTCGACTCATCCCATACTATCTATAAAGTCCATTCATATCAAGACTACTCACTGCTAAGCTGATAAATAGATAGTATAGTTCGTTTATATGATGGTCGGGTATACTACTCTCTGCTAAGCTGCCATATCATCCATAAGCTGATATAGTATACCGACAGTGCTCAATCTAAGCTGATAAGATATATTGCTCTTTGCCATGCTGCCATATTGCCCTTAGACTAATATAGTATATCGACATATTCCATCAAAACTAACAAGGTATAATGCTCTTTGCTAAGCTGACATATCGTCTGTAGGTCGATATAGTATATCATTCTAACCATACAATCAATTCCATCTTTTTATCATTCTTGATAAAATAGCCGTGTGTGAGTACACGATCGGCCTTAGTCAAAATATAGTAATTTCACATTTTTGAACATCCCACCAATTTTAATAGCCCATTACATATTTTTGGCATTGTAAACCGACGCCCAGTAATTTTCCCATTTATTACCAAAATTAATTAATTTAGGAATAAAATCCTAGAATCATCATTAATTCAATTAAGAATAATTTAAAGCTCAAATAAATAAATGAACGCACCACAATGATCAGCATAAAATTTCGATTGTCGGCTATCCCCAGCTGATTTTCGAAAAATAATTAATTAATTAATTACATAAATTATTAAATAAATTCAATAAATCCAATTTAGGTCCGTAATGCCTAATTGGACGCCAAAATGGATCCGGAAAATGTCCGAGATTCGTTCAATAAATATTATGACCTATTTTCTTACTAACTACACTAACCATATGCTTAACATGCAATGATAAATCTCTAATTTAATTACTCTAATCTAATTTATCTACTTAATTGCACTTAATTAAATCTAATCAACCCCTAAGCATCATTAGCATACTAAGCAAGGTTTAGTGAACAAAACTCACTTGATTAACGAACGGGTCGGATCAGATCGACGGGAACGTCGAGGGGCTCACTTTTCTACGAAGCGGGCCTAGGTTTTGAGGCCTGGAAACACCTCAAAACGGGCATTGGAAGCTTGTTGGAAACCCACTTTTTGTTCTCTATCCTAAGCTGCAAAAACAGGGAAAACAAAGCGGTTTGGCGAGGGAATGGCGACGGTGAACCGATATATGGCTTGGCAAGGTAACCGGTAGCTAAACGGGCTCCGGCTTGGCTCGACTGGTGGCTGGAACACACGGACAGAGACGGACAAGGCTGCTGGACAGTGAGAACCACAGCTAAACACGACAAGAGCGAAGGGGAGGCACATAGGCGAGCGATGGCTGCGAGCGACAGTTCGGTGGTGGTGTGGCTACTTCCGGCGGCTTGCTGGGTTAACGGCAGCTTCTCTCCTGCTGGTTGAGGTGTCAAACAGCACAGAACATAGGGGAGAGAGGCGGTGGACACTGCCTTGGAGAGAAAGAGAGGGATGAAGGGGGCCACATGCCAATTTTTTCCAAGTCTTTGTCCCCTTGACCCACAACAGCCACCAGTTGCTCCTTGGTTGTCAATGAGCCACCAAAGCACTCATAATGACTCTTGAATTGGTCCAAAATGGTGGTGGATGGGGGAGTTACGAATTTGCAAGAGAATGGCTTCAATTGGACTTGATTTCCTACACAATTCAATCCCGTTTAACCTCAACAAATCCCTTTGTCGAGTCCTTATTGATATTTTTCCTCACCAATAGATCCATCGTGCATCCCAATTTTGCGATAAAAAATGATCCCAGCCTTTTCCTAAGCAAAAATGGTCCTATGCCAACTTTTTCTAAAAAAGTCTTGGGTTGCAGAAAAATACTCTTAGACTGAGTCAACTTTCTTAGAATTTATTGTAACATGACAGAATCTTCAATTTCTAAAATTGGACTTAATTTCATGGTTAATATCACTCAAACGCATTTTTAGGGGGACCTAGGCTACTAGGTAGTTTTCGGAGATTTTTAGCGCAAATGACCCATGGTTAATTTTTTTCGAGCCACAATGAACCCACTCGACATATTGGCGACTTTCGTTTGTTGTGAAAATCCCGATAATTCAAATATGAACACATGGTATCCAAATGACAGAAGAATTAGTCTAGAATTGATCGATGAGAATTTTCCAATTTAGTGGCGTCACCCACAATTAGCCACACATCTCAGTCGAATAGACTTATCTCTGATTTCACATTGATTTTATAATGTGCCATAATGGTCTCTAAAGATAAGCATAGTCGAGACGTTGATTCTTAGTCGAATTCTCAAGTCTATATTGCCTTAAAATTTCTTAATGGTTTCCCTGGATAGTCTAGTTTTCTCGAGAGTGATCAACTCTGAGAACAATCCTATAGGTGCGTTGATGAAATGCCCGATTTATTTAATAGAAAACAGGACTGAAAATCTGGGATGTCACATGCCACATGTCTTTTGCGAGGAAGGAGAGAACTTGCATGCCAAGTAGTTGGGAAAAATATTTAGGCTTCATTTAATGATTTTAGATCTTAATTCCTAAATGATAAGAATGAGTCACCTACTTAGGTGTCACACCCCGAACCTTGAGCACGCGCACATCCCTCGGTGGTCGATAAAATTTGCGACATCTTAGGACATGTCACCGCCTATTCGTTTTAATACGCATGTGGAAGCAAAACAATACCCTTGACAACATACAACCTAGGATAGAAAAGCAGGCACCCCATTCACAATCAAAACAAATATTTTTATAAACACACATGCTTATATACAATACTAGGTCGTTTACAAAAGACCGGCTTAACAAAAAGGGAATTGTCCTATGACTAACTAGCCAGACACGTTTGCCGATCCTTCAAACTCCACAGGCTCCGAGGGCGTCGGGTCCTCCACCCTTCCATTGGGAGGATCAGCTGTACTCTCTCCCCTAGGATGGCATCAACTACCACAACGGGAATATCAAAACCTCTAAGGGGACCCACCTTAAATCCATTGGGTTCGAGGCGAAACCACGCTTTGAATTGATGAGACACCGTATGAAAGATGTCCTCTTTGACCCAGACGATAGTCAACACAAGTTTGTAGACCCAGTGACTTTCAAGATCGGGATAATTAAAAACCCGCTCAGTAATCCTCATCAGTCGACCATAACGTTCTAGAGGGATCCCCATCTACGGACCTAAAATTGTTAAGCCCACTACAGGGTGAGACAATGTCTTAGCAAGTTCACCCCCTAAACTCCAATTAGAAAGGAAATACGCCTAAAGGCCTACCCACACAAGCCAAAAGACTTAGCTAGCCTCGGTTCCTTCCTGCAAGTCAATATAATTCATATTCAACCCACACTCACACAAACTGAACTACCGACACACATCGGTTCATCAATTCAATTCAATCCAATCGATATTATTCGATTAACACCATCTGTCAAATCATACCATCTATTCATCCATCAATTCAATCAATGCTCACACAAGCTAAAATGGATGTAATGCTCTCACAAGCTGATATATGTATAGATGGTAACTCATACAAGCTGATAGATAGATGATAGCTCACACAAGCTAATAAATGGATCGTTGCTCTCACAAGCTGATAAATGATTATTGCTCTCACAAGCTGACATACAATACTCACACAAATTGGTAACGATGATCACATAAGCTGCTATGGTACTTAAAAACCACTCTCGATGTCAAAATCCGACACTTGGTATTTTCTTATTAAAATACCTATATTTCACAATCATCACACAATTACACCATTCAACAATCAATTTGTACAAGCAAATCACACTATTGTGATCAATGTAAAATTCTAACGATTGGCCATCCCAGCATAATTTCCGAAAATTATTAATTAAATTTCGAAAATTTAAATTAATTTAAATATATAAAATAATATAATTAAATAATATTTAGTTTTAAAAAAATAAATAAATAACATAATTAATTTAAAGTCTAATCATGCTTACATTAATCTAATTGCATAATTAGACTAATTAATCCATCCACTAAACTAATCATTCATCTAATATAATTAACATTTAACTAAGCTAATCTAACCACATAAACATGTTTAGCCTAATATAAACACCCCTTAAGTATCACTAACTCCCTAACCAGAGTTTAGTGTATAAACTCACTGGTTTAGCATTTCCGTGAGTCCACATTGACGGCAACACCAAGGCGAACAATAAACTCCGAAGTGGCGACACTAACCAAGGTCGGGAAAGGCCCGAAAACGAGCCACGAAGCCCGAAGACCCTTGCTGGTTTGACTTATGTTCTTGGCTGAACTAAGAAAGGGAACCAACAGCTAGTTCGGGCTGAATCGGCGAGGACGGGCTTATCAGAGCTCCGGTGAACGGGTGGCCAGTAACCAGCAGCTCTTGGGGGTTAAGGAAGACTTGCTAGTGGTTGGAATGAGCGGGGAAAGGGTCAAAAAGGGAGGTAAAATGCTGAAAACACGAAACAGTGCACTCGGGTGGGCTTCTAGGTGGTTCGGCAAGCCGTTTCTTCTCCCTGGCATGCAGGTCAGCTAGCAGCTCCTTCCGGAAAATGGTGGGTTCCTCCCATACGGTTTGGATGTCCTGAAAATGATGGTGGGTGGCACGTGAGCTGGTTCGTCCGGGAATGCAACTTTTAACTTGGGTTTTTGGAGAAAGGTTAGTTAGAGCAAAAACTAGAAGAAGAGAAAACAAATGAGGAAAAAAAAGGCTGATAGTGGCTCCAGCGGGTGTGTGACGGTGGAGGGGAAGAAGCTACGATTTTCTCTGGTTCTTTGAAGCTCAAGATGGACAACAACAATGGAGAAAGGTGGCTAGTTGAGGGAGAAGAAGCCAGCTGAAGCAATGGGACCCCAAGGTGGCTTCCAAGCTTCAACACTTGTCCAATTCTCCTCACATATGTCCCCACTAGCCATGGTCCTCACCCTCAACCATTTTCCTCTCCTTGGCTTCCTCAAGAAGCTTGCCAAATGGTCTAAAATGTTGTACACCATGGGGGCTACGAATTTGTGACATTTCCCCTTCAATCTCATTCAATTCCTCTTCCAATCCTCTTAAAATCAAACCAATTGAAGCCCAAACAATTTAGCCAAGGTGTCCTTGTCCCTGGTATGATTTTTCCCTATCAATTGATCCGACTTGACGACCAAAGATGCGATAAAAAACGGCCCTCCGACTTTCCAGATGACAAATGGCTTTACTTTGAAATTTTGTCAAAAATCTCAGTTTGCAGAAAAATCTTCTAAGGATGAGTTGACATTCCTAAAATGAATTGTGACATGACGGAACTTTCAATTTCCGAAATCGGGTTTAAATTCGCGCTTAATTTCAATCTAGCGCGATTTGAGCACGACCTAATCTATCAAGTAGCTTTTAGGAATTTTAGTGCAATTGACCCATGGTTGATTATTTTCAAGCCACAACATAAATCTTCGACATATTGACGACTCTCGATTATCTTGAAAATCTTGAGATTTCAAATACAGACATAGAGTACCTAAAATGACAGAAAAATCAGTCTAGTGCCGATTGACGAGAATATTGCAATCAGGTGGAATCATCTACACCCGAATCATATATCTAAATCGAATCGGCCTATCTCTGATATTTGTTCGATTCTAATAGTGTTGTAATAATTCTTGCAGACTAGCACAGTCGAGTAGCTAATTCATGATCGAATTCTTAAGTATATTGCGTTTAGATTTCTTAATAACTTCACCTGATAAACTAGTTATCTCGTGAGTGATCAGCTCAGACAATAGAACTATAGGCGTGTCGATGAAAAACCCGACTTATTTAATTGAAAATATAATCAGAAATTTGGGATGTCACATTAGGTGTCCCCTGGAATCTTAGGTGAATCTTAAGTTATGATGGCCCTAGATTGTAGCCTTGGTAAACAAGACAATAACCAACCAATTAGAAGAAAACATTAGGCATTAAAGGGGCTTATATGTCCTTTAGGCACCATAGGCAATAATGAGCCTAGAGTGAGCCTTAGAGAGTAAGCAAATAGGTGGAACAATCACAAGCCAACACCAAAGGACCTAGTCACCAACTCAAGAAGATAGGTAGGCTAACTCGTCATTTAGGCATAATAATGAGTTTGCATAAAAATCTAAGAGGAAGAGGCCTATAAATAGGAGAATGCGTCATCACATTTTAAGGATAAGTCATTCTCTCCTTTTCTCTCCCTTTCTCTCCTCTCTTCCACGCCTTCCTCACCAAGCCACCTTAGGAGCCGTCCGCTCAACAAAGGAGCATCTTGAAGCTAGGTCCAAAAAGTTATAAGTAGACTTTCCTAACTCTTTGATGGGGCGATGTGCTACATATATCAATTTTAGGATCATGTCATTGTTTGCTTGTGTTGGCTTTGTATTGTTATGCTTGTTGTGTTTCTATTTGTTTGTTGTTACATCAAGTAAAATCATGGTCTCGCATGGATGTCAAGCACACCCGGATGGCGAGGAAAGGTCTCGGAAAATTGGACGTGTGCCGAGGTGGGTGCATGGCCCACACTTGACCTCGGGACAACATTAAAGCGTGTTGTTACTTGGGACAAGCATCGGGTCGATACCGAAGCCAAGGTGAATGATTCTAAGTCAAGACCACAAGCTTGAATCTTATCCAACATGAATCTAGTAATAGGACACAAAAGTCATTGATTCACTTTGTATGACACGCCTTCAAGCATTTCATTCAGCTAATAATATAAGATAAAAATGGATTGATTGATGTTTGAATGCATGGATACACAATGGACTTTTACTGTCGACGCTGGGGTATGACGGATCATTGCCTAGGGTAAAAAATTGAATGCTGTCTCGATATTGAGATCGTGGACAATGTTGGCCTAGTAAGGCCGATGCCTGGGGGTCACCTTGGATGCTACCCTGATAATGAGATCGAGATGCTACTGCTTGCCAAGGGGGGACCAATACCCAGTTGATATCGGAAAAGTCGATGGATTTCGACTAACTAATCTGACTGAATAAACTGAAAGTCCACATGTAGTCCATGATTGATGCATTTGTGATGCTGGAATTGATGCTTGCACCAATACTGGAATTGAGGCTTGCAAAAGCTGGATTTGTTTGATATGTATTGTTGAGTCCTTGTATAAATTTGAGCATATGTTTGCATCGGGTTACTTAGTACTTGAATGAGTTTTATGTGATGCACACACCTCTCTTTGTGACTAGAATGATCATAAGCCATGGATCTTTGGAGGACTTGTTTTTATACACTAACTCCTTATCTTTGATGCTTGAAAGCACATAGCTTATTGAGAGCCCATTCATATGCATAAGCAATGCAAGGCACGAACCTTACTATTAATTTGCTATCGACAAATGGATAGTGATCTTATATCCGAGGATCGATGACGAGACATCCTCCTATAAGAGAATTATGGATTTTTACTTATTGAGTCATCGACTCACTTTTGTTGTTTTCATCATTTCAGGTGTGGGATGGGTGAACCAACCCTACTGTCCGTCCATCCCAATCTTCTAATTGATATGGTTACTATCATGACGAATATAGTAGCCTTAGAAGAGGACGTCACTTACCGAAAGTATATTGCCACTGTATGGGTCCAATAAAGGGTAGGCACCTTGCTTCCCCATGTGGAGGAGGCTTGGTGCCTCATTTTTTATGGGGACATTTTAGGTCCCATTTAAGGCCTTATCCTTCTAGTGGATTTTACGGGAGCATCATAGAAGAAGGATCTAGGATAGGGGCCATTTTTGGAGGAACTCGATAGAGGAGCTAGGCTACCACAGCCTTTTAATCATTGATGTGTGGTAATAAAGATAAGTAGCCTAGGAATAAGATGGGCATGTAATCATAATAACTTTTGATATGTGTATATATGTATGAATATATGTTGCTTTTGTTTGCTTGGCTTGTATATATGTTGCCTGACTTCTATGTTTTTGTATACAGGGATTATTTTTTAATTAGTTTTTGCATGTGCTTAATCAAAAATAAAATATTTTTGGGACAATCAACGTGCCTAGATGTCGATGTTCACCTACCAAGTCATGCTCTCCTACCAGAGGTGGGGTGGGAGTGTGACACTCCTTATGCACATTTAAAGGGTTAATTAGCTTAACAATGATTGATTGATAAAAATATTTAAAAGAATGCAAAGTAACTGATGTCCTCAACTCACATAAGGAACTAATTGACCAAAATTAAGGTGATATTTTATACATTTCTATTGATCAATTATTTTTTATATTTAATTAACCGTTTAAGCGCATAATAAGTGTCCAGTTTTTGTTATTTGATCTTATTGCTATTAATGCCTTTTTGCTTTTTCCTTAAGTGTCTTTCTTTTCTTTTAAATATCTTTTAAGTTCTATTAATATACCAATAATTAGATTCTTTTTTATTTTTGAACATTATTATAGATATTTATTGTAAAGGAGAGATTACCATCAGAAAATGAGATAAATATATAAGTTTACTCCTTAACAATCATGTGCACTGTACACTCTAAACTAAATATTCAACGGAGGATTAACAGCTGTTACAAAATCGAAGTCCGAGGGGTAATATGTAATAGTTGTAGGGGCAAATGTGTACTATCCTTAAAGTTCGAGATAGTTTTGCGAAATTACCTCTTATATTTATTTGGTTTTGGTTACTTAGATCTACATCTAGATAGAACAACAATGATCAATTGGGAACTTTACCAATAACTACATCATTCATTAGCTTGAAATAGTTGGTCTTTTGCCTTTAATTTTAGGCAACTGCTGAATTATCTTCATGAAATCCAAAAGTGATTATAGATTTAATAAAGAAAAGGGTAGAGACCATTTGTGTAAAAAAAAAGAAAAATAACGACTACTATCAAACTTTTCTAAAAGCTTGAAGGCATTGAATTTAGGATTAATTTCTTAGTTTAGAATGGTAATTTACAGGTTACATTTATCTTATTCAATGAGTTATATATCAACAACCCAATTGAATGCCTAGATTAACCTTCATCACCCAAACTACCTCGATTCAACCAAACATAAATTCATCGCTCTAAAGTTCATAGTTCCTTGTCATCCCTGTTAATATAATCCTATATTTAAGAAAATGATAAACAAGTGCCCTAACTTTCGTATGACACTAAATGAAGTGCTGTAACATTTTTTTTTTAATCACTTGAGTACGATAACTTTATATTTTCCTCATTTGATTGGCATGTGTGGTGAATATTTAGTGATCAATTAATAGTTACATCACTTAAATGAATATTTTTCAGAATCATGTCACTCAATTGATCATAAAAAAGCTACAACATTCATGTGAGCCACGTATGAAAGTTATGACACTTATGGTATCCTTATTCCATTTGTTTTCTTAGACATAAAATTAGGTCGGAGTCTTGGAATTTCACAGAGTGGACCACTATTTGAATATGTTCTTCAAAGAAAGAAATCCCTGGCAAAGTACGTCATCATGTTGAGATAGTTAATTGAAAGTTGACCAAAGCAAAAAGAAAAGAAAAGAAATTTCAACTCAAAAGTTCAAGTAAGAAACCTATTGTTGTTTTAATTGTCATAACATTGGCCAAAGTGTGAAAGCAAGACGCTTCGTAATTACAAGTCTAGTTGTATTACATTGGGTTGATGGGATTCTGACTATCACGCCTCGAATCTCGAGTGCGCGCATATCCCTTGGTGGTCGACTAAATTGTGAAGTTCCTAAGATGCGTCGCCGACCCAAACAATTCATGCACATGTGGAAGCGAAATAAACAATCCCCATAAAATAATCAAACATGGGATAACAAAGTAGGACAACCCACTTTCACCAAACACACTTTATAAATACATCCGGTTTACACACAGAATGTCTGACTAAAAAAGAAATCTCTAGGCCATCTACACTTTGGACCCTTCAATCTCGGCTATGGATCCTCCATGTTATGGCTCTGAAATTGGTAACCCACGACGAGGTGAGATAAAAATCTTAGAGAGTCTATACCCTAAATCCTAATTTGGAAGATAATATATCTAGAGGCAGCCTATACACACATCATAGAAGACTTACCTCGTCTCAGCTCCTTCCTTCACGTCAGCACAGTTCATATAACATATGCATACATCCAATGTATTCGATAATTGAAATGCCTCGCTTTAATAAATCAATCAATCACAGTGGTCCCGATTATAAGCCTAAATTGTTGTGACACGTCCCATTCCATACCACACAATTTTGTCTAATAATTAGGCGCGGTCATCTTAATCATTCAAGCGTTCCAATTAGTTACGGCTCCACTAGCACGGCCAACTCAATAGTCAGCGGTCTTCCGGCGATCACAGCAACGTCTACCTCTAGACGGCAATCCCGAAGGAGCATCGGTCCGGCCTCTACCGCGATCCGGCATCCGTTGATGTGGGACATTCCACATAAGAGCATCGTCTGGCGTAAACACTCGTGACGGTTTCTCATAACGTTCACATGCACATCCATTTTCAACCAAGGACATTGTGCTTTGCACTCAAATGCCTCAATTTAAATAATATGTTTGACCTATTTCCTTTATATTAAAAACACTCGGTAAAATAATCGTGTGTGGGTACACGGTCAGATTGAGCCATAAAAAGTGATATATTCTCTTTTAAAAATCTCACTATTTGATATAGTACTTAAAAACATTTTTGGCATAAAAAATCGACACCCGGTATTTTTCTAATTAAATACCAAAAATCCATAATTTTGAAATAATAATCCAGAATCACCAATCACCATCCAATTGCACAATTTAACACTCAATTGTATAAACTAATTACATCACAACAATCAGCACGAAATTTTGACGACCGGCTATCCCGGTATAATTTACAAAAAATAATAAATTATTAAATAAGTTACAAAATAATTAAATAAATGCAAAATAATTACATAAATAACCAATTAATCTACCTAGGCTAATCTAACCACCTAATCGAACTAATTAAATTACTCTAACCAACCTAACTACAAAATAACCTACTAAACTAACTAATTACAATAACTAACCACCTAATTGACCTATCTAACTAATTTAATTAACTAAACAAGCTAAATAAATACATTAATCTCACTTAGACTAATCTAAACCTCTCCTAAGTATAATTAACCTCATAATTAAGATTTAGAAAGTAAATTCACCGATTTAACGAGTCGATGAGTTCACAGCGACGGCGACGCAGAGGTGAGCGAGACTCGAGCCTACGGCGATGCCAAAGGAAGCTCGGACCGAGCTAAAAACAGTCAACAAACTCCCTGCTTGATCTGAAAAACCAATTTTGCTCAAGGGCTGGTCGCGGGCTTGGCTTGGCTGTGGAATGGACACTGGATCGAAGGTTAAAGTGGGCTGGTTGGCAGCTCGGGACTGGGCTGAAGATGGTGAAACAAGGGTGAGATTGAGTGGAGTTGGGTCAGTGGATGTTGGGCTGGAACGTGTGGGTTGTAGCGAGGATATGGGTGTGACGTCAAGGGGAGCGACTTCGGTGAACGATGGGCCGACGAGTTGGAGTGTTAGCAGGATGGGGGGTTTAGCTGATGGCGTGATGGCAGAGGAGAGATGGAGTGGCGGTGAAGCACTAGGGGTAAATTTGTGGCGGTTGGGGACGCGGGAGATGGGGGCTGGATTGTTGATGGCGTGTAGGTGGCAATTGATGAAATTCTGGTGTGGACGCGCGGCAGCGAAGTGGGGGACAGACGAGTTGAAGTGCTGGCATCAGGAGGGGAATGGGCGTGCGATTGTTGTCGCTAGGCTAGGCTGAAGCAGAGGAGAAATTGAGAGGGAAATTCATGTGAAGAAGAAGAGAGGAGGAAAATGAAAAGAAAGTAGAAGCCGCCAAGGGGGAAGCAACTGGGCTGGCGTGCATGAGAAGCTGAAGAAGGGGGGCAAAAAGTCAAACAAAAATATCCATTTTCATCAATGCTTGGTCCCCTAAGTCTTCATGCTCATCTCTTGGTCCCCCAAATTCTTTCTTACATAAAAATTCCCACAAATAACTAATCTTGGACAGTAAAAAAGGCAAATCTCTCTCCCATTCGAATTTCTTTTAATCAATTTGCCAAAAATTGATTTTCCGAAAAAAGATCTGGACTCGTAATAAATTCTTCAAAGGATGAGTCGACGTTCCTAAAATAAATCATGACATACCGGAACTTTTGATTCCTAAAATCGGGTTTAATTTCTTGGTTAATTTCAACCGGACGCGATTTTAGCATGACCTAATCTATCGGGTAACTTTTAAGAATTTTTAGTGCAATTGACTTGTGGTCGATTATTTTCGATCCACATTGTGCATCTCCGACTCATAGGCGACTCTCGGTTGTCGTGAAAATCTCGAGATTTCAATTACGGGCACAGGGTACAGAATCGACAGAAAAATTGGTTTAGTGTTGTTCGACAGGAATTTTGCAATTAGGTGGAATCACCCACATTTTAATTACATGCCTCTATCAAATCGACCTATCTCTAGTCTCTAATTGATTTTAACGGTGCCATATTGACCCTTGCAAATTAGCACAGTCGAGCAGTCGATTTTTAATCAAATTCTCAAGTTGGCCACGTTTAGATTCCTTAACGGCTGCACCTGATAAACTAGTTATCTCGTGAGTGACCATAAACATATGAGTTTTTGGAGTAATACATGTTTTCAATGAACTTCTAACTAATATATGATATCCATATTGAACTTTCACTTTGTTACGGCCGTTAAACCTCCTTTTTTTTGTTGACATGCGTACTGCACTTCACTTCCGAGGGGATACGTGTAGTTTTATGTCAACAATTTTTCTAGGAAATATCTTTCTTGCCCTCAATTTTTGTAAGCAATTGAAATTATTAGAGAATATATTTTTTTGGGTCAAAAGTAAATATTTCATTCATATTTCAAAGTTTCAAGATATTTATGAGATGTTCAAAGCAAAGTATATCCCAAGCAGCAAATTAGAATAATAAAGCAAAAACTATGGTGATAAGCACACTCTCATCCCATAAAACCATATCATCAAATTGCGTTATATAGGAAAGTTAGAGAGTGCATAATAGTGATCCAGAGAGATGATCTACAATGACGACCGACTTTTTTTACTTTTTTATTTTGTAAGTAAAAAAGGTGGGAAGTGCTAGCCAACTGCCATGATTTGGGCCGATTGGCCATGGTCAAGGGAGTGTACAATGCCTACCAAGTCCATTCACTAAGTTGGCATTCCATTTTAAGGATCAATGACTGGGCTACCATTGTGAAATGTCTTGTTATGATAAACTGTTCCATGTCTCCATCAACTTGGGTATCTCACCATCCGAGCAAGGTATGTGTCTTGATTCAACATAACAATTTGCTTTGCCTTATCCTGGACATTACCAATAGAACAGCATCAGCTCCCAAGAAGATTTTACTTGGGTAGCCAATCCCACCATCAGACGTTTTTCATATGAAGTTCATTTCATCACTTGATTCCAAGCACAAACTTAATTATACACTCCCATCATCTAGTTATATCAGTCATATCAATGCCTCGTGTTTCTCTCATATTACAAAGTTCATTTCCTTCCCTTCATGGATTGAGGAAAAGTCAGATCATGGCATTCTTCCCACATGATTTTTCAAAATGCCCTCGTTGGGAGCTATTCTCCATATCCTGGACTTCTCCGAACCATCACTACATCTACCATGGGCTTACATGAGTGGCTAATGCTTGCCAAGAAAAATGTATAACTCATTGTTGTATCCTTTGTCCCGCATGATCACTGCCTTTCCCTAAGCTTGATGTGAATGGCCTATGCTCGCCCAACAAGTACCCATCTTCCGTCTTTCCTGTGAGTCATACTCAACACCAATGAAGGGTTTGATCTCTATGGAAATATGGTTACAAACGGTATTCACACATACAATTTAGAAACCTTATTCTGATACCATTTGTCACAACATGAGCTGATAGGCCTCAATCATGGGACTGTGGGACTGTGCAGCACTTGATGAGCCAATTAACCCAGCTAGCCTTTCTTTCTAAGGATTGTTCCGATGGCTTGTATTGTGAAACGCCTCATTGTAACCAATCTTTCTATATCTCTGGTCAATATGGCATTTCATCATCCCGAGCAGAGCACTGTCTTGTTTCAACATAACAATAGGTTTTTTAGCAGTATTAACAAGTGTTGGGATACTCAATAACAAGACCTGTTTCAAAATTGTGGTAGCAAATAACAATTGATATTATAAAGCATGAGAGTGTTATTGTAAATAAAGAAAGCCTAAAATGCATTCAAGTTCAGTGCACCTGAGTATTTGGAAAAAATGGTTTTGGTTCCCCCAAAAAAGCCAAAAAAAAAAAAAAATCAAAAAGAGGATGAGTTATATTGAATTGATGAAGATTGTGAAAGAGTACTCTATTGATTTTGGGCAAGAAAATAAATAGCATGAAATTTGAAGAAAATTTATGATGGTATTAAAGATAAGTAGACATTCTGTCATTGAATGCGTGAGTAATCGTTCCAAAGATTACAATGCAGGTTTTCATATCCTACTAACAATTGTTATTGCATAGGTCGTGGATTTTGAATCCAGAATTAGCTTCCTAATCTAATCGGCAGTAAGAAGAAGTTTCAAATACTAGATACAATTTTCTATTATCTAGTAATGATAATATACCAAAAGTTACAAATCCCAAGAATATTGACATCACCACCTAGCAATTATTTGCTTGTGTGGACCTTCTGTCTGTCTTCAATTGACGTGGCACCAGCCTTTTGTTCAATCTATATATTGCATTGCCTCTGACCAAAATCTAAGGTGGCTTGCTGTCAATGATTTCGTCAATCGATCTTTCGTTGGTCTTAGCGAAGGCTTGCGTCAATAACCCTTGCACTTTGATTTGCCAATCTCCTTTATTGTCAACAAGCTTACAGGTTGTTGACTATCTTGTTTCATGATGATTTCTTTTCTGACCAAATCTCGTTCTCGTTGACAGAGCCCTCTTCTCATTGATTATTAAGATGGTCATCTTTTGGTGTCAACAAGTTGAGAGCAACTATTTTTGGTATATACTTGTCATGATTCACACATACATTCTCGGCCTATTACTAAAGAGAATTTGGAAAAAAAAAAAAGGAAGGAAAGAAATAAATCTGTGAGATACTCGTTCATCCTAAAGGTGGACTTTGCCTGAGTGCACTATACTTTGTAGTTGACCCAGCGAGTCCGCAACTAAGATGAAAGTATAAGAATTGGGTTTTCAAGTAAACATGTGGTAAATATGAATTGGAAATGTGAAAGTGAAAGTCAAGAATAGTTTCCATATGAAAGGGAAACACATTTCTTTATTTCGTTTACGATGAATCAGTCACAAAATTATTCCAGACCTGAAATAACTTATTGTTTTCTAGCATAAAAACAACCCAATATCACTTCAACAGAGACAGATAATCCTAGCATGAACAAACTCGAAAAGGAAAATAGAAGAAAGAAAAGAAAAGAATAACTTCATTAGCATAACAAGCATTGGCACTGCCTCTTCCGTAGTTTATCGGGGCCGATCAGCCGTGCCACTTCCAGGGGCGAGGAAGTGACACGACGGAGAACCGCATCTTCCCCGTGGAGCAGTGGAAGCCGCCGCTCTCCCCGCATGCAAAGAAGTAAAACTTCCACTTCTGGCTCAATGTGAACTCGAAGCCGTCTCCCGCCCCATCCGACACGTTGGCCACCATGGTTGCCCTCCTGAGGTCACACCTCATGTAGCTCCAGAAGCTTGGGAACATGTAGACGCTGTGCGGATGCGTGTTACTGTCGCTTGGTGGGTCGTACTTGAACACTGCAAGTACCGGAATCAATGTTGTTTAAAATAGTATATCACAATGCATGATCCAGAAATACTTGTATAGCACTCTACTTCTACTTCTTATGCACATGATTGCTTATATAAAAGTCCCATCATGACTGAATGTCCAGACAAAAACGTTGTGCGAGGACGAACTCGTATCAATTCTAATACCATCATCGATCAATCTCCCATATCAACTTTTAAAATGAAAATTAAGAACAAACTTACGCAACAAAAATTGGGGCATGATAGATACTGAATCCAGGTATAAATAGTGGCAAGCTATTGTAGCGACTTACCAAGAGTGTCGTTGACGTAAAAGGGGCCGTTCTTGTTAGCCCAGGTGCTGTAATCGAATCCGAAATGCCAATTCTCGGACCCTCCAACGACAACCTTCGTCGGAGGGACCTCGGTGGGACCATTGTCTTGCTTCGGAGGCCAAGCGTAGCCATTGTTGTTGTTCCACCCTGGATAGGCCAGTGAAGCTCCCATCATCACTGAAGCCATCACGACAAGCACCATCGCTCTTCCAAATTCCATCGCCATCTTTTGGAGGGTGATTAAGGAACTAGACAAGTACAAATCTTCAGATGTTGGGGAACTGGTTGGTGCATTCAAAGAATGTCTGATGGGCTTTATATAGGAGTAATAACTTAGTGGAATTTTTATGTTTGAGCTTTAAAATGAAAAATGGTAGTGGAAAACGGCCAAATGGACCTTTTTTCTTCATGAATAGATTGGGTTGGTGTGAGACGGAGATAATGTGTTTTCACTGTTAAGAGTCAACTCCTTCCTTTCTTGTTTTTGAGCGGGTCTCTCCAAGAAAGATCCGCGTACAGCAATGGAACATGAAGTGAATATGTCACAACCGTATCATGGATACGAATACATGTTTCCTTGGAGAAAGTGGACGACGAGTAAGAAGGCGTCGACGAACTATATGGACAGCCAAACAGATCCATATTGCCCGCGGCAAGCAACATGGGAATTCTTCCCTGCCGATAGGCGGCTTTTGAATTTGATACTGCGGTTCTATGAGTTGAGCAGTCTTTTAAATTTGGTGTTCTACGCTGTGTATACTTTTGTCTTTGTCTCTTAACTACAAGTTTTGTCTTACCTATTCGCTAGACTGTATATCTAGTTAACAGGACAATTGTCCAAAAAGTTATATTGCACTTTTGCCAACCTTTTAATTTTGCCAATTTAGTCCTAAATTTTTTCACTTCTTGTCAATTGAATCCATCTGGCCAATTTTGGCAGAAAATTATTTACGTGGATGCCAATGGTGCCACGTAGGACCATCGATGCTAACCTGAACAATTTTAATAATATTTTAGTATTTTTTGAATTTTTATTAATTTTCTGATTTTTTTTTCTTTTCTTTTTTGCTTTCTTCTTTTCCTATTGCCGGTGGCCGCCCTAGCCTAGAGGGCAGGCCTCAGCCAAGCCATGCAAGACCGACCTTCGCCCAAACTAGGTGAGGCCAGCCCTCAAGGCTAGGGCGGCCTCACCAGGCGTCGATCAAGCGAGATTGCTTTGGCCTTGGTGAGGCTGGCCTTGCTAGATTTGGCAAGGGGAACCCTTGCCAGGGCTCACCTAGGTGAGCGTTAGCCTTGCCCAAGCCAAATCTAGCGAGGCCAACTTGGTTTGGGGGAGGGTTGTTCTCACCAAATCTGGCCTCGGTGAGGCCGACACTCGCCGAGGCTCACCCTCACCTTGTCGAGCCTCGCATTTGGTGAGTGAGGCTAGCTAGTCAATCATGGCGGGTGGTTGGTCATCGCTTGTGACTGCTGGTTGGCCATTGGCAATAAGGAAAGAAGAAAGCAAAAAAGGAAAGAAAGAAAAATAAAAAAAAAATCAGAAAAATAATAAAAATTCAAAAAAATTATTAAAAAATTATTAAAAATTGTCAATGTTAGCGCTAGCAATCCTAAATGGCATTGCTGGTGTCCACATTAGCGATTTTCTATCAAAATTGACTAAATAGATTCAATTGTCAAGAAGTGAAAATGTTTAGGACTGAATTAACATAATTAAAAGGTTTAGAACTTTTCAGACAATTTTCCCTCAAGTTAACCAACTATTAAACAAATCCATCTCACTTGCCTTTATAATCATATACCTAAATGCCCAATTTTTTATGATGTACACTTATGAATGTGATGTACCCTTATGCTCAACATTGAACCAACAACTTAAGAGGGGTATGGAAAGAAACAAATAGGTCAAGAACCCTATGATTTTGGCTTAGTGTTTACGATACAAACTTTTGAGTATGTTCTGTGCAGCTTTTTCATAGCAATTATAGCTGTGAAAAGAAATTTTGCAACTTGTATAAGGTGTTTGACAAATTTCTCATAGCTGCAGCTCTCTCAATTAACTTTTAGGAAGCTAATTCAACCTGTTTTAAGGTGTTGCAACTTTAAAAACTTAAATTACCAATTACACTTTTACAATACTTCATAGCTTAGCAACAAGGCGACATAGCTATAGTTACAATACATCACTGCTATACCATTTAGACGCTCTGTGAATTATTTACTTGACATAGGTTTGATAACCATACTACTAAATGAAAACATCACATATTTTGGCCAGCCACCAAATTCGGATTGGTATCTTATTTAGTCTACAAGGTTAGTGGAGTTCTTCATAGGTGGAAGTCTCCTCTAATCCTAATACACAAATATCCTTACATAAGGAGTGTAACTGAACGTTGAGGGTGAAGAAAAGTCGCATTGAGCCAGTGATATAGAGGGTAACTAAGGAGAAACACTTGTATTTTGGATTGTCATTATTCTGCATCAAGAATGATGGATTCCAAAACAGGTGTATACTCTATTATATGTGTTTTTTATTCGACTTATGGAGATCTTGGGTGCCTTTTTTGTGGCTTACAAGACATAGGAATGCAATGGTAACCACCTTGTGACCACCTCAAACGGTGACCCAACCTTACCTTACCTCTGATCTGGGGTCATCTGGACCTAACACATTACACCTAACATTACGAGCCCAGAGATATGTGTATATATATATAGAGAGAGAGAGAGAGAGAGAGAGAGAGAGAGAGATATGCTGCTACTGGTGCGGTAAGTGTCACAGGTGGTCGTGCTCGAATAGTAAAGCAAAGCAAAAGAAAAGGGAAAAAAGAGAGGCAGAAATAGGAATGGTGAAAAAAAGAAAATTTTTAATAAAATTTTTAATAAATTAAAAGAAATTTTAAGTCATAAAAATATTTTGAGTCATACCACATGCATTTCTAATCCGAGATTAAAAATTTTGTTCAATTACCAAATATTTCGAATACTTAGAAACTTGTCCATAAAACAAAAAGAGAAAAAATTATTTCTAAATAGAATTATTCTTGAGAATAAAAACGTTATTATACGTGATATATTATAATAATTGCGGTTTTCTATTCCTCCTAATTTGTATCGATTTCTAACCAAACGGGGATCATCTCTATCCTTCCTCGAGAGGACAAGCCTTTCAAGAGACGACGTAGCCGGCCGCCCATCCTCGTCAATTCCACCCAAAATAAGCCGAACTGGTGTCGGTCTCGGACAGAAGTTTCTAATCAAGATCAAGTCAACAAAAACCGAATGAAGATCACGACAACATGTAAGAAAAGTATAGTCTCGTGGGTCGTAGCAAAGGAAAACAAAATCAAGCGATGAATTCACTAAAAGCTGGCCTTTTGCCAGTTAAACACCCTCATCATCACCACTTGACCTAATCAGTCGGGCCCGTTTTGACTTGGTCCATGTGGAAGGAAATTTCTTGGAAAAGAACCCTCAACTACATCCGAAGAAATTGTCATATCAATTATATAATTTATTGTACACATGCCAAATTAATTCTAAACTTTTCTATAATTGCACAACTTACAAAAGATTAGACATTATTAATGTAAAAATAACATAAATAAAGGGTGACTAGAATCGAACATTGGTAAAAGCATAAGGGCATTGGATTTAGGATTGAGATCTTAATTTAGGATGGCTTATACATTAGATATCCTGATATTACCAAATGTAAATTCGTCGCTCTAAATTCATAGTTTATGCCCTTTAACTGAATTGTGGATTTTCTTAAACTGGAAAATTACGTTTGAGGTTAGAATGGGTTTTAGGAAAAGATGAGACTAATCCCTCCGCGTGCTCCAGACATGGAACTTCAGAGAGTCAAACCACTATGAGAATACGTTCTTAAAGTAAGAATAATTCTCTGCAGACTACTTCATTATTTTGACAGTGTTGTTCCAAAGTTGACCCAAGCAAAGAAAAAAAGCCATTTTAATGCAAGAATTCAAATCACGAACTTATTGTTGTTTTACCTGTAATAGCATTGACAGAAGTGTGGAAACTGGAAAGCGAGGCGTTGCCTATATAGAAGTGTAGTTGTATTACGTTTGGGTGATGGGATTCTGACGATCAAGGGAGAAGCTCTCTTCATCCGTCCGCTTTATTTTGAATTTTTTTTTTTAATTAAGAATTTATCGAACTCGTTAAACGAGTACTATGAGAAATTTTATGAATCTAGTAAAAGTAAGAGGAAAACCTAAAATATAAAACAGTTTATTTAGCGGTTTTTATGGGAAACCCGCGTGAGCTTTGAGAGTGTTAAACACATTTCCCCCCGAACTTGCAACAATTATATAGTAACCCGTTGGACTTTTATTTTGTCACAACCGTTAATCTCCATTTTTTTCGTTGGCAAGTGCAATACACACATGACTAATAAGGGAAGGGTAAAAATGTACATAACAAAAATGTACTTTAATCTTAATTTTTTTTTTCCGTTGGCATGTGCAATGCACATCACTGTTATTTACTGTATAAAAAAAGTAGACAATGAGAAAAATAGATTAACTAAAATACTAATAATAGAAAAATAAGTAGCAAAAAAATACCAGCCAATAATTTTATTAAAAATTTGATAAATACAGACGCTTTAATAAACCATATTAACATATTTTTAGAAAAAAAAGAATAAACGCACAGTAAGTAAAAAAGAAAAATTCCACAATATTAAAAAGGTCAGATGACAATAAAGTAGTTACTCCTTATGCACATTTAAAGGGTTAATTAACTTAACAATGATTGATTGATAAAAATATCTAAACGAATTTAAAGTAACTGATGTCCTCAACTCACATAAGGAACTAATTGACCAAAATTAAGGTGATATTTTATACATTTCTATTGATCAATTATTTTTTATATTTCATTAATTATTTAAGTGCATAATAAGTGTCCATTTTTTATTATTTGATCTTATTGCTATTAATGCCTTTTTTTTCCTTTTTCCTTAGGTGTCTTTCTTTTCTTTTAAATATCTTTTCAGTTCTATTAATATACCAATAATTAGATTTTTTAACATTATTATTGATATTTATTGTAAAGAGAGATTACTGTCAGAAAATGAGATAAATATATAGGTTTACCCCTTAACAATCATGTGCACTGTACACTCTAAACTGAATATTTAACGGAGGATTAACAGCTGTTACAAAATCAAAGTCCGAGGGGTAATATGTAATAGTTGTAGGGGCAAATGTGTACTATCCTCAAAGTTCGAGATAGTTTTGCAAATTACCTCTTATATTTAGTTGGTTCTGGTTACTTAGATCTACGTCTAGATAGAACAACAATGATCAATTGGGAACTTTACCGATAACTACATCATTCATTAGCTTGAAATAGTTGGTCTTTTGCCTTTAATTTTAGGCAACTGTTGAATTATCTTCATGAAATCCAAAAGTGATTATAGATTTAATAAAGAAAAGGGTAGAGACCATTTGTGTAAAACAAACGAAAAATAACGATTAATATCAAACCTTTCTAAAAGCTTGAAGGCATTGAATTTTTAGGATTAATTTCTTAGTTTATAATGGTAATTTACAGGTTACGTTTATCTTATTCAATGAGTTATATATCAACAACCCAATTGAGTGCCTAGATTAACGTTCATCACCCAAACTACCTCGATTCAACCAAACATAAATTCATCACTCTAAAGTTCATAGTTCCTGTCATCCCTGTTAATATAATCCTATATTTAAGAAAATGATAAACAAGTGCCCTAACTTTCGTATGACACTCAATGAAGTGCTGTAACATTTTTTTTTTAATCACTCAAGTAACATAACTTTATACTGTCCTCATTTGATTGGCATGTGTGGTGAATATTTAGTGATCAATTAATAGTTACATCACTTAGATGAATATTTTTCAGAATCATGTCACTCAATTGATCATAAAAAAGTTACAACATTCATGTGAGCCGCGTATGAAAGTTATGACACTTATGTTATCCTTATTCCATTTGTTTTCTTAGACATAAAATTAGGTCAAAGTCTTGGAATTTCACAGAGTGGACCACTATCTGAATATGTTCTTCAAAGAAAGAAACCCCTGGCAAAGTACGTCATCATGTTGAGATAGTTGATCGAAAGTTGACCAAAGCAAAAAGAAAAGAAAAGAAATTTCAACTCAAAATTCAAGTAAGAAACCTATAGTTGTTTTAATTGTCATAACATTGGCCAAAGTGTGAAAGCAAGACGCTTCGTAATTACAAGTCTAACTATATTATGTTGGGTTGATGGGATTCTGACTATCACACCCCAAACCTCGAGTGCGTGCATATCTCTCGGTGGTTGACTAAATTGCGACGTTCCCAGGATGCGTCGCTAACCCAAACGATTCATGCACATGCGGAAGCAAAATAAACAATCCTGAGACAACAATCAAACATGGGATAGCAAAGCAGGACAACCCATTTTCACCAAACACACTTTATAAACACATCCGAGTTACACACAGAATGTCTGACTAAAAAAGAAACCTCTAGGCCATCTACACTATGGACCCTTCAGCCTTGGCTCTGGATCCTCCATGCTATGGCCCTGAAATTGGTAACCCACGACAAGGTGAGATAAAAATCTCAGAGTGTCTACATCCTAAACCCCGATTTGGAAGATAATACACCTAGAGGCAGCCTATACACATATCATAGAAGACTTACCTCACCTCAACTCCTCTCGGCACGTTAGCACATTTCATATAACATATGCATACATCCAATGTATTAGATGTATAAGGCCTCGTTTTAATAAATCAATCAATCACAGGGGTCCTGATTATAAGGCCAAATCGTTGTGACACGTCTCATTCCGTGCCACACAATTTTGTCCAATAATCAGGCGTGGTCATCTCAATCATTTAGGTGTTCTAATTAGTTACGGCCCCACAGGCACGGCCGACTCAACAATCAGTGGTCTTGCGGCAAGCATGGCAACATCTACCTCTAGACGACAATCCCAAAAGAGCATCGGTTCGGCCTTTACCGCAACCCGGCATCCGTTGATGTGGGGCATTTGATATAGAAGCATCGTCCGGCGTAAACACTCGTGATGGGTTTTCATAATGTTCACATGCACATCCAATTTCGGCCAAGGACATTGTGTTTTGCACTTAAATGCCTCAATTTAAATAATGCGTTTGGCCTATTTTCTTTATATTAAAAACACCCGGTAAAATAATCGTGTGTGGGTATACAGTCAAATTGAGCCATAAAAAGTGATATCCTCTCTTTTAAAAATCGCACTATTTGATATAGTACTTCAAAACATTTTTGGCGTAAAAATCGACACTTAGTATTTTTCTAATTAAATACCAAAAATCCATAATTTTGAAATAATAATCCAGAATCACCAATCAGCATCCAATTGCACAATTTAACACTCAATTGTACAAACTAATCACACCACAACAATTAGCACGAAATTTTAACGACCGGCTATCGCGATATAATTATATTACATAATTAATAATTAATAAATTATAAAATTAAATAAATGCAAAATAATTACATAAATCACTAATTAATCTACCTAGGCTAATCTAACCACCTAATTGACCTATCTAACTAATTTAATTAACTAAACAAGCTAAATAAATACATTAATCTCACTTAGACTAATCTAAACCTCTCATAAGCATAATTAACATCCTAATTAAGGCTTAGAAAGTAAACTCATTGGTTTAATGAGTCGATGAGTTCATGGTGACAGCGACGCGGAGGCGAGCAAGACTTGGACCTTCGGTGACGCCAAAGGAAGCTCAGACCGGGTTGAAAACAACCAACAAACTCCTTGCTTGATCTAAAAAACCGATTTTCTCCAGGGCTGGTTGCCGGCTTGGCTTGGTGCGGAATGGACGCTCGGATCGAAGGTTGAAGTGGGCTGGTTAGCGGCTCGGGACTGGGCTGAAGATGGTGAAATGGGGGTGAAATTTAGTTGAGTTGGGTCGGTGGATGTTGGGTTGGAATGTGTGGGCTGCAGCGAGGATATAGGCGTGACGTCGAGGGGAGCAACTTCGGTGAACGGTGGGCCAACAGGTTGGAGTGTTGGCAGGATGGGTGGTTTAGCTGGTGGCGTGATGGCATAGGAGAGATGGAGTGGTGGTGAAGCACTGGGGAGAAATTTGTGGCAGTTGGGGACGCAGGAGATTGGGGTTGGATCGTTGATGGCGTGTAGGTGGCAGTTGATGAAATTCAAGTGTCGGCGTGCGGTAGTGAAGTGGGGGACGGACGAGTTGAAGTGCTAGCATCAAGAGGGGAATGGGCGTGTGATTGTTGTCGTTGGGCTTGGCTGAAGCAAAGGAGAAATGGAGAGGGAAATTCATGCGAAGAAGAAGAGAGGAGGAAAATGAAAAGAAAGCAGAAGCCGCAAAGGGGGAAGCAGTTTTGCTGACGTGCATGAGAAGCTGAAGAAGGGGGGCAGAAAGTCAAACAAAAATATCTATCTTCATCAATGCTCGGTCCCCTAAGTCTTCATGCTCATCTCTTAGTCCCCCAAATTCTTTCTTGCATAAAAATTCCCACAAATAACTAATCTTGGACAGCAAAAATGGCAAATCTCTCTCCCATCCGAATTTCTTTTAATCAATTTGCCAAAAATTGATTTTCTGAAAAAGATCCGGATTCGCCAAAATTCTTCAAAGGATGAGTCGACATTCCAAAAATAAATCGTAACATACCGGAACTTTCGATTCTTGAAATCGGGTTCAATTTCTTGGTTAATTTCAACCGGACGCGATTTTAGCGTGACTTAATCTACCGGGTAGCTTTTAAGAATTTTTAGCGCAATTGACCCATGGTCGATTATTTTCGATCCACATTATACATCTCCGACTCATAGGCAACTTTCAGTTGTCGTGAAAATCTCGAGGTTTCAGTTACATGCACAAGGTACAGAATTGACAAAAAAATCAGTTTAGTGTCATTCGACATGAATTTTGCAATTAGGTGGAATCACCGACACTTTAATTACATGCCTCTGTCAAATCGACCTCTCTCACGGAGATGGTTAATTTTCATGGAAAATTTATAATAATTAAAAGTTTATGGGAAAAATTGTACTACTTCCAAAATTTAGGTGAAGTCTTGAGTAATTTCCCCATGTATTCATTTCGTTTGGGTCTCACTTAGATCTCCATCTAGATAGAATGACAGTTAGGAACTTTAAAGGTAACTAAATTATCCATTAGCTCAAGTAGTTGGAATTTTCACTTTAATCTTGGTCAAGTGCTACATTTTCGTGGGCTCTTTCACAAGTGGGGTCGTCTCCACCGTTCATTTTCAAGGAAGCAATAAACACTGTTGGATATTATGCATTTTGAGTAAGATTTATTACAAAGTGCAAAGTTACTAGAAGTTAATTATATGGAAATAATATCTAGTGTTGGGAAATTATTAAACATTAGGAACTTCACTGGTAACTGCAAATTACATCTTAAAACGAAAAAGTTCAGTAACTACTTGCTAAATTTACTAATCATTAAAGAGAGAATACATATTCATGAGGAGAAGTACAATATCAGTGCCATAAGTTGTGTACGGCATTCACTTTGGTGCCAAAAGCTTCTATCGAATCACTTAAGTGCCAAATCGGAAAAAAAAAAATGATCACTTTGGTGTCACCGGCGAGAAATTCTGGCCAAAATGATTACGTGGCTTTTATATTTAAAAAAAATCGATAAACCCTTTAAACGACGTTGTTTTCCGCCCTACTTAAGAAAACAACGTCGTTTTGTCGTCAATGTGGATGGCTTAGGAAAAACGACACCGCATAGCTTATTTGGGATTGAAATTAGGGTTTTTTTTTTTTGTTCATTCTTGCTCGGCTGCCGTCGCTTGGCCACCGTGCTCGGCCACCGTTGCTCTGTCACCGTGCTTGGCCACCATCACTCAACCACCACCACTCGGCCACCGTGCTCAGCCACCATCGCTTGGCCAAGAAGTGATGGGAAAATAGGAGGCAAGGGCGGAGGAGGAGGAGCAAGAAGGGGGGTTGAAGGTGCAGAGAGAGAGAGAGAGAGAGAGAAGACGAGGAGTGCGAGGGAAAAAAGGAGGGCACAAATGGAGATGGTGGATTGGGCTCTACTCAGAGAGTGGTTGGTGCTGGTGTTGTTCTTCGAGGAAGAAGACGCCACCGCCATGAATTCTCTCTCTCTCTCTCTCTCTCTCTCTCTCTCAATTTGGGGATTTAGGGTTTCGACTTGGGGTTTAAGACACCAAACGACGTTGTTTGGTGGTTTACATGTTGATTGTACTCTCCGACGAGCCACATCGGCGTCAAAAATTAATAAAAAATTGTCGCGTCGAATTTCCAGCCAACCAGATCGGCGTTGGCACTGAAATGATCGTTTTTGAAAATTTTTGCCACTTAAGTGATCCAACGGAAACTTTTGGCACTAAAGTGAGCGCTATACACAACTTATGGCACTGATAGTGTACTTCTCCCCATATTCATGTGAGAAATTTGCTTCTTATCATGTAGTCCAATTTACTTACGATATTCATAGGTTACTAACTAACTTTGGATGAATTTACACTACTATAAAGTTAGTAACTTACTGAAAAGTCTAGAAAATTAATAATTTCTCAAAGGTGCAAACTTAATTTTGTATACGTAAAAGTCTAGAAATTTTCTTCTTATTATTGTTTTATTATTATTATCTTGATCATACCATATTTTCTCATTTTTCTCTAATTATTCTATGCATTTTAATTAATTCTTATGTACTTGAGTTAAAAAAGGGTGATTTGACTAAAGATCCAAGAACAAATACAATTCACTCATGTTAATAACGTGCAAATTAAGAAATAGACAGAGAATTGACCATTGAAACAAATGAAATTTCATGAGGGGTTCTTATGTAAAGGTCTAAAGTGTTTCGTAAAGAGTGCCATTTTAAAAGTTCATGGAGTTCTATGTAATTTCTCCATTTTAAAAGTTCATAAAGTTTTGTGTAATTTCTCTCCTTAAATTTATTACGTATATTCCAGTTTCGTAGTCTACTAACAAGTTTATAAACATCTATTGATGTTATTAATTATTGTAAGATTGCACCGATATTACTTTTAACTATGGGAATTTAAAATGAATTCAGATAAAAGCATAGATAACTTGTAGAAGAGAACTTAGGGCACGTTTGGTAACGATTCCCGTTCCGGAAGCCGATTCGACTAGAGATGATTATTTTTGATTCTGTTCCGGAACCGATTCGAGTAAAAAAACGTGTTTGGTAACTGTTCAAAATTTTTGATTCGGGATAGAATTGCGTTTGGTACCGTATTAATTGATTATGTTCCAAATTAATTTCTTTTTATTTTTAAATAAATTTTAAATAATTTCTTTTGACTTTTAAATAAATTTTAAATAATTTCTTTTGATTTTAAAATAAATTTTAAATAATTTCTTTACTTTTTTACTTTTTCTTTTCTTTTTCCTTTTTTTCTTTTTTTTTTTCTTTTTTTCCCCTTTTTCCTATTCTTCTTCTTCTTCATTAGGCCGGTCGCCGGATCGGCTAGATGAGGGCCGGCGACGCTCACCGGAGCGCCGCCGGCCTCGACGAGGTCGGCCTTCGTCGGGCCGAGCCTCGCCGGGCACCGGGCGAGGCTAGCCTAGCCCCGCCGAGGCCGAGCCTCGCGAGGCCAGCCTTGGCGATCGGCGGGGCCGGGCGAGCCTCGCCGATGGCCGCGAGGCTCGACCTCGCCCCGCGCCGGCGAGGCTCGCTGGTGGCTGGGCTTGCCTCCGGCGAGCTCGCCGGTCCTCGCCCTGGCCTGGCGAGCCTCCGGCGACCTTGCCGGACCGGCGACCGGCGGCGGCGACGGACAACGGCGGGCAATGGCGAATGGCAACCGAGATGTTGAAAGAGAAGAACAAGGTTTTACCGTTTTGATTCTTTTTCTGATTCTCGGACGTAGAATCAATTTTTTTTTTATTCTCAAATCTTGTCCAAAATTGTTCTCGGGAACAAAAAATTTATCAAACGCGATTCTCGTCCCAAACCGATTCTCCGGGAACAAAAAATCAGAATCGGGGCTTTGTTTGGCAAGTTGCCAAACAGGCCCTTAGTTTCCAGATTGAATTACAAAAAAAAAAAAAAGTTACTTCTCACAGTGAATGAAAATTATTTTTTAATGAAAATTAATTGACCACATGTGCAATTAAATTTGGTTAATAAATTTTTATTTACTTGTAATGATACGTTATTAGTAGACTTTTTCCACGCTTCTTTTGACTATAAACATCCATTTTAAGGTAATTGACTAAGATACCATCGTCACATCACATTCTTGTGAGTGACATTTTTCAAGGGTGGGTGAAGTTTTTCAAGGATCCACGTTGGAGATCGTAATACCCTTAATTTTGACATGGACATTATTTATTTATGAATTTACTCAATTGGGTTTTGTGGCCTAGCTAACATGGTTGCTCGAAAGGAATTTATAGGTAAAATCTTGTGGAAGCAAGTACCATGATATTTGGTGGCAAAATCAATCCATTTTGGTCATGATGATAACCATTTAGGCCAAATAGAATGGCCTATTTTGTAACTGCCTGATATCCTATACGGCTTCGAATTTTACATTAATACATAAGAAAATCATGTAATCCTTCTAATTTGTATTGAAATATTAAGCACTTGTAATCAATAAGTACATGAACTTTTTGAGTAAACAAAAAAAATTAAGGATCCACAAAGTTATGATGATAAAGTAGTGAGAGTTATAATTTTTAATTAATGGCTTTTAATGATGTCTACAACTTCCTTGTTTTGGCAATACGCATAAGCAAGTAACTTGAGGAAATGGGTAATAAACAAAGAAAACAATAAAATGTACGAATCATTAAGTGTGAACTCAATTGATCTGATTTTGAGATCTTTTTACCCTATAGGGCCAGATTATTATAACATAGGTACCTAAGAAAAAGCACAAGAATGCCTCGCACCTTCGGTAAGTGTGTTCATTTTAGGTTTTGGACTTTTGGGATTGGATTTACAAAACCAGTTCGGTTGATCTAGTTTCCGGATGTGTATTCAATCGGAACCTATTCCTAGACCAGTTGAAACCGATTCCGAATTTTGAGAATCGGTTTCCGAACCGGTTTCAATGGGAACCGGCTCTTGATCCTATTTTCCTGGTGGGTTGGTCCGATTCCCAGGTATACCCGGTTTGATTGCACACCCCTACTAAATACAAAATGGAACTTATGCAATTATACAACTATATTATTTTTACGAAAATCTAATTGCATCCTTTGGTAGCTGAACCTCTACACCTTTTACACCTTGTTCAAAGGTGATGAATTCCTCTCAAACACAATCAGTAGAGGTAGGTTGGCGAAGATACTTGTTCGCTTTTCTCCAATTAAATAATAAAAAATTATGATGGATTAATGGTCTTTCTACAATTGCACTACTTGAAAATTGTTAGAAGTCCAGTTGCGTTATGTTTGGGTGACAGGATTATGACATTCCAGGAAGAAGTTCTCACCATATGAAATTTCACGAATCAGTTAAATGTAAGAGAAAAACCTTTAAAAACATAATAAATATATTAAGGAAAACTACATAAACACACATGAATTTTGGGAGTGATACACGTTTGCAATGAACTTCTAACTGATATATGATGCCCATATTGAACTTTCACTTTGTTACGGCCGTTAAACCTCCTTTTTTCTTTTTCTTTTTGTTAACACGCATACTGCACATGACTCCCGTGGGGCATAAGTGTAGTTTTATGTCAACATTTTTCTAGGAAATCTCTTTCTTAACCTCAATTTTTGTAAGCAATGGAAATTATTAGAGAATCATTTATTTTTTTGTCAAAAGTAAATATTTTATTCATATTTCAAAATTTAAAGATATTTAAAGATATTTCCCAAGCAGCAAATTAGAATAATAAAGCAAAAACTATGATGATAAGCACACTCTCATCCCATAAAACCGTATCATCAAATTGCGTTATATACGAAAGTTAGAGAGTGCATGATAGTGATCCAGAGAGATGATCTGCAATGACGACGAACTTTTTTTACTCTTTTATTTTGTAAGTAAAAAAGGTGGGAAATGCTAGTCAACTGCCATGATTTGGGCCAATTGGCTATAGTCAAGGGAGTGTACAATGCCTAGCAAGTCCATTAACTAAGTTGGCATTCCATTTTAAGGATCAATGACTGGGCTACCATTGTGAAATGTCTTGTTATGATAAACTGTTCCATGTCTCCCATCAACTTGGGTATTTCACCATCCGAGCAAGGTATGTGTCTTGATTCAACATAACAATTTGCTTTGGCTTATCCTGGACATTACCAATAGAACAGCATCATCTCCCAAGAAGATTTTACTTGGGTAGCCAAGCCCACCATCAGACGTTTTTCATATGAAGTTCATTTCATTACTTGATTCCTAGCATAAACTCCCATCATCTAGTTATATCAGTCATATCAATGCCTCATGTTTCTCTCATAGTACAAAGTTCATTTGCTTCCCTTCATGGATTGAGGAAAAGTCAGATCATGACATTCTTCCCACATGATTTTTCAAAATGCCCTCGTTGGGAGCTATTCTCCATATCCTTGACTCTCCGAACCATCACTACATCTACCAAGGGCTTTCTCCGAACCATCACTACATCTACCAAGGGCTTTCTCCGAACCATCACTACATCTACCAAGGGCTTACATGAGTGGCTAATGCTTGCCAACAAAAATGTATATCTCGTTGTTGTATCCTTTGTCCCGCATGATCACTGCTTTTCCCTAAGCCTCATGTGAATGGCCTATGCTCGCCCAACAAGTACCCATCTTCCGTCTTTCCTATGAGTCATACTCAACACCAACGAAGGGTTTGATCTCTATGGAAATATGGTAACAAACGGTATTCACACATACAATTTAGAAACCTTATTTTGATACCATTTGTCACAACATGAGCCAATAGGCCTCAATCATGGGACTGTTCAGCACTTGGTGAGCCAATTAACCCAGCTAGCCTTTCTTTCTAAGGATTGTTCCGGTGGCTCGTATTGTGAAACGCCTTATTGTAATCAATCCTTCTATATCTCTGGTCAATATGGCATTTCATCATCCCGAATAGAGCACTGTCTTGTTTCAACATAACAATAGGTTTTTTAGCAGTATGATTAACAAGTGTTGGGATACTCAATAACAAGACCTGTTTCAAAATTGTGGTAGCAAATAAAAATTGATATTACAAAGCATGAGAGTGTTATTGTAAATAAAGAAAGCCTAAAATGCATTCAAGTTCAGTGCACCTGAGTATTTGGAAAAAATGGCTTTGGTTCCCCCAACCCCCCCCCCCCCAAAAAAAAGAAAAAGAAAAAGAGGATGAGTTATATTGAATTAATGAAGATTGTGAAAGAGTACTCTATTGATTTTGGACAAGTAAATAAATAGCATGCAATTTAAAGAATAATTATGATGGTATTAAAGATAAATAGACATTCTGTCATTGTCTTCACCAAAAAAAAAAAAAAAAGACATTCCGTCATTGAATGCGTGAGTAATCGTTCCAAAGATTACAATGTAGGTTTTCATATCCTACTAACAATTGTTATTGCATAGGTGGTGGATTTTGAATCCAGAATTAGCTTCCTAATCTGATCGGCAGTACGAAGTTTCAAATACTAGATACAATTTTCTATTATCTAGTAATAATAATATACCAAAAGTTACAAATCCCAAGAATATTGACATCACCACCTAGCAATTATGTGCTTGTGTGGACCTTCTGTCTGTCTTCAATTGACGTGGCACCAGCCTCTTGTTCTATCTATATATTGCATTGCCTCTGACCAAAATCTAAGGTGGCTTGCTGTCAATGATTTCGTCAATCAATCTTTCGTTAGTCTTAGCGAAGGCTTGCGTCAATAACCCTTGCACTTTGATTTGCCAATCTCCTTCATTGTCAACAAGCTTACAGGTTGTTGACTATCTTGTTTCATGATGATTTCTTTTCTGACTAAATCTCGTTCTCGTTGACAGAGCCCTCTACTCATTGATTATTAAGAGTTGGTCATCTTTTGGTGTCAACAAGTTGAAAGCAACTATTTTTCGTATATACTTGTCATGATTCACACATACACTCTCGGCCTTTTACTAAAGAGAATTAAAAAAAAAAAAAAAAACAAGGAAAGAAATAAATCTGTGAGATACTCGTTCATCCTAAGGGTGGACTTTGCCTGAGTGCACTATACTTTGTAGTTGACCCAGCGAGTCCGCAACTAAGATGAAAGTATAAGAATTGGGTTTTCAAGTAAACATTTGGTAAATATGAATTGGAAAAGTGAACGTTAAAGTCAAGAACATATGAAAGGGAAACACATTTCTTTATTTCGTTTACGAGGAATCAGTCACAAAATTATTCCAGACCTGAAATAACTTATTGTTTTCTAGTATAAGAACAACCCAATATAACTTCAACAGAGACAGATAATCATAGCATGAACAAACTCGAAAAGGAAAATAGAAGAAAGAAAAGAAAAGAATAACTTCATTAGCATAACAAGCATTGGCACTGCCTCTTCCGTAGTTTATCGGGGCCGATCAGCCGTGCCACTTCCAGGGGCGAGGAAGTGACACGACGGAGAACCGCATCTTCCCCGTGGAGCAGTGGAAGCCGCCGCTCTCCCCGCATGCAAAGAAGTAAAACTTCCACTTCTGGCTCAATGTGAACTCGAAGCCGTCTCCCGCCCCATCCGACACGTTGGCCACCATGGTTGCCCTCCTGAGGTCACACCTCATGTAGCTCCAGAAGCTTGGGAACATGTAGACGCTGTGCGGGTGCGTGTTACTGTCGCTTGGTGGGTCGTACTTGAACACTGCAAGTACCGGAATCAATGTTGTTTAAAATAGTATATCACAATGCATGATCCAGAAATACTTGTTGAGCATGCTTGACAAAGAAGTATTTGTTTTTCAAAGTATTGATCGTGCATACCCTAGGATAGCTAGCTGCAATATTTCCTTCCTTATCTGGTCGCTTAAATAGTGTCACCGATCTCTTTTCTACAAAACCCACAATGCTACTTAGAGTACTCATATTTTGTTTGGGGACGGCTAATAAGGCGATTCTGCTTCTTAATTATCTTCGGAAAGCATTTATTTTAGCAAGTAATTTTCCTCGAAAAACATTAGCACTCCACTTCTGCTTCTTATACATAAGATTGCATTATATAAAAGTCCCATCATGACTGAATGTCTAGACAAAAACGTTGTGCGAGGACGAACTCGTATCAATTCTAATACCATCATCGATCAATCTCCCATATCAACTTTTAAAATGAAAATTAAGAACAAACTTACGAAACAAAAATTGGGGCATGATAGATACTGAATCCAGGTATAAATAGTGGTAAGCTATAGTAGCGACTTACCAAGAGTGTCGTTGACGTAAAAGGGGCCGTTCTTGTTAGCCCAGGTGCTGTAATCGAATCCGAAATGCCAATTCTCGGACCCTCCAACGACAACCTTCGTCGGAGGGACCTCGGTGGGACCATTGTCTTGCTTCGGAGGCCAAGCGTAGCCATTGTTGTTGTTCCACCCTGGATAGGCCAGTGAAGCTCCCATCATCACTGAAGCCATCACGACAAGCACCATCGCTCTTCCAATTTTCATCGCCATCTTTTGGAGGGTTATTAAGGAACTAGACAAGTACAAATCTTCAGATGTTGGGGAACTGGTTGGTGCATTCAAAGAATGTCTGATGGGCTTTATATAGGAGTAATAACTTAGTGGAATTTTATGTTTAAGCTTTAAAATGAAAAATGGTAGTGGAAAACGGCCAAATGGACCTTTTTTTTTATTCTTTAATAGATTGGGTTGGTGTGAGACGGAGATAATGTGTTTTCACTGTTACGAGTCAACTCCTTCCTTTCTTGTTTTTGAGCGGGTCTCTCCAAGAAAGATCCACGTACAGCAATGGAAAATGAAGTGAATACGTCACCAGTACTTATTTTATCGTATGACAACCGTATCATGGGTACGAATACATGCTTCCTTGGAGAAAGTGGACGACGAGTAAGAAGGCGTCGACCAACTATACGGACAGCCAAACAGATCCATATTGCCCGCGGCAAGCAACATGGGAATTCTTCCCTGCCGATAGGCGGCTTTTGAATTTGATACTGCGGTTCTATGAGTCGAGCAGTCTTATAAATTTGGTGCTCTACGCTGTGTATACTTTTGTCTTTGTCTCTTAACTACAAGTTTTGTCTCACCTATTCACTAGACTGTATATCTAGTTAACAGGAAAATTGTCCAAAAAATTCTACTGCACTTTTGCCAACCTTTTAATTTTGCCAATTTAGTCATAAATTTTTTCACTTCTTGTCAATTGAATCTATCTGGCCAATTTTGACTTAAAATTACTTTTGTGGACGCCGATGGTGCCACGTAGGACCACCGACGCTAACTAGGAAAATTTTAATAATTTTTTAGTATTTTTTATTTTTTATTATTTTTCTGATTTTTTTTTCTTTCTTTTCTTTTTGCTTTCTTCTTTTCCTATTGCCGGTGGCCACCCTAGCCTAGAGGGCTAGCCTCAGCCAAGCCATGCAAGACCGACCTTCGCCCAGACTAGGTAAGGTCGGCCCCCTAGGCCAAGGCGGCCTCACTAGGCGTATGTCGAGCAAGATTGCTTTGGCCTTGGCGAGGCTAGCCTTGCCAAATTTGGCAAGGGGAGCCCTCGTCGAGGCTCACCTAGGTGAGCGTTAGCCTTGCCCAGGCCAGATCTAGCGAGGCCACCTTGGTTTGGGTGAGGGTTAGCCTCACTAGATCTAGCCTAGGTGAGGCCGACCCTTGCCGGGGCTCACCCTCACCTTGTCAAGCCTCACATTTGGCGGGCGAGGCTAGCTGGTCAGTCATGGTTGGTGGTTGGTGCCTGTGGTTGATGGCTGGCCATTGGCAATAGGGAAAGAAGAAAGCAAGAAAGGAAAGAAAGAAAAAAATCAAAATAATAAAATAATAAAAATTCGAAAAAAAAAACATTAAACATAACTAAAAGATTTAGAACTTTTTAGATAATTTTCCCTCTATTTAACCAACTATTAAACAAATCCATCTCACTTGCCTTTAGAATCATATACCTAAATGCGCAATTTTTTATGATGTACACTTATGAATGTGATGTACCCTTATGCTCAACATTGAACCAACAACTTAAGAGGGCTATGGAAAGAAACAAATAGGTCAAGAACCCTATGTTTTTGGCTTAGTGTTTACGATACAATCTTTTGAGTATGTTCTGCACAGCTTTTTCATAGCAATTATAGCTGTGAAAGAAATTTTACAACTTGTATAAGGTGTTTGACAAATTTCTCATAACTGCAGTTCTCTCAATTAACTTTTAGGAAGTTAATTCAACCAGTTTTAAGGTGTTGCAACTTAAAAAACTTAAATTACCAAATACACTTGTTACAATACTTCTTAGCATAGCAACAAGGCGACATAGCTACAGTTACAACACATCACTGCTATACCATTTAGACACTGTGAATTATTTACTTGGCATAGGTTTGATAACCATATTACTAAATGAAAACATCACATATTTTGGCCAGCCACCAAATTCGGATTGGTATCTTACTTAGTCTATAAGGTTAGTAGAGTTCTTCATAGGTGGGAGTCTCCTCTAATCCTAATACACAAATATCCTCACATAAGGAGTGTAACTGAACATTGAGGGTGAAGAGAAGTCTCATTGAGCTAGTGACATAGAGGGTAACTAAGGAGAAATGCTTGAATTTTGGATTATCATTATTCCGCATCAAGAATGATGGATTCCAAAACAGATGCATACTTGATTATATGTGCTTTTTATTCTGACTTATGGAGATCTTGGTGCCGTTTTTGTGGCTTACAAGATAACCACCTTGTGACCACCTCAAACGGCGACCCAACCTTACCTTACCTCTGATCTGGGGTCATCTGGACCTAACACATTACACCTAACATTACGAGCCCAGAGATATGTGTATATATATATATATATATATATATATAGAGAGAGAGAGAGAGAGAGAGAGAGAGAGAGAGAGAGAGAGAGTTGCTGCTACTGGTGCGGTAAGTGTCACAGGTGGTCGTGCTCGAATAGACAAGCAAAGCAAAAGAAAAGGGAAAAAAGGCAGAAATGGGAATGGTGAAAAAGAATAAGTCAACCACTGACGGCTACCTGAGTTTGATTTCTTATCTTCTTGAGAGATTGGCGTGGTGATACATGAGTAAAGAAGCAAGATTTCACAACCTACAGACGTACATAATACTCATAGTGGCTTGCAAAATTTCTATAGAATAGGATTAGACAAAAAAGAAGAAGAAGAATAAATCCAAACCTTTCAACATTCCTAGTAAGTGATGTGCAATTATTTTCTAAATTTTGAGGATCCAAATCCATAGCAAATGGTTCTCCTCGTTGTGCGATCAAACAAAGAAGCAGGGACGACTAAGTTGGGCTACCAAGTACTGCGCCCACCATTTGAAATTCCACGACCCAAAATAAGCCAAACTTGTGTCGGTCTCGGACAGAATTTTCTAATCAAGATCAAGTCAACAAAAACCGAATGAAGATCACGACAACATGTAAGAAAAGTATGGTCTCGTGGGTCGTAGCAAAGGAAAACAAAATCAAGCGATGAATTCACTAAAAGCTGGCCTTTTGCCAGTTAAACACCCTCATCATCACCACTTGACCTAATCAGTCGGGCCCGTTTTGACTTGGTCCATGTGGAAGGAAATTTCTTGGAAAAGAACCCTCAACTACATCCGAAGAAATTGTCATATCAATTATAAATTTATTGTAAACGTGCCAAATTAATTCTAAACTTTTCTATAATTGCAGGACTTACAAAAGATTAGACATTATTAATGTAAAAATAACATAAATAAACGGTGACTAGAATCGAACATTGGTAAAAGCATAAGGGCATTGGATTTAGGATTGAGATCTTAATTTAGGATGGCTTATACAATAGATATCCGATATTACCAAACGTAAATTCGTCGCTCTAAATTCATAGTTTATGCCCTTTAACTGAATTGTGTATATTCTTAAACTGGAAAATTACGTTTGAGGTTAGAATGGGTTATAGGAAAAGATGAGACTAATCCCTCCGCGTGCTCCAGACATGGAACTTCAGAGAGTCAAACCACTATGAGAATACGTTCTTAAAGTAAGAATAATTCTCTGCAGACTACTTCATTATTTTGACAGTGTTGATCCAAAGTTGACCCAAGCAAAGAAAAAAAAAAGCCATTTTAATGCAAGAATTCAAATCATGAACTTATTGTTGTTTTACCTATAATAGCATTGACATTAGTGTGGAATCTGGAAAGCGAGGCGTTGCCTATATAGAAGTGTAGTTGTATTACGTTTGGGTGATGGGATTCTGACGATCATGGGAGAAGCTCTCTTCATCCGTCCGCTTTATTTTGAATTTTTTTTTTTTTAAATCAAGAATTTATCGAACTCGTTAAACGAGTACCATGAGAAATTTTATGAATCTAGTAAAAGTAAGAGGAAAACCTAAAACATAAAACAGTGTATTTAGCGGTTTTTTAAGGAAACCCGCGTGAGCTTTGATAGTGTTAAACCCATTTCCCCCCGAACTTGCAACTATTATATAGTAACCCGTTCGACTTTTATTTTGTCACAACCGTTAATCTCCATTTTTTTCGTTGGCATGTGCATTTCACACATGACTAATAAAGGAAGGGTAAAAATGTACATAATTAAAATGTACTTTAATCTTAACTTTTTTCCGTTGGCATGTGCAATACGCATCACTGTTATTTACTGTATAAAAAAAGTAGAAAATGAAAAAATAAATAGATTAACTAAAATACTATTAATAGAAAAATAAGTAGCAATAAAATATTAGCCAATATTTTTTTTTTAAATTCGATAAATATAGATGCTTTGATAAACCATATTAACACTTAAAAAAAAGAATAAACACACAATAAGTAAAAAAAGGAAAATTCCACAATAATAAAAGGGTCAAATGACAAAAAATTAGTTAGTCCTTGTAACATCCTCGAATTCCAAGATGTGAGAATAAGATATAAGGGTCGATCATGGGAATTAATGGCATAAATCTTGGATGGACCAAGGCATGGCATGTTCGGCCATGGACCTAGTCCACTTGACCGAGACCTGATTAGGGCAAATAACCAAGACGAACCATGAAGTTTATTTTAAGACATCCATTGGACCAATTCTAATTGAAAATGATCATGGACAAGTTTAAGAAGGCTACCGACTTAGTCACACTCATTTGATTAAAGTTTAGTAAATTTGGCATGAACCTTGATTCTCATAGAACCGTCGATCGTGTGCAAATGTGAATGACTTCTCCAATTAAGCAACACCCTATGTTAGTCTTCTGAATGCCTTAGATTAATTTTGGACATTAATTAATTAATGCAGGGATGAATCATTGGACCAGTGTCAAAAGGTGATTAGGGTTCTAGAATCTTCCATAGCTAGTCCATCCTTATCCATTATGTGCTATGTCACGCCCCGATCCTTGGGCACGCATCCTTCCCTTAACTGGTCGATTAATAGCGATGTCTCAGAATGCATTGCCGACCCATTCATTTTAATATATGCATGCATAAGCAAATAAAATAATCCCTAGACAATAAAATAATGAGATAGAAAAGTAGGACTTCAAATTTTCACACTTTAAAAGCAACCACACTTATATACATTACATTGCAAATCATAGTGCAAATATATACAAGGCGAATTGTTAAGTCAGGTTTTAAACCACAAGTTCATAAAACAAGTCTACAGAAAGGAATCAACTTCCACCAAAAGAGAATTGTCCTATGACTAACTAGTTAGACATGATTGTCTATTCTTCAAGCTTCACCTTCTACTCTTCGGGCCTTTGGTCTTTTACCAACGCCATCTAAGGATCTGAAAATGGTTATACAATAACCAGTGAGACAACGTCTCAGCGAGTTCTACCCCCTAAGACCCGATTAGGAAGCCAATATGCCCTAAAGGCTGCCTGAGTACAACACGGGTCAGAGGACTTACCTTAGCCTCAATTCCATCCTACAAACCAATGTTATTTACAAATGCCTTATATCACTTCAATCAATCAATTCATAACATTAGATCAAATCATTGATCAATCGACCTAGTCAATTATATCTCATCTTGACTCTTTCTTGGTCGGCTCATCTCATACTATCTATAAAGTCTGTTCATATTAGGACTACTCATTACTAAGCTGATAAATAAATAGTATAGCTCGCTTCTGAGATGGTCGGGTATACTACTCTCTACTAAGCTGCCATATCGCCCGTAGGCTAATATAATATACTGATAGTGTTCAATCTAAGTTGATAAGGTATATTGCTCTTTGCTAAACTGCCATATCTCCCTTAGGCTAATATAGTATACTGACATATTCCATCAAAACTAACAAGGTATACTGCTCTTTGCTAAGCTGACATATCGCCCGTAGATCGATATAATATACCGGTGTACTGCTCTCTGCTAAGTTAACATATCGCCCATATGTTAATATAGTATACCATCACAACGATACAATGAATTCAATCTTTTTATCATTTTCGATAAAATAGCCATGTGTTGGTATATGGTCGGCCTTAGCCAAAATATAGTAATTTCACATTTTTGAACATCCCACCAGTTTCAACAACCCATTACATATTTTTGGCGCTATAAACCGACGCCCTGTAATTTTCCCATTAATTACCAAAATTAATTGGAATAAAATCCTAAAATCATTATTAATTCAATGATCACACCACAACAATCAACATAAAATTTTGGTTGTCGGCTATCCCAACTTGATTTCCAGAAAATAAATAAATAATTAATTAATTATAAAAATAATTAAATAAATACAATAAATCCAATTTTATGCCCGTAATGCCTAATTAGATGCCAAACGGATCCGGAAATTTTTCGAAACTCGTTCAATAAATACTATGACATATTTCCTTGCTAACTACATTAACCATTTGCTTAACATGCATTGATAAGTGTCTAATTTAATTACTTTAATCTAATCTATCCACTTAATTGTACTTAATTAAATCTAATCAACCCCTAAGCATCATTAGCATACTAAGCAATGTTTGGTGAGCAAAACTCACTTGATTAACAAATGGATTGGATCAGACCGACTGGAACGTCGAGAGGCTCGCTTTTCTCCAAAGCGGGCCTAGGTTTCGAGGCTCAAAAACACCTCAAAATGGGCTTGGAAGCTTGCTGGAAACCCACTTTATGTTCTCTGTCTTGAGCTGCAAAAATAAGGAAAACAAAACGGTTTGGCGAGGGAATGGCGACGGTGGATCGGTGAATAGCTTGGCGAGATAACCGGTGGCTGAACGGGCTCCAGCTTAGCTCGACCGGTGGCTGGATGGTGAGAACCATGGCTGAACACAGCAAGAATGGAGGGGAGGCATGTGAGTGAGCGGAGGCTGCGAGCGGCGGTGTGCGACTCCGATGGTGGCGTGTCTGCTTCCAGCGGCTTGCTGGGTTAACGAAAACTTCTCTCTTGCTGGTTGAGGCGTCGAATAGCATAGAACAGAGGGGAGAGAGGCAATGGACGCTGCCTTGGAGAGGAAGAGAGGGATGGAGGGGGCCACATGCCAATTTTTCCAAGTCTTTGTCCCATTGACCCACCACAGCCACCAGCTGCTCCTTGGCTGTCAATGAGCCACAAAAGCACTCCCAATGACTCTTGAATTGGTCCAAAATTATGGTGGATGGGGGGAGTTACGAATTTGTAAGGGAATGGCTTCAATTGGACTTGATTTCCTACACAATTCAATCCCATTTAGCCTTAACAAATCCCGCTGTCAATTCCTTGGTCTAATCGATATTTTTCCTTGCCAATAGATTCATCGTGCATCCCAATTTCACAATCAAAAACGATCTCGGCCTTTTTTCCGAACAAAAACGGTCTTATGCCAACTTTTTTGTCGTGAAAATCTTGAAGATTCAAATACGAACACAGGTTACCAAAACGACAAAAGAATCAGTCTAGGGTCGATCAACGAGAATTTTCCAATTTAGTGGTGTCACCCACTATTAGCCACACATTTCAGTCTAACAGACTTATCTCTAATTTCAAATCGATTTTATACTGTGCCGTAATGGCCTCTAAAGATGAGCACGGTCAAAACGTTGTTTCCTAGTCAAATTCTCAAGTATATTACCTTCAAATTTCTTAATGGCTTCCATGGATAGTTTAATTATCTCGAGAGTGATCAACTCTGAGAACAGCCTTATAGGCGCATCGATGAAATACCCGATTTATTCAATAGAAAATAGGATTGAAAATTTGGGATGTCACATGCCACATGTCATTTGCAAGGAAGGAGAAAACTTGCATGCCAAGTAGTTGGGAAAAATATCTAGGCTTCATTTAATGATTTTATATCTTAATTCCTAATGATAAGAATGAGTCATCTACTTAGGTGTCACACCCCGAACCTCGAGCACGCGTACATTCCTCAGTGGTCGATAAAATTTATGACATTCTAGGACATGTCACCGACCTATTCATTTTAATATGCATGTGGAAGCAAAACAATACCCTTGACAACATACAACGTGGGATAGAAAAGCAAGCACCCATTCACAACCAAAACAAACCTTTTTATAAACACACATGTTTATATACAATACTAGGCCGTTTACAAAAGACCGTTTAACAAAAAGGGAACTGTCCTATAACTAACTAGCCAAACACATTTGCTGATCCTTTGAACTCCACAGGCTCTGGGGGCATTGGGTCCTCCACCCTTCCATAGGGAGAATCAACTGTACTCTCCCCTAGGATGGCATCAACTACCACAACCGGAATATTAAAACCCCTAAGGGGACCCACCTTGAATTCATTGGGTCCAAAGCGAAACCATGCTTTGAATCGATGAGACACCGTATGAACCCCTAAGGGGACCCACCTCTTCGACCTAGATTGTGGTCAACATAAGTTCGTATACCAGTGACTTCCAAGATCAAGGTAATTAAAAACTCGCTCGGTAATCCTCATCGATCAACCATAAAGTTCTTGAGGGATCGCCATCTATAGACCTGAAATTGTTAAGCCCACTACAGGGTGAGATAATATCTCAGCAAGTTCACCCCCTAAACTCCAATTAAGAAAGAAATATGCCTAGAGGCCTAACCACATAAGTCAGAAGACTTACCTAGCCTCGGTTCCTTCCTACAAGTTAGTACAATTCATATTCAACCCATGCTCACACAAGCTGAAACTACCAGCACACATCGGTTCATCAATTCAATTCAATCCAATCGATACTATTCAATCAACACTATCTATCAAATCATACCATATATTTATCCGTCAATTCAATCAATGCTCATACAAGCTGGAAATAGATGCAATGCTTTCACAAGTTGATATATGTATAGATGGTAACTCACACAAGCTAATAGATAGATAATAGCTCGCACAAGCTGATAAATGGATTGTTGCTCTCATAAGCTGATAAATGATCATTGCTTTCACAAGCTGACATACAATGCTCACACAAGCTGGTAACGATGCTCACACAAGTTGCTATGGTACTTAAAAACCACTCTCGATGTCAAAATCCGATACTCGGTATTTTCTTAATAGAACACCTATATTTCACAATCATCACACAATTACATCATTCAACAATCAATTTGTACAAACTAATCACACTATTGCGATCGGTGTGAAATTCTAACGACCGGTCATCCCGACATAATTTTCGGAAAATATTAATTAATTAATTAATTAATTAATTTCGAAAATTTAAATTAATTTAAATATATAAAATAATATAATTCAATAATATTTAATTTAAATAAATAATTAAATAAATAACATAATTAATTAAAAGTCTAATCATGCTTGCAATAATCTAATTGCATAATTAGACTAATTAATCCATACACTAAACTAATCATTCATCTAATCTAATTTACATTTAACTAAGCTAATCTAACCACCTAAATATGCTTAGCCTAATATAAGCACCCCTTAAGTATCATTAACTCCCTAAGCAGAGTTTAGTGTGTAAACTTACCGGTTTAGCATTCCGGTGAGTCCACGGCGACGGCAACGCCAACGCGGGTGATAAACTCCGAAATGGTGACACCAACCAAGGTCGGGAAAGGCCTAGAAACGAGCCATGAAGCTCGAAGACCCTTGTTGGTTCAACTTTTGTTCTTGGCTAAACTGAGAAAGGGAACTAGCAACTGGTTCGGGTTGAACCTTCGGCAAGTGGGTGGCTGGCAACCAACGGCTCTTGGGGATCAAGAGAGACTTGCTGGTGGTTGGAACGGGCAGAGGAAGGGTCGGAATGGGAGGAAAAATGTAGAAAACATGAAACAGTGCACTTGGGTGGGCTTCTAGGTGGTCCGGCAAGCCGTTTCTTCTCGTCGGCATGCAAGTCGGCTTGTGGCTCCTTCCTGTGAACCGGGGGGGTCCTCCCATACGGTTTAGATGTCCTGAAGACGATCGTGGGTGGCACATGAGCTAATTTTTCCGGGAAGACAACTTTTAACTTGGGTTTTTGGAGAAACTAGAAGAAGAGAAAACATAGGGGGAAAAGAGGCCGACGATGGCTCCAGCGGGCGTGCGACGGTGGAGGGGAACGATTTGCGGTTTTCTCTAGTTCTTTGAAGCTCAAGATGGAGAACAACAATAGAGAAAGGTGGCTGGTTGAGGGAGAAGAAGCCAACTGAAGCAAGGGGACCCCAAGGTGGCTTCCAAGCTTCAACACTTGTCCAATTCTCCTCACACATGCCCCCACTAGCCATGGTCCTCACACTCAGCCATTTTCCTCTCTTTGGCTTACTCAAGAAGCTTGCCAAATGGTCTAAAAGGTTGTACACCATGGGGGCTACGAATTTGTGACACTTCCCCTTCAATCTCATTCAATTCCTCTTCTAGTCCTCTTCAAATCAAACCAATTGAAGCCCAAACAATTCAGCCAAGGTGTCATTGTCCCTATTATGATTTTTCCCCATCAATTGATCCAATTTGACGGCCAAAGATGCGATAAAAAATGGCCATTTGACTTTCTCAATCAAAAACGGCCTTACTTTGAAATTTCGCCAAAAATCTCGGTTTGCAGAAAAATCTTTTAAAGATAAGTCGATGTTCCTAAAATGAATTGTGACATGACGGAACTTTCAATTTCTAAAATCAGGTTTAAATTCGCGCTTAATTTTAATCTGGCACAATTTGAGCACGACCTAATTTACCGGGTAGCTTTTAAGAATTTTAGTGCAATTGACCCGTGGTTGATTATTTTCAAGCTACGACATAAATATTCGACACATTGACAACTCTCGGTTATCATGAAAATGTCGATGTTTCAAATATGAACACATGGTACCCAAAACAACAAAAAAATCGGTCTAGTATTGATCGATGAGAATATTGCAATATGGTGGAATCACCCACACCCCAATCACATATTTCAGTCAAATCAACCTATCTTTGATCTTTGTTCGATTCTAACAGTGTCGTAATGATCCTTGCAAACTAGCACGATCGAGCAGCCAATTCATGGTTGAATTCTCAAGTTTATTGCGTTTAGATTCTTTAACGGCTTCACCTGATAGACTAGTCATCTCGTGAGTCATCAGCTCAGAGAATAGAACTATGGGCGTGTCGATGAAAAGCCTGACTTGTTTAATTGAAAATAGAATCAGAAATTTGGGATGTCACATTAGGTGTCCCCTAGAATCTTAGGTGAATCGTAGGTTATGATGGCCCTAGATTGTAGCCTTGGTGAACAAGACAATAACCAACCAATTAGAAGAAAACATTAGGCATTAAAGGGGCTTATATGTCCCTTAGGCATCATAGGCAATAATGAGCCTAGAGTGAGTCTTGGAAAGTAAGCAAATAGGTGGACCAATCACAAGCCAACACCAAATGACCTAGTCATCAACTCGAGAAGATAGGTAGGCTAACTCGTCATTTAGGCATAATAATGAGTTTGCATACAAATCTAAGAGGAAGAGGCCTATAAATAGGAGAAGGCGTCATCACATTTTAAGGATAAGTCATTCTCTCCTTTCGTCTCCCTTTCTCTCCTCTCTTCCACGCCTTCCTCGCCAAGCCGCCTTAAGACCCGTCCAATCAAAAAAGGAGCATCTTGAAGCTAGGTCCAAAAAGTTGTAAGTAGACTTTCCTAATTCTTTGATAGAGCGATGCGCTACACATATCAATTTTAGGATCATTTCATTGTTTGCTTGTGTTGGCTTTGTATTTTTATGCTTGTTGTGTTTCTGTTTGTTTGTTGTTACATCAAGTAAATTCATGGTCTCGCATGGATGTTGAGCACACCCGGATGGTGAGGAAAGGTCTCGGAAAATTGGACATGTGCAGAGGTGGGTGCACAGCCCACACTTGATCTCGAGACAACATTAAAGCATGTTGTTACTTGGGACAAGCATCGGGTCGATATTGAAGCCAAGGCAAACGATTCCAAGTCAAGACCACGAGCTTGAATCGCATCCAGCATGAATCTAGTAATAGGACACAAAAGTCATTGATTCACTTTGTATGAGACGCCTTCAGGCCTTTCATTCGGCTAATAATATAAGATAAAAATGGATTGATTGATGTTTGAATGCATGGATACACGATGGACTTTTACTGCCGACGCTGGGGTGTGACGGGTCGTTGCCTGGGGTAAAAACTCGAATGTCGTCCCGATATTGAGATCGTGGACAATGTTGGCTTAGGTAAGGCCAATGCCTGGGCACCGCCTTGGATGCCATCTTGATAATGAAATCGGGACGATGCCGATTGCCAATGGAGGGACCAATACCCAGTCGATATTTGAAAAGTCTATGGAATGAGTTTTATGTGATGCACACACCCCTCTTTGTGACTGGAATGATCATAAGCCACGGATCTTTGGAGGACTTGTTTTTATGCACTAACTCCTTGTCTTTTATGCTTGAAAGCACATAGCTTATTAAGAGCCCATTCATATGCATAAGCAATGCAAGGCGTGAACTTTACTATTGATTTGCCATCGACAAATGGGTAGTGATCTTGTATCCGAGGATCGATGGCGAGACGTCCTCCTATAAGAGAATTACAGATTTTTACTTATTGAGTCATCGACTTACTTTTATTGTTTTCATCATTTCAGGTGTGGGATGGGTGAACCAACCCTACCGTCTGTCCATCCCAATCTTCTAATTGATATGGTTATTATCGTGACGAATATAGTAGACTTAGAAGAGGACGTCACTTACCGGAAGTATATTGCCACTGTATGGGTCCAATAAAGGGTAGGCACCTTGGTTCCCCATGTGTAGGAGGCTTGGTGCCTCATTTTTTATGGGGACATTTTAGGTCCCATCCAAGACCTCATCCTTCTAGTGGATTTTACGGGAGCATCATAGAAGAAGGGTCTAGGATAGGGGCCATTTTTGGAGGAACTCGATAGAGGAGCTAAGCTACCACAACCTTTTAATCATCGATGTGTGGTAATAAAGACAAGTAGCCCAGGAATAAGATGGGCATGTAATCATAATAACTTTTGATATGTGTATATATGTATGAATATATGTTGCTTTTGATTGCTTGGCTTATATACATGTTGCCTAACTTCCATGTTTGTTTGTATGCGGGGATTATTTTTTAATTCATTTTCGCATGTGCTTAATCAAAAATAAAATATTCTTTGAACAATCGACGTGCCTGGACGTCGATGCTAACCTACCAAGTCATGCTCTCCTACCAAAGGTGGGGTGGGAGTGTGACACTCCTTATGTACATTTAAAGGGTTAATTAACTTAACAATGATTGATTGATAAAAATATTTAAAAGAATGCAAAGTAACGATGTCCTCAACTCACATAAGGAACTAATTGACCAAAATTAAGGTGATATTTTATACATTTCTATTGATTAATTATTTTTATATTTAATTAACCATTTAAGTGCATAATAAGTGTCCATTTTTTTTTATTTGATCTTATTGCTATTAATGTCTTTTTGCTTTTTCCTTAAGTGTGTCGGTTCTATTAATATACCAATAATTAGATTCTTTTTTTATTTTTGAACATTATTATAGATATTTATTGTAAAAGAGAGATTACCAACAGAAAATGAGATAAATATATAGGTTTACCCCTTAACAATCATGTGCATTGTACACTCTAAACTAAATATTCAATGGAGGATTAACAGCTGTTACAAAATCGAAGTCTGAGGGGTAATCTGTAATAGTTGTAGGGGCAAATGTGTACTATCCTCAAAGTTTGAGATAGTTTTGCGAAATTACCTCTTATATTTATTTGGTTTTGGTTACTTAGATCTACGTCTAGATAGAACAACAATGATCAATTGGGAACTTTACCGATAACTACATCATTCATTAGCTTGAAATAGCTGGTCTTTTGCCTTTAATTTTAGGCAATTGCTGAATTATCTTCATGAAATCCAAAAGTGATTATAGATTTAATAAAGAAAAGGTTAGAGACCATTTGAGTAAAAAAATGAAAAATAACGACTAATATCAAACCTTTCTAAAAGCTTGAAGGCATTGAATTTAGTATTAATTTCTTAGTTTAGAATGGTAATTTACAGGTTACGTTTATCTTATTCAATGAGTTATATATCAACAACCCAATTGAATGCCTAGATTAACCTTCATCACTCAAACTACCTCAATTCAACCAAACATAAATTCATCACTCTAAAGTTCATAGTTCCCTGTCATCCCTGTTAATATAATCCTATATTTAAGAAAGTGATAAACAAGTGCCCTAACTTTCCTATGACACTCAATGAAGTGCCGTAACATTTTTTTTAATCACTCGAGTACCATAACTTTATATTGTCCTAATTTGATTGGCATGTGTGGTGAATATTTAGTGATCGATTAATAGTTACATCACTTAAATGAATATTTTTCAGAATCATGTCACTCAATTGATCATAAAAAAGTTACAACATTCATGTGAGCCGTGTATGAAAGTTATGACACTTATGGTATCCTTATTTCATTTGTTTTCTTAGACATAAAATTAGGTTGGAGTCTTGGAATTTCACAAAGTGGACCACTATCTGAATATTTTCTTCAAAGAAAGAAATCTCTGGCAAAGTACGTCATCATGTTGAGATAGTTGATCGAAAGTTGACCAAAGCAAAAAGGAAATAAAATAAATTTCAACTCAAAAGTTCAAGAAACCTATTGTTGTTTTAATTGTCATAACATTGGCCAAAGTGTGAAAGCAAGACGCTTCGTAATTACAAGTCTAGCTGTATTACGTTGGGTTAATGGGATTATAACTATCACACCCCAAACCTTGAGCGCGCGCACATCCCTCGGTGGTTAACTAAATTGCAACGTTCTCAAGATGTGTCGCCAACCCAAACAATTCATGCACATACGGAAGCAAAATAAACAATCCCCAAACAACAATCAAACATGGGATAGCAAAGCAGGACAACCCACTTTCACCAAACACACTTTATAAACATATCCGGTTTACACACAGAAGGTCTAACTAAAAAAAAAACCTCTAGGCCATCTACACTCTGGACCCTTTAGCCTCAACTTTGGATCCTCCACGCTATGGGCCTGAAATTGGTAACCCACGACGAGGTGAGATAAAATCTCAAAGAGTCTACACCCTAAACCCCGATTTGGAAGATAATACACCTAGAGGCAACCTATACACACATCATAAAAGACTTACCTCGCCTCAACTCCTCCCTGCATGTCAGCACAGTTCATATAACATATGCATACATCCAATGTATTCGATAATTGAAACGGCTCACTTTAATAAATCAATCAATCACAGAGGTTCCGATTATAAAGCCAAATCGTTGTGACACGTCCCATTCCGTGCCTCACAATTTTGTTCAATAATCATGCACAGTCATCTCAATCATTCATGCGTTCAAATTAGTTACGGCCTCACAGGCATGGCCGACTCAATAGTCAGTGGTCTTCTGGCGAGCATAGTAACGTCTACCTCTAGACAGCAATCTCGAAGGAGCATCGGATCGGACTCTACCGCGATCCGGCATTCGTTGATGTGGGGCATTCCATATAGGAGCATCGTTTGGTATAAACACTCGTGATAGGTTCTCATAACGTTCACACGCACATCCAATTTTGGCCATGGACATTGTGCTTTGCACTCAAATGCCTCAATTTAAATAATGTGCTTGGCCTATTTTCTTCATATTAAAAATGCCCAGTAAAATAATCGCGTGTGGGTACACGGTCGGATTGAGCCATAAAAAGTGATATATTCTCTTTTAAAAATCTTACTATTTGATATAGTACTTAAAAAAATTTTGGTGTCAAAAACGACACTCGATATTTTTCTAATTAAATACCAAAAATCCATAATTTTTAAATAATAATCCAGAATCACCAATTAGCATCCAATTACACAACTTAACACTCAATTGTACAAACTAATTACATCACAATAATCAGCACGAAATTCGACGACCGACTATCCCGGTATAATTTACTTAAAATAATAAATAATTAAATAAATGTAAAATAATTACATAAATCACTAATTAATCTACCTAGGCTAATCTAACCACCTAATCAAACTAATTAAATTACTCTAACCAACCTAGCTACAAAATAACCGACTAAACTAACTAATTACCATAACTAACCACCTAATTGACCTATCTAACTAATTTAATTAACTAAACAAGCTAAATAAATACATTGATCTCACTTAGACTAATCTAAACATCTCATAAGCCTAATTAACATCCTAATTAAAGTTTAGAAAGTAAACTCACCGGTTTAACGAGTCGGTGAGTTCATGGCGACGGCAACACGGAGGCGAGCGAGACTCGGGCCTACGACGACGCCATAGGAAGCTCGGATCGGGCTAAAAATAGCCAACAAACTCCCTGCTTGATTTGAAAAACCGATTTTGCTCAAGGGCTAGTCGCAGGCTTGGCTTGGCTGTGAAATGGACACTGGATCGAAGGTTGAAGTGGGCTGGTTGGCGGCTCGTGACTGGGCTGAAGATGGTGAAACGAGGGTGAGATTGATTGGAGTTGGGTCGGTGGATGTTGGGTTGGAACGTGTGGGCTACAACGAGGATATGGGCATGACGTCGAGGGGAGCGACTTCAGTGAACAGTGGGCTGACGGGTTGGAGTGTTGGCAGGATGGGGGGTTTAGCTAGTGGTGTGATGGCAGAGGAGAGATGGAGTGGCGTTGAAGCACTGGGGGGAAATTTGTGGCGGTTGGGGACGCGGGAGATGGGGGCTGGATTGTTGATGGCGTGTAGGTGGCAGTTGATGAAATTCTGGTGTGGGCAAGTGGTAGTGATGCGGGGGATAGATGAGTTGAAGTGCTGGCATCAAGAGGGGAATGGGCGTGCGATTGTTGTCGCTGGGCTAGGCTGAAGCAGAGGAGAAATGGAGAGGGAAATTCACATGAAGAAGAAGAGAGGATGAAAATGAAAAGAAAGCAGAAGCTGCGAAGGGGGAAGCAGCTAGTCTGACATGCTTGAGAAGCTGAAGAAGGGGGCAGAAAGTCAAACAAAAATACCTATCTTCATCAATTCTTGGTCCCCTAAGTCTTCATGCTCATCTCTTTGTCCCCAAAATTCTTTCTTGCATAAAAATTCACACAAATAACTAATCTTGGACATCAAAAATGGCAAATCTCTCTCCCATCCGAATTTCTTTCAATCAATTTGCCAAAAATTGATTTTCCAAAAAAGATCCGGACTCGCCAAAAATTCTTCAAAGGATGAGTCAACGTTCCTAAAATAAATCGTAACATACCGAAACTTTCGATTCCTGAAATTGGGTATGATTTCTTGGTTAATTTCAACCAGACACGATTTTAACGTGATCTAATCTACCAAGTAGCTTTTAAGAATTTTTAGTGTAGTTGACCCATGGTCAATCATTTTCGATCCACATTGTACATCTACGACTCATAGGCAACTCTTGGTTGTCGTAAAAATCTCGAGATTTCAATTACGGGCACATGGTACAAAATCGACAGAAAAATTAGTTTAGTGCCATTTGACACGAATTTTGCAATTATGTGGAATCACCCACACTTTAATTACATGCCTCTGTGAAATCGACCTATCTCCGGAGATGGTTAATTTTCATGGATAATGTATAATAATTAAAAGTTTATGGGCAAAATTGTACTACTTCCAAAATTTAGGTGAAGTCTTGAGTAATTTCCCCATGTATTCATTTCGTTTGGGTCACTTAGATCTCTGTCTAGATAGAATGACAGTTAGGAACTTTAAAGGTAACAAAATTATCCATTAGCCCAAATAGTTGGAATTTTCACTTTAATCTTGGTCAAGTGCTACATTTTTGTGGGCTCTTTCACAAAAATTCACAAGCAGGGTCGTCTCCACCGTTCATTTTCAAGGAAGCAATAAACATTGTTGGATATTATGGATTTTGAGTAAGATTTATTACAAAGTGCAAAGTTACTAGAAGTTAATTATATGGAAATAATATCCAGTGTTGGGAAATTATTAAACATTAGGAACTTCACTGGTAATTGCAAATTACAACTTAAAACGAAAAAGTTCAGTAACTACTTGCCAAATTTACTAATCATTAAAGAGAGAATACAAATTCATGTGAGAAATGTGATTCTTATCATATAGTCCAATTTACTTAGGATATTCATGGGTTACTAACTAACTTCGGATGAATTTACACTGCTATAAAGTTAGTAACTTACTGAAAAGTCTAGAAAATTAATAATTTCTCAAAGGTGCAAACTTAATTTTGTATTCGTAAAAGTCTAGAAATTTTCTTCTTCTTATTATTTTTTTTATTATCTTGATCATACCATATTTTCTCATTTTTCTCTAATTATTCTATGTAGTTTAATTAATTCTTATGTACTTGAGTTTAAAAAGGGCGATTTGACTAAAGATCCAAGAACAAATACAATTTCACTCATGTTAATAACGTGCAAATTAAGAAATATAGAGAGAATTGACCATTGAAAGAAATGAAATTTCATGAGAGGTTCTTATGTAAAGGTCTAAAGTGTTTCGTAAAAAAAATTATTTGCCTGGTACGAACTCTCTTGATATGAAGAACTTTTCTCTACCATCAATGGTAGATTTACTTCTAAACCCTAATGGTTATATCTCAACCCAACTTTCCTTCTCTGCTTCTCCGCCAGACCCATAATTTCATTGCACACCTAAGTCCGTTTACTTCTCAATTGTTGTTCTCTGGTTCGATTTGATTTCTTTACTCCTTCTGGGTTTTTCCTCGTTCGAGTTCCAACGATGATTTCTTCTTCTCCCTGCAACAGTTGCTCTTCGGATAGTAGTCATACCTTGGTTTATGCACATCCATTGTCGTGAATAATAGTTTAGCTTAACCATCAGCACAATTGACCATCCCCTGTCCTTTTTACTTCACCGATTTTGCTCTGCATGTACCAATTCCATGTTGCCTCATCTTCAATTCTCATATTCTCCCCTTTAATCTTCATTCGTTTCATTTGGGGTTCTTTCTATGGATACTCCTGAACCGGAAGAGGAATGGTGCCTTGCTGCCCTCTACAATCGGATGGGCTGTCTCTGGTCGGAACAAGATATAGACATCTGGGATGAACAACTTCTGCTAGAACACATCGACACATGCAAGAAAACGTTAGTTGGTACAATTCTCTCTAATCCCTCAATCAATTTTACAGCATTTCAGAGCACTTTAAAGTGCGCTTGGCACAACAAGCAAGTTGAGATTACACAATGAGAAACTAATATATATGTGGTGAAATTCAATTTCGAGAGTGACAAGCAGCATATGTTAGAGGGTAGTCCGTGGCAGTTTTCTAATCATCTAGTCATATTCAAACCTTGGATAGCCAATACACCCTTACATTGTTATGATTTCTCAATGTGCGCATTTTGGGTCCATGTCATTGGACTTCCACTGGAGTGGTGTACTTACTAGATGATTTGCAAAGCTGTGAAACCTATAGGTAGAGTGGTGGAGGTTAAGATTGATACAAAGGAGGGTGCATTACTCAGAGCTGAGCGTGTTCGAGTTAATATTGAATTGAGCCAACCACTCAAGATGGGACAACTGATTCGTATAGATGGCAAGACCATATGGATAGATTTTTGTTATGAACAGCTCTCTCATTTTTGCTATTCCTGTGGTCGTTTGGGTCACTATGCTATGTATTGTCTAGCCATCCCATTCACTGAAGCAAAAATGGAAGGAAAGGAAAAGATGGCATTTGGCCCATGGCTTAAAGTAGAGGTTAAAGAATATAGTCTATATTGGCTCACCTTTTATGGGGCCAAGGTCGATCCTGTTGTGACTCCAAAAACTATTCCTGAAACTCCTCCATTCCAGCAGACTTCATTCCCTGCTTTACCACCAACAGCGATGCCTTCAGAGGTACTTCCACCCAGATCAAAATTGCAGAAATATAGCTCCACTACATAGCATCATGTTCACGCACCTGTGTTAGCAGAAGAAGAAGTCATAAAAGATGCAATTTCAACCCGACCGGCAATGCTGCACTTCCACTCCAGTGAACAGCAACCGCCACCTCTCCTACCTCAACCTGCAAGCTCAACATTTGGTCAAAACCTAATTAGCAATACTGCAAAAGTTGAGGTCAAGTGGAAAGGTTAATAGGTTACTTTACCTACTGATATCATCAAGGATCCCGACAGAATGCAACATGATTCAATTATCCTTAACACACCTGACGTTGTCCCACTTTTGCAGTATCATCCAGTTGCTATTCTACCACAAAATCCATCCACTGCAGCTCACTGTCTCTCCAGCCACAAAGCCATGTAACTCTGCTCATACTCGGGAAGTAGCTTCACTGAAGAAACAGAAACATTCCAGAGTATCAAGTAAAACCGGGACTGCCAAGAAACTTAAAAGGTATAACCCGTACGATACTCACACTACTGCAATTGAAGAGTTTGATGAAATATCATTGTTAGAAACTCCTGTATTGTCTGCTGACATTGTTGGCAAGTGGGTTGAGGTGGCTTACCCCAAAAAGTCACCGCATGGAAAATGAGGCTACTTAGTTGGAACTATCAAGGTCTGGGCTCTCCCCTGACAATTCAAGCTCTCAAGGCCCTTGTGGTCAAAGAGAAGCCCGACCTGGTATTTTTGATGGAAACGAAGAACAGAGAGGAGGTTGTTACCAAATTACAGTGAAGACTTAAGTACCCGAACTCTTACCTTATCAATCCTTCTGGAATGGCTAGGGGCTTGGCCTTGTTTTGGCACTCTCATATTACCGTATCAGTGGAATACGCTAATCCCAACATTATTGATACACTTTGTTCCGAGACTAGCAACGGCATCATGATGAAGTTAACCTATGTATATGCACCTGTCAACTTCCACTCTCGCCAACTTCTTTGGATAGCTTTGCGTCGGATCTCTCATCTCAACTCCCTACCTTGGTTGTGTGTTGGTGATTTTAATGACATCCTCTACCATTGGGACTCGCATCGAATGCACTATTTCAGAGAGATGATTCATGACTGTTCATTAATGGATTTAGAGAGTAAAGGTTGTCATTTTACCTGGATGAATAATCGCCGGGGTGGAGACTTGGATAAAGAACGGTTGGACAGGGCTCTTTGCAATACGGATTGGCGACTCACCTTCCCGACAGCTGAGGTACTTGCTTTACCTGCTATCGGATCTGACCATAGCCCTCTGTTACTCTATACCGAAGCTCAAAAGACACGACCAAGCAAACCTTTTATCTTTGAAGCCTATTGGTTACAACACCCAGAATGTCACAGCATTGTCTCAACCGCATGGACCTCAGCTATGCGTACTAGTAGAAACCTACCACATCAACTTAGATTAGTCAGCTCAGCACTACAAAGGTGGAGTCGAGCCCAATTTTCCAATGCACACTCATGTATTTCAGATTTACAACAACAACTTCAAACCCTGACCAACAACAACCTTGCTAACTATGACAAACAATTAGCCACCAAGTTGAAAGCAGATTTACAACTAGCATGGAAGCAAGAGGAACAGTACTGGACGATGAGATCTCGACTACATTGGTTGTAATGGGGAGACAAAAACACCAGATTCTTTCACGCTACTACTATTCAGCGCAGGCAGCGAAACAAAATCAGCTTATTACAAGACAACAATCAGAATTGGGTGAGTGATGATCAAACTCTTAAAACAATGACTACAGCCTTATTTTCTGATCTTTACAAGACAACAGGTCACCGGGATTATGGCCTGATTCTGAACTAGTGTTCGCGCATTGTTACAGACGAGATGAATGCTTTATTAACTGCTGAGCTCACCCTATAGGAGGTTCATCAAGCCACTTTTATTAGTTCGTTTATTCATAATCATTAACTAATTCATGATAGAACTGATTATACTCCATTCGAATAAAAGATATTTTTTTTCTTTGTAGAAAACGCTAGAATATCCCACACTTTTCTTTCAATACCAGGGAGAAGAAATAGAATTAAAAGAAAAGACGAAATTACTAAGACAACTTTTAGAAAATCATGTATTCTTTGATTAACTAGTAGTTTAATTCAAATTTTTAAATCCAAAAAATGTGTACTAGTTCTTTTCTTTTGAGTTTGACCAACTAATAAAAAACTAAAGTAATTAGAGTAATTTGGGATTTGCTAGGTAAGGATTGGTTTTTTCGAACTTTTCGGTGTATTTTGTTGCATGTATAAATATAGCACGACGAAAATAGACAGAGATATAAAAAAAAAAAATGGAATTGTTTGACCAATAGATGTCTTTCACATTCAACTAGAGAAATGAATAACTTTTTTTCAAATTTTTAATGGCAGTTCCAAAAAAAAGTACTTCTATATCAAAAAAACGTATTCGTAAAAACATTTGGAAAAAGAAGGTATATTGGGCAGCGTTGAAAGCTTTTTCCTTAGCGAAGTCTCTTTCTACCGGGAATTCAAAAAGTTTTTTTGTACGACAATTAAATAGTCAAACACTAGATTAACTAATCTTAATCTGAAAATGGTACTTTAAAAAAAAAAAAGATACAAGGTTTCACTTTTTTTTGAATATGTTTTATCCGGTGGGGATTCTTATTTTCCTCATCGGTACAATTATCTGTCATATCACCATAATAAATAATAAAATTACAAAAAAAGTTTTTTCTTAGACAAAATGTTCAGTTCAGTCCAATATCGAATTAGTTTTCGAAATCCTAAATAAAATTCTGTACATGACGAAAAACCAACCTAAGGCCTAAGGGTTAATATAAAGCTCTACAAATAGTTAAATAAAATTTTTTTGAATGTCACACTGTACTGTGATCCATAAAAAGACTTTTTTTGTTCATTGATAAAAAAAGTGCATCTTCGATTTATAAAATCAGATAAATGAGAAATGAATTTTAAAATTAAAAAATGAAATAATAATAAATATTTTTATGGGGAACGCTTCAATCCATATTGAAACGAAACGAGTTTTTTCTCATCACTTTGAATGAAAATGAAAAAAAAATATTGAATTGACTCCTTCAATCTCGACGATTAAATAATAATAATCTATTATTATTTCGAGTACGCCGCTATGGTGAAATCAGTAGACACGCTGCTCTTAGGAAGCAGTGCTAGAGCATCTCAGTTCGAGTCCGAGTGGCGGCATGGCATCTTCTAAAACAAATGGCTTTAATGGTATTTTCTACCAATCACACTGGGATATTCTTCATAAGGATCTATTTCTTTCTGTCTAGACATTTTTCCAAACAGGAGTCATGCCCTCAGCCCTTAATAGCACAATTCTCACCCTTATCCCAAAAGTCTCACACCCTGAACACCTTGATCAGTTTCGGCCTATTAGCCTATGCAACTATGCATACAAAATCATATCCAAGATACTAGCCAATAAACTCAAACGCTTCTTTCCCTCATTAATATCCTCATAATAGAGTGCCTTTGTGGGTGGCCACCAGATACAAGACAACATCCGGATCATTCAGGAGGTGTTGCATCAACTCAAAACTAGAATAAAAAAGAGACATTTTCGAGCAATTTTAAAGATAGATATGCAAAAGGCATACGATAGAGTAGAGTGTGATTTCTTTAAAGACTACCTCCTTCGACTTGGCTTTCATTCCATTTGGGTAACGTGGGTGATGCAATGTATCACGACTATGACTCTTAGTGTCAAATTTAATGGAGACCAGCTCAACTATTTCAAACCTACTCGCAGCCTACGACAGGGTGATCCCCTCTCTCCCTATATTTTTATTCTACTAGCGAATTTACTCTCGACTGTCATACATCAAGCAGTTGATTTGGGACAACTCAAAGGAATCCAATTAAGTAGGTGGTGTCCCACTCTTTCCCATTTATTCTTTGCATATGACGCTATCTTCTTTTTAGATGGGACAATACTAGAATGCCAGAACCTATCTAACATACTGAATCAATACTGTGTAGCTACTGGTCAGGCCATCAATAGGAATAAATCAAGCATTTTTCTTAGTAAACACTGTCCTAGTAGTCTACAAGAAAATATGGCACAACAATTCAGGGTCCTTGTGCTTTAAAAGACTGGAAAATACCTAGGAATTCCGTCTGATTGGGGTCGTTCTAAGAGAGATATGTTTGCGTGGATTTTAGGGAGAGTTAATTCGAAGTTAGATGGCTGGAAAGAGAAACTTATGTCGAAAGGTGGGAAAGAGATTTTAATTAAAAGTGTTGTTCAAGCTATCCCCCAGTATGTCATGTCCATATTTAAGATTCCTTTGTCTTTATGTCGATCTATTGAACAAAAGATTTTTCGATTTTGGTGGCAAAACCATAGTAAAAAGATGGGCATTCATTGGAAAAGTTGGGAATTACTGAAGGATAGGAAGGATAACGGGGGTCTTGGGTTCAAGGACCTTATGGCCTTTAATAGAGCATTACTGGCCAAACAAGCGTGGCGACTGATTCACTACCCTTTATCTTTATGGAGTCAACTATGTAAAGGCCTCTATTTTCATTCACAAGACTTTCTGCGTGCTACTAAAGGTACCCGCCCGTCATGGGGTTGGCAATGCATACTTATAGGGCAAGATTCACTTTCACCTAAGCTACGATGGTCAGTTGGGGATGGATCACAGATCAGCATTCAAGAGGACTGTTGGCTGCCTAGGGGAATTATAAGAGGACCAATGGATAGAGAGGAACCCCGAATGGTGGCATAACTAATATTACCAGAACAGAGCAAATGGAATGAGGTTCTTCTTCAGCGATTATTTGATGAAGCAACCACAAAGGAAATTCTCAGCATCTTGGTGAGACCGAATTATATCAACGACTAGCTAATCGGGACAGAAAATAGTAATGGCCAATACATCGTGAAGAGTGGCTATCAATCAATCAAACAAGCAGCCATCCCTAACAATGAATACAGAGCATCGTCGTCTTTCCAAATACCTAACATCCTATGGAAGAGCATATGGAAACTCAAAGTCCCACCTAAAATCAGGTACTTTCTCTAGTCAATTTGTCAGCATGCTCTTCCCACTAAGGCGAATCTATTTCACAGACACATTAGCGCAGATCCATAATGTAGTGTATGTGAAACCCATACCCCGGAAACGATGGAGCACCTATTTTCTCTATGTCCCTGGACTTCGACCATCTGGTCTCATCCTCGGGTAAACATATCTATCCTATCTACTCACATCACACGCATTGAATCATGGCTTGTAGACAAATTTGCAAAGAGACATCACTCACCCAGTATGGAAGCTGTTGCTGCTATTCTCTGGCAAGTCTGGAAAGAAAGAAATCGTTGTATCTTCAATCGACAAAAACCAAACCCAATATTTGTCGTTGAAGCAGCCTTTGCTACCTCTAGTTTGGTGAAGCATCTGTCTTCCACCTCAACAGGCGCTACCCTATCTCACACCGATCCAGGTTCTATATGGCGACCCCCCGACCCTAATAAGCTGTAGATCAACATTGATGGAGCCTTTAAGATCGGTAGTCACTCCGGCTCAACAGCGTACATATGTCGTGACCATACCGGTCATCTGAAAGAAGGATTTACCTGTGAAGCTGAAGCTTCCACTGCCTTGCAGATTGAAATCCAAGCTCTAAGTGTCGCTCTAAGGCATCTTCTGCAGATCAGTAAGTTTGTCGATCCCCTCATCATCGATATAGACTGCCTCCAGGTGGTTCAGGCGGTAGCTGACTGACCAAAGATGCCTTGGGAAGGAAGATCGCTGCTTGGTGAAACGGCCACTCTCCTCCCTTATTTCTCTTGTCTTCAGATTAGGTTTTGTCAACGTGAGGCCAATGCACCAGCGGACTAGGCTGCAAGGGCTCATTATCATGGGTCTCTTAAATCATCTTGGGCCTTTTCCCCTCCCCCCATTTTGTTTGATCTTCTTTTGACTGATGCTTTAAGTGTGGGGTGTATATCTACTGTTACTCGAATGAAATCTATCTTTATGATCAAAGAAAAAAAAAAGTGTTTCGTAAAGAGTGCCATTTTAAAAGTTCATGGAGTTCTATGTAATTTCTCCATTTTAAAAGTTCATAAAGTTTTGTGTAATTTCTATCCTTCAATTTATTACGTATATTCTAGTTTAGTAGTCTACTAACAAGTTTATAAACATCTATTGATGTTATTAATTCTTGTAAGATTGCACCGAGATTACTTTTAACTATGGGAATTTTAAAATGAATTTAGATAAAAGCATAGGTAACTTGTAGAGGAGAACTTAGTTTCCAGATTGAATTACCAAAATATAAAATAAATAAAATAAATACTTCTCATAGTGAATGAAAAATATTTTTTTAATGAAAATTAATTGACCACGTGTGCAATTAAATTTGGTTAATAAATTTTTATTTACTTGTAATGATACGTTATTAGTAGACTTTTTCCACGCTTCTTTTGACTATAAACATCCATTTTAAGGTAATTGACTAAGATACCATCGTCACATCACATTCTTGTGAGTGACATTTTTCAAGGGTGGGTGAAGTTTTTCAAGGATCCACGTTGGAGATCGTAATACCCTTAATTTTGACATGGACAACAATTTTTATTTATTTATGAATTTACTCAATTGGGTTTTGTGGCCTAGCTAACATGGTTGCTCGAAAGGAATTTATAGGTAAAATCTTGTGGAAGCAAGTACCATGATATTTGGTGGCAAAATCAATCCATTTTGGTCATGATGATAAGCATTCAGGCCAAATAGAAAGGCCTATTTTGCAACCGCCTAATATTGTATGGCTTTGAATTTTGCATTAATACATAATAAAATCATGTAATCCTCCTAATTTGTATTGAAATATTAAGCACTTGTAATCAATAAGTACATGAACTTTTTGAGTAAACAAAAAAACTAAGGATCCACAAAGTTATGATGATAAAGTAGCAAGAGTTATAATTTGTAATTAATGGCTTTTAATGATGTCTACAACTTCCTTGTTTTGGCAATACGCATAAGCAAGTAACCTGAGGAAATGGGTAATAAACAAAGAAAACAATAAAATGTACGAATCATTAAGTGTGAACTCAATTGATCTGATTTTGAAATCTTTTTACCCTATAGAGGCAGATTATTATAACATAGGTACCTAAGAAAAAGCACAAGAATGCCTCGCACCTTCGGTAAGTGTGTTCATTTTGGGTTTTGGACTTTTGGGATTGGACTTACAAAACCGGTTCCCAAACTGGTTCGGTCGATCTAATTCCCAGATGTGTATTCAATCGAAACCAATTCTTGGACCAGTTGAAATTGGTTCCAAATTTTGGGAATCAGTTTCTAAACCGGTTTCAATGGGAACCGGCTCTTGATCCTATTTTCCGAGTGGGTTGGTCTGATTCCCAGGTATACCCAGTTTGATTGCACATCCCTACTAAATACAAAATGGAACTTATGCAATTATACAACTATATTATTTTTACGGAAATCTAATTGCATCCTTTGGTAGCTGAACCTCTACACCTTTTACACCTTGTTCAAAGGTGATGAATTCCTCTCAAACACAATCAGTAAAGGTAGGTTGGCGAAGATACTTGTTCGCTTTTCTCCAATTATATAATAAAAAATTATGATGGATTAATGGTCTTTCTACAATTGCACTACTTGAAAATTGTAAGAGACCTATTAATATATATATAAGAATAGTGACTAAAATTGAACATTTCTAAAAGCTTGAGGGTATCGAATTTAGGATTGAGATATTCTAGATTTAGGATGATATCTTTACAACTCGAATATCTTATTCAACGAGTGACATAGCAGTGACCCAATTGAAGGCGTGTTCTCGGGAAAAGATGAACCAAAGTCCGTCCGCGTGCTCTTAAGACTTGGAACTTCGGAGAGTCAACACGGTATCTGAATATGTTCTTGTTATCTCTGAAGAATATGCCATAATTTTGAGAGTATTGATCCAAAGTTGACCTGAGCAAAACAACTAAAAAATAAAGAAAAAGAAGAAGAAATTATAACCAAGAATTTAAGTAAAGAGCCTAGTGTTGTTTTACATGTTATAGCATTGACTGAAGTGGGAAAGCGAAATCGTTGCGTAGTAATTAGAAGTCCAGTTGCGTTATGTTTGGGTGACGGGATTATGACATTCCAGGAAGAAGTTCTCACCATATGAAATTTCACGAATCAGTTAAATGTAAGAGAAAAACCTTTAAAAACATAATAAATATATTAAGGAAAACTACATAAACACACATGAATTTTGGGAGTAATACACGTTTGCAATGAACTTCTAACTGATACATGATGCCCATATTGAACTTTCACTTTGTTATGGCCGTTAAACCTCCTTTTTTTTTTGTTAACATGCATACTGCACATGACTCCCGAGGGACATAAGTGTAGTTTTATGTCAACATTTTTCTAGGAAATCTCTTTCTTACCTTCAATTTTTGTAAGCAATGAAAATTATTAGAGAATAATTTATTTTTTTTTGTCAAAAGTAAATATTTTATTCTTATTTCAAAATTTCAAGATATTTATGAGATGTTCAAAGCAAAGGATATCCCAAGCAGCAAATTAGAATAATAAAGCAAAAACTATGGTGATAAGCACACTCTCATCCCATAGCATGATAGTGATCCAGAGAGATGATCTGCAATGACGACGGACTTTTTTGAGAGATGATCTGCAATGACGACAGACTTTTTTTACTTTTTTATTTTGTAAGTAAAAAAGGTGGGAAATGCTAGCCAACTGCCATGATTTGGGACATTTCACAATGGTAGCCCAGTCATTGATCCTTAAAATGGAATGCCAACTTAGTGAATGGACTTGCTAGGCATTGTACACTCCCTTGACTATAGCCAACTGCCATGATTTGGGCCGATTGGCTATAGTCAAGGGAGTGTACAATGCCTAGCAAGTCCATTCACTAAGTTGGCATTCCATTTTAAGGATCAATGACTGGGCTACCATTGTGAAATGTCTTGTTATGATAAACTGTTCCATGTCTCCCATCAACTTGGGTATCTCAGCATCCGAGCAAGGTATGTGTCTTGATTCAACATAACAACTTGCTTTGGCTTATCCTGGACATTACCAATAGAACAGCATCAGCTCCCAAGAAGATTTTACTTGGGTGGCGAATCCCACCATCAGACGTTTTTCATATGAATTTCATTTCATCACTTGATTCCTAGCACAAACTTAATTATACACTCCCATCATCTAGTTATATCAGTCATATCAATGCCTCATGTTTCTCTCATATTACAAAGTTCATTTCCTTCCCTTCATGGATTGAGGAAAAGTCAGATCATGACATTCTTCCCACATGATTTTTCAAAATGCCCACGTGGGAGCTATTCTCCATATCCTTGACTTCTCCGAACCATCACTACATCTACCAAGGGCTTACATGAGTGGCTAATGCTTGCCAACAAAAATGTATAACTCATTGTTGTATCCTTTGTCCCGCATGATCACTGCTTTTCCCTAAGCTTCATGTGAATGGCCTATGCTCGCCCAACAAGTACCCATCTTCCGCCTTTCCTATGAGTCATACTCAACACCAATGAAGGGTTTGATCTCTATGGAAATATGGTAACAAACGGTATTCACACATACAATTTAGAAACCTTATTCGATACCATTTGTCACAACATGAGCCGATAGGCCTCAATCATGGGACTGTGCAGCACTTGGTGAGCCAATTAACCCAGCTAGCCTTTCTTTCTAAGGATTGTTCCGATGGCTCGTATTGTGAAACGCCTCATTGTAATCAATCCTTCTAATCCTTCTATATCTCTGGTAATATGGCATTTCATCATCCCGAGCAGAGCACTGTCTGGTTTCAACATAACAATAGGTTTTTTAGCAGTATGATTAACAAGTGTTGGGATACTCAGTAAAAAGACCTGTTTCAAAATTGTGGTAGCAAATAACGATTGATATTACAAAGCATGAGAGTGTTATTGTAGATAAAGAAAGCCTAAAATGCATTCAAGTTCAGTGCACCTGAGTATTTGGAAAAAATGGTTTTGGTTCCCCCAAGAAAGCAAAAAACAAAAAAACAAAAAAACAAAAAGAGGATGACTTATATTGAATTAATGAAGATTGTGAAAGAGTACTCTATTGATTTTGGACAATAAAATAAATAGCATGAAATTTAAAGAAAATTTATGATGGTATTAAAGATAAATAGACATTCTGTCATATTACAATGTAGGTTTTCATATCCTACTAACAATTGTTATTGCATAGGTCGTGGATTTTGAATCCAGAATTAGCTTCCTAATCTGATCGGCAGTAAGAAGAAGTTTCAAATACTAGATACAATTTTCTATTATCTAGTAATGATAATATACCAAAAGTTACAAATCCCAAGATATTGACATCACCACCTAGCAATTATTTGCTTGTGTGGACCTTCTGTCTGTCTTCAATTGACGTGGCACCAGCCTTTTGTTCAATCTATATATTGCATTGCCTCTGACCAAAATCTAAGGTGGCTTCCTGTCAATGATTTCGTCAATCGATCTTTCGTTGGTCTTAGCGAAGGCTTGCGTCAATAACCCTTGCACTTTGATTTGCCAATCTCCTTTATTGTCAACAAGCTTACAGGTTGTTGACTATCTTGTTTCTTGATGATTTCTTTTCTGACCAAATCTCGTTCTCGTTGACAGAGCCCTCTACTCATTGATTATTAAGATGGTCATCTTTTGGTGTCAACAAGTTGAAAGCAACTATTTTTGGTATATACTTGTCATGATTCACACATACATTCTCGGCCTATTACTAAAGAGAATTTGGAAAAAAAAAAAGGAAAGAAATAAATCTGTGAGATACTCGTTCATCCTAAAGGTGGACTTTGCCTGAGTGCACTATACTTTGTAGTTGACCCAGCGAGTCCGCAACTAAGATGAAAGTATAAGAATTGGGTTTTCAAGTAAACATGTGGTAAATATGAATTGGAAATGTGAAAGTGAAAGTCAAGAATAGTTTCCATATGAAAGGGAAACCCATTTCTTTATTTCGTTTACGATGAATCAGTCACAAAATTATTCCAGACCTGAAATAACTTATTGTTTTCTAGTATAAGAACAACCCAATATAATTTCAGCAGAGACAGATAATCATAGCATGAACAAATGGAAAAGGAAAATAGAAGAAAGAAAAGAAAAGAAAAACTTCAGTAACATAACGAGCATTGGCACTGCCTCTTCCGTAGTTTATCGGGGCCGATCAGCCGTGCCACTTCCAGGGGCGAGGAAGTGACACGACGGAGAACCGCATCTTCCCCGTGGAGCAGTGGAAGCCGCCGCTCTCCCCGCATGCAAAGAAGTAAAACTTCCACTTCTGGCTCAATGTGAACTCGAAGCCGTCTCCCGCCCCATCCGACACGTTGGCCACCATGGTTGCCCTCCTGAGGTCACACCTCATGTAGCTCCAGAAGCTTGGGAACATGTAGACGCTGTGCGGATGCGTGTTACTGTCGCTTGGTGGGTCGTACTTGAACACTGCAAGTACCGGAATCAATGTTGTTTAAAATAGTATATCACAATGCATGATCCAGAAATACTTGTATAGCACTCTACTTCTACTTCTTATGCACATGATTGCTTATATAAAAGTCCCATCATGACTGAATGTCCAGACAAAAACGTTGTGCGAGGACGAACTCGTATCAATTCTAATACCATCATCGATCAATCTCCCATATCAACTTTTAAAATGAAAATTAAGAACAAACTTACGCAACAAAAATTGGGGCATGATAGATACTGAATCCAGGTATAAATAGTGGCAAGCTATTGTAGCGACTTACCAAGAGTGTCGTTGACGTAAAAGGGGCCGTTCTTGTTAGCCCAGGTGCTGTAATCGAATCCGAAATGCCAATTCTCGGACCCTCCAACGACAACCTTCGTCGGAGGGACCTCGGTGGGACCATTGTCTTGCTTCGGAGGCCAAGCGTAGCCATTGTTGTTGTTCCACCCAGGATAGGCCAGTGAAGCTCCCATCATCACTGAAGCCATCACGACAAGCACCATCGCTCTTCCAAATTTCATCGCCATCTTTTGGAGGGTGATTAAGAAACTAGACAAGTACAAATCTTCAGATGTTGGGGAACTGGTTGGTGCATTCAAAGAATGTCTGATGGGCTTTATATAGGAGTAATAACTTAGTGGAATTTTTATGTTTGAGCTTTAAAATGAAAAATGGTAGTGGAAAACGGCCAAATGGACCTTTTTTTCTTCATGAATAGATCGGGTTGGTGTGAGACAAAGATAATGTGTTTTCGCTGTTAAGAGTCAACTCCTTCCTTTCTTGTATGAAGTGAATACGTCACCAGTACTTATTTTATCGTATGACAACCGTATCATGGGTACGAATACATGCTTCCTTGGAGAAAGTGGACGACGAGTAAGAAGGCGTCGACCAACTATACGGTCAGCCAAACAGATCCATATTGCCCGCGGCAAGCAACATGGGAATTCTTCCCTGCCGATAGGCGGCTTTTGAATTTGATACTGCGGTTCTATGAGTCGAGCAGTCTTATAAATTTGGTGCTCTACGCTGTGTATACTTTTGTCTTTGTCTCTTAACTACAAGTTTTGTCTCACCTATTCACTAGACTGTATATCTAGTTAACAGGAAAATTGTCCAAAAAATTCTATTGCACTTTTGCCAACCTTTTAATTTTGCCAATTTAGTCCTAAATTTTTTCACTTCTTGTCAATTGAATCTATCTAGCCAATTTTGGCTGAAAATTACTTACGTGGACGCCGATGGTGCCACATAGGACCACCGATGCTAACCAGGACAATTTTAATAATATTTTTATTTTTTTTTTTTATTATTTTTCTTTTTTATTATTCTTTCTTTTCTTTTTGCTTTCTTCTTTTCCTATTGCCGGTGGCCACCCTAGCCTAGAGGGCTGGCCTCAACCAAGCCATGCAAGACCGGCCTTCGCTCAAACTAGGTGAGGCCGGCTCTCTAGGCTAGGGCGACCTCACCAGGCGTTGGTCGAGCAAAATTGCTTTGGCCTTGGCGAGGCTAGCCTTGCCAGATTTGGCAAGGGGAGCCCTCGCCGGGGCTCACCTAGGTGAGCGTTAGCCTTGCCTAGGCCAGATCTAGCGAGGCCACCTTGGTTTGGGTGAGGGTTGGCCTCAGTAGATCTAGCCTAGGTGAGGCCGACCCTCGTCGAGGCTCACCCTCACCTTGTCAAGCCTCACATTTGGCGGATGAGGCTAGCTGGTCAGTCATGGTTGGTGGTTGGTGCCTGTGGCCAAGCTAGCCATTGGCAATAGGGAAAGAAGAAAGCAAAAAAGGAAAGAAAGAAAAAAAAAAATCAAAGATAATAAAATAATAAAATTCAAAAAAACATTAAACATTATTAAAAATTGTCTATGTCGCGCTAGCGTTCCTATATGGCATTGTTGATGTCCACATATAGCGATTTCCTATCAAAATTGGCTAAATAGACTCAATTAGCAAGAAGTGAAAATGTTTAGGATTGAATTAACATAATTAAAAGATTTAGAACTTTTTAGATAATTTTCCCTCTAGTTTACCAACTATTAAACAAATCCATCTCACTTGCCTTTAGAATCATATACCTAAATGCGCAATTTTTTATGATGTACACTTATGAATGTGATGTACCCTTATGCTCAACATTGAACCAACAACTTAAGAGGGGTATGGTAAGAAACAAATAGGTCAAGAACCCTATGTTTTTGGCTTAGTGTTTACGATGCAAACTTTTGAGTATGTTCTGGACAGCTTTTTCATAGCAATTATAGCTGTGAAAAGAAATTTTGCAACTTGTATAAGGTGTTTGACGAATTTCTCATAGCTGCAGTTCTCTCAATTAACTTTTAGGAAGCTAATTCAACCAGTTTTAAGGTGTTGCAACTTTAAAAACTTAAATTACCGGATACACTTGTTACAATACTTCATAGCATAGCAACAAGGCGACATAGCTACAGTTACAACACATCACTGCTATACCATTTAGACACTCTGTGAATTATTTACTTGGCATAGGTTTGATAACCATACTACTAAATGAAAACATCACATATTTTGGCCAGCCACCAAATTCGGATTGGTATCTTACTTAGTCTATAAGGTTAGTGGAGTTCTTCACAGGTGGGAGTCTCCTCTAATCTTAATACACAAATATCCTCACATAAGGAGTGTAACTGAACGTTGAGGGTGAAGAGAAGTCTCATTGAGCTAGTGACATAGAGGGTAACTAAGGAAAAACACTTGAACTTTGGATCATCATTATTCCGCATCAAGAATGATGGATTCCAAAACAGATGCATACTCGATTATATGTGCTTTTTATTCGACTTATGGAGATCTTGGGTGCCATTTTTGTGGCTTACAAGACAGAGGAATGCAATGCTAACCGCCTTGTGACCACCTAAAACGGGGACCCAACCTTACCTTTCCTCTGATCTGGGATCATCTTTTTTCTTTTTTCTTTTTGTCGAAATCTGGGGTCATCTGGACTTGACACATTACACCTAACATTACGAGCCTACGAGCCTATATATATATAGAGAGAGAGAGAGAGAGAGAGAGAGAGAGAGAGAGTTGCTGCTACTGGTGCGGTAAGTGTCACAGGTGGTCGTGCTCGAATAGACAACCAAAGCAAAAGAAAAGGGAAAAAAGGCAGAAATGGGAATGGTGAAAAAGAATAAGTCAACCACTGAAGGCTACCTGAGTTTGATTTCTTTTCTTCTTGAGAGATTGGCGTGGAGATACATGAGTAAGGAAGCAAGATTTCACAACCTACAGACGTACATAATACTCATAGTGGCTTGCAAAATTTATATAGAAAAGGATTATACAAAAAAAAAAAAAATTATTTCTAAAAAGAGAAGAAGAATAAATCCAAACCTTTCAACATTCCTAGTAAGTGATCAGCAATTATTTTCTAAATTTTGAGGATCCCAATCCATAGCAAATGGTTCTCCTCGTTGTGCGATCAAACAAAGAAGCAGGAACGACTAAGTTGGGCTACCAAGTACTGCGCCCACCATTTGAAATTCCACGACCCAAAATAAGCCAAACTTGTGTCGGTCTCGGACAGAATTTTCTAATCAAGATCAAGTCAACAAAAACCGAATGAAGATCACGACAACATGTAAGAAAAGTATAGTCTCGTGGGTCGTAGCAAAGGAAAACAAAATCAAGCGATGAATTCACTAAAAGCTGGCCTTTTGCCAGTTAAACACCCTCATCATCACCACTTGACCTAATCAAGTCGGGCCCGTTTTGACTTGGTCCATGTGGAAGGAAATTTCTTGGAAAAAAGAACCCTCAACTACATCCGAAGAAATTGTCATATCAATTATATAATTTATTGTACACATGCCAAATTAATTCTAAACTTTTCTATAATTGCACAACTTACAAAAGATTAGACATTATTAATGTAAAAATAACATAAATAAAGGGTGACTAGAATCAAAAGAACATTGGTAAAAGCGTAAGGGCATTGGATTTAGGATTGAGATCTTAATTTAGGATGGCTTATACATTAGATATCCTGATATTACCAAATGTAAATTCGTCGCTCTAAATTCATAGTTTATGCCCTTTAACTGAATTGTGGATTTTCTTAAACTGGAAAATTACGTTTGAGGTTAGAATGGGTTTTAGGAAAAGATGAGACTAATCCCTCCGCGTGCTCCAGACATGGAACTTCAGAGAGTCAAACCACTATGAGAATACGTTCTTAAAGTAAGAATAATTCTCTGCAGACTACTTCATTATTTTGACAGTATTGATCCAAAGTTGACCCAAGCAAAGAAAAAAAAAAAGCCATTTTAATGCAAGAATCGAAATCATGAACTTATTGTTGTTTTACCTGTAATAGCATTGACATTAGTGTGGAATCTGGAAAGCGAGGCGTTGCCTAAATAGAAGTGTAGTTGTATTACGTTTGGGTGATGGGATTCTGACGATCAAGGGAGGAGAAGCTCTCTTCATCCGTCCGCTTTATTATTATTTTTTTTTAAATTAAGAATTTATCGAACTCGTTAAACGAGTACTATGAGAAATCTTATGAATCTAGTAAAAGTAAGAGGAAAACCTAAAATATAAAACAGTTTATTTAGCGGTTTTTATAGGAAACCCGCGTGAGCTTTGAGAGTGTTAAACACATTTCCCCCCGAACTTGCAACTATTAAATAGTAACCCGTTGGACTTTTATTTTGTCACAACCGTTAATCTCCATTTTTTTTTCGTTGGTATGCGCAATACACACATGACTAATAAGGGAAGGGTAAAAATGTACATAACAAAAATGTACTTTAATCTTAATTTTTTTCCATCGGCATGTGCAATACACATCACTGTTATTTACTGTATAAAAAATGTAGAAAATGAGAAAAAAATAGATTAACTAAAATACTAATAATAGAAAAATAAGTAGCAATAAAATACCAGCCAATAATTTTTAAAAATTTGATAAGTACAGACGCTTTAATAAACCATATTAACATACTTTAAAAAAAAAAAAAGAATAAACAACACACACTAAGTAAAGAGGGAAAATTCCACAATAATAAAAAGGTCAAATGACAATAAATTAGTTACTCCTTATGCACATTTAAAGGGTTAATTAACTTAACAATGATTGATTGATAAAAATATTTAAAGGAATTTAAAGTAACTGATGTCCTCAACTCAAATAAGGAACTAATTGACCAAAATTAAGGTGATATTTTACACATTTCTATTGATCAATTATTTTTTATATTTAATTAATTATTTAAGTGCATAATAAGTGTCCATTTTTTGTTATTTGATCTTATTGCTATTAATGCCGTTTCTCCTTTTTCCTTAGGTGTCTTTCTTTTCTTTAAAATATCTTTTCAGTTCTATTAATAGACCAATAATTAGGTTTTTTTAACATTATTATTGATATTTATTGTAAAGAGAGATCACCGTCAGAAAATGAGATAAATATATAGGTTTACCCCTTAACAATCATGTGCACTGTACACTCTAAACTAAATATTTAACGGAGGATTAACAGCTGTTACAAAATCTAAGTCCGAGGGGTAATATGTAATAGTTGTAGGGGCAAACATGTACTATCCTCAATGTTCGAGATAGTTTTGCGAAATTACCTCTTATATTTATTTGGTTTTGGTTCGTCTAGATAGAACAATAATGATCAATTGGGAACTTTACCGATAACTACATCATTCATTAGCTCGAAATAGTTGGTCTTTTGCCTTTAATTTTAGGCAACTGCTGCATTATCTTCATGAAATCCAAAAGTGATTAGAGATTCAATAAAGAAAAAGTTAGACATCATTTGTGTAAAAAAATGAAAAATAACGACTAATATCAAACCTTTCTAAAAGCTTGAAGGCATTGAATTTAGGATTAATTTCTTAGTTTAGAATGGTAATTTACAGGTTACGTTTAACTTATTCAATGAGTTATATATCAACAACCCAATTGAATGCCTAGATTAGCCTTCATCACCCAAACTACTTCGATTTAAGCAAACATAAATTCATCACTCTTAAGTTCATAGTTCCCTTTCATCCCTATTAATGTAATCCTATATTTAAGAAAATGATAAACGAGTGCCCTAACTTTGTATGACACTCAATGCAGTGCTGTAACATTTTTTTTTTATCACTTGAGTACCATAACTTTGTATTGTCCTCATTTGATTGGCACGTGTGGTGAATATTTTTTAAAAACTATGAGTGATCAATGAATTGTTACATCACTTAAATGAACATTTTTCAGAATCATGTTACTCAAATGATCATAAAAAAGTTACAACATTCATGTGAACAGCGTATGTTAGTTATGACATTTGGGGTATCCTTATTCCATTTGTTTTCTTAAGCATAAAATTAGGTCGAATCTTGGAATTTCACAGAGTGGACCACTATCTGAATATATTCTTAAAAGAAAGAACTCCCTGGAAAAAGTATGTCATCATTTTGAGATTGTTGATCGAAAGTTGACCAAAGAAAAAAGAAAAGAAAAGAAATTTCAACTCAAACGTTCAAGTAAGAAACCTATTGTTGTTTTAATTGTCATAACATTGGCCATGTGTGAAAGCAAGACGTTTCATAATTACAAGTCTACTTGTATTACGTTGGGTTGATGGGATTCTGACGATTAAGGAAGAAGCTGTATTCGAATCCGCTTTATTTTGAATTTTGATAAAAGAAATTATTTACGGAACTGGTCGAACGAGTACTATGTGAAATTTCCCGCACTGAGTAAATATAAGAAAAACTAAAAAAAATTTAAACCATGTGTTTAGGGAAATTGTACTAAACCCTCCTCAACTTGAAGGTGGTACACGTTTGCCCCCGAACTTCCAATTGTTATATAATTTCCCCTTGAACTTTCATATTATGTTAGCATGTGCAATGCATGTGACTTATAAGGAGTTAAAGTAGATGCATGTGACTTAAGGAGAAAAGTATATTTTTATCTCAATCTTATCCTAAGGGAATCTCTTTCTTAAATTTTGACAAAAAAATTTGTTAAAATTTGATAAATATAACAGAGTTAACAAAACCAAGTAAGCTATATTAAATAAAGGAATAAATACAGATTAGATTAAAAAGGAAAAATGCCTCAAGAGTAGAAAGGTCAAATGGAAAATTAGTTACTCATTAAATGTATTTCAAAAGTTAATTAATGTTAAAAGTTCTTCGATCAATAAAAACATTAAAAATAATGTTCTCAACTCATTAAAAAATTATTAACTAAAATTAAGATGATATTTATTTATTTTTCAATTAACTAACCATTTAAAATGCATAATGAGTGTGTAATCTTTGGTATTTGATCATTTTTATTACTGAGACATTTTTCCTTTTCCCTTAATTGTGTTTCTTTTATCTAAAATATGCGACAAATTTTTAATCTTTTTTAGTATTATTAATGATATCTATTTTTATGATATGAATATTTTAGTTAATTAAATATCCATTTTGTTAGTTTTTAAATCTTCACAAATATCAAGGGAAGATGGAGATCTCCTTTTAAAATTGAGATAAAGGACATAATTACACTGGAAATGTGTAGCATGCTAACAGAAAATACAGTAGACGGTTAATTTTCATGGATAATGTATAATAATTAAAATTTTATGAGCAAAAGTGTACTACTTCCAAAATTTAGGTAAAGTCTTGAGTAATTTCCCCATGTATTAATTTTGTTTGGGTCACTTAGATCTCCGTCTAGATAGAATGACAGTTACGAACTTTAAAAGTAACTAAATTATCCATTAGCTCAAATAGTTGGAATTTTCACTTTAATCTTGGGCAAGTGCTACATTTTCGTGGGCTCTTTCATAAAAATTCACAAGCGGGGTCCTCTCCTCTGTTCATTTTCAAGGAAGCAATAAACACTGTTGGATATTATTCATTTTGAGTAAGATTTATTGCAAAGTGCAAAGTTACTAGAAGTTAATTATATGGAAATAATATCCAGTGTTGGGAAATTATTAAACATTAGGAACTTCACTGGTAACTGCAAATTACATCTTAAAACGAAAAAGTTCAGTAACTACTTGCCAAATTTACTAATCATTAAAGAGAGAATACATATTCATGTGAGAAATTTGCTTCTTATCATATAGTCCAATTTACTTAGGATATTCATAGGTTACTAACTAACTTCGGATGAATTTACACTACTATAAAGTTAGTAACTTACTGAAAAGTCTAGAATATTAATATTCTCAAAGGAGCAAACTTACTTTTGTATTCGTAAAAGTCTAGAAATTTTCTTCTTATTATTATTATTTTTTAATTATCTTGATCATACCATCTTTTCTCATTTTTCTCTAATTATTGTATTCATTTTAATTAATTCTTATGTACTTGAGTTAAAAAAAGGGTGATTAGACTAAAGATCCAAGAAAAAAAAATACAATTTCACTCTTGAAAAATCACATGTTAATAACGTGCAAATTAAGAAATAGACAGAGAATTGACCATTGAAACAAATGAAATTTCATTAAGGGTTCTTATGTAAAGGTCTAAAGTGTTTCGTAAAGAGCGCCATTTTAAAAGTTGAAAGAGTTTTGTGTAATTTCTCCTTACATTTATTACATATATTCCAGTTTAGTAGTCTACTGACAAGTTTATAAACATCTATTGACGTTATTAATTATTGTAAGATTGCGCCGAGATTACTTTTAACTATGGGAATTTAAAATGAACTTAGATAAAGCATAGATAACTTGTAGAAGAGAACTTAGTTTCCAGATTGAATTACCAAAATAAAAAAATAAAAAATTACTTCTCACAGTGGATGAAAAATAATTTTTAATGAAAATTAATTGGCCACATGTGCAATTAAATGTGGTTAATAACTTTTTATTTACTTGTAATGATACGTTATTAGTAGACTTTTTTCATGCTTCTTTTGACTATAAGCATCCATTTTAAGGTAATTGACTAAGATACCATCGTCATATCACATTCTTGAGAGTGACATTTTTCAAGGGTAGGTGAAGTTTTTCAAGGATCTACATTGGAGATCATAATACCCTTAATTTTGACATGGACAACATTTTATTTATTTATTTTTGAATTTACTCAAATGTGTTTTGTGGGCCAGCTAACATGGTTGCTCGAAAGGAATTTACAGGTAAAATCTTGTGTAAGCAAGTACCATGATAGTTGGTGGCAAAATCAATCCATTTTGGTCATGGTGGTAAGCATTCAGGCCAAATGGAAAGGCCTTTGTCAAATTCAAGAGATGACTCGAGAAATACGAAATGAGAAAGGTAAAAGTGAAGACAAACTTCATACTTCATTGGAAAAGTACATTAACCTTACTGAGAAAACAAAAAAAAGGAAAAAATAGAGATGCAGCAAAACTCAAAAGCTTGAGTATTTGGACAAATCTTTGTGCCCAAAAACATCTTGCAGTATCTTATAGGAAGCTTATTAAACACAATTTACCTAACCGTTTGAGCCGCAACAGTAACCTAGCAACATCTCGCATCAATCAATCAATCAATCAATCCATAGATTGACTGGAGTTTTGGAGAGGGATTGGCTTCCCTCGCCCCATGGTGAAGCCCCTTGTGCCGTCCGGCATTCTCGGGCCCTTTAGCACCTGCTTTGGCATGGTTTCGGACTGGACGACGATCGTGTTGCCCGCCTGCGGTGAAGGAGCGAGAACTCCGTGCCCACTGTAGGTTTGTGCACGTCCTCGCAACTTTCCACGGCCCCTAGCCCATCCCTTTTTCAAGCCCGCTGCATATTCTTCCGCCTAAGGTGATGCGTCACGTATTAAAAAAGTATCAGAAGATCAAAATCTTAATCAAAGGCTACACAATTTAAAAAGATAGGCATGGGGAACATTTCCTTTGTTGGAAATTGCTACAGTTAGGGGCCAATGGCAGAAATTTTGGTAACTATCATACTGAGAATTTGGTCAAGGGTTATCAGCTGATTTCAGAAGGAAGAGAGCAATAAGTACATTAGCCTCGAGACAGAGTTCTGAATTGCTTGGGTGCAAATCATCTGTAGGATCAGAAAGTAGTCCTCCTCGTCTAGTATAGTATCGAAATCAAACTTTCTATTCTTCAAGACAGATTTCGGCTGCACAATCACGTACAATAGTTAAGACTTTTTGGCAACGAATCATACAGGGTGTATTATATCTGTTATTGTACTATTGCAGAGGAGATACCGTGCGCCGAAGAAGTAATCTGACTCGAAGTCCTTTCCTCCAGTCCCTTTCGTCGTTTAACTTCTCGACCTGGGTAAGTATAATCATCACTATTGTAACATCTGATTAAGAAATTAAAAAAGGATATAAATTGCATTCACGAGCATGTTGCGACGTACCGCCATTTCTGCAGTCTCAGTGCTGTCGTATTCTATCAGCGCGTGAAGCTGTGAATAAACGGACACCCAATTACAAAGATGAGGTTAATTATCTAGAAGTAAAAGGCATTGGTCAAGCTCATTTCATGTACCTTGTTACGAATAAAGATGTCGCCTATGGGGCGGGAAGAATTGGATTCTTGGGGATGGCATATTCGGATGTTTCTAACACTGTCCAAGAACAACAGTAAATAGTGAGATTTTTGCATGATTTTTGCATAAATAGGAACATTGCGAGGATAAGTCGAGTTCTTGCAAACCTTCCTGCTGCGCTGAATATCTTTTCTAGATTATGGTAAGAATGATCTTCAGGCAAATTCTCCACGACAATGGTGCGAGACTGCAAGATAGAGAGCATAAAATTGGCAATGAACAAATTGTTTTCATCATGTACTATTCCATATTTTTGGATATCACAAACAAACCTGCAAATCCTCCTTTTCCTTTTCGGTGAAAGGTGATCGACGTCTAACTCTCTTTCCGTCACTACTGACAACCTTTTGGGGCATTAAGATCATGAAGGATCATTTACCAGATAGCAGGAAACCTTTTCAAGTTTTAATCAACTTTGAAGGAGAAATTCAAGCAATTTGGCTAGAAGAAATCTCACGAGATTTGGAGAGGCCCGCAATGCTTGTGCGAGCAACTGATTGTTGGTCACAAGGGATTTGATTTTCTTTGTGTTAGCAATGATTGATATTGGAACTGCGAAATGTCACAAGTTGCGATGCACGGAAATTCAAAGAATTGAATGTGAATTAGAAACATTGAAAAAGATATCGAATCAAGTGATCATGTTGAGGTCCTTACCATAACCTTCAGGATCTTTGCTTACTTGTTTAGCAATGAAGTCATTGGAGAGCAAGCTCATGCTGCTAAACAGATATTCAACCTGTTTTTGTGCATAAAGAAACACTCTCAAGCTCAACTGAACTCGCCAGAATATTCTTGCCACATCACACATGAGAGAGATAATTAGTCATTTAAGAGGCCAGCTTCTTTTCTTTAACGCATTTAGACAAATTATTTCTTCTGCTTAATGAATACAAACCACGTGAAAAAACATAACATTTGAATCTGGAGGAAGTATCTGACCCAAAATAAATCAATTCTGGAGGAAGTAAATTCATCATCTTTGCAAGAGAGAATTCACGGCATGGACTCTTGCACATTTAATTGCAAAGACTGGTGTCATGGTAAGAGAAGGTCGACACAGAGAACAATGTATGGTACCAACAATCTCTCTCAACTTACAGTAATCATATGCATATATCTAGAAAATTATCCTAATTATCTCTAACATATCTGGACTGAAAAAAGGAAAATATTTCGTAGTCCTGTATCTCATTAAGGGTATGTTCCGTTTCACTCTTTTTGTGAGAGGAAGAAAATCAGATCGAACATGGTGAATGACCAACAAATCTCGAGCACAACCACCATATCACGAAAATGCATGTATGGTAAGAGCATAAATGTATTTGAAAGTTAAAGAAAGCCGACGTTTCAATAGGATAACATCAGCTGAACCTGTCCTACACCATTCTCTCTATGCATGTTCTCATTATCAAATAGCTTTTCCCTCGCCAAACTGTCCATCTAATTGCATTAACGAAAAACTAAGGGATCCACAAGCCTAATTATCAGAAACAAACATCATAAGGTAAAGTAATAATCCTGACAAATGCATAAACTTTAGCAGGAAACAAAGTAAAAAAAAAATCAATTAAAACCTGCTTGACGACTTTCTTTTGAAGGTCATAACTGAGACCATTCTTGGGACAATGAGAAGGCACCAGGTTGATGTTGGGAGTGGAGTAACTAGATGGCTCTATCTGGTCCCCATAGTAGAGCCATTCAGATCCTGCACTAGACCCATCAAATAACTGAAAGCATGGATAGTAATAGCCAGAGAGATCGGGCATCTGGGGGTACGCGATTTGGGCACGAATTCAGCCGCTTGGGCATTGAATTTGAAGGACGCATTGCTGCCGTGACTCTCTCCCATCACCATTTTCGTGCTATCGCTGCCTCTCTCGCGAGCTTCTGCTTGCGCCATTTTTTTTTTCCCTAATCTTTACTCGTTTCTATTCGAAATGTCTTCCCCTTAGTTTCGAGCTTCTTCTTCCTGAGATCTCTATCTCCATCTCCTGTTCCTCTCTCTCTCTAGTAGAAGTGACCATGTGTGATGTTGAACCCACCTTTCGCGCGCAAGTACGGACATCTTTCTCTCCGACGAGATAGAAAGAAGAAGAGGACCGCCTTATTACTCTTAACCACTGGGGGCGGAGTTTGACCAGATTTTTAAGGATCGGAATTACTAAATACGGGAGTTTACAATTCTTCACTACCACAAGTTATTTAGTTCAATCAATGAAGGTTGACGGAATCAGTTGCTTCCTTAACGTAACATTTATTATATTTTTCCATAAGTTTCCCGCTTAAATTTTTTCATCCATGGTTACTCAAGAGTGAGATAAATGCATGGCATCCGTTAAATCCTCAAAGATAAACTGACATAAGTGATAGATTAAAGAGTAATTTCAGCACAGGCCGTCAGCACTATTTTTTTTTATGTTTACACAAATGACCTTATACATATTTGGTTTGAGAGATTGAGTATCCTTAATAAGATGCAGATAAAAGTGCTTGTCTAAATTATATTTTTTCAAAATGATGGTATATGTATACTTGGGAGAATTATCCAATCAATTTTGAACATGTTGTATTAATACCAATTAAGTTCGAAACATTTTAATTTTGCTAATATAGTTCTAAACCTTTGTGGAATTATAATGTAGTCCTTCTAACCAATTTTTGCTAGAAATTGCTGACATAATGGTGTCCATTAATATAAGATAATTGGTGATGACTTGACCACCACTTCAACAATTTTTGATGAAAATTAGCCAGAATGATTACTTTGGAACTTTGCGCAAAATTTTAGGATTGAGTTGACAAAATTAAAAAGTCTAGGATTGAATTAGCATTCATACAATAGACTTAGGATTAATAGATAATTTTCCTGTTATACTTTTTTAAAATTAAATATGCCACTTTTTGGCCAGAATTAGAGTTACTTTTTTGTGTTTAGTTGCTCGACGAGTCAAATTTTAGCACATTCGATGTTTAAGATCCCTGGTTATATTAAGCTTTTTATGTTATGTGGTATGTTAATGTAGTAATTAGATTATAACTTTAGTTACTGTTCATTGAAAAAAAAAAAAAACTTACTGCATACAAACTGACACAAGTTCTAAAGGGCTTGCCTTAAACAAATTGTTGATGGTGTCATGCAAACCCGAAAGCAGGAACAAATGCAAACAATTTAACCGAGATGAATACACACACACACACACACAAATTGAAATGGAGAATTTCCGTGGTTTGACTCGATGTGCTTATTTCATGTCACTTGGATTGATGAGATGTTCCACTGTAACAAAGTGCAGTCGTTATAATCACACCTAAATAGCTGACAACTTAATCAAAGTGATACAAACCCTGGCATTTTGACGTCTCCGAGAACTCTTTATCGAGTAAGGTTTAACGTAATGAAAAAAAATACAAAGGCGTATAAAAAACAAAAAATAACGAATCCTATGCACGACATAGCGCAAAAAATTATTAGATGCCCTATCTTAGAGTTGGTCCAGTTACAAAAAGTGACGTTGACCTTCTTTCTTCCCTCAAACGAGAAAGCGAACGACCAGCTTTTGTTTTCCTTAGAAGATGGATAAAGTAACTTCTTTGTTATTTCAATCAGAATAAAAGGGAACTTTAGTAAGTAGATCTTACAATGAAAGAAGATGTGCTACATATTTCTTCTTCTTGAGATCCAACTCAGCGAGCTCTAGATTTCTCGGCCATGGAGACCAAAATGTTGAGATGCGTGAGCTTCAAGTCTCACGGCCATGGAAGCAGTGAGCCACGATCTCCAGCTCGAGCAACAGTGGGCTCGAGCTCGAGAGATGGATATATTGAATTCGACAAAGGCGGCTGCGATCTCAAGTAGCCATGGCAGTCAGAAGCTCTTGAGCTCAAGATTTTGTGAGCTTCAAATTTGGCATGGTAATTGTGAGCTCAAAACTCAAGAAGACAAGGGCACGAGCTTGAGATTTTATGAGCTCCAGGTTCGAGCAGACGGGCATGGTTATGGGCTTGAGTGGCCATGGTGACCTCGAAGGACGAGCGATCATAACAAGACATGTATCCCTCCTCCCCCCGCTCTCTCCATTTGCCACCACATAATTATTGTAAGCGAATCATAACAAGAAGTGCATGCTCTAACGTCCATTTCAGCAACGAGAAAAAGTATAATAGAAGGAATAAAGTGGAACATTTCAAAAAGTAGAGGAACCCTTCTGAATTATAATTAAAAATAAAAAATAAAACATAGGGAGATTTTGATTTGAGGACAAAAGTTCAAAGCACAATAATGACGTCATACTTAGGTTGCATATGACTTTTTTGGAAAGTAGTTGAGAAAATGCAAAGGATATTAAATTAACAAACTTATTTTTGAAATGCAAATTGTTTGGATTAAATTATAGTTTGAAAGTTCATTGTAAAATAACTTTAGGCAAAATAGTGTTTGGAAAAAAAAAATTGCAAAGGAATTTTCTTATTTTCTTACTAAAGAAAAAGGAAAAACCCAAACCCTTTGCCGAAGCTTGTGAAGGGCTTAATTCGCTAGTGGCCCAAATCTAGTGTTGGTAGTCATCATATGAGATTGCACTACCTAGGCAGTTGTGCAACGTTAGGCAGCCATCAACTAGGTCACATGTGTCACGGGCCGATCGATCAACTCTCGATTCACCCGTGCGGCCTTAAGGTTTTATCCCTAAGCAGCCTTTCACACTCGACTCACAACGAACTTTTAGAGAGATAAACACTTGATGAGAGAGAAGCTCTGGATTTTCATATATGTTGTGAATGAGAATACAATGAGGGAGGACACCCCTTTATATACAAGTATACAGCAAACCCTATCCATTAGATCTCCCTTAGATCTAACGGTGGAGATCGCACCTCCCCATCGACCAACCACTTGCATTCATAGCCAACTACCAGCTATATGCATTTATGGCCAACTACCATCTACTCGCATTTATAACGTATGCGTACAAATACGGTATCTCCCGCCCCTAGGAGAATACTATACGTCTCGGGAACATTCGTTGAGGGTCATCACGTGTCACGCCCGTGCCATGGAAACTTCTTGGACATGCTAACTTTCGGGCCGTGACATTCTCCCCCACCTAATCAGGCGACGCCCTCGTCGCGTCTTCGGCGTGAAAGTCTTCAATCTCTTTCTTGAATTGCCAAAGACTTTCTTCGGGCTCCCAACTGGCTTCGCTCTCCGGAAGACCTTTCCATCGGATCAGGTACTCACGCTTGGCTGCACAATACCTCTTGCGTATGACTCGATCCGCCAAGATGCTCTCGACTTCTCGATCATACGAGGTCTTTGCCCCAAGCGGTGCTCGATGTGACTCTCCTCGATCCGGGTCTTCCTCATCAATTTGGAAGGGTTTGAGCATACTTACATGGAACACCGGATGCACTTTTAGCTTTGGCGGTAGTTCCAACTTATATGCGACTCTTCCAACCCGTTGTAGCACTCGAAATGGCCCCTCATAGCGACGGATCAACCCCTTGTGCACGTCCTTGTATCGAAGAACCATGTGTAGTTTGGCCAACACTTGGTCTCCAACTTGGAACTCCACATGCCGTCGCTTCTTGTCGGCCCATTTCTTCATGCGTTTGGAGGCTTTGTGTAGACACGCCGAGCCAAGTCCGCCTCTTCTTGCATGTTCTTGGCGAACTTGTACGCAGGCGGACTGCTCCCCGGTAACCCGAAGCAATAGTGCTCGGGGTGTTCGGTTGCTGCCCGGCTTGCAACCTCGAACGGACTCGGCGGTCGACTCACTTCGTTGCAAGTTGTAGGAGAACCGAGGTACGTCGATCAGCTTCGCCCAATTCACTTGCGTCGTGCTCACGTAGTGTCGGAGGTAGATCTCCAAGAGAGCATTGACCCGCTCCGTCGACCGTCGGTTGGGGATGCAACCGGTCGACATGTTTAGCTCCGACCCCAGCAACCTGAACACTTCGGACCAGAACCGTCCCGTGAAGCGGGGATCCCGATCGCTCACGATCGTTTGTGGAACCCCCCAGTACTTCACTACGTGCTTCATGAATAATTTGGCCGCTTCCTCGGCCGGGCAATCCTTTGTCGCAGGCACAAAGGTTGCATACTTTGAAAACCGGTCAACCACCACCATTAGAGTTCGGCACCCTTCGGACTTCGGTAGATTGACGATGAAGTCCATGGAAATGCTTTCCCATGGACGAGATGGAACGGGAAGTGGCTCCAAAGAAACCCGGCGACGACCGTTGCTCCGGCTTGTCTTGTTGGCATACTAGACAAGTCTTCACAAATGCCTCTACGTCGTCCCGCATTTGAGGCCGTCAGTAGCGATCTTCGACGAGGGCCAACGTGCGGTGGATCCCGGGATGACCCGCCCACTTCGAGTCGTGGCACTCGCGCAAGATCTCCTTCCTCAGCTTCCCATAGAAAGGCACATACAACCGCCTTCGCTTGGTGTAGAGGAGCTCGTCCTCGCACCAAAATTGTCGGGTTTTGCCCTCCTTGGCATACCCGATGAGGGCTTGGGCTCTTGGATCATGCACCAATCCCTCCTTGATGCGGCCGACCCATTGACAGCTCGGTCGACTCATCGTGTGGCTCATTAGCTCCGTCTTTCGACTCAGCGCGTCTGCCACAGAGTTGGCCTTCCCCGGCTTGTATTCCAGCACATAGTCGAATTCCGCCAGAAAGTCCTGCCATCGAGCTTGCTTCGGACTCAACTTCTTTTGGGTCTGAAAGTAGCTCGTGGCCACGTTGTCCGTCTTCACGACGAACTTCGATCCCAGGATGTAGTGTCTCCACGTCCGAAGGCAGTGCACCACCGCGGTCATCTCCTTCTCTTGGACGGTGTATCGACGCTCGGTGTCGTTCAGCTTTCGGGATTCGAACGCCACCGGATGTCCATCCTGCATAAGAACACCACCGATCGCATAATCCGATACATCGGTTTCTACCTCGTAAGGTTTGGTGTGGTCGGGCAATGCCAACACCGGCTCCTCGGTCATGGCCGTCTTCAATCGGTCGAAGGCTCTTTGGCATCGATCCGTCCACTCCCACGCTTTGTCCTTCCTTAGGAGGTCCGTGAGTGGCACGGTGATGCTCGAGTAGCTCCGCACGAACCGTCGGTAGTAATTGATGAGGCCCAGGAATGACCTCAACGCAGGCACTTTCGTCGGCGGCTCCCAATCGACGATCGATTGAATCTTCGGCCTATCCATCCGCACACGTCCTCCTCCGACGATGTGCCCCAAGAACGGAACTTCTTCTTGGGCGAAGGCACACTTCTCGCGTTTGACGAACAGCTCGTTCTCGCGCAAGGCTTGGAAGACTTGCCGTAGATGTTCGACATGCTCTCCCAATGTTCGGCTATAAATCACGATATCATCTAGGTAAACCACTACAAACCTATCTAGGAAAGGGTGGAGTACCTTGTTCATCATCGTGCAGAAAGTGGCCGGAGCATTGGTTAAGCTGAACGGCATCACCGGGAACTCATAGGATCCGTACCGCGTTACGCAGGCTGTCTTCGGCTCGTCCCCCTCGGCGATCCGAACTTGGTAGTAGCCCGATCGGAGATCTAGCTTGGTGAACCACTGAGCTCCCCCAAGTTGATCAAAGAGATCCGCAATGAGCGGGATCGGGTACTTGTTCTTCACCGTCAGCTTGTTCAGTGCCCGGTAGTCGATGCACATTCGGAGTGACCCATCGTGCTTCTTTTGGAACAGGACCGGCGCACCAAAGGGAGCTTTGGACGGCCGTACATAGCCAGCGTCAAGCAGCTCCTTGAGTTGCTTCCTCAACTCTTCCAACTCGGGTGGCGCCATACGGTAAGGCGCCATGGCAGGCGGTCGAGCGTCAGACACAAGCTCGATCCGGTGATCCACCTCCCTTTTGGGTGGCAGCTTCTTCGGCAGCTCCAAAGGCATGACATCCTTGAACGAGTCGAGGACTTGGGCTGCTTCCGTCGGGACTTCTTTCCCTTCACTCTCGTTGTCCTCGATCTTCAAGGCCGCCAGGAAGGTCACCTCTCCCTTCCTTGCTCCTTTGGTGAGTCGGATGGCCGAGATCATCTTCCGATCCCGCTCCGACTCGCGATGAATTGGAATCACGCATTGGCTACCATTTTCCAACACGCAAATGCATTCCGCAAAGGGAACTACAGCCGCATGGATCCTATCTAGGAATTTAATTCCAACGACAATGTCGTAGTCGTCAAGTGGAATTACCTCTAGAGTCTCATTGCCTCTCCATGACCCGAGTTGTAGCTCCACGTCTCTTGCAACCCCGATTGCAGGAACTTCCTTCGAATTTACGATCTTGAGCCAACCGGCTCCCTTCTCAACTCGTAGGTTGAGTTTCTTCGCGGCCTCCTCCGAGATGAAGTTGTCGGATGCTCCCGTGTCCACGAGTGCACTCATCGTGGTCACTCCGATCTTCACGTCCGCGAACATCAAGCCTTTGGGCTCCTTCGCCTTCTTGGCCTTGATCGTGCTTAGGAGTCGCAACGATCCCAATGGTGCTTCCTCCCTTAGCTCATCCTCTTTGCAAAGAGCGGCCAGCTTGGCTTTGTTCGGGCAATCCCGCGCCATGTGCGGACCGTCGCAAAAGAAACAGCTATAGGAACGTACCTTCCTTTGCCCACCTCCGTTTTGACCCGCATTAGCCCGATGAGGGTGAGGACCATTCTGAGGTCTTGCTCCCATCGGAAGATTGTTGAATTTACCCCGATCTCCCCCACCAGTGCCTCGGTCCCTTGGACGGTTGTCCGGTTGGGATGTGGAAGGCGACGCCTTGTACTCCACGAGCGACTCGGCTACGGTCATGGCCGTAGTGAGGTCTCCCACGTTGTACCGCTTCAATTCTTGCTTCGTCCATGGTTTGAGACCACCCATGAACTGGTGAAACGCTTCGACTTCGTTCATCGACGGGATTTGGAGTAGCAACTCCGAGAACCGCTTGATGTAGTCGCGCACACCACCCTTTTGCTCGAGACGCTTCAGCTCGTCACGAGCTTCCTCCTCCGCATAAGCGGGAAAGTAGTTCCGTCGAAACTCTTCGACGAACCCTACCAGTCGCGATAGGATTCCCGCACCTATCGTCCGACCGACGACGCCACCACAACAAAGCACTATCCGCTAAGTACATAGATGCCGTGTTTACCCGTGTTTGGTCGTCGTTGATTCCCATGGCCTGGAAGTATCGCTCCATGTACCATAGAAAGTTGTCCACGTCCTTGGCCACCCGTGAGCCTCGGAACTCCTTTGGCTTTGGCGTGTCCACTCGTGGACCTTGCACCGTGATGACACCGTTCACGCGTGCAGCTTGTGCTTCAGTGAGCTTACCCGTAAGCTCCGCAATCTCTGCGCGCATGGCCGCCATAACCGCCTCAAAGGGTTCGTACCGTTGCGCCAGTTCCTCCTGTAAGGTCCCCAGCAACTCGTGGCGGAGTTCTCCCATGCTGGTCTTGAGCTCTTGCACTTCCGCAACCAGCTCCTCCCTTCCGGCGTCAACTCCGTCCACGGTCTGGGTCAGGTCATCGACCGATCCTTGGACATCGGAGACGAACAACTCTAGCCTCGCCATCCGTTGTGCAAGATCCCCCATAGGTTCCTTGGAAACTCCACGGTTCTTCTTTCCCTTGACGCCGCTCTTCTCGGCGTTCCGCCCACGATCAGCGCAGTCGTCACCCAGGACTAGCGCCTCATCAGATCGTGGATTAGCCATTGCACTTGCGCTTGGATCGCAAATCAGCTCTGATACCACTTGTCACGGGCCGATCGATCAACTCTCGATTCACCCATGCGGCCTTAAGGTTTTATCCCTAAGCAGCCTTTCACACTCGACTCACAACGAACTTTTAGAGAGATAAACACTTGATGAGAAAGAAGCTCTGGATTTTCATATATGTTGTGAATGAGAATACAATGAGGGAGGACACCCCTTTATATACAAGTATATAGCAAACCCTATCCGTTAGATCTCCCTTAAATCTAACGGTGGAGATCGCACCTCCCCATCGACCAACCACTTGCATTCATAGCCAACTACCAGCTATATGCATTTATGGCCAACTACCATCTACTCGTATTTATAATGTATGCGTACAAATACGGTATCTCCCGCCCCTAGGAGAATACTATACATCTCGGGAACATTCGTTGAGGGTCATCACGTGTCACGCCCGTGCCATGGAAACCTCTTGGACATGCTAACTTTCGGGCCGTGACACATGGCTCCTAGAGAGGATGGTACAACCCTAGGTGATCGTTGCTTGGGTTGCTCGACGTTGCTAGCCCGTTGCTAGCCGCTCTCCTACAAAGAAGATGAACAATTATAATGATAAAAAAAAAATTGTGAGGATACTTTGGAAAGAAATTTTTTTTACTAATCTTAAGAATAAATATGTTGAGAAACTTGAAAACCCAAGGCACCAATATGGGCTTTTAGTTTTTTAAAGGCTCATTTTTCTTCAAGGCCATTTTAAAAATTTTCCCAATCACCCAAAATTTGGCCCATGGAAAGCCTTACCCAAACAGAGCCTTACATTTGACAACACAAACTACTTCAGCCGCACTTTGGGAAAGCTGGCACTACAAGAAGGGATCGAGCACTGATAATTCATCATCTGTCTTGCACGAGGAAAATTAGTTTGTCAAGTAAAAGAAATTATCATTCATTTTTCTTTTTATTGTCATGTCGTACGTATATACATATACTTATATTATATTTTATCGAAAGAAAATCAACTCTTTCATTAACTAACAAGTTTAGAATTAGATTGAAGAGCTTCTAAACTTAAAACATCCCGCAGGGGCTTGAGGGATTACATAACCAATTAGATGAAGGACCTGTCTAAGTTGGGCCTTAGCAGTCTAATCGGTAACCTGATTTATAACCAACAAATATATTCAACTCGTACATTTTGTCATGTTTCTTCTTTTTGTTCCGAGTTTTAAGCATTCATAAATCTGATCAGCATTATAGGTATACTGCTTTGATTTCATTGCTCTCACTTTCAGATAACTTCTTTATAGTATATATATTTATATTAACTTATATAATAATATTTGACATCAATATCTCGATTGGTTTCTCGAGAAATGGACACGTCGATAGCAATTCATATGTCTTCCCAGGTTGAATGATGCAAGTGTATAATGTTATAGAAAGTTCTCACCAAACAGGCCTGAGGGCCCTTTCAGCGGTTTATTCGGCCTATTGGGACCTTGGGAGGAAATGCAAAAGCGGCAAATCTCGCCACAAAGCTAATTCGGTGAGCGGGAAACAAAGTACCATGTAACGGAAAATCTAGACATATCTATGGCTTGAAGAATTTTGTGCATATCATCTCTTTATTTTGGCTTTTTGACCCCCATGTTGTAGAAAGGATCATGTACTTACAAACTGATTAGGTAGTTCAAAGAAATAAATATTTGGCCAGATCTATTTTACAAATGACATGATTGATAGACTCAATCATAGTTTTTAAAAAAAAAAAATAGAAATCGTGTGGAAACTTATGCTTTTAAGGGGTGTCGAGTCTATGTTGCGCCGCTTTTTCATATGTGAGTGACATAGGGTGTGCATGACAAAATTTCTGGAGTAGAAATTGATTTCTCAATTTTTATTTCAAAAACTGAGAAGTTAAAAATTTTAGCTTATGATTTCTTCTTCAAATCTATTTCTGGAATAGAAAAATCAAATTACGTTCTGAAAAATCAATTTTATTCCAAACCTATTCCCAAAGATAAACGAGAAAAATAGAGAAATAAAAATTTTATTATGTGCGCCCATAGTCCATTGGAGGAATAAGGTGGGTCGGTGACTTCTCTCGCTCCACGGGTCCTAAATTTAAAATTATCGGAAACTTGGATTCGTGGGGCCATATTAACCAGTTGCCCCGTGATTAGAGTTACGTCCTCGAGAGGGCGTCGGCTGAGAGTCATTTGTTTTGCTTTCGCAACTTGTAATTCAGCAACAGCTTCTCTCCGCGTACCTCCCATATGATTGAAACCAACTGGAGGCTAATGTCCTTAAAAGCTTGCTCCATCAAATCACCGCGACGCGTAACTGGAGTTTCGGCGAAATTCAGGTCGATCATGTCGGAGGGCACGAGGCGTGTAACCTGGCCTGTCGGCGTGACCGTAGGAACCTCGAGTGTCGGTCGATGACGCAGAGAAAAATACCCTGGGATAATCATGCAGAAATAGCCTGGGCTGACGTGTAAGATATAGAAGATGACGTAGGGTGCAGGGAGATAGTGGTTGTAGATGGAGAAGAACACTCTGAACATTTTCCAGCGATCGGACGGAATCTAATGACCCACATGGCCACCGCAAACACGACAGATGATCTCTTCGTCGGTTTCCAATTTACTAAAAGTTCATATAGCATTTTCTATTATGTTTCCAATCATCAGTGGCTTCTTCTTTTCAATAATTTCTCAATCTGTGAACAATAAATGTGGCCACATCATAATATTACAAAAAGAGAAGAAGAAGAACAACAAATACACCACCGGCAGCGGTGGGCTCCACCTGAAGTTAAGCGTTTCCGCGATCTCAACGAGAGGTGAAGGGTTCAAAACTCGGGGGAGGCTAGGTGTATTAAGTGTGACTCGGGGTGGTGGGTCCTCCGCTTAAGTGTCGCCTTGGGGTTTACGGGCGCATGGGCTTCGGCTGCGTACATTTCTGTTGTTCCAAAGACCACCAAAAAAAAAAAAAAAAAAAAAAAAAAAAAAACTACAGAAACCCCAAACCAAACTCACCATGACACATTTATCCTCTGCCCCTTCACGGACTAATATCTACAAAATTGCCATTAAGGCTATATTTTCTTGAAAAAGACTTAGTTTTTCATAACTTTCTTGCCCTCCATTCTAGTATTGCTAGGAAGTATTATCTATCCAAGAATTGAATGTAACAGAAATGAATGAAAAGTAATTATCATTGATCATGTTGTTCTTAGTGTCACCCGAGTCACGTGGTCCATGTACTAAAGAAATTTGTTAGAGCAGGAAAAGGGCATAAACCTTTGACAGATAGTAGACAATACAATAAAATCATGGACAATTTTAGTTTTAGGAAAGATATAATATTATATTTTTAGGAAAGATATAATATTATATATATATATATATGCTAGTTAATTTTAAGAATTTTGAGGAAATAATAAGAAAAGATGTTGAGAACAAGTTTAGAAAAGTGGAATACATCGCATGTGTAAAAGAAAAGAGGAACCTTTTAATTCATGACACACCGTTGAAGAAGCAATATGAGTAATGGAAAATAAAGGAACTTTTTAATTGCTTTCTAAAGGGAAAATTATCCAAAATGTCTAAACTTATTGTACATTGTCCAATTCAATCTTAAATTTTTAAATGTGCCAATTTAATCTTAAACATTTTTACAACTTGTTAATTTAGTCTTAGGCTTTTTTCCAATTTGCCAATTTAGTCACTTTCGTTAATTTTGACTGGAAATCATTAACTTGATAGTTTAATCAGCATAGACTGTTTTACATGACATAGCCAGCACTTTCTATAATTTCTTTTTTCTTTTTTCTTTTGTTTTCTTTCTTTCTTTCTTTCTTTTGCAACTCTAGGTAGTGAGGGCCTACTTGCCTGTGCTAGCCATAGGCGAGGGTGTCAGGCCCTTTCCCAAACTAGGCAAGGGTCGTTGACCTAGAATTTTTTTTTTTTAAAAGTAAAGAAAAAAATTTAAAAATTAAAACATAATCCATTTTAGCACAAGGCATGCCACATAGGACGGCCCTAACTAGATCAAAATTAGTCAAAATGACTAAGTTAGCAATTTGCAAACAAGTTTAACACTACATTAACAAATAATTAAAATATTTAGGACTAAATAGACATAATTGAAATTTTTTTGTCTAAATTGGAAACTCATAAAAAGATTTGCACTAAATTTGAACAATTAAATGGTTTAGGATTAAATTGGTCATCATACAATAAAATTAGATCTTTTTGGACAATTATCCCACTTTCAAAATGGGTGTTCAATGATTACGAAAAGAGGAATTTTAATATACAATATTAGTCCAAGCGGCTTTAGACCCTTAACAAGGATTGAATTAAACCAATTGCTTATTATATGTTTAAAAGATTATAGGCATAGTAAATTCACAAACTTTTACTATAAATTGTGGCATAAGGATATTAGAAGTGTCAAAGGTTTTGTAAGGCACTTACTTCAGTGCCAAAAGTTTTCACTAGTTTACTTAAGTGACAAATTAGTGGGGAAAAAAAAGATCAGTTAAGTGCCTTCAGTGCAAATTCCAGCCAAAAATATTGCTTTGCTTTTTTTATTTGAATGTCAATTTGGATTTTTTTTTTTTTAAATTTCCATGTGGAAAGGAAGACAAATTATTTTATACTTTCCTCCATGAAAATTGCAAGTGACAATACAATCCTCTTCCTCTTCTTCCTCCTGACGACCCTCATTACACCTCTATTCGATGCCCAATCCTGCCTTCCTTAGTTCTGCCATCACGTCATGCTCAATCTCAACAAGCAGTATGTGGCACCCTGAAGCGCCTAAGGTTAGCACAGATACCAAAAAGAACCTTAGTTCCTAGGCATATTTTTTTTAAACGGTCCCAGCGCATCTCATTTGTGGAAGCATAATCAAGTCTTACTAATTCTCCCTCCAACAACCATGATACAATTGCACACCACTAAACACCATAAGAAAAGATAAAGCCATGACACTTTTATTTACATATTCTTATGATGGATTTACTCGGGTCGGTACATCACAAGAAAGGCCAAGACTTTTCATTACACTCGGCCATAACCCCAAAAAGAGACAACTCGACCCATTATATCGATCATGCAAAATCCTCCATCCACTAGTGTCGGCTATTGTCCAAAAAGTTGCAGCTCGTACTTCTCACGCACGGACCATCACACCCACCTCGGTGCGTCAGGCGGTGGCGGCAGCAACATTCCCCGCATCACTTCATCTCAACGAACGTGAATAGATATGAACTCCTAAATGACGGGACCCTCAGCCAGGCCCACGTCATACATCACTAATGCGCGAACCTGAATAAACGTCAAACCAGGAATGGTGGGACAGTCGATCTCCACACACTCGACCTCCACGTCCGAAGGAAGGCCATAAAAGACGCCCGCGTGACAGTAGGGAACGGTATCTTTCTAATCTGAAATGTTGATCCCTGAAGGGTGAGTACAGCCACTCAGCAAGTAAAGGACCCAATAAACCACTCAATGCATCACACAATATAATCATAACAATCATGGCATAGCACATGTCATTCATACATCCATGCATAACTTACCTTAAAGCCATGCATATGTCGTCATACCACATATACATACATCCTCATGTAATCATCACCATCATCATGTCACACATGTACCATCATGCCATAGGTGCACATACATCCATGCACTCACCATCATCATGTCATATATGTACCATCATGCCATAGGTGCACATACATCCATGCACTCATCATCATGCACTCATGCATATTTCAATTTCAATTTCCCAATTTTATTCTTTCATTTTGGGCCACCACTTTTCTCTTTCCCGGGACCAATATTTGCATCCCACATTTATCGCTCACACCCCAACTGGCATCGCGAGGAACCTCCGACACAAACCTCCGGGCATCTTGTACCCCAATAGGCATCACGAGGCATCCCCTGGCACAAACCTCCAGGCTTCCAACTCCCCCACTCTTCGGGCATCTCGAAACTCCTGAGGACCCTCCAGGCATGCATCATGATACAACCGGGCATCCAGCACAAACCTTCGAGCATGTATCATGACACAACCGGGCATCCGGCATTTACACTCCCTGGCCAGGCATCCCGACACTCCCGGGGCATCGTTGGCTCACACCTCCGACGGCCTTCTCACTTATCATAGTTCACATTTACAATTATGGCTTAATTTCAACATGGCATATGATGTGATGGCAAACAAGATCATTTTCATCATTTGGTTCATATATGCATTTCCAATCATCATCATACATGCAGCAAGATACAATCACTTATGACAATACAATTCATGGGGTCCATACAACTTAGAATAATCCATACATCATGATTTTTGAGATTTACCAAATTCCAGCTTACATAATTTTGGAAAAACATATAAATTGAATATCCATATGATCTTCAAAAATCACAAAACCAGAACATGTGATAGACAAGACATAAATATAGCAACTCCATGAAGAACACATGCCCCAAAAGAACTTCACACAAAAAGATATAGCCCACACATCACAGCTTGCAAAATTCGGATACAATCAGATTGCGTGGTTCTTGAAATATTTCAGTTTAAATACACGAATGACCTTCAAAAAATATGAAATTTTACCAGGTGATAGTCGAGGCCCTAAGGTAGATGTTTCATGAATACATCATGGCCAGATTCGTCCAAGATAATTTACTATGGACGGACGAAGCTGCTGTTCCTAGTACCGAATAGTCCAGTTTAGCTGTCTCCAAAAAATCGAGGTTTCACCTACTTATCTTCCTTCATTTCCTCTTAATTTTTGATATGTTTTACCTCAAGAGGTCCAATACAACTTTCATTAAGGGATCTAGGTGAGATTATCAAAGGATAGTCACTTTATGGTCCACGAAGTTGCGGAGTCCAGTACAATACTTCCAGAACTACCATCTTCAAAGGAAAATCGTTTCACTAGGCTATACTTGTTATTTTTATCTCCAATTTGAGTATATTAGTCATCGGGATGTTCTATACAACTTTTGTGAAGAAGTAGAAGTGAAATTCTTAGTAAAAAGTGACATGCAACACACAAAACCACCAAGAGGTCGAAAAAATAGTTCCAGATCTAGCGTTTTCGTATAGGGAGGGTTTCACCCCTAAAAAATCGACCATTTTATCTCAAATTTTAGTATGTTATACTTTGAGATGTTTTATACAACTTTTGTGAAGAATTTGAAGACAAATTCGACTCAAAACCCACATGAAAGCCTCTACAACATTCTGGGTCAGGCAGTATAGTCGAAAACAGGATGCTATTTCAAGAACAACACACTCAAGCTTTGGATTTCACACCCTAAACGACCGAGATTCGTCACGATTTCAAACACACATGCAAGAGCAGAATATAGATCCCAACTTGCCTTTGTACCGAGCAAACAACGGCACACGGATGGCGACGGACGGACACACCGCTTCTTCCTCCTCTCTCTCGGTTCCTCACTCTCTCTCGGCAACTCTCTTTCCCTCTCTTTGCTTGGACGACAACCCCCCATAACCAATCACTCTCCCTTTTATTTCCCCCTAAACTTAATCATTAGCAATGATTAAGAGCCACCCAAAGTGGCCAATGGTGTGACTTTCCTTTTTGCCACTTGGCAAAACCCATGCATAATGGGCTTGAAGGATTGGGCCGGCCTCTCCCCCTCTCTCCTTGGTCGACGGCAGCCCTCTCCATGGGCTTCATGGGCCGGCCTCTTGGCCCATCAAAGGTCTACACTCTTGGGCCTAAGGCCCAAGCCTAATTAAATCAAGTTTCAACCCCCTTTTTAAATGCTAATTATATCCTTATTGAACCAAAGTACTATAGTGTAAAATTAAATAACTAAACACTTGAAATCACCAATCCATAAATTCTAATTCACAATGCATATGGCCAAAGATAGATCATCCTTTTCCAAGATTTATCTACTAAAACTCGGCCATAATCCTTAATACAAGACATTAATTTGAGCACCCCTAATGACTAGCAAGGAATTCTAGGATGCCACACAGTACAATTGCAAGGTCGGCTATCATCTCGTGGCCAAGAAGCCTTTTTTCTTCGTTGGCCTCTTGTGGCTACTGTCAATCCTCAATCTACATAGGATTCTTACCACCAAAGTTCTTTTCTTTGTTATGCTTTAAAGGGCACGGTGACAGTTGAGAAAGAAAAACAAAGTAAATAAGCTCCTAGGCTAGAATATAGGACCTCGACGATCGAGTCCTCTCTCTAAACCATGATCACGACCACCATTAGCCCACACAAGCCAACCGACCTTCCAAAATAATGCCAGCCGTTGCTGATCCTCACTTGACCACCAGCAATCGCTAGCGTCAGCTCTAATGAGCTTGGTCGAGAGGCTTGGTTTCGTTTTGTGGGATCACTACCGACTGTTTAATATTTAATTATTCTAACAGTTTTCACTTTTCAAGAGCTTGTTTATCTCCTTAAAACATTTGTTCACCATTCTAGAGCTCCAGACACTCGTCCCACGTCTCAGCAATGACCCTAGAAGTCTTAGGGTGCACATGACAAAATTTCTGGAACATAAATTGATTTCTCAATTTCTATTTCAAAAATTGAGAAGTTAAAAATTTTAACTCTGACTTTTTCTTCAAATTTATTTCTGGAATAAAAATCTATTCTAGAAATAGAAAAATCAAATTGCGTTACCAAATGGATTTCTGTTCCAAACCTATTCCGAGGAACAGAGAAACAAAGAAATAGAGAAGTATAAATTTTATCATGCGCGCCTTTAATTTTCCCTAAATCGTTGTTGGCAAGAAGGACCCTAGAGACTCCCGTTTTGGCATTTTTATTTGATTTTGGGTATTTTGTCAATGACCTACTTGATGGTAGTGCTTCATCCTCACGGCCCTATCCTTAGCAATGCTCGTACAAATGACATAGCTTCCTAGAATCATCAAATCTTCCTTGAATATTCTTGACCTCATCTCGCTCTATTTTGCAATGTTTAGGCTAGGCGGGTGATGCGATTGTGAGGGCAAGAGAGTGATGTCAAAGGAAGTGTGGATAGATTAAAGTGTGTGGGGATAAAAGTCGATAGATAAATATAGATGCATGATGGAGCATGATCACACCTAGGTCTAAAGGACGTGCCACCAGTCAAGGATTAAGATCGGGATTGAGCTCATCATCAAGACTTAAAAGATGAACCACCCACCAAGGATAAAGAACTTTGGGATAAGATAGACTCACCACCAAGGCCTAAAGGATGAACCATCATCCAAGGATAGAGGGCCTCTTGGTCCATTACCAATGAATAATCTTTTTCCAAGGATAAAGGAATTAGGATAGGAGAAGCTCACAACCAATGATCTAAAGGAAAATCCACTAGTCGAGAATAATAGGGCTTCTTGGTTCACTACCAAGGAAGTATCCACCTTTCAAGGATGAAGAAACTTGGGATAGATATTCGCTCATACAAAGGAAAATCTCATATATTCATATACTCATGTTTTGTCTCCTTCAAAATGAGATTGCACCTCAATTTGTATAGATATTGCTAAACAAAAAAGATGAGGCTTCAAATTCCTAGAAATCAAATAGACTCTTTGGCAATTCGCCTAATCATAACTCTTCAAAGTAATACCACAATAAAGACTCGTCAAAAGCTAAGATTTAAAAGACTTAAATGCATACAACTAATTATTGAATACATTGAAACTTGATAAGACTCTAAATTTCGTGCACCAGTCTTGAAAGCCGAAAAATCATCATAGAAGGTCATCAAATGGCCATAGAAATCAACCAGAACAACTTCTGGTTATTAGGTAATTGAATAGTAGCCTAAGAATCGACAATGAAGCCTGTAAATTGGCAACGGGGTAATCCATTGACGCCCACAAAATGGATAACATATTCAATGAATCGATAACCTCTACACATAATTAGCAACTTCATCTTTGAACGCACATAATTAAATTGCAGCAGAGATTGGCTTTACTTTGCATGAATAACAAGTGGGTTGGATTGATTGGTTAGACAAGAGTGGAGCTTGACGATGAATCAATAGAACCCGAATGGCATAACTAGCCACCCATAAAGGCCACCTTTTGTCTTTGAGGCTGCTTCCATTCATCACCTTCCTTCATGCGGATTTGATGGTAGACAATCCTTAGATCAATCTTTGAGAGCACTTTTGATCCATGGAACTCATTGAGCATGTCATCAAGTCTAGCTATAGTTGTTGATGCTTGAGTATCAACACACATTCTATATAAACCATTCTTTTTCGACATAAGTAGGGTAGGAACAAAACAAGGACTCATGTGTTCGTATACGTATCCTCTTGAAATTGATTTGTCATTGCAACTCCTTTGTTTCCTCTAGATTATATTAATAAGCAGCTTTGTTGGGTAGAGAAGCACCGGGAGCAAATCAATTTGATGCTCATTATCTTTTGTAGGAGATAATCCATGTGGTGATTCCACCAAAAGAACATCTTTTGAACTCATCGATCAAGGATTTCATTTTGGGGTGTAGGGGCCTCTCTATCTCACTTTTTTCAATTTTCAACCATAAGTAAGGTAAAAATATTCTTTTGTTTGCTGCTGGCTCTCTCCACGCATGTCTCATTTAGCCATTGCAGCTTATACATTTGGAAGTGCTTGGAAGTGGAAAGATTCAAGTCAATGCCAAGTTGGTGCAGCTTCTATCATCAATGATCAAGTTACACCCTACCATCAATGGTGCAATGGGTTTGGAAAATATTCTCCATTTGCTCAATTGACCTTGGATTAATTGTAGAGTGCAAGGCTTGTTTGATAATGAGTTCTCATTCGTTCGGTTGCTCGACAATTTCATCTTTCTCTTTGAGATATGGAGTCAATTTGGTTGGCATCTTGCACAGCTTCTTAAAGGCCCATGTTGATCATCTCAATTTCTTGAAGAGTCATAACTCCTTGATTAGGAGAATCGACTAGAACAATCTACGGTTTTTAGGTAATTGATTAATGTTGGAGGCTAACAATACAACCTAGAAGGGGGTGAATAGGTTGTTTTTTGAAATCTTGACAATATTTTGCAAAAAATAGCTAATGCTAAGTAAAGATTTGGTCAAGGTGATATTTCAAAACTTGTGAGTTTACTGTATGCTTGAGGAAGAAGTAAGAGAGAAAAACAGTAACAATCAAGGATATATAGTGGTTTGGTTTTATCCCCAAGCCTATGTCCACTCCTCAGACTAATAGGCACAAGTTAGGCTGGATTGTACTAATAATTTTTCTCAAAAAGTTACAATCGGTAAGCATTAATCCTCTTACACGATAGATCACACTATTAGGACTCAGCTACTGCCCTTACTATTATATACTTAAACTTTAGCACAACTACCCAGACAACAAGAATACAACACTCAGAAAAATGGTTGAAAAGAGAGCATTTTGCTTGAAACATAGCATATAGTAGATTTTTAGTCTTTGTATTTGTATGTGTCTAACATTTGGCTTCTAAGATCTTCTTTTTTATACCCATCTTCAATCTATCTATTGAGGTGCATTGAAAAAGCAAAGAGTCATTAGAGTTACCATTGATACTACATCCAAAGATGGAACTACCCATATAATCATTTTCTTGAAAATTCATGGACCACCTAAAAATAATTTTTGTTATTGTCCTTTTGCTGCAACTTCTATCAGACCTATCAAATAACTTTGCATCTCAATTTCTATTATTATCTAGATGCTATTGCTACGCGTATCCACTTCCACAATGGCTAGTTTGTTGAACCAACAAACATTATCAAATGAATGTTGTTGCCATGATACTAGTTACCTAATGTGTATAGCCTTGATACAAACATCGACATCAACTGATCTTAGGTTTGTTAGTGTTGTTTATGGAAAAACCTTATCATGACTTTTGCGACCTTTCATGACCTAGATCAACCCATGGACATCACATAGCCTTTAATAATTGTTATGAACATTTGCAATTACCACAATAAATATTATAGTAAGGACATTTTAGAAATCACCAAAATTACTTGGAGATGTTTCTCCAACAATTTGTAGCCTCATAATCAACAATCAAGGTTGTAACTCAACAATGAAGTAATCGATTGATGTCCACGAAAGTGATAGCCTATCCACCGAATTGATAACATCTCCACAATATTAGCAATTTCATCCTTGAACCAACATAAAATAAATTGCAGCAGAAATTGACTGCCAAAGCAAGCGGGTTGGTTCGATTGATGAGACAAGAGTGGAGCTTGAGGACTGACTGATGGAACCCAATGCTCATGCATCAGCGGGGCACATGGTGGGCTACATCACGGAAATGGCCTTTGAGAAGGGCTGAGATCAAGCTCGGATGAACATAGAAGACCCAAGAGAGAGTGATCATGTTCTTGGAGAAGAGATAACTTTTGAGATAAGAGTATTTCTTGTGTGTATGTCTATGAAGAGAGCATATGAGTGCAACCACGAGAATGCAAGAGAAGTGAGAGCTATGCGTTGATGGAAAGGATGAGAGGAAGGGAGTCCCTGCTCTATTATGCGCGTGTTTTTGGTGCAGGAGGGTGAGAGATGGACTACGAGTGTTTGCTAAAAATTCGAAAAGAAATACGAGAAAGTGGCATGTGGGTGCTGAATGAGCGCTAGTGACTAGTGATGGGAGATGTAATGATGGAGATGATGAAGCTTAAAGGAAGAAGCAATAAAATTCCGAGGCGCTGAAGGTTTGCTCCTCCTTCTCTCATGAACCTCAGTGCCCCCCCGTCAACGTAAGCGACCTCGTCCAAATAAAAGTGGATCCGGCTTGATTCTGTCTAAATTGGGGTTTAAATTTGGTCAAACTTTTTGAACGATGTTGTTTTGAGCTTTTCATAGTGATTAAGACCTCCGGCAAGTCACATCAATCGGAAAAATATATTAAAATATTGCCAAATCGGATTTTAATTATCCGAGATCGAAGTCGACATTTAAGTGATCGTTTTTTTTTTTTATAAAGTGACATTAAAGTAATACGATAAAAAAATTTCACACCTAAGTGATCGTGATATGAAACTTTTGCTTCTTAATGTCCTTAAGCCATAAATTGTAGGATCCACTTGTGTTATGGACCCAAAAATTTTGATCTATTGAAATTCTACTATTTCAAATGATCCAGAAGTCATGAGAATACACCCACTGGCGAGCAGCTGCGTTGGTTGAGAGTCCCTCCTTTCATCGCTGAGGTCAAGAGTTTGAAACCCGCACTAACGTTGTAAGTGGGGGGCATAATGGTGGGGTCCTATATTAGTCTCCCCGAGGTATTGACGCGGGCCCGAATGTGCTACTAGGACCAGGAGACCTCGCAAGGGGGTTCCGCGAATCCTCGGTTATTCAAAAAAAAAAAAGTCACGAGAATACTAATGGTAAATATAAAAACCTCAAACATGATTGAAAGATCTCAAAATTTAGTATTAATATATATATATATATAATATTTTATAATGTTATGTCAACAACCATGGATCCAAGAAAACATAAGTTAGGCTCAGATAAAGGAGAAACTATTCTGTCACGTACAAATGTTGAAAAGACAGACGTAACAGTGCCAAAGACAATTAGATAAAATGAAATTTCCAGCTTCTAGAAAAATGGATTTTTCTATTGGAAAGGTTTAATGTGTTGGTGTTTGTTTCAATAAACAAGCATATGTGCATAAATAAATTAATACCAAAAGTTTGATCACAGTGGAAGTAAAACACTTATACACGTGTTTCCATAGCATTTAAGTGCATTTTAAAAAAATGCATAGAAGAGCTAAAGGGGTTAATCATATTAACCTTGTACCTAGCTCCAAATTTTGGTTCAAAAATTTCTTCAGATTCTGAGCATGAACATCTGATGTCCTCATAGCAGTAGTTCTGATGTTCTTCAGACTCTAACTATGAACGTCCAACGCCTTCTGGTAACACCGGTTATGATGTTCTTGGATTCTTGACCACGAACATCTGACACCTTTTGGTAATACTGGTTTTAACGTTCTTTAGATGCAAAACGTTTGATATCTTCATAGGCTCTAACGTACTTTAGATCCAGCCCCACAAATGTCGGGCCTCTAGTTTAAACACACCATCAATTCTCACGTTGAACAAAAGAGGGAAATTGAGAGATCTCACAACTGCAATTGTGCTAGCAATTGCTCTCGTGTGAGTATTTTGTTGATCAGTATCAGCACTCCCAATTATCGATTGTTTTTTTATCGTCCATCATCTAGTGATCTACTCTCTGTATTATCTTTTATAGACAGTGCATATCATCTTTAAATCAACGCATTAACTCTAAACCATTTTAGAATTAATTCAACCGTAACTCCTAACGGGCGTAAGTATCAATACCATTACGAACACTAATTCGGGCATTAACTCTATAACTGTTACAAAGCATCATTCTAGATATTTATTTGTAACTGTTACAAGTCTTTATTATGTGTATTAACTTTGTAACCGTCACAAATACTTAATTTGGCCATTAATTCTGAAACTGTTTCAAAGCATTAATTGGTCATTAATCTGAAACTGTTTCAAATCATTAAATTGTCCATTTATTCTGAAACCATTTTAGATCTTTAATATGACCGTTAAGTTTTGAAACCATTTCAGAACTTAATGTGATCGTTACATTTGAAGAACATTTCAAATCTTTAATTTAGCCATTAAGTCTGTAACTGTTTCAAATTATTAATTTGACTATTGATTATGAATTCACTTCAAATCATTAATGATACGATTAACTTTGAACTCACTTTAGATTATTAATTCGGTCACTGAATTTGAACATGCTTCAGAGCTTTGATTCGGCCATAAAGTCTAAAACTCGCTTCAGAGTTTGTAAACTCTGATGCCCCTTCATCAGAATTTTTATTTCTAGCCCGACTTAATTTGATTGGCTCAATTGCAAACACTTTTGCAATATTCTCTCTCTCTCGTTCATGTCATTCTAATTGGTTATAGTGTGTGACATCCCTAGGTTCATCACTAAGCTGGCAGTAGGACTTGTGCTAACACATTAGCACAACCAAGAGAACTGAGTGTTCAGATCAATCTCCTATTCCTGCAAACCATGAGTGACATCTAGAAATATATCACGGCTATCCAGATAGTGTGAAATGTCTTAGAACATGAAGAATCTATCAGCTTTGGCGACTGTGTAATTCGATCCTTCTATCTCATCATGTTCCAATCAAACAAAGGCCGTGGAACTATTGGTCAAGCCGCCAATTTGATCATATGCCCAAATCTAATTAACACGTATTCTTTGAGATATGAACCATTCATTCTCAATTATAATCCCGGTCGAGGATTTCAATATAATGTCACGATTAGATTACATAGGACATCAATCTTGTATAACAAGAAGACATATTTCATATTGTATGCATGTGCCTTCGTATGTGAACAAACTATGACGATCAAGTACAAAGATGATTCAACGAAGTGTCAATATACGCACTTGTGAACCATAGCCATCCAACACACAAGTTATCATTGTGTCTCGGGTCTAAGGATCTTTACATCTAACCAAAGCATGAACAATCAAACATTGACCCCACTAAAAAAGCTTCCATGTCCCCAATCGTTCTATGTATGTCATGTTCAGTGAACTTGTCCAAGACAAGCACCCGTGTTCTAGCTTGGATATCATAATACCCAATGACTTGTGACTTATAATCCCTTCAAGTATCCAATACCAAAATGAAGCTTGAGAACACACCTGTCTCAATAGGATCATCAATATCCTTTCAATGATCTATCGACCGAGAACTGTTTAAAGATTCAGTATAATTGTAACCTGTCACACATATTCTTAACACCTTAAGAATAGGTTCAATAGTAGCTAATCTTATGGACTTCATTCATATAAATTGAACGATGAATAAATAAAACTTATTTGCCATTAAATAATCCCTAACATGTAACTATTACATGATTGCTTTAAGGCATATAGCTAACATAATGACCCATTAAAACATCAAGAAGTTGAAAAGACTATTGAATATGAGCTAGGAGGATAGAAATTAAGTTCAATAAGAGTATATCAATGAAATTGAATATTGCATAATCGAATGAAGGAACCTGCAATAATTTCATATAAAATTCCTTCGAGGTCATCATGCTTATCTATTCTATAAACGGATCCTGAGAGCATAGTGACACGACTCGAAAAAAAGCCAATCCAAGAGGGTTCTAAAGGACAACCGTGACACATCCATGGATCAAGCGACCCTCGACTTGTATCCCCGAGACCTAGAGTTTTCTCGAGTCTTCTAGAATACTCCCGTGGGCAGGCAATATGGTAATTGTATTCGTATGTAATAAATGCGGGTAGTTGGTAGCTGGGAGGATATGATCTCCACCGTTAGATCGAGGAGAGATCTATGGATACGGTTTTCCTTGTATTTGTATATATAGGGGTCTCCTCCCCCTCATTGTACTCATCTCATTCACAAGTAGTACAATCTAGAGCTTCTCTCTCTAGAATTTCTCTCTCTAAAGATCCTTGTGAGTCGATTGTGAGAAAGACTGACTTGGGAGAAATCCTAAGGCTGCACGGGCAAGGGAATGCTAGATCGATCGGCCCGTGACAAGTGGTATTAAAGCAAGATCATTCCAAGTGTAATGGTTGATCCACGATCCGATGAGGCACTCACCATGGGTGATGACCATGTTGATCGTGGGAGGAACACCAAGAAGGGCACTGCTAAGGGCAAGAAAAACCGTGGCGGTTCGAGTTCTAGGGATCCAACAGGGGATCTTGCATAGCGGATGATGAAGCAAGAGTTGTTTGTCACCGATGTTCAATGATCGATCGATAACCTGACCTAGACCGTGGACAAAGTAGACACCATAAGGGAGGAGCTCATTGTTGAGGTGCAAGAGCTCAAGACCGACATGAGAGAGCTCCGACACGAGTTGCTAGGGACCTTACGGGAAGAACTCGCACAACGGTATGAACCCCTAGAGGCCATGATGGCGGCCATACGCGCGGAGATAGCAGAGCTCAAGAGTAAGCTCGCTGAATCGGAAGCTGCACACATGAACGAGGTGATCACCGTGCAAGGTCCACGAGTGGACATGCCGAAGCCAAAGGAATTCAAGGGCTCGCGGGTGGCCAAAGACGTGGATAATTTCCTGTGGTACATGGACCGGTACTTCCAATCCATGGGGATTAACGACGATCAAACACAGGTAAATACTACATCTATGTATTTGGCTGATAGTGCATTGTTATGGTGGCGTCGTTGGTCGGATGATAGGTGTAGAGATCCTATCACGACCTGGGGTAGATTCGTCGAGGAGTTCGACGGAACTACTTCCATGCTTATGCGGAGGAAGAAGCTCGCGACGAGCTAAAGAGTCTCGAGCAAAAGGGTGGTGTACGCGACTACATCAAGCGATTTTCGTAGTTGCTACTCCAAATCCCTTCGATGAACGAGATTGAAGTGTATCACCAGTTCATGAGTGGTCTCAAGCCATGGACCAAGCAGAAGCTGAAGCGGTTCAATGTGGGAGACCTCACAATGGCTATGACCGTGGCCGAATCGCTCGTGGAGTACAAAGCACCTTTCACATCCTAATCAGATTCCCGTCCTAGGGATAAAGCCACCAGTGGGGGTCGAGAGAGATACAACTGCCTAACTTGAGGTAGACCACCGGCTGGTCCTCACAAAGCTCATGCGGAGTCAAGTGGAGGAGGACAAAGGAAGGTATGCTCTTATAAATGTTTCTTTTGTGATGGTCCGCACATGGCGCAAGATTGCCCAAACAAGGCCAAGTTGGCCACCCTATGCAAAGAAGATGAGCCTAAGGAAGAATCACGATTGGATTCGCTACGACTCCCTAGCACAATCAAGTCCAAGAAAGTGAAGGAGCCTAAAGGCTTGATGTTTGCGGATTTGAAGATCAAAGAGTCCACAATGAGTGCGTTCGTGGACATAAGAGCATCCGATAATTTCATCTTGAAGGAGGCCGCGAAGAAACTAAACCTATGGGTTGAGAAAGGAGCCAAGTGGCTCAAGACGGTGAACTCCAAAGAGGTCCTTGCAATCGATGTCGCAAGGGACGTGGAACTACAACTTGGGCCATGGAAGAGCAAGGAGACTCTAAAGGTAATTCACTTAGCCGACTACGATATTGTCGTTGGAATAAAATTCCTAGATATAATCCATGCGGTTGTAGTGCCATTTGCTGAGTGCATATGCATGTTGGACAAGTATTGTCAATGCGTGATTCGGACCGTGTTCGGAGGATGATCTCGGCTATGCAACTCATCAAGGGAGCAAGGAAGGGTGAGGTGACAATCCTTACAGCCTTGAAGACGAAGGACGAGAAGGGTGAAGGGAGCGAAGTCCCAACGGAGCTGACCATGAAGAACAAGTACCCGATCCCGCTCATTGCGGATCTCTTTGATTAACTCAATGGTGATCAATGGTTCACCAAGTAGCATCTTTGATCGGGCTATTACCAAGTTCGGATCGTTGAAGGGGACGAGCCGAAGACCGCATGTGTGACGCGGTATGGATCCTACGAGTTCCTCGTGATGCTGTTCGGCCTGACTAATGCTCCGGCTACATTCTGCGTGCTCATGAACAAGGTACTCCACCCATTCCTAGATCGGTTTGTAATGGTTTATCTTGATGATATTGTATTATATAGTCGAACGCTTGAAGAGCATGTCGAGCATTTAAGGCAGGTCTTCCAAGTCTTGCATGAGAATGAATTATATGTTAAGCGCGAGAAGTGTGCATTTGCTCAAGAGAAAGTTCCGTTTTTGGGGCACATCGTCGGGGGTGGACAAGTGCAAATGGATAAGGCGAAGAGTCAATTGATCATCGAATGGGAGCTGCCGACAAAGGTGACGAGGTTGAGGTCATTCCTAGGCCTCATCAACTACTATCGACGCTTCATCCGGAGCTACTCAAGCATCACTGTGCCGCTTACGGACCTGCTGAAGAAGGAGAAGCTGTGGGAGTGGACAGACCGATGCCAAAGGGCATTCGATCGATTGAAGACAACAATGACTGAGGAGCCAGTCTTGGTGTTGCCCGATCACACCAAACCCTATAAGGTAGAGACTGACGCATCGGATTTTGCTATTGGTGGTGTGCTTATGAAGATGGACATCCGGTGGCGTAAGAGTCTCAAAAGTTGAACGACATCGAGCATCGATATACCATTCAAGAGAAGGAGATGACCATAGTGGTTCACTGCCTTAGGACGCGGAGGCATTATCTCCTAGGATCGAAGTTCGTCATGAGGACGGACAATGTGGCCACGAGTTACTTCAGACCCAAAAGAAATTAAGTCCAAAGCAAGCTCAATGGCAGGATTTCCTTTTGGAGTTTGACTACGTGCTGGAGCACAAGCCAGGGAAGACTAACTCCATGGCGAATGCACTAAGTCGGAAGATGGAGCTGATGAGTAGCTAGGTGAGTCGATCGAGTTGTCCTTAGATCGACCGCATCAAGAAGGGGTTGAAGCACAACCCAAGAGCTCAAGCCCTCATCGGGTATACAAAGAAAGGCAAGACCCGATAGTTTTGGTGTGAGGACGAGCTCCTCTATACCAAAGGAAGGCTGTACATGCCCTTCCATGGGAAGTCTAAGAAAGGAGATCTTGAGTGAGTGCCACGACTCGAAGTGGACGGGCCATCTAGGAATCCACTGCACCTAGGCCTCATCGAAGATCGATACTACTGGCCTCAAATATGGGACGACGTGAAAACTTATGTGAAGACTTGTTTGGTGTTCCAACAAGACAAGCTAGAGCAACGATCGTCGCCAGGCCTGTTATAGTCACTTCTCGTTCTAACTCATCCATGGGAAAGTGTTTCCATGGACTTCATCGTCAACCTGCCGAAGTCCGAAGGGTGTTGGACTATCATGGTTGTGGTGGACAAGTTCTCCAAGTACGTAACCTTCGTGCCTGCGACAAAGGATTGCCTGACCAAGAAGGCGGCCAAGCTATTCATGAAGCATATAGTCAAGTATTGGGGAGTGCCACAAATGATCATGAATAATCGTGATCCTCGCTTCACGGGGCGTTTCTGGTCCGAGTTGTTCAAGTTGTTGGGGTCAGAGCTAAATATGTTCATGAGTTTGCATCCCTAAACCGACAATCAGATGGAGCGGGTCAATGCACTCTTGGAGATTTACCTCCGACATTATGTGAGCACAACGCAAGTGAACTAGGCGAAGTCGATCGATGTAGCCCAATTCTCCTACAATTTGCTAAGGAGTGAGTCGACCGGCTAGAGCCTATTCGAGATTGCGACTAGGCAACAACCAAATACTCGAGTGTGATCGCATCGGGTTATCGGGGGAGTAGTCTGCCCGCATACAAGTTCACCAAGGATTGGCAGGAGTAGGCTGACTTGGCAAGGACATGTCTACACAAGGCCTCCAAGCTCATGAAGAAGTGGGCCGACAAGAAGCAACGGCATGTGGAGTTCCAAGTCGGGGACCCAATGTTGGCCAAACTGCACGCGGTTCTTCAATACAAGGAGTGCGCAAGGGGTTGATCCGTCGCTATGAGGGGCCATTTCGTATGCTACAACAGGTCGGAAAGGTCGCATACAAGCTGGAGTTACCACCAAAACTCAAGGTACATCTGATTTTCCATATAAATATGCTTAAGCCTTTCTAGGTTGATGAGGAAGATCCGGATCAAGGGGAGTCACGGCGGGCGCCACTCGGGGCAAAAACCTCATATGATCAAGAAGTTGAGAGCATCATGGCGGATCGAGTCATACGGAAGTGGTATTGTGCGCCAAAGCAAGAGTACTTGGTCCGATGGAAGGGTCTTTCAGAGAGCGAAGCAAGTTGGGAGCCCATGGAAGGTCTTTGGCAATTCAAGAAGGAGATCGATGCCTTTCATGCTGGAGATGCGATGAGGGCGTTGCCTGACTAGGTGGGGGAGAATGTCACACCCCGAAAGAAAGCCAATCCAAGAGGGTTCTAAGGGACGGCCGTGACACGTCCGTGGATTAAGCGACCCTCGGCTTGTATCCCCAAGACCTAGAGTTTTCTAAAGTCTTTTATAATACTCCTGGGGGTGGGCGATACGGTAATTGTATTTGTATGTAACAAATGTGGGTAGTTGGTATTAGGGAGATGTGATCTCCACCTTTAAATCGATGAGAAATCTACGGATACGGTTTGTCTTGTATTTGTATATATAGAGGTCTCCTCCTCCTCATTGTACTAATCTCATTCACAAGTAATATAATCCAAAGCTTCTCTCTCTAGAGTTTCTCTCTCTAAAAATCCTTGTGAGTCGAGTGTGACAAAAGGCTGACTTGGGAGAAATCCTAAGGCCGCAGGGGTAAGGGAACCCTAGATTGATCGGCTAGTGACAATAGCTTGTGATTGAAATGGGGAAATAAAAGACCAAATAATTCATCCTACTTATATGATTGATCCAATATTACTAGGAACAAAAGCTACTACTATCCTAGCAAAGGTAGGATGCCCCAAGGGCAAGCTCATTGCATATCCAGACTTTAAAAAAATTGTTTTAACACATCTTTTAAGATGGACCACAAAAAGACTAATTTAAAATAAGTATGCGAGAATACTTAATGACGGAAGAAAAAAATGTGATATCACTAAAAATTAAATTCACGTTTGTATCACGTAATAGTGTAGATGAAGTGTATGACTAGTGTTAATTTATACTATGTAAGAGGTCAATAACACTTGGTTTCTACAGAATTCTCGTTAAATTTCTCTTGAAAAAGACTAAATTCTAAACAAATCCGGTTTGCTTAGACTGGAAAATGTTATTCAATTATCATTTTCCAAGCCAAAAGAATTTAAAAGAAAATAGCACTCAACTAGAAGAAATTTAATGATGGAGGGGCTCCATCGTTTTCACTCGCCTTCTTCACCAAACAACTCAGTACATGGAAAATGGATCTGTCGAGGTGGGTCCTTCATAATATACTGTCTGCAAGATTCTCTCTATTATTATGCTTTTCGAGAGGGACAGCTTTGTCCTAAACCCCGATGAAGATAACAACAACCGATTGTGTTTTTTAAGTGGGATGTGACTGGGTTAGGTTTGCAAGGATAAAATCTGGGATCTTGAACCCATTTATTTGACCAATTATAAGGCCCTTTGGCGACCTAATAATTAATTTTTAGGTAGTATTGATTGTGATCTTGATCTTGATTACATCAGTAAATCTTTTCATTTAATAAAGAAATATCTAGCACATGTTATTCGCCTTCAACGCCCCGAAAAAGCACATCAGATAATCAAGAAAATGCATTCCTGTCTTTCCTTGCTCTTTCCTTGTCAAATTAATTAAATTTTGAAGATACCCAAGAAACAAAGACCCGGGCCGCCGATCGACCAATGAGCGACTTAATCACGAAAATCAATCTTGTCTACAAGTAGTGATAACACAAGATTCAACCAGACACGGCCTAAAAGTCAACGTAATCAGGCCTATCACATGCTCAATTCGCCATTATTTTGCACTTGCGTATGGCGGTGAACATAATATCTGGTAAGTGTCACAGCTGGTTCTCATCCATATTTGCCTATCTCCTCAAGCAAGAAGACGTATTTCCCAGGATGAGCGGGGGTTATGTCAGTAGATAAAGGGAGCAATATCGATAATCACGAGAAAATTCAAGACAGGGGACAAACAATCTTCTGTATCAACTACTTCACAGCGAATTCCCATTATCACGACACTAAAAATATAATTATTTCTTGAAGCCACGTCTCCGGTCATTATTATTCAATGGGAAAAGCAACAGTGGCATAGAAAGGATTGATACCATCATCATCATTGACATTCTTAGCAGGCGCTCGCTCACATCATGCCATGTACAACTCAAGATTCTGCATTTCCAGGAAAGAACCAATGAGAACTGGCCCAAAAGGGGGATAAAAGACAATTTCACAGCTTGGGACTATAAGCTCTCTCTTGACTTTTGCATAATTAGGTGTGAAAATAGGACTCAGATCTAACTTTTCCCTTGGAAAGTTAGCTGCAACATTCTGAATTTCTTTTTCTTTTTCTTTTTCTCAAGTGTTTCCATCCATTTTCATGGATGATCAGCAAAACCCACCTTCTCAATTGAGCTGTGCTAATCCTTATTCTTTCTCTATGATATAATATAACTTTTGAAACCAAGAAGACAAAACCATCCATAGTGCTCTTCTGATGAGAAGAATAGCTAAAGTCACCATCTTTCTCAATTCAAGCAGAGAATGGTAGGTGACACATATCTCAGATCTCACAAGGAAACAATCATTTACTGATTCAGAATGCATACATAGATGGTAAGATTGATGATGAATGAAATCGCCTCAACTTCTTTCATATATGCTCTTACAACAGTTTTCTCATAACAGTAGCGAGTAAAAGCAAAACTCAACAGAGTTCAGGATATAACAACAAAAGAAAAAAGAAAGCTACCTCTGCAAAATTTCGAAGCCTCTCATCTCATCTGAGATACTTCTACTTTTTATGTATGATCCGTTATTCATAGATACTAAGTCCCGTATAATTCTTATCTGCAAAAACTCACTGCCCATGAAACTCTCTATACATCAACTTTACCGGGTTTGTTAACATGGCTTTTCCAGCTATAACATTCGGACTTCTCATCTTCGTCATCCTCCATGCTGTTTCCTCCGGTGGTTGAGGTAGTAGCCCCCATGCTTCCATCCAACTGGAGTGGACCTTGTGGAGAATCAGATTGTGAGCTACTTCCTTTTGGAGAGTCACCATACTGATCTGGGGATAACCACAAACCCCCCAAAATGGCAACTGATTGATCTGCAGGGGAAGATGTAGCAGACGAAATTCTTCGAGTATGAAGCCTGTATTTCTGTAAGAAGAGAAATCTAAAATCAGTCTTGATCATCAAAAGAAGAATTTGACAAGAACAGAAGTCCATGTTAGAATATTCGATCAGACTGTAGCTGGTAAATAACGTAAGCAATTGTTGGGAATTTACTTGAGCACCTTGATTTCTCATACTATGTCAAGTAGATGTTTGAAACATCATCAAGAACACAAAAGGATATGGGATCTTGTGAGGAACTCACTTGCAAATGACTTTTCACTTCATCATTGGTCAGGCCATCGACCTGCATAAGTTCTCTAATCTGCTTCGGAGTAGCCACTGCAAGGATCAAGTAGATTCATATTAGAACATGGTGAGGAAAAACACATGGGTTAACAGCAAGACCAATCATCTATCTCTGAAAATTCTCATTCTATTATTCCAAACTACCAAACGAAAAAAAGAGATAGTCCAGATGCCACAAAAACCAAGAATCTATGTCCAATGCAGATTCAATCTTCATCAATGCATAATCCACCAGCAGAAATGGTAAATTCACAGAAACATTAAAGACTGCACCATAATTCTAGCTCTCTTTTGTCAGCTAAGGAGTTGTATGAATATCAGAACAAGGATCAAATACAACTCCATATTCAAAGTCTAACCTTGTGAGCCCCCAAGTTGTTGCAAGGCATTGACGAACCGCCTGTGCAACTCGGGAGACCAGCACCTTCTCTGCTTCCTTGCAGTCTGCTGTGAAGGCTGATGTCCTCTGCTCGGTAAATTCGACTGAACGGTGTGGGCAGGGGATGGAATCAATCTCCCACATCCCGTCCTGGCGTCGGTACAAAATGACTTTTCCCTCGGATTCTTGATCCCAGAAGAGAGAAGCGAGAGGCCTTGAACAGGCAATTTCATTTTCTCCTCCTGGGCCGAAGTGACCGGGGTCACCGAAAAAGGCGAGTACCCCTTGAGTTGCACAAATGGCCTCCCCCCATTTCTCCCTTTACATGTCTCAAGTATATCTTCCGTTGCAGAGAGAGTCTGTGCCTGATTTGCCTGGGTAAGAAATTACTAATTAGATCTTCTACCTTTTCGACAACAGATTTCAAAACAGTTGATTTACACACACTTTCGCATTGTCAAGTGTTCTTTTGCTTTTTTTTACCGTGGTTTCTAGTTTGAGTTCTTGTTTAAGGTCAGGAGAGTGAACGGCGGAGGGACTACTATCCGTGTTCCAGAGCTGGACGGAGCTCATCCAGTTCTTCTTGTCTCTAGAATCGTCTGTCTCTTTATTTAATTCGAGCTTTTCGTCGTCTTCTTCTTTGTCCTTCTTCAGTGGGATGAATTCCTCCAGTACAGGCTGAGCGCTCGTCGGTGCAGCGCATTGCTCCGACTCCATTTTCAATGCCGAAATAGCTACCGAAGATAATCAAACACAAACAACCCCTTGAAATCAGCCAGAGGACAGAGACAGTGACAGAGAAAAGGAAAAGAAGGAAACGAAGAGACGGATAAAAGCTGCGAATCAGAAACCAAACAACACATATGAATCCGACAAGCTCCCATGAATCAAACCCATCGAAGAAAAGAAGCGAGAAACTCCCATCGAACACCTCCATTGCAAATCAAATCGATGGTTCTCGATCCCCAACGAGCAGAATCTTCGAAACCCACGAATAAAAAGAAGAAAAAAAGGGAAAACGAGGGCAGATACGAACCGTCCTTCAACAACAGCATGCAGAGCGGGAGCTCGCGCTTGAAGGCGTCGATCTTGTGCATCTCCTCCTGCAGCCTGGCGACGTAACCATCGAGCCTGGACGACCTGGCACGGGCGTCCCCGATGGCCGACACCTCCCGGAGGAGATCCCCATCGTCGCCGGCACGAACGACGGCCTGAAATCCAAGCTCAGCTCAGGTGGGATCGACCCCATTGGCCCCTTTCCTTCAGTTCGGATCGTCTTCAGATACTGCGGTCGTCTCCTTGGATGGCGTTTGCGCAGGCCCGAGAGAGAGAGAAGGAGAGAGAGGGAGAGGGAGAGGGAGAGGGAGGGGAAGAGGGATTGGTGGTGAATATATATATTTACAGATGCATGTATTTATGAACAGGAAGAGAGAGGGAGATAGAGAAGATTGGCGGAGAAGATTCTGTTCGTGGGGGGAGAGAGACGCTGTTTCGAAAGAGAAAAAGAGGAAAGAAAGAAAGAAGGAAAAAAAAAACACCCACGCGGCTCCTCGCGTATTTTATCCACCCACCCACGCCCAGCGCACGAACACGCTATTTCTCGCATTCTCCGGTCCAGGATTTTTCCCAAGGCCCGGCCGTTCCCATTCCTCCCTTTTGTTGAGGGGCTCAGAGAAAAATAGAACCGTCAACCGACCTCCTCGGATAAACCTCAAGCTCATCAAATTATGTCACCGGTCGGTCGGATCGAGTATGAAGCGAGCCAAGACTCGAGTTAGGCGAGGTAATGTGCGAGCCAGATCGACTCCTCGTGAAATATGGGTGTGTGTGAGAGAGCACGCGGAACACTCGAAACCGGCATACTGAATAGGTTTTTGGGATGAGGATTAAAGATAATCATATAGGTTTTAATAAGTTTTGAAATTTTGGAGATGGTGGGCTAGTACTAGTTGATTGGTTCTATAATGAGTAAGTGGCAGATCGTGTAGATTTAGAATCTAGAATCAATCAATCATGATTAGTTTTTAATTTTTAGAATCAAGAACCAACTGGGTTGATCTTGGAACTGGCTTGAAATCATCCATGTGTTCCTTTTCCGAAACTAACTAGATTTTTTTTTTTTTTCAATTTACTACGTTGACCAATTTACTGTATGGGCTAAACACAAATACAATTTTTCCAACTCGAGGATAATATGTCAAACATATTCAATTTAATAATATTTTCTATTTTAAGAAAAGAATAAAGAAACTTACAGTTAAATTGATTGAAAACTAATTTGATTTAAGGTTCCACCATGGAATCGACCTTGTAAGTTCCATATTCCAAGTTTCTAAGTAGAATTGGGTGGTTCAAGGTATAGAACAGGAACTAGATTGGTCAATGTCAATTTCTAATTTTTGGATTAGGGAACTAGATCAATCCCCTTGTGCATTGGTCTTGAATCAGTCAGATAAGCTTGGTTCTTGGATTCAACTGTCCTAGTTGTTCACCATTAATGAGTACATGATAGACACTCTGTATCTTATACATTGTACCCTTTAGCTTTGCAAGGAATCCTATAGAAAATAAAAGGCACCCTGTATAACATTTTTTAGTAAATGCATACAAACAGAACAATTTGTGATTTTTTATCTACAATATTTTCATGTTTGAAGATTATATCACTGATAGACATGAACGCATTATTAATGCACTTTTGGTTTACCTTGAATTAATAAGAATTGAGGTTCCTTGATTAGAGATGGGCACGGAACAAAAGGAATCTGTAGCCTATAGCCGATGGTGCCTCGAAATGAGGCAAATTTTCCTCATGAAACTTGCAACACGGGGCATTTGGCAATTGAAGACATCGCGGTTTAACTGTATTAGCCTTACCAATTGATTGGGATCGTGACCATGCGATGACTCAAGCTCTTTTGGATCGTCTAAGCCAAGCCTTGCTCGATCGATCGCACACTCGCTCGCTTCACTCGGATCGTAGAAAGAGAAAGTTTCTAAGAGAGAGAAGCTCTGGAAAGAAAGAAGCCTTTGTATTATTGAAATGGTGCCCTTTAGCTCTAGAAACCTCTTGGCGGTGACACTTGAGGGGATCACACAAAGCACTTGAGGGGATCACATGACCGCGACACATGAGGGATCACACGAAGCACTTTAGGGCTAGAAACCTCTTGGCCGTGACACTTGAGGGGATCACACGAAGCATAGGAGCTCCTCCTCGAGAAGGCACGGCCGGCCACACATGAGGGGATCACACGAAGCACTTTAGGGCTAGAAACCTCTTGGCCAGAAACCTCTTGGCCATGACACTTGAGGGGATCACACGAAGCATAGGAGGTCCTCCTCAAGAAGGCACGGCCGGCCCCTTAGCTCTAGAAATGAGCACGGCCCTTTGCAGCCGCTATCCCTAAGACCCCTACACTTAAGTCATGGAATGTAAAGAGGGTTCGAACTCTCGACCTTGGCAATGAGGGAGATCACTCACACCATCTGCGCTGCTCATTGGTGGGTACAAGTATGTTAATATTTATATTATTATATTAGGTAGCTTAATATAATTAAATGAGCAATACTATGCATTTGATATATATTATATAAATATATAACTAGTGTCATGGTCATGAGATTGTGATACTTTTAATATCTAGTTATAGAAATTGAATGAGTTTATAGTAGCATAACTTATAATTGTCTTATATATATATATTATAATTTAAATAGAGTAATGAAGTTTTTCTCCCCACACAAGGCACGGTGACAAATAAATGCTCTGCCTCGGGGACGGGGAATGCGATCTCCGGCCTAGCCCCATGCCCATCCTTCTACTGCAACCTCAAAAGGTATCTTCCAAAATTTTGGAATTGATAGTTGAAAGATAGGTCGGCAAATATTGTACCCCTAGGAATCTACACGACTATACTGATGACTTATTTCTTCTTCTTCTTCTTCTTTTTTCCAAATTAAGTGCCCATTTTATTATAATCGTTGAAATTCCAATGAGATAAAAGAGGATCATCATCTAACGAGACAAAGGATATGATGTATGAAAATATTTCATAAAAGAATTTGGAAAGACTGATTGTGGGTTAAGAAATAATCGTCGAGGTCGAGAATGATGGTGCTTTTTCTTTTTGAAATAAAAATAAAAATCATTATGATGAGAAAAGACTGTATCTAATTTTTTTTTTTAAGATTGTATCTAATTGACGTGACAGGTTTTGTATATATATATAAAGCATATGTGATAGGACAACGTGATTCAAATCCAATATGAATCATAAAGCAAAATTCAAATTTAACACGATACAATATGACACGACGTAACATCAATTGAAATTAATATGTTTTCATTCATTTTAGTTAAGGTTATATCACAAAAAATCCTAAACCGGTAGACTTATGACAAATTTATCTCAAGTTAATTTTTTTATTATAAAAAACCCCAAACTAATACTCATTTGACAAATTTACCTGAATACACTTGTGATAAATTTACCATCTTTCAATTTTCATTAAATTTTACTATCATATTACTGAGTTATATGACATGTGAGAAATTTTACTTTTGCTTGTCACAATCATACCGATTTTGTAGTTTTTTGTGGTATTAATCTAATTTAATGAAATGTATGTTTGCCATAAATGTACCAGTTTGAAGGTTTTTTGCAATAAAAAAAGTTTAGTTTGAGATAAATTTATTATAAATATATTAGTTTAAGATTTTTCTTTGTAGCCATTTTGGGGCAAATTTGTTATAGGCTTATCAATTTGAGATTTTTGAAGGTCAATAAATCAGTTTAGGGTAAATTGTCGCAAGTATACCAGCTTGGGGATTTTCTTGGTATAAACCCCTTTAAATGAAAACATTGTCTGACTATATTGAAACATCTTTCCTAACGACACAAAATGACAAGAATAGTCAACACAAACACAACATGAAAACATGAGAGTTCTACCATAGTGTCCACCTTTAGATCAAGGGGATTTTTGTGGCTAGTGTCCACCTTTAGATTGAGGGGATTTTTGTGGCTATGGTATGAGAGGTTTATGTATACATACAAAGGTTGCCTCCCCTTGATTTATGTTGTCCCACGGTTGGAACTTGAACAAAATTTTCTCCCATACATGCCCTAGAGTGCCTATGAACAAGTCAAAAGGAGCATAAATAGCCTATGTTAGGATAAATGAATTATATTTGATACCAGTATTCTAAATAAATGAAAATCAATCTAAAAGCATAAAGGTTTGAAAATCCAACAATGTTCCATTGATTTGGTCCAGTCTACTAAACATGGTCTAGCCCTACCCAACATCACAGGATCCCGAACACGGTATAGATTCGGTTGTTAATGAATAAAAAAGAAGAAAAAATCTGACATAACATAACCATAGCCTCAAAAGTCAAGGAAAGCTTTCAATTTTAGAAATGGTCTACAGAGAATTCAAACAAAAATTTGAATCATCAAAGAGAGGATCTAGTGCTTGCTAACAAATGAGACCGGCAAAACATAGAATATCGAGGGTCAATTTGATTCTGTTCCTTCAGATTCCTTGTTGAGACTGTTATGTTGTTTCTTTCTTCGCTCTTAAAATTTCTCATTTTCACCTACCGTGCTCTTTAAATAGTACCCAAGGGAAATCACCCGTTTTAAAGGCTTCTTAGTTCACGGACTCGATCAATGGATTGTTCAACAGAAAAAGAGAATTATGGAGAGTTTCGATGTGATTTTCAGGACACGAGTCCCTCGTCAGATGGGCGAGATCTTGTGATGTTAGTCACCAATGAGATGTACCAAAAATGGTCATCGTTTGGTGTAGTTACTAAGACTATGTCTCTTGGGGCTTGCACTAATGCGAAATAGGCAGATCATTAAAGATCATAACTCACTCCAATGGATTCCAATCAGAAAGATGCAGTGAGTGCTTGTCAGGGCAAAAAGATTTTTAGGTTGCAGAGGGAGCATGAATAGATCAAATCATACACCCGTAAGGGGGTGCATCACTTATGGGCCAACACTTATGAGAATGTCAAATGGGTAAGGAATTGTGATATTAGCCATAAATAAGTACACATTGTTACTTCATTTTTATGAGACCAATTTTGCAGATTGCTCGTGTAAAACAAATAGTAGATTATGATCCAATGAGAGCAGGGAGTGATCGTCAATGTAAAAGAATTTTATAATAACGAAGGGCATAAATGGATCAGACCACACATCAATAAGGATCGTGTAGCTGGGTGGTATGAACCAACATTAAGAAAGACCACCATGGTTTAAGTAGAGGAATTTGTGACACTCTAATCTCACAAATCGAATGCGTGTGACTTGTGATCACTTTGCTACTTCATATTATCAGTGACATGGATGTCACCTTGAAAATTTGTTAGATTTTATATTGTTTTAAGATCATTTACATGCGGTGGGTTTTTTTTTTGGGGGGGGGGGGGGGGGTTATTTTCATGCGACAAGCACTTGAGATTTGAATTTTTTTTTTTTTTTTAATATCTAACACTAGAATACTAAAAAAATCCAGATATCAGCGGTCAAAGTATACGAAGAAGGATCACGTGAAGACTAATTTTCAGCTGAAAGTTTGTTGGGTTTGATTCAAGAAATCTATGCCGAAAGCAAAGTAGATATTCTCACGCCTCCTTTACTTGTGCACCGTTTAATGTGCAAATTTCAAATTTTCTTTTTGCGAAAAAGAGTTGTCCTCATCAAAAGATCAACTCAGAAAAGGGAAAAAAGGAAACAGTCAAAGAATCGGAACATAGCCCAAGGAACCCATCATCAGCACTATGGAAGATTATCTCTACATTGATGAATTAAAAGACGGTTACTTTTCATGATTAATCTATTGCTAACATTAAACTTTCTTTCTCATCAAACACCGAATGAAATTCTCTAAGGAGCGATAACAATTTTCAGACAGTCGGAGGAAGGTAAAGTATAAAAAAAACAATGAGAACGATGGTGAGAGGATGATATCATAATAACAAAATTCTTCTTGCTTCCGTTGGGTTACTGAATGGGTCAATCTATGACTTTTTCCAAGGTTTCTATAACCCTTTTCACACTAAATCTTTAGGGCTAAAATAAAAATTAAAATGGCTAGAGGATCGATTCTTATGTCTATGGGGTGAGCACTACAGTCAATAGTCTCACAAAAATGAAATAATTTAATTCAAGGGTGAAAAAGTATTCACCTTTCTGGGAACAAATGAGGCCACCAAACTGGAATGCACGGCCAATTTTGTTGTACCTTGAGATTCCAACACGTGTAAAAAGCAAACAAGATCTTCTTCGTCTCCTTCTCGTTCAAAATATGTTTTTCTTTTTCTTTTTCCTCCCTTTCTTTACTCTTAAGATTCTGCCCCTTTAAATAATCTAGTGCTCTTTGAATAATGTTGGGAAATCGCACCTTTGAGACTTCTTAGGTCAATCGGCGGATATTTTATTTTGATTATATAAAACAATGGAGATGTGCAGATTCCGAAGAAATTCAAGTATTGATTCTTTTTCCTCAACGTTCCACAGGACACGTAGACATGTCGGGGGTTCGAGAGCTGTTATACCAATATTTCTCGTATTGAGTTACACGCTAGGGCATCGGCAACAAATCTTCATTCATTTGAGATCCATGGGATTATTCCGTTCCATTAAAATAACTTGGATTTTAACCCTAGAACACACGAGATTTTAGCGTGTGTGCGAAGCGACTCGTATAGTTTTAATAATTTATTACATTCGTGTTTTGAGCACTTCCGATTCGCCTCTTGTTAAAGGGATAATACCACCGAAAAATAAATCTCCAAAAACACGTAAATTGTTAGCCTCTAAAATCCTTTCAAATTATCTAGAGCTCTTCTACAATTTCTTTAGAAATGATAACATATTGGGTAGTCAAAACCTTCTCTTTTTTTTCAAATTACATATCAAGTTTATATTTATTATAAGTTCAATTCCTAATTTGCAAAGCTTCTCGCGCCTTTTGCCAAAAAGAAATTCAAAAATCATGAGTAGATAACTTTCTTGTCATCGAAACAATGACTTAGAAATTACAATTCTTGAGGGAAAAAAAGGACTTTAAGATGACACTTGTTGATACCAGATCGGCTACCTTAAGGCAAGGTACTATTACCCATTAAATATTTATAAGGAGAAAAAAAAAAGGTGACGTTTATTTCCCAATTCCATAATGACCTTGGCGTCAAATCACAAGAATTAATACACATCTAAGACATAGAACTATTGAATAAGATCTTGGGAGTTGGTGTTGGCCTTTAAAAAGAGACCCATTGTTGTGATGCTTGTGAGGGTACTTAATTGGTGGCTATCATCATTGACTTAAGCTGGTGTTCAAGGCACCCCATCTGCCGCTGCCTTTTTTTCTTTCCCAGCTAAATTTGAATAAGACATGCTTTTAGAGATGGCACCAATGGGCATGTGAACTTATCGGCTCGATTAGGTCACATAGTGATCAGGAATCTTGAATCGTACCCTAGGTGGGGCCACCTTCAAGATTGGCAGAGATCTTTAGTTTAGAGAGAGAGAGAGAGAGGGAGGGAGAAGATGCCCTTTTTCAAGCGAGAAAGGACAAGCTTTACAGCCATCAGATTCCAATCACCTCTTCCACAGAAATGAGAATCTAGACATTGCCCATCAAATTCTAATATTAGTATTTCAATTTCTTTTAATTTTTTTTCTAGGGAGGCACGCTTGATTGTTTGGGATTTTTTTTTCTTTTATTTTGGTTTTATATTTAATTTTATTTCCATGGCTGGTGATGTCGGTTTCCCGCATCTCTACTGGCTTTGTCGGATGCTTAGAGCAAAAGAATCTTCTACATTTGTCTGTGCTCTCCTGCTATTCACACCTCATACTGAATAGGAAAAAACGTAATGGGCCCCACGTCTCCTCAGCTTACAAATTTGAACAATGGTATCCAATTTCAATAGCCTCTTTTTCACAAAATAACTATCTTTTAAAATTAATGACTTTGAATTTTATATGCTTCTTGATGTTTTGTCTCTTGGGTTCATCAACTATCCCACAAATTTTCCAGATTTCATTTACCATTAATCATCTAAAAATAAGATCTCACATGAATAAGATTCGCAAAATAACAAGCTTTTTCTTAAAATTTATCATCGATTTTAATAGAGGCATTGACAGCATCTTTCTTTATACCTCCACCTCACGAATCATTTGTAGTATGTAAAACAAAAAGGAGAAGGCCCTGCTTTCTTCCTTGTATCTTGTTGGAAAAATGAGGAGAGTAGATTTTTCCAATTTTGATGGAGAAAATATAGCTCAATTTTTAATCGTATTAATATATGAAAGAAGCGAAATCTTTTTTTTAAAAGAATTCTCTGTTTTCTCATTTACCTTCACAATATTTATAGGCAAGACAATCTTAAATTACTTTAAAAATGTGTACTCAATCATCTAAAATTTCAAACATAATAGAAGATGCATGCAACGTTATCAACTTTTAAAAAAAAGGTAAATTTACTTATATTATTTTCCATAATTTTTTTAAATTTAAATAACATTTTAAATTTTGGTGGGAAAGCTTTTTGGTTTCACTTAAGGGGAAACCAACGAGGCTTTTTTCCTTTCTTATATATAGAGGAATTTTGGGAATTTCAAAACCGTCATATCATTTTGTTAAAGTAAGTATATAAGGACTTTAAAAGAAGAATTTTTTTTTTTTTTTTTTTATTTTTTTTTTTTTTTTTTTGTTGGTCTGATAAAGGAAGAATTGACAGTCTTGATTATATGTGGGCTTGAAGGAAATTTCGTGGAGGGGTCAGTATTCAACCAAGGACCGACGGGGTCAATTCAAGAAAAGACAACGAAACTGGAAGCCGAAAAATGCTTGACTTCTTGGAATTTCTGCCGATTCTCTTGTGTGGTGGTCGAATCAGGGCATCTTATAATAATTGATATGTCAGGAATCCAAGAATTGGTACCTGTACCTCAACAGTCAACTATTTCATGCTTATCCCAAAAATAATTAAATAGCTACATAAATAAATAAATGATTTAAAAACTCCTTTCTCTGATGCGTATAAAAAAAAAAGGGAAGGCTAATAATATTCCGCATTATGAGCTAAACGGAAATACTTTTTTTTGGCTGCCATCAGATAAATTTTGGAATATATTTCGCATATCAGAATTCGGTATCCGAATTAACTATTGGAAAATGTTCTTCTTCCAAGTCATTAGCCCTAATAGAATATTTGATGGCCTCAGAATATGTGAAAACCAAGCGCTTGTATTTGTTTCTCTAGATGTCTTAAAAGTCAAAAGTAGCTTTTGTACTTTCCCTTCGATTTTAAAATATTATCTAGATAAAACTTATGAAAAAATTATAGATAAATTTACAAATTTATCGAACCCCATTTTAAAGGTTTAATGTATTTTGAATCAATGATCACACAATCAAGCAATTGTTGGTTAACGACTAAATCTTTAAGTTCATCTAACCTTGTGTTGCAAACAAGTTCTTATTTCTTATTGTTGAAGAAACATCCTAGAAATTTTGATGATCCTAAAACTATTCTTGAAATAATATCTACTATGATAATTGCAGATGTTTGCAATTATTTTTTAAGGATGGTGATAATATCCATGATGTGATTTCACTGGAAAAGAGATCGTAAAATGTTTTTGTATGGCCCGACAAAAAAGCATCAACTAATTTCAATAATCGACTCATGACGATGTTTATGTCACACACAAGAAAACCAAGTCATTGATGGTGCTAGGATAATGTTCATATGAGAATGTTCGTTGGAGACTTAAATATAGCCGTTGACTACTAGAATAGCACAACAGGAGAGTCGTATATCCTTAGAAAATTGGAAACAACAATCGTTAGAATTGCTAGAGCTATAGGCGATGTAACAGTAGCGACGTAACCTATTTCGAGAAAGCTTACAAATGTCCATAAGAAAAAACTATATGAGTAGTCTAGCTTCAGGACAACAACCAGCGAAGTATCCTAATGGCGACTTGCTTCTTAGGACTATCTCTAATGAGATGACTAAAGACGCCCGTATAAGAGAAGATCATACAATCATAGATGCCAAAAGGGTTGGACGAAAACATAGAATTAACCAAAACCTTTCAACACTGTATTCTTATAGTGGTCCATTTTCTTGAGATCTTCGATGTGGTGTTCTTTTTGTATTGTAATCATGAAAAGATTAAGTATATAAGTGTGATAGCAGCATCTGAATCTAGATAGTATGATTTATAATTTGATAAGATTTGTGCATGCTAATAGTAACTTATCTTGCACTATAAGTTGTTTTGTGCTTCTCTCTTATCGTCATTGCTTGAATTGTTGCACACAAGCTACGCCTAATTCTTCATTATTTGCTCGTCCTAATTTTCATAACTAGTCACTGATTTCCATGTAATCTTCAAAGTATATGAATATAATTTGATCACACCCCTCTAGTTTGCTTAGTTAACCTCAATAATTGATATCAAAGCAACTTGTCATTTGAAGTTCATTACTTCTGAGCATAAAGATCTTTATTTTTGGCTTACTTTGATGGTTTATGGACAAGTGATTCTCAAGCTCCTAGCAAGCCTCCATACTTTGATGGTAGCAACTATGGGTGCTGGAAGCAGAAGATGCAAGCTTAACATTGAAGCATTTGACCTCATTATGTGGGATGTGATTCAAAATGGAATGGCAGCACTAGCTCAAGCTCCTGTTCAACAAAAAGGAGAAAATGCTCAAGCTATTAAAGCCTTGACTGCCATTACTTGTTTAGAAGAAACTCAAAGCAGAGGTACTCAAAATGCTAAGGCTAAACATTTTTTCTATTGTAGTCTATTTGCATTTGAATTTAACATAATTTTCTTTTGTGTAACAATTAAGGAAATTTGGGATCGACTCCAATTGACGTTGGAAGGAATTGACAGGGTGAAGGAGACCAAGATGACTATTCTTCTTGGAATTTATGAGCTATTCAAGATGAAATTCCATGAAACAATAATACCTATGTTCACGAGATTCAATGAAATAGTGAATGGACTAGCAAACCAAGGAAAGATCTTCATCAATGGAGAAAACGTGAACAAGCTAGTATGAGCACTTCTAAAATAATGGAGTTATGCAAAGATTTCAGTACGAGAAACTATGAAAATTCAACCTATCACCATAGATGACTTGATAGGCCATTGATGTCTTACAAAGCAAAGTACCTAAATGAAGAAAGCAATTCCTAAGGTAAGAAAGTTGTAGCATTTAAAACTAACCATGATGATGCAAGAGAGCAAACATCATCAGAAGATGATGATCATGATGAGGACATGGAGCTATTAGCTAGAAATTTCAAAAGCTTCATGTGGAAAGGAGGAAGCTTCAAAGGAAAAAAGACAGATGAGATTCTTAGAGGACAAGAAGCCATTCAAGAGCAAAGAAGAAAATAAAGGTAAGGATATTGTTTGTTATGAATGCAAGAAACCAAGACACTTAAAGCCTGAATGTCCACTCCTCAAGAAAAAGAAAGGTAAGTTCAAAAAGAAGAAATGAGCAATAACAAGCTGAAACATGGAAGTGATACCAACTATAAATCCATTGATGATGATTGAGCAAATCTCTATCTAATGGTGAACTCTCAAGAAAAATAAAGGTAAGTTCAAAAAGAAGAAACGAACACTAAAGCTCAAACATGGGAGTGATACCAACTGTGAGTCCATTGACGATGATTAAACAAATCTCTATCTAATGGTGAACTCTAAAAGCGATAAAAAAAAAAAAAAATGAGGTAAATACTTCTAAACTGTCTTATGAGGAAATGTAGGATTTTTTTAACAAGGTTTTTTTTTTTTTTTGAGAAATATAAAAAGGCTTTCAAAAGGATTTTTGAGTAAAAAAAAGAAAGTTTCAAAATTCACGGGCCAAAACCTTTCGCCAAGAAAAGAGCTAAAAAATTTGCGGAAGGAAATGTTCACCATCAAAAGAGAACATGACCTTTCTTAAAAGAAGAGTGATTCTCTTGAGGAAGAGATCTAAAAAATTAGCACTAAACTCCTCTCAACTCAAAAACATCGCACTACATTTCCTCTATTCAAATTCCTCATTACATTACATTTGGGTTAGCAAAAGAGGATAATGATGGAGAGAAGAATTCTTTTCCAGAACTGAAGATTGAAACAAAAACCTCAATGTATTTTTATAAGAATAATTGTGCAAAGCACTTCACAAGATCTATTGGTGAAAAATTTTCTATTGTTCAATCTGCAATGAAAATGGTCCCTTCAACACAAATGTCTAAATGAGCAGATTAAGTCCATGAAAATCCATTGGATATTCAACACATATGTAAAGCCTAACAAGAAGGGACCTAAGTTTGTCTAGCTACCAAACAAGAGATGAGAATTTTTTTTTTTATTGTAGGTGATTTTGAAGAAAAATAAGTGATATCTAAATAATGGCTACTCACAATATATGACAGGAGACAACATCAAGTTTGAGAGTCTTATTTTGGTTACTGGAGGCAAGATCACTTTCGGAGGTAAAGACAGATAGTAGATAATTGGCAAAGGGAACATCAACTTAGGAAATCTGATTATTGAAAATGTCTCACTTGTAAAATGATTTAATCATAACCTTGTCAGTGTCAATCAACTTTGTGGTAAGGGTTACAAAATCAGCTTTGAAAACAGTAAATGTGTTGGCATGAGCCAAAACAAGCTATAATCCTTTATCAAGAGGCTTTATGGGAATATTTATTTACTTGATGTCAATCTTGAGGATATTCTGTGCTTAATGTCAATTAGAGAAGAAAGAGATATATGACACAAGAAATTAGGTCGTGTGAATATGAAGCAAATTTCCAAGATATCTTCTAAGGGCACGTTTGGTAACCGTTATGTTTTCAGAAACAATTTCTGATTAGAAATTATTCTTTTTTATTCTGTTTTAGAGAATAATTTCTAAGTATTTTAAACCATTTGATAACTATCCAAAATTTTTATTCTCGAAATAGAATTGGGTTTGGTACAAGGCTGAAAATTTCTAATCCAAATCATTTTCTTTTAATGTTTTAATAATTTTATTACTTTTTTCTTTTCTATTTTTTCTTTTCTTTCTCTTCTTCTTCTTCAAGCTTTTTTGGTTGCCAGCCTTGGGATAACGACGACCAGCCAACGAGGGCCAATGACCTCGTCAAAGCGTTGCCGGTGCTCGGCAAGGCCACACCTCGTCGGCTGAGTCGCCACTCATGCAGCCAAGGCTTGACCGAGCCTTGCCGGTAGTTGGGCAAGGCTTGCCGTTGGCCGAGGGAGGCCCGCTTAGCCACCGGCGAGGTCGGCCTCACTAGATCTAGTGAGGCTTGGCCTCGCTAGTGGCTGGGCAAATCTCTAGTGAGCTCGTCGAACCTCACCTATCCAATCGCTAGCGACTAGCAACAATGGACAGTGGCAGCAGCAATTGAAGAAGAAGAGAGAGAGAAGAAGAATAAGAAGAAAGAAGAGAAGAGAGAAAAAAATGTGTTGGCTTGATTCTGGAATTGTTTCCAAGAACAAATCATCAACTTTTTTTTAACTTCTCAATTTTGTTTTGAATCTATTCTCAGGAATAAAAGAATAGAAATTTATTATTGGGAACAAAATTTTTACCAAACAGATTTTTATTCCAAATCTACTTCTAGGAATAAAAGAATAATTTTTTTTACTATTTGGCCGGTTGCCAAATGCGCCCCAAAGATCTCCTTTGTAATCTACTCAAGATCAAGTATAAGAATTTGATTCATGAAATGCATACTCTCTAAGTAAACAAATTAGTAGTTCATTCAAATCCATAAATACTATTACCACTAACTGATCTTTGCAGTTATTGCAAATGGATTTATTCAAACTAACAAGAACCATGAGCCTTGGAGGAAAGAGATATTGTTTAGTTATTATTGATGATCAGTCAAGGTTTATGTGGGTAATGTTTCTAGCTCACTTGCACGATGCATTCTAATCTTTTGTGAAATTTGCACGTAGAGTTCAAAATGAAAAGGGTTACAACATCACATCAATTTGCACTAATCATGAAGGAGAGTTTGAGAATCATAACTTTTTTGAATATTGTGATAAAAATGGTCTGGGTCACAATTTCTTTATTGCTAACACTCCACAACAAAATGGTGTTGTCGAGAGAAGAAATTGCTTTCTTCAAGAAATGATTAGGACTATGATGATAGATTGCAGTGTTCATACCTACTTCTAAGCCAAAAGTGTTGCTTTCTATTACTTGCTATATTATGAATGGATTACTTTTGAGATCATTGTTGGAGAAAACACCATTATGAAATTTTCTAAGGTAGGAAGCCAACTATTTCATACTTTTATGTGTTTGGATGTAAATGTTACATTTTCAAGAATGTTAATTAAAATGTTGGGTAATTTGATGTCCGAGCAAGTGAATGTACTTTTCTTGGCTACTCAACTTCTAGTAGAGCATACCAACAATGTGTCTCAAGAAGTGGAGGAGTCCAATGACAATCTAAATGTGTATAATCTAATGATGACGAAGAATCAATGTTGATGCCTTCACCGGCTAATGATATCCATCAAAAGCGACAACCGGTAGCATAATGTTCAAATTCTACATTTTTACCAAAGGATCGGAAGTTCTAGACAAATCATTCTAAGGAACAAGTCTTTGGAAAGATTAATGAAGGAATCAAAACCAATTCATTCAAAGGATTGATCAATTCCGTGGCACTAATTTTTTAAATTGAACCCAAATAAATTAATGAAGCTATTGTTGACAAAAGCTAGATTGAACTTATGTAAGAAGAGTTACATCAATTCTAAGTCAACAAAGTCTAAGAAACATGACCTCGAGATCATGTTGTTGTCAGTATGAAATGGGTATTTTGAAACAAACTTGATTACAGAGGTATTGTGGTATACAACAAATCTACACTAGCTGCGAAAAAATATTATCAGGAAAAAAATATTAAGCATAACGAGACATATGCCTATGTTGCTAGATTAGAAGCAATAAATGGTTATTAACTTATGCTTGCTTTTATGATTTCAAGTTTTATCAAATGGATTTTAAAAGTACATTTCTAAATATATATATATATATATATATATATATATATGTGTGTGTGTGTGTGTGTATGTATATTGGTAAAAAAAACTAAATAGCTATATTATGGGACAACTTTGTAAAACAACCACCGGGTTTCAAAAATCCAAACAGGATCAATGATGTATATTGACTAAAGAAAAAACTCTATAGACTTAAACAAGTATCAAGAGCTTGAAATGAGAGATTAAGTACATTTCTAGTTGAGAATGATTTCTATTTAATGTGGATACTATGTTTGTTATTAAGAGAAAAGGTAATGACGTGCTGTTAATTTAAACTTATGTTGATATTATTTTTGGATCTACTAATGAAAGATTATCCGAGGAGTTTGCAAATCTCATGAAGAGTGAGTTTGAAATAAGCATGATAGGAGAACTCAATTTATTCCTTGGACTACAAATCATGTAAACAAAAGCTAGCAATTTTGTATTCTAAAAGAAATATGCCAAAGAATTAGGGAAGAAATATGGATTGAAAATTGCAAAAAGGTTGATACGCTAATGTCTCCAACCACCGAATTTGACAAGGATGAAAAAAGAAGGTCCATTGACTCAAAATTGTATAGGAGTACGATAGGATCTTTATTGAACTTGAGAATATTGAAAACCCTGTTCATTGTGTACTTATGTACTCTTTTTCAGTCTGATCCAAAGGAACCACACTTGACAGTTGTGAAGAAGATTATTAGATAAGTTAGATCATTTCCAAAGTTAGATCTAGGGTATTCCTAAAATTTAGACTTTCTATTATTGTGATATTTAGATGCTGACATCATAGGGTGCAAGATCATAGGAAAAACACATCTAGTACTTGTTATTTGATGGGCAAATAGCTAGTTTCTTGGTTTTTAAAGAAGGAAAAATTAATTGCTCTTTTAGCCATTGAGGCTGAGTACATAGTAATAATAAGCTTTTGTGCTCAACTTATGTGGATGAAACAATAACTTAGTGACTTTGGAGAACTTGCTCAAGCATTTTTGGTATGTATGACAACAAAAGTGCTATCAATTGGACGAAGAATCCAATTCTACACTCTTGAGCCAAGCACATTGAGATTTTACATCACTTTATTGGAGATCATATGAATAGTGTTGATTTTAAACATCAATTAGCTTATATCTTTACTAAAGTGCTCAATAAGAACACATTCTAGTTCGATAGTAGTGAACTTGGGATTTATGATCCTTCAAGTAATAGTCTCTTTTATTTGCAAAGAACTTTCATTATTCGCACAAACTCTTCAACAAAACCATGGGCATCGGGTACTCTCTCTCTCTCTCTCTCTCTCTCTCTCTCTCTCTCTCTCTCTCTCTCTCTCTCTCTCTCTCTCTCTACCGTTCTAACATTGATTGATCATATATACTATTGAATTGTCCTTGTTACCGTTCGACGGTGACTATATGTCTTTAATTGCTTAAAATTCATTCAAATCATTTAATTCGAATAAGAAGTTAGCTTTATTTATAAATGATGTAGCACTTTTGGTCATCGCTAATGCTCCTATTTATATAGAGATAGTGGGCACTTCGGTTATTCATGAATATCTACAACTAAACCGCCTCCCCCCCCCCGGCACTCTCTCTCTCTCTCTCTACTTAACCTTTATTTCATTTCATCATCACTACTCATTATTCACAATCAAAAATGGTTCCCAACTCTCTCTCTCTCTCTACTTAACCTTTATTTCATTTCATCATCACTACTCATTATTCACAATAAAAAAATGGTTCCCAAATCCACACCTCTCTCAAACCATTTGGAGCTAGAAAATCCTCTCATATTACTCGCATCCTTTCTAGATCCCCAAAAGGGTACTCTAAAATTGGCCTAACCCAACAACATGAGGAATTAATTGAGGATACGCAAAGTTTGAGCATCCTTGCAACTTAAGTCAATAGTAAACATGAAGAATCTATGATAGCCAATACCGGTTGTGTATCACGGGTTGACAATTCCTTGGCCACAAAATAACCTATGCAGTGCTTGGCAAGCGAAAATCACCAAGTTAGCCTTCATTCAATAGTTGTTTTATAAAACAATATGGCAACTAACTTCCTTATATGAGATCGTACCACACCACATTAGTTTAAGCGTTTAGTTTATTGAGCGAGACAATAGATCATTTTAGGCTTCAAAACTGGTTTCAACTTGCCATGACTTCATTAGGAGAGCGGCATTGGCTCCCAATCAATTTGTACATGGAAAGCTTAACACATCTTCAAAACCTCTAATAGATACAATCATTGTATCCTAGAACTCTTAGTACTAACCGTCCTAATGCTACTCACATAAAACAGTTGTGTTCATCTCCTCTGCATCACTCATTCTTCACTCAATAATCCCAAGCTCTCCTTACAAGGGTTACAAGTACAAGAGAATCACAAACCATGACATTCTCTCTCACTCAATTCCGCAACGCCCTCATTACAGGCTGTTTTGTCGCTTCCTAGTGTTTTCTTAAGCATTGACATGCCACTTAGGGATATACATCGAATGGCAATGCTTGCCCAACAAAATAGGTTGCTTTATTGGTAACTTCTTTTGATTACAATTGTTTAGGCCCATTTCAATCACTTATGCTTTCCTTAGCAAGTGTGGCATTTTTCACCAATTGCACCTTTTGGTAGTATTCTTTTGCCTATGAAGTTTTTCGATTCCAACAAACCAATGGATGTTCTTTCCTTGTTGAAAACGTGGTAGACCTCTTCTTGAGATTCGCCAATCGATCTAGGAACATTTTCCTATTTAGTGAGGAACTATATCTTCATATGCTTCCATTGCCATCCTAGAAGCTAGTTGAGAGCCATGCTTTGTCCAAGCACCTTTTGCCTCGATGCAACTCTTCATGACCATAACAGGATCGGGTAGACCATAGGTTTTTTCCAATTCAACCCACTTATTAGAGGGTTTCTGCTTTGATATCATTTGTCATAGGTCGGTAAATTCTTGGCCATAGAATAACTTGTGTGGCGCCTGGCAAGTGGAAATCACCAGGCCAACATTCATTCAATAGTTGTTTTAAAGAATAATACAGCGAATAGCTTCTTTATATGAGATTGTATCACATCTTGTCCATCGAGTAAGACGGCATATCACTTTAGGTTTGACAACTAGTTTCGGCTTGCCATGACCTTATATGTTATGTCCCGATCCTCCGAGCACGTGCCCATCCCTCGATGGTCGATTTAATAGTGACGTCCCAAGACGCATCACCAATCCACTCATTTTAATACGCATGTGGATGCAAATAAATAATCCCCAGACAACAACAAGATGGGATATGAAAGTAGAGCCAAAAATTTTCAAAACCAAACCACACACATATATATATACACATACATACATAGTAAGCCATGTCATATATAATACAAGCTGATATATAGAAACAAAGTCTACAAAACAATGGGGGTTTTCAAATAGCTACTAATCTTCCTCCTGCTCCACATCCTCACTAACATTGGAGCCTGTAGCCGAGTACACCAGACTTCCGGTGTCTTCAAGATTCTGGTCTACCACGTCTATGACTGAGCCTTCAGGAGGGCCTAATGTGCCTTTCTCAAAAGCAACCTCCAGCACATACAGTGGTATCTCAAATTCCAGTATGGGATCCTCTCTCTCGCCATCCTGAGCCTGGCGATACCATGATCTATATTAGTGGGGAACCTTTTTGGGTAGGCCCGCATCAACCCAGACTATGGACCTCACCAGCTCATAAGTCCAACCCCTAGGGCTCCCATGCAGTAGAATGTAAGACCTTTATTCTGTGACATTCTTCGGCTATCCAAAATGCTTAGGAGGAACTGTCATTTATGGACTGAAATATTATCCCACAACGGGGTGATACGATGTCTTAGTAAGTTCAACCCCCTAAAACCTGACTAGAAAGAAAATACGTTCTGAAAGCTGCCTAAGCACAAACACAAGTCGAAGGACTTACCTTAGCCTCAGTCTCTTCTTGCAAATCAGTACAATTCAAATAACCATTCAATCATTTCAACTAGTCAGATCGAATTATCGATCAATCGACTCAATCGATTACATGTTAACAAGACCATTTTTGGTCAATCCAGCCAATACCATCTATCCAGTCTGATCACATCAAGAACTACTCACTCTAAGCTGAAAATAGATAGCAATGCTCACCAAAAGCTGACAACCTCATATATTACTCACTCTAAGCTAATATATCTAAGCCCTCATGCTGATATAGTATACGACTAATGCTCACTAAAGCTGTGTGATACTTAATTGCTCACCGAAATTGTGCGATACTTAATTGCTCACTGAATCTGTGCGATACTTAATTGCTCATCGAATATGTGCGATACTTAATGTGTACTGCTCACTCTAAGCTAATATATCAAGCCATCTACCCAACCAATCATTTCACCACTTTTATCATATTCGATAAAAATAATCGTATGTGGGTATATGGTCAGTCTCTGCCAAAAATATAATATATTTACTTTATTAAATCCCACTAATTATACAATCAATAAAAACATTTTTGACGCTGTAAACTAACGCCCCGTGATTTTCTAACTAAATACTGAAATAAATAAATTTTGGGATAAATACCCAAAATTGCAAACAACACCTAAATTGCACAAAATGACAGCCAATTAAATAAACATATCACACCACTGCAATCAGCATAAAATTTCGATCACCGGCTATCCCGGTCTAATTTCTAGAAATTAATTAATTAATTAATTAATTAATTAATCACGAAAATTAATTTATAAATACCAAAAATAGCAACTTAGGCTCATAAAGCATAATTAAAAGCCGAGACGAGTCCGGAAAATTTCTAAACCACTCTAGATAAATACTAGAGCTTGTCTAGACTCTAATTACACTACTCTAACCACCTAACATGCAATAACAATTAATTAAATTGCTAATCTAATCTAACTATCCACATAATTCATACTTAGTCTAAAATAATTAACCCTTAAGTGTCATTAACTTACTAAGCAAGGATTAGTAAGTTAAACTCACTTATTTAGGGCGCATGGTAAAATTTTGAAATGTAAATTGATTTCGGCCGTAAATCAATTTCTCAATTTCTAGGACAAGTTTAAGAAAGAAAGAAACCCGTTTGATAACGACTCAAAATTTCTATTTTCAAAATAAATCCGTTTGATAACTGAATAAAATTTTAATTTCTAGGAATAGAAATTGATTAGATGACAACATAGGAAATCCTCAAATACAAAATAATATTAAAACAACATAGGAAATCCTCAAATACAAAATAATAGTCGAAATAATACTAATACATTACAAAAGTTGAAAATACAATTTCATGGAATTTCCTATTACATGTGTTTACGTTTCGTATTACGTAATATTTTCTTTCGAAAAATAAACGACGTGGCAAAAAAAAAAAAAAAAATCAATTGAAATTCAATTGTAGTGAATATGTCGTTATGTTTTTGCGAAATTGATTTCACATTAATCAAATAAGTCTAATGATAGCCATGATTATAATAGTCTAATCTCCTAAAAAAGTCCTAACTTCAAGTCTAATTCCAATTTCTTTCCAAATTTTGTTAAAAAATCCTCACCATGTTCAAAAATCGTCACCAATTTTTTTTCAAAATTATCAACACTAGGATTATTTAAAAATTTATTATCAAAATCTGTATTTTCATCAACACTCTTACAAGAACAACAGATTCCTTATTAGATTTCTTTTCCTTATAAAAGAAAAATCGGATGAAACCCTAATGATTTGACCCCTTTTTACCGTCTTAATATGAAGTTTATGAATAAAAAAATAGTTAACTAGATAGAGCCGTTGTACGCGTACTACGGAAGAGTAGGTGAAGAAAGACTCGTTAGATATGAATGTGGCAAGTTGACTATTACCATGCGTGAAATCTCTTGCGTGCAACAAATGAAGCCTTGTCCATTCAATTCCCACCATTTGGCCCAATGGTTAAGATTTTCAATCAATATTGATTGAAATGATTATATTAAAAAATTATTAAAATATTTTGGACTAAATTAACTATTTCTATTTCTATTTCTATTTCAATATTAGTGATCTAAAATATTTTGGACTAAATTGAAAAGTTGAGAAAAAAAAAATTTCTATTTTCGTTTCAAACCGAGAAGCTAAAATTTTTAGCTTCTAATTTCTCACCAAAACAATTTCGAAACAGATTTCTATTCCGGGGGGAACAGAGAAATCAATTTGCGTTACCAAACGGATTGTTTCCAAACCTCGTTCCGAACAGAGAAATTGAGAAATTGAGAAACATAAATTTTACCATGCGCAGCCTTAATGATCCGCTCAGATCAAAACAACAAGGATGTGGCGAGGGTCAAGACATTCCAAAGTAGGACCGCTTTCGAGGTCCAAAAGGCCACGAAAATGGGCTAAATAGTGGCTACAAGACACACTCTACTTGGCTTTTGTCCGGTGCTGGTCAAGGTCGAGAGAGGTGAAATCGGTGGCTAGTTGAGTTGGAAATAGCACGGTGGGGCTAATGCGGCTTAGGCAGGTGGAGGCGGGGTGTACGGCGGTGGCAAGAGCTCCAACGGTGGCCTGAGTTGGCCTAGGGAGCTGCTGGAAGTGAGGATGGGCAGGGACAACGGCCAAGGACAGCGATGACGCGCGAGCTCATAGCTGGGCGCGCGACGGGAAGAGACGGCGACGCAAGGGCTCCAGGCAATCGGACGGGAGGTAGGGTTGCTTCGGCGGCTTGCTGGCTTAGCTCTTCGATTTCTAGGCTGTGAACAACAGTTGAGATGGAGGGGAATGGGGGTCGATGGGTAGGAGAGAAGTAGAGGGACCGGCTGAGCTGGAGGGGGCCACTATGGTCTCTCTCTCTCTCTCATCATCTTGTCCCCCTTGCTTGGTCCCACACTTTCCCAGCGAGATCCTTAGCCACAAGCAGCCATCAAGCTTGTCTAGGAAGCTAATGAAATGGTCCATAAGTTGGGTTTAAGGGGGGCAAACGAATTTGGCTTGATTTCCCTCATATTGGACTCACTTTCTCCTTGAATCGACTCAAATCGGTTCTTGTAAATTCCATTATCGATTCCTCAATCCAATTGGCATTTTTTCTTGCCAATTGATCCCACTTGCATTTCAATTTCGTGATCAAAAATAGTCCTCTACATTTCTCGGTCAAAAATGGTCCTATCTTGACTTTTTCTTCCAAAATTTCGGTTTGCAGACAAATTTTCGGAGACTAAGTTGACGTTCCTAAAATGACTCGTGACACGACAGAACTTTCAATTTCTAAACTTGGATTCAAATTCGCGGTTAATTTCAATTTGGCGCGATTTTAGCGTAACCTAGGTTACCGGGCAGCTTTCAGAATTTTTTAGTTCAAATGACTTGTGGTCGATTTTCTTTTAGCCACAATGAACCTCTTCGACACATTGGCGACACTCGGTTGTTGTGAAAATCTTGAGAATTCAAATACAGACACGGGGTACCAAAATGATAGAAAAATTAACCTAGTGCCGGTCAATGAGAATTTTTGTAATTTAGTGAAATCACCCACGTTTAGCCACACATCTCTATCGAACCGACCCATCTCTGATCTCTAATCGACTTTTAATTGTGCCACAATGATCTCTGCAGATGAGCACGGTCGAGTAATCAATTTATGGTCAAATTCCCAAGTTTATTGCATTCAAATTCCTTAATGACTTCCCCAGATAGTCTAGTTATCTCAAGAGTGATAAACTCTGAGAACAGTACTATAGGCACATCAATGAAAGACTCAATTTATTAAATTGAAAGCAGAAGTAAAAATCCAGGATGTCACATTATCCAAAGAACGACATTAGATCTCGACTAGTTTGTGCACTGGGGCCAAACTCGCCTTTAGAGCTCCTAAAATATAAAATCACTACATCCTAGAACTCCTAGCACCAACCATCCTAATGCTACTCCTACAGACCAATTGAGTTGATCCCTCTACACACTCACTCTTCACTTGATAATTCTTAGCACCACTCACAATAGTTACAAGTATGAGAGAATCATGGACTATGAAAAATGCATGTCAAGCTGAAGGCCAAACTCCTTGTTCTAATTATCTCCACTGCCATAACAGGAGAATTTTTTCAAGCCAGCAATCTGCCACCATAGCAAATGGCTACAGCTGCTATTTCTAGAGTTCCTCAAATCTAAACATCTCTATAACTACAGCTCTTGAAAGTTTTACCATTGACGCTCCAACATCGGCTCCTACTTCTACTGAAATGGGTGAGTTCTCTCATCCTATCCAAAAGAAAGAGAAGAACTCTAAGGAATCCTAACTAACAGTGAGGAGGAAACTATTGAAAATCTCGAACAACAAATGCTCATTGAGTTGCTCCTTGAGTTTCCACCTCAACCCATAATGTCATCCACCTAGGAAACACTGACTTGGATTGTGGAATAGCCTAAAGAGCTTAGTGATCCTTGAATTGAAACTAAGGAAGTCCAAGGTGACAAGGGCAGCAAATCTTTGAACTTGATGATTCCCTTGACTCAAACCTATTTTTAAGCAACAATCACAAACTAGCATTTCAATCCTTTTTAGCTCGTGGACCCATCCCTCACCGATTTGTGGATTTTTATTATGTGGATTGTCATGGCATTTTCATCTTTGAGCTATTTGAACATCTTTAATTGAAAATTTTTGTGCTCTATGAAAGATGATATTTCTCCAAACCTTGTGGCTTTCTTCTATTCCAATTTGTATTTTTCCAACCACGGCTCTTCTGTCTTCACTTTTGTAAAGAAGAATTTTATCCTTACTGTCGCTGAATTGTTTGAGATTATGAAGACCCACTTCCGTGATTTTGTCAGAATACCTATCAGTCTTGATGATGCCTACAGCTTTGTTTTGAGAAATTCCTAATTTCCTCGTGGATATAAGGAACATGTCCCCTTGAGCCTTTTGCCTTAAAAAAGGAAATTTTATTCAAAAGATTTTGATTCTATGCCTTCACCCCAAGTCCTCCTCAACTAACGATGTCTCTCGTTATGAGGCAAGACTTATTTGGGCCATTCTCAACAAGATTTCTTTCTCCCTTTCTCACCCTATTATCATCCATATGTATCATTCTGTGAAAAAGAAAGTCAGCAAGCTCACTTATGACACACGTGTTACTCAAATTATGAGGTCCAAGAGCATAGACTTGGCTAAATGTTTCTGACCAAAGCTTGATCAATATCAAAATTGGGAAGGAAACCCCAAAATGCTGATGTTGAGAATATCTCCGGAAGGTTGGGTCAATCTTAGAATGAGGTAATTCCTATTGGCCAAGGTGATGATGAAAGAATAAAGGTTACTTTGAAGGAAAGATCAAAGGAACAAACTAAGACTGAACGGAAAAGGAAGGCCAAGGCACTTATGCTCATTTAGAAGCAGTTTGTCGGTCGTCCACCCCATCTTGAACATTCCCCATCCCCAATGGACCTGCCTACTTCTAATACTCCTGCTCTCAACTAGCTTCAAGCTGATGTCTAGGAACTTACGGCCTCTATAGCTTCTATCGGACAATACTTAGTGAGACTTGAGCATGCCATCTTTAGCTTGAACTATTATAACTCTCTCGAATCAATCCCTGAACAATCTGCTCCCAATATCCCCTCTCAACAACACAAGCTCTTGCATCGGCTTTAGTTTTTACCATCCTTAGCACTAGTTTGATCTTTTTGTTGTTAATGTTTGATGTATGTTCTTGTTCATATCGAATGGAATGATCTTTTATGTACTTATTGCATTCATTTTGCTGATGACAAAAAGGAGGAGAATGGCTGGGATGTGACAATGTATGATAGATAGCTGAGATGTGATGAATGTGATATTATGTAATTTTGTGATAACTTATGTGAGATGATGATAGCATTAAAACAAGGGGAGCAAAGAGTAATATTGCACATTTGAATAGTTTATTCAAAGTGTTAACATATTATATCTCAATACTCATCTTTTGATGAATTTCATCATTATCAATTCTCATCCGTCATCTCTTCTAAATTATCATGAGATTTTTTTTTTCTAGAATTATAAAGCTTATTCATCATATAACTCAAGCTCTTCTAGACTTTATCTCCGATTTCATTGAAAATCATTTGGAGACTTTAATATTTGCTTAAGTATGCTTCACTAATTATCACCGCTTATGCAAATAATTACTTTACTAGAAAATTCAATACAATGCATTTATCACATGTGGAGGATAGTTTTGGCATTGTAAAAAATGGGAAATTGTTACAGAAATATTCCTAGGAATTCTGATGATTCCAAAACTGTCCTTGGAATAATATCTACTATCATAATTGCAGATGTTCGTAATGATTTTTTAAGGACAGTGATAATATCCATGAGGTGATTTCATTGGAAAAGAGATCACAAGATGTCCTTGTATAGCCTAACTGTAAATAGCACCAACTAATTGTGATAACCAGCTTGTGACAATGTTTATATCGCATATGAGAATATCAAGTCACTGACAATGCTCGGATAACGTTCATATGAGAATATTCATTGGAGAGTTAAATTTAGTTATTGGTAACTGGAATGGCTTAGTTGGAGAACTGAAGATCATTAGGCAACTAGAAATAGCTTTCATTAGAACTGTCCAAGCTATCAGCGATGTGACAGCAGCGGTAGAACTTGTCTTGGAAAAGCTTGTGGATGTACATAAGAAAAGACTATATAAGTAGTCTAACTTTATAATAGTGGCTAGCGACCAATCCTAATGACTACTTGCTTCTTAGGGTTATCTCCAATGGGAAGATGAAGACGTCTATATAAGAGAAGATCATAGAAGCCAAAAGGGTTGGATGAAAAACATAAAACAAACCGAAAACGTTCAACGTTGTATTCTAATAGTGTTTCATTTTCTTAAGTGTAGTGTTCTTGTCGTATTGTAATTGTGAAAAGATTTAAGTGTACAAGTGATAGCAGCATTTGAGTCACAATGGTATGATCTATCATTTGATAGGATAAGTGTGTGTTGATTGTAACTTTTCTTGGTGATTACTAGTGCATTCTGATCTCAATTTGTGGTTGTTAGTTTGGAGAGTGGACATAGACTTGGTGATAAAGTCAAATCACCATAGTTGCTATGTGCTTCTCTTTAATTGTCCTTACTTGATTTGTTGCACACCAGTTTCACCTAATTTTTCTATTATCTACTTGTCCCGATTTTCGTATACTAGTTATTGATTTCTATGTAATTGTCAAAGTTTGTGAAAACTACTTATTTACCCCATCTCTAGGTTGCTAAGTTAGCGGTAACACTTATTGCTCCATTTTTTCTTTTACATAATTTTCAAATGAATCATCTATTTATAATTTTACCTAGTAAACCAAATACATTTTTTAGGATAATGTGCCTTAGTAGGTTCTAGTACTAAATCACATTAAGAATATGCTATAGAATATAGTAACAAAAATCTTGACATGGACCACATGGAAGGTACATAGAGAGTATTCACCATACTATCTTTTCACCGAATTTTCTCAATGATATTAAAAAGAATCAAAAGTAATTAGGGTTTTGCATAATTGGTTCCCACATTGAATAATTTGTAGCTCAAAAACTAAATTCAACCATTCAAATTACACCACCTGTGTGCGAATAACTCCGAGTTAGGGCTAAGGTTTTTCAAAAGTGTTTATGTGTGCTTCCAGGGTATTTTATAGGCCTCAAAATAGCCAGATCTCCACGCATGTAAATCATTATAAAAAAAAAAAAAAAAAATCAAAGAGGACTTTTTTGGGCTTTTCCGCCTTCCCTTGAATATAGGTAATGTCGGCCTTGGAGAACCATCTTTCTTTGTTTATCTCAATCATAATTAACCCATGCTTCATAATCAGATCAGTCTAGATAAGTCTATGTAGGCATGGGGACATGGTTTTGTCTCGAAGTTAATGTTAAAAGACAAATGCATAATTGAATCCAGTACCTGCCCTCCCCTCGAGGCTTCTCGAGGGGAATTAAGAAGAGGTCCCCATGAAAATGAACAGTGTGAAGGGCAAAGGAAGCTCATCAGAATTTCTCCACAAGATTCACTGAATGTGTCAATTCTCATCAATCAGGAGAAAAAACGGAAAAATAGGAAAACTCGAAAACCCCACTTGGCTGGATCCAAAGAAGAAATGAGATACTCAAATCGGGTGGCTTTTCGAACAAGACAACATGCACAATCCTTGTCAAACCAAGGGGCATCTTTCACGTGATGACAAGCTCATGGGTTATGGCGTTCACGTAGGTTTCTAAGGGGGCTAGCTTTTGTCCCATTGAATTCTCTCCCCACTGCCAAGATGGAATCTTTCATAATAATTGACATTGCACAAGCTATAAGCTGAAAGAAAAACAAAATAAAATACAGATGTGATTTTTATGAGGGTGTTGATGTTATCGGACAAGGGGGTTTGGTGTCCCTGTCTACTTTATGGGAGTTGTTGAGTGACATTATTGTTGCTGCTTCTTGGTCCTTGAAAATATTCCACCCTCCTCCCCCCACTACATCATCATTTTCTCATGTTCCTTTTCTCGTTTTACTTTTTCCCCCCTTTTGTTCTTTTGCTTTGGTTATTTTACAAACTCGATTTAGAGAATGTACATTCACACAACTTGAAAATCCTCTCAATCATTGTGCATAATATATATATATCAATCTACAAATTGGAATAAATTATTCAAAAATTTAACTTAAACCAAGCTAAAAGTTAAACCTAGATATTACACAATAGATATATTTATCTTTTGCTGTAATGCTACTCAATTACCATGTTGTATAGGAGAATCTGTGGATTTATAGAAACTAGTAGGTTGGTACGTTTTAACATGGGTTCTCAAGCTAGAAGGTAAGTTTTAAGTTCCAATATTTCAAAATCGGTCGGTACAGAGTAGGTTTCAAGGTTTGGATCATACCACATGTACCCATTCTATACCCTGCATCTTATAAGAAAGTACAGTTTAGCTAGCCCATATAATATTTCTTATGTAAATATATGTTTACTTAAATAATTTTTTTCTTTTTCTTTTTCTTTATTAGATTTTTCACATCCAAATGTATGAAAAACTTAATTGATGAGCAATCTCCAAACCATTTCATATATCTCCCCCCTACCCCCCTGCAGATGAGTTTGGCTACATTTTGGTTCAGGTTCTTAATAGAACCTGATATATTTCTTGTTTTTATTTTTTTTAACTTTTGATATTATTATTGTTTTAACGTTATATTATAATTAAAAAAGAACATGTATTTTAACTTCTAATCCTTTTATGCTGTATGTTGATTGTTCGATATTTTAGTACCTAGAAATGTGAAAGTTTTTGTATCAATAAAAAGATTTTGAAAACATTTTCAGAAATATATTTATTACAGGGTACATTGAAATTTATGGAATCGATGGGTTCTAGGTTGATTCCAAGAGCTTATAGCGTAGGATTTAGATTTCAAAAACCTGAAGCGATACTTCTAAGGTAGATTCCAGGATAGTACAAACAACCTACCAACCTTGGAATCTGCACACAAGTAGGAAAAGTTGTATTTCTTAATTCCTTGGGTAAATGACTGGACTATCGAACTTCACCACATACATTTGCCCCATGCTTATACTCCCGTTTTCTTGAGACCTCTAATATTGTTGGTTGTTCCTTACTTTTTAAAGCGAAAATGCTTTATCCTATATATAAACAATATCCAGTAGCCTATCTTTGCAATTGAGTTGGCATTCAATCAACAATTGGTTTGTTTATAAAGAATTCTAGGACTCTGTGTTGCATAGCGTAGTTTGTGCAATGCATCTTGTGGAGATTATAAGGACGGTTTCAGGATAGGGCAAATACCCCATCCACCCTAGAAGCTACAAACCCTTAGCAGAAAAATATTTTGCTAAGATATTCAAGACGGTTCAAAGCTCTCTTGAATTTATTTGTCACTCATGAGCTTATGCGAAAGTAGACCTAAATAATAGGCGGGCAGAGCCGTGCAACAGGCTTGAAAGTTCCTTACCCAAAGATCGACCATGATTTGAAAATACTAAAATTTTCTCCATGAAACAATTGGGCTTGAAGGGCCCAAGCAGCGGGCCCAATAAGAAATGTGTTTGTACAAGACAGCCCAACTCGTGCTTCAAGCCTTAATGGCTCAGCGGGCCCGAGAGGACTTAGCAAGTGCCAAGTCTATTATCAGGTCTACACAAAAATTTGGTTCACCGCACCCCTTTTTACATATTGACCTTGCATTTGCCAAAATCTTTCTTTTGCCCTAGTTGTATCTTGTCGGACGAGTGCTGAGAAATGGAGTGTCTACGAGTAGTTCTATCATTTAGTCCTCCGATGTAAAAACATATAACAGCTGGTAACAAGAAAACTTAGAAACAAAATCTGAACATCAAAGAACTTGAGGTTTTGTGCAAGTTAATGAGATAGATGTTTGCCTTTGCTAGAAGTTCAAGAAACCCAACTCATGACCCCAATATATTGGAACCGGTGAGTCAATATCATTGTGGTCTCTTATAAAGCATTAGCCTTTTATCCATGAGATAAGTTTGATATGCTTAGCGACAGACCTACCATTATATAACCGCTTGTGCACTGAATGCTTTATCTATGGTCTCTGTCACTGTCGAATTGTGATGAAGATTATACTTCCACGAATGATCGGTGATTTGTGAGGTTTTTTCCTTCAAATTTTCTTGTAAAAATCGATGTACTCAAGGATAGATTATTATATTCACATCAAATGTCTGCTTTAGTTATGATATTTATTGAGAAGTGCAATAGAAAAGGGGGCCAATTCCAAGGCACTAAAATGTCAAATCAGATCAAATTTCACTATATAAAAAGACTATTCACATCATCCGAACGTTCATATGCGGAGCATGTGACATCTTTTTTCTTATGTATTTTCATTTACACGTTGGAGTGGAGTGTCATTTGTAGGAAGTCTTTGTCGGAGCTAATGTGTGACAGAAGCAAGTGGAATCGATTCGCCGCATAACCAGCGGCGTTGCTTAGTCAAAGCAAGCTCCAATGGATGGTGGGCTGCTTTTTGCCTTTTTGACACCTTTTTCTCCTTCCCACTTTTTTCGTGAGTGCCTTTCTCACCGCCCATTCCTCGCGTGATCACTAGACAGCTGTTTTCATAAAAGATGAAGCATTGGCCCATCGAGATCGTAAGAAAAAATTATAGTGAAAAATCATTTTTGTACTGATATTAATTTAATTTTAAATTTTTTTATAATTTATTAATATGATTCTTTAGTCAATCTTAGCTAAAATTGCTTATAGAGATGCTCGCCATCTCATTTGATATGATTAATGCTGATATAGACAAATTTTTTAATTTTATTAAATATTTTTAAATATTTTTATTAATTTATTTTTCCTTTTTTTTTCTTTTACCATGGCTGCGTGAGGGTTGTTGGAGCTTGTTGGCCACAATGGAAAAAAAGAAAAAAAGAAACGAAAAACATAAAAATTCAAAAAGATTAATGATAAAATTGATACCTATACAAAAGACTTAAGACTTTTATGATTTTTATTGTAAATCATAACATGACATGTCCCAAATTCCTCAAGATAAATTTAATTGGTAGGGCATTTTCTAGCTCAACGTCCCATTAGAATCATGTAAATTAATTGTTGCTGAACATCACTGTATAGGATCGAAGGCCCACACTTAATTAGTCCATAGGACTTGCAATTTGTTCAATGGATCAATAAATAGTTGAGTCTCCATACTGGTGTCCTTGAGCTATTAGAGGAAAAAAAGCATGAAGTCACTTAGTTAAATAAATTTATAGTCAACACATAGTTGTGTGACATTTCATGATGTCAAGAGAATAGAATAGTCGATTGATCATATAAAGTTAAAAAAGGTACAAACAAAATCTTCGACAAAATGTCCTCAATCCCCACGCAACAAGGCAAAGTGGATGGCACTGTGTCCACCACTCATGTCATCACGGAATAGATCACGCCAAACACAATCCTATGCTCTTACGTGAAGTCGTTTTAATGGGATACAAAACCGAAGAGCATGATCTGCTTTTGAAAAGAGCTGTGGGACATCGTATGGGTACAGGTATCAATCGTCAGTTTTCCTGACATTTTTATAAGCCTGCAGTGCAGCTGTAAGCATTGATTCTTGAGCTTTGATTCTTCACTATCTCATGTGGCGAAGGACATCGGATGGAGATTGACCGTTCTAGCTCCTCCACTGTTCTTCGGCATTTTGGGTGTTGAGAGATTAATGCTTCTTTCTGTTAAGTGATTCGGAACATTTTAATTTACTTTATGGATAGCATTTCTCATGTAAGATCATTATAGTTAGGGGTTCCCACAAGGTGGGTTCCATAGACCAAAAAAAAAAAAAAAAAAAAAAAAAAAGTCGGGTTCCTGTCGATACTTGACACTACCTAAATATTGGGCCGACTTGGTTTGGATTATCCCTTTCTCTCTCTCTCTCTACACTAGTGGATGGTGAATCAAAAGAAGTTCTCTTTCACAAATGTGATATTGTTAAGATTTCCATAAACTATAAGAAATTATTACATTTTGTAGAAACTTCATCACCATACATCTATCAAAATAGACCACTGGACACTTAATACCCAAGGAAATGGAATTTTTTTTTTTTTTTGAAAGAAACGTTTCATTCATTTCCATGGATATAGAATAGAGAACAATAGTCAAACTACTAACTAAGATAAATCCCAATTAAATCCAAAACAAAATAAGCTCTAGATAAGAAGATGAATCGTTAGAACAAGATTAAGAGTCACATGCTCAAAGAGTAAATCTATGAATTCTTCAAACCAAAATCGATGGCCGATCACCGAATTTATCTTCAGTAATGAGTACACGTCAAGATCTCCATCTATTACTATAGCTTTGTCGTTCGGCATGCATACCTAGATTCGGCATCCCAATATCATCACCATTCAGAATAATAAGGTTAAATGCGCACTAATCTAATACCTTTTAGAGCAAAACCTTCACGAAACTCTTTTGATCTTTTTTTAAATTAGACTTGGACACCAACGAAATCCGAGGGAAGCAATATCCTAAAATCATATATGCGAAAAACCCCAAATCTCGATTAGATTGGGATAGAAACCTCCCACAAATGAGAGAAAGAAACTTCTAGATCTAGACTACATCAGAAGAGAAAAGCTTCTTAAAATTGGAGGAAAGAAAAAAAAGAAAGAAAAAGAGAACCAAATTAATCAAAGGAATATGAAAAAAAAAGGGAGAGGAGAGAGAGATCTAGCTCAAACCCTCCCCTCCCTGGATGTTGAAAATGAAAGTTGTGTGAAAATGAAAGGGAGAGAAGAAAACCCTAAGGATGAAAGAGAAAAAGTGGAAAAGAAAAAAAAAAATGAAAGAAATGGAGTCAGGTTAAGCAAAAACAGTAATAGGAGATGTTAATTGCTTGCAGAATTGCAACAAATTATGGTCACTACTATAGATGTCCATAATGAATAGTTAAACATAGAGAAAAATAAAAGGCTTTAGCTTCAGTTTGTAGAGAACAGCCAACATAAATCGGTATCCCTGTCTTCAGAAGCTCTCGAACGTCTTTTGAAATAGCACTTCTGCCTCTACTACTCCAAGCTCCATCACAAAAGGTCCGAACCGAATACACTTCATGTTGGCGATCAAGATCCTGTATAGATCCTCGTATTCCATTCGCTACATCGGAGTTGGAAAACTCTCATCACAGAATATCCAAATTGCAGCGTTGATTAAATTAGAGGAACTCGCTCTGCTGGATATCTTTCCTTCTTGTCATGGTTCCAGTACACGAGAAAGCAAAGATGTCCGGACGACTCCAGCTCCCATGAAAGACATATGGAACATATAAATATCTAAACAGAGAGCATGCAATTCATGCACTCTATCAAATTAAATATAATATTTTATCTTATTGCCAGGGAAACAAAATATAGAACATAAGATGTGATTGCATTTATAGATGCTTCTATTCCATTTTACTCACTTTTCATGACTGTGCTTCATTTATTTGTTTGTAGTGATTGCATTTGTATAGTTTTTTGTGTTGCGATTTATTTTCTTAGCTGAATGGATATGTTACATTTTAGAAGTACAAAAAACTATACAAATGCAATCACTACAAACAAATAAATGATGCTTCTATGTTTATAGAACATAAGATGTGATTGCATTTTTTGGACACTTAGCGGACAAGAAGCTTAGGATTCATAATTTTGTAAAAAGACTGCATGGACACATAATCAAATTTAAGTACTAAAAAGGCATTGGTTAAATAAATAGGGTTAATTGAATTAAAATGAAAATCCTTTTGTCATGGGAGTAAGGGTTTGGGAGAAACAGGGCCGATTGAGTACCATTGGTCCCAATTTGACATTACTTTTAAACCTGCCCTTTTTCCCTGACATCCCGCACAGGAAAGAGGGCCTTGACAACTGGTGCCCGAGAGCTTAGAGTGGCGATCCACGGTGGTGATTAGATTTAGGTTTTATTAGCTTAGCTTAGTAATAAATTAGGCTAGTGTAATTAACAAATATATGAATTGATAATCAAAATAACTTCAATTTTAGACATACAGCCTAGTTAGAAAATAAAAAGTCAAATTAGACTTAGAATCACTTTCTTAATAAATGATTAGCTTAGTTTAGAATAGTACCATCATTCTTAATAAAAAAGATGAAAATTTAGGCCCATCTTAATTTAGCTCGTATTTAGGAATTAGGCTTAATCTTTAGCATCGAGTTTGTGAGATTCATGTGCCGAAGCTTAAAATAAGACGATATATTTTTTTTCCCAACTTGGTCTCAGATAAGCTCATGAGAGATCTTGTCTCAGGGCTTAAAATAAAACTAGGTATTTCCTTTGCCCAACAAGTATTGGGTTGTCTTTCTCGTACTTTACTTCAAATCTTTCAATACTCAAATGTTTAAATCCCTCATTTTTAATACATTGTTTGTTCTTTTCTTTTACTAATGGTTAGGGCAAATCCTATGACCATAATAAATCCCTAAAATATTGCATGAACACTTAGTGACTCAAATGGTCTTTAGGACCTATAATTAATAACAAAGACCGTTTGATCACTTAGGTGAATGTATTGACCAAGTTAGGGGTATAGAAGAGGCACTAATAAAACTATTAGTATAATCAAGTCCCTGACATTAAATAATTTCTCGTTACATAGGAAGTGAGATAGTCTCTCGTATCTCATTTGGTTTCTAGCTAACTCCCAATAAGTTAGTAGCAACCCCTGTTTCACATAGAATGCTTTTAGGCTAAATGGAAACTTAAAATGAATCCAACATTGTACAAGGTAAGGGCTCAAGAGAGCCCACACTTGCCTTTAGGCATTACCCCTAAATTCATCTTTCCCTTGATTGTTTTGGTTAAAGGGTCGTGACACTATCAATAAAAAATATGAAGAAGACAAAGTTGATGCATCTAAGTGGAGAACATAGGATTGCGGATTAAGATTATGGCGTTTTGGCGTTGAATGCAACAACAACAAAAAGGAAAGGGGACTGAAGCCCAAAGCCCATAAAGCATCCAGAGCTCGGCCTCCCTCTCTCTCGGGATGTTAAAAAGACGTGAGCTTAGATCTAACTGAATTTGTTTTAATGGCACACAGAGCTGAGACCACACCTTGAAAAAATGCTCTAGCTCCGAAAATCTGGAGCCGGCCATGGCCAACTATCTGTGTCGGGTGATCCCTATAAGAGTTTTTCTGATGTGGACAAACATTAATTAATATTGTAATTTACTATTTTATGGGATTAGTTTAATAATGTGAGATAAAATATTTTTTAATTAGTTTAATATGATACTAGCTAGAGTAAGTCAATTTGAGCTCAGCCCCTAATGAGAGGATCTAGCTGAAAATTTTATAAATAGTGTTCAAATTTCTTTTCTATCCTTGACACACAATAATCCTTACATAAGGAGCATTTATCAAAACGTTAAAGGTGATGAGCAATCCTATTAAGCCAATGATACAATCGGCAATAGAGAAGAAGCTCTTGAGTTTGGATAATCGCTATTTTGCATCAAGAATGATGGATTTCAAATCAAGTTTGCAAATTTCTTTACTTGATTATTTATGTGTTCTTGATTTTACTTATGGAGATATTGGGATGCGATTTTCATGACTTGCATGTGGTACAGAGCAACCATAGCCTATAACTCAAACATTTGGATTTTGCCCTTTCTTGTGATTTTTTTGTGCAGACAAAACAATTTTAACCACATAAACAGAACGAGCTCGTTGAGACGAGCGTTTTCACGTGCGGCATGCCACCCAGAACACTGCACACATTGCCATGCACGGCTACATGTCCCCACCGGGGCACTGCCTAGCACGTGCAACACACATTTGAGGCTAATGTCAACAATTAGGGACGTGGATCTACCCAAACTGACCTGAGATTCAACTTGTTGACCCGCTCATGCCAGTTCTCAGATGACCACATCGATCAACCAGTCAGATCAGGCGTTGACTGTTGATCAGTCCGACCTGCGGTCCAATTTGGTTCGAGCGCACCGCGCACTCCTGCTGCACGTATGGGCGTTTCCAAGCTCCAATTGAGACATTCTTGGTACCTGTGTGCTCATATAAGGATGTTTTACACTGTGGTCTCTCTCTCTCTATATATATTATGTTAGATGATTTTATGGATGTGAAAATATGTACATAATTTTAAATACATGTATTTTTAGGGTATTTCGTATTTTCCTGTATTTTTAATGATTTTGGAAATATAAGTGCAAGCTCACATGTATATCACCACATAAAAATGTATAATGCATTGATTTATTGATAACATGTATAAGGTTCAACATATATCAATGAATGAAGCGATGTAATTTGCATGACAAGTAATTTTAGTAACAAATTACTTCTGTCATCAGGTCTAAAATCATATGTATAAGCATAATGCATCTTATTAATGGCATATGATAGCTTCTAGAAGTGAATTTGGGCAAGAGTAAAATCAAAGGAGAAATTCATGTAATAGAGCAGTGAAACCTATAATCATAATGCATCTTATGATCACAGAATGGCTCTTATATAAGAAAGCAAAAACTAATCAAAGAATGAGTAACATGAAAAGGAGAATCAAAACCGTAGTAATTCTGCTGCTCCTTGCGTGCAATGGTATAAAAGGCGATTCAAACACATCTGTGGCATACAAACTCTCTAATGGAAACACAGAGCAATCTTGTACATTGACATTGTCGATGATCTCCTTCAAGATTTTATCGACCACACACCAAAGTCCGGCTACTACAATCACTTTAATGAGAGGCGCCGAGTCTTTACCGATACTTGGTACGGCCACAAAAAATGCAATGGGATTCTCTCTCACAAAGATTGCTATTTATGCTTAGGTATGGCTAGTAGTATTCTCTCTATAAGGACAGGTATGAAGAATCGTGAGTCCATAAATCAATTAAGTCTGGATCTTTATAGGTGACTCTAAATGAGAACAATTCGCACACAGTTGATGGAAGTTGAACCGATGGCTGCAATTTCTGAACTGGAATTCCACGGACGTTCTGGCCAACTTGCGTTAAACCTTGAGGGCTGGCCCCATTAAATTTACGTCAGACCATTGGCTAATTGCATTTAAATCAATCACTGCCATTGATAGAAAAATTAACTTTTCGACTTATCTAGTAGTTGCGTCGCCATTCTTTTCATAATCGGAGTCACAATTTTATTATTGGTATTTCTCTATGGGATCATCATCACGTGGTTCTGACACTATCCCTTCGGCTTCTCATCATTAAAGTATTTTCATGCAAACGGACAGAACATAGTCTCCGAGTCTGCTCGATTGCTAGTGTCTAATTATTAATTTACCGCAAGTTGCATCCCGTCCATGTGAGAAAATGGAACTTCTCCGAATCAACATGGCCTATAATCACATAAATAGTTTCGATAATCTGATAGAGAATGAAGAAAGATTAAGATTATTGGTAATAGATATTTAATTTGCTAGGCTTCAATTGAGGTCTCTTGTACAAGAAATCTATGCCAAATCTAACGATGGGCTTTTTCTTAATGACAACCTTTTACTACCTTTAATAGATTAGTTAAATACATCGTTATCTAATGAGCATCTATATGACTAATCTTTACCGTCCAGGTTTGAGTGCACCAAAAGAGGTAATCCCAATTTGTTGGGGAATACCAGAGCGATCGGAAGAGAATCGAGTACGAAGGTCGAAGTGCAAAGCAAGAAACTGATCAAGCCATCCGCCCCATGCCGAACCACCGTCGAAAGCTAAACATTTCACGCAGAGATGAGCTTTAGCATCCAGGCTATGCCGGTTTCCTATTCTATTACCGGGTCGATGGCGAAAACCATGAAGATGATATTCTCCAGAGGCTTCGCCGTTTGGAGGAGTCGCTTTCAGAAACCCTAGTGAGCTTCTACCCTCTTGCCGGTCGGTACGTCAAGGAAGGGCTCTTTATCGACTGTAACGACCAAGGAGTAGAATTTGTGCACGCGAGAGTGAATGGCCAGCTCGATCATCTCCTCCGGGGAGACTTCGACACGGACCTGCTCGGCTGTTTGTCCGAGTTCCCGGTGGGGCTAGCTGGCAATCCCCTAGTCGTAGTTCAAGTGAACGTATTCGAGTGCGGGGGACTCGTGATCAGCCTGCGATCTTGTCACAAGTTAGTGTTGGAGGTTTGTTCGTAAAAACAAACTAAGTGTGTTTTCCTTGTCCCACATAGGAAATGTGAAAGGAAGTGAGCTAATTAATAAGTGTGGGGTTTTCTTTGTATAACTAAATGAATGATTGGATGGGGCTAGATCCCATCGTACCTGTGTGTGGGTGCGCGAATAATTGGTGCACTGTACACCCAGGTTTAATTAGCACTAACCCATTTTCCTTTTTATTTTCTTTTTTGGCGTGCTAGTGACCATTAGCAACGTTGTGGGACAAATAAATCATTAAAAAAGTGATATCATGCCTTAAAGTCCGACTTGAGTACTCTAAATATCCGTCTTCATTGTTTTACCCAATTCGAAGTTATATTTTTCCAACAGTTAGGCGACATGTCCACTATGGCGACATTCATGAATTCATGGGCCCCCATGTGCCGGAGTGGAACCAACGAGCTAGCCTCGCCATATTTCGGGCTGTCCTCTCTATTCCCAGGGAAGGGGTCGGAAGCCACACGTTGGCCTCCGCTCCGTGATGGAGTAAAATTTATGATGAATCGGTTCGTATTCAGCGGCGCGGCCCTATCAGGACTAAAATCAGCTGCGGCTAAACAGGCGCGGATATCGAGAGTGGAGGTCGTGTGCGCACTCTTATGTAAGGTGTTTGTAACCATGGATCGAGCGAAACACGGCGGCCTAAGGCCCCTTGTGGTTTGCCAGTCGATGAACCTGCGTGGGAAAGTCAATCTCCCGATACCAACCGATGCGTTCGGTAACTTCTACACCATGGTCGTTGCCCGACACATGATGGATCCGGACAACCTGAACCTCGAGGCATTTGCGAGGGTGATCCAGGGTACATTGGCGACCGCCAAGGCGAGGTATGCGGCGGTAGCGGACGGAGAGTCGTGCGTGGACATGGTGAGGGTTTCCACAAGAGAATCCAAGGAATGGGCCCAAAGTGATGGAGAGAACGTGGTGGCCTTCTCAAGCTGGTGCGGATTCCCATTCTCTATGACATCGACTTTGGGTGGGGGAAGCCGGACTTAGTGAGCAACACCTGCATTCCTGTCCGCATGGTTTTTCTGATCGACAGCAAATTCGAGGGTGGAATCGATGCGTGGATCAATCTAAGCCAAGAGGAGAAGGTTCTCTTCGAGCAAGACCCTGACATTGTGGCTTTCACTTCCTGATTGATAAAGGTGGGCAAGCCAACCCCACCAAGCTACATGGTTCTTGTGTATTTAGATGCAAGCATTGGGTGTGTAACAAGAAATTACATTTGCTAGACAGGTAGTGGCCATACCTTAATAAATAAATAAATAAATAATTTTTAAATTTTTAAATTTTTTAAATTGCAAAAATTAAAATAATTTAATTTTCTTTAATGAGAAATTACATTTGCTAGAGGGGTAGTGACGTAAATAATTTTCTCTATCTCTATCCCAAGCGGCCAAACCTCCCTCAACCGCAGAGCAACCGGAGCCACCTCGTCCTTCGCTGCTACTGCCCCTGCAAAGGCAAATCTGCTGCTTTCTAGGCAGACGCTGCCACCATGTCGTCAATGCCGTCGTCATTATGTCGGATCTCGAGGCCATCCTCTGTTTGTCTCACATCACCGGGACTTAGTGAGAGGCGACCTCACCTCAGCGACCAGTCCCAAGCGAAGACCAGCAGGGGTTGCCATCGCTGAGGCCGCCGACCAGCGGAGAAAGATTGAAAGAAAAGAAAAGAAAAGAAAAAGAAATTCAAAATTTAAAACTGCAAAACTTGTTTACGTCATCATTGGCCATACTTAGGATAGCCAACGTCCTCTTAGCAATTTTTTAGCCAAAATTGCAAATGTTTAGGACTATATTAGTTAGATGAAAAAGTTTATGATTGAATAGACATGAGTATAATAAATTTAATATTTTTTTTGGTACATTTTCCTTTTATCTATAGACAACTATCACTCTCGACGGTGTTCTCAGTTAATTTAGAGCTCTTTTACCGCAATGACACCATAGCCATTTCCTTCGCTGTGATGGGGCCTGTTAAGCTTATTGAGCTTCCTCTTTTAGGGCTTGTAAAGGAATGGGCCTTCCCCTTTGCGCTTGATGCGAGGAATAATATTATATGATCACCACAAAAAGATGGTGAAAAGATCGAGCAATTATCCAAAAAAATTATAAACTTATTACTTATTTCTAAATTTTTCATTTTGATCAATATAATCTTAAACCTTTTGACCATTTCTGAATGTAACCCATCTAACCAAATTCAAGTCAAAAATCGCTAAAGTGAAGGTTTAATCAGCGTTGACGGTCACATATGGTACAGCCAATAGTGACGTTGACGATCACCGAAAGAGCATAAGTGACTCGATCTACTTCGGCAGTGTCCAAACCGATCTAGTTTTGGACCGATTCTATTTTTCCTCATTGCAAGTGGTTCAACCACCTTTCGAAGCTGTTCCTTATTGTCTAGATCTAGTCTTTGGCGATTTGTGGAGGTTAGATCGAAGTTTTGGTGAAAACTTCAATTGATTTCGGTCAAAATCAACCAAATCATGGTAAAAATGTATTTTCTTGGTCTCGAATCCCGTGAAGCAAGGCCGGATTAGTCAGTCAAGGCTAGGGTTCAATTTTAAGTAAATAAATATGATTAGATGCTAGATGATGGATTTGGATGATGATTGGCTGCAATTGAGTGTTCTTTGATGATGAATTTGAATAATTGTAGTTGATTTAGGTTAAATCTGCAATTTTGTAATTCTAGGAATGACCTACTGTTTTGGCAAAAACAAGGTCCAAAACGATCTCATTTCAACTCAAGTCCTCTTAGGCTTAGAAAATACATGTCTCGAGCTTCGAAACAATAGGTCACATGCCTCAAACAAGTGTCATTTGACCCTCAAAAAACACCTCCAATGATGAGCGATTCTGCAGTAGTTTAAGAGAATTTTCGGTTCCATTCTTATTTCGAAATGAGATTTTACTATTTTTGTGTAACCTCCTATGATAATTTTTGGAAAATCTTGCCTTCATGATTTTTGTTTTAAATCGTCTTTTGCATGTTCTGCAATTTTTAGTGATTTTTAGATCTGTTTAATTAGGTCAAATCTATTCAGATCCAAGCCAAGGTCAGTCTATTCTGTGTTGATCTTTGATTTTTCCATTTTTTACTAATTTTTATGTTGAGTTCTAGAATAACTTTTCTGCATGAAAGCTTCTCATATTAGTGTAGAGCATGTTTGTATTTTTTTTTTTTTTCGAAATTTTTAGACATGTTTAACTAGGTCAAAATCGCTTAGATCTGAATATAGGATAGTCTGCCATGCATTGATCCAATTTGTGTTTTGGTAAAATTGAGTCCACAAATAAGTTTGTTTGGTCTTAAATCCTCAATGAAAATTAAAATACATGATGTATATGTTCAATTGATGCATGTTTTGCAAAGTCTTGATGTTGGCAAGTGATTCAATTGCATGAGTTAAGGTGAAAATGTGCTGCAATAGTACATAGTTTAAATATGCATTTATGTTTTGTCATTTTTGCTACAATTCATGCAATCACATTTGGGTTTTTAACTCTTAATGAGAAGTGTTCACCATTGCATATTCTATATGCAGGATTTTTTGTAAAATTTTTGCACGTCTTGAGATGGCTAAAATCATGCATGTTCTATGAAGTTAATGCTGAAATGAAATCTTGCCATATATGTATTTTACCATGCTTGTTTGAGACATTTAGAGACTAAATTTTGAGATAATATCTTATTGACACTTAAACAACATGTTACAAGATTTGAGTACATGTTCATGTCATTCCATTTGAGTGTCATTTTGCATGATTAATATGTGCCATAAGAGCACATGTTTACCTAAAAATCCTCAAGCATTTCATTATGAATCTTGAATCATCTCTTATTGTCATCGAATTGTATGACATTTTCTCATGCTGACTTAGGGTTAGATGATCACCTTAATTGTTGGTCGCATCCAATTCTATGTCGCATGCGATTTTTTTATGCCATTTGTGCATTACTTAAATGATTTTGAGATTTATTAATGTATATTTGTTTTATAACATGCGCACCTTTAGAGATTTTGATCTTAGAGCACTTAATTGACCTAGTTTGGACTCGAGCCCTTCTAAGAAGTTATAAGGCACACTTAGAGGTTTCCAATGCCACTAATTTCATGCAAATCGCCCATCAAGTGGACCATTTTCCATTTTTTCAAAGCTATATTAGAATCTGAACATGGGATCGAATTAAGACCCTATTCTAATCCTTATTTGGACAGACCTTTGATATTTTTGTTCCATTTTTTCTATTATGATTTTGTACTTAGCCTTGTAACAAAATTTGTTTGTCAACATATTGGCTATATTGTATGAAAATTTGGTGATTTTTACATTTGTTTAGAGAGGATAAATCCTTGTGATATTAGCTGAGTGTCTTGCTGTTTTAACAACTTTCTGACACGTTATTACTCGTTGTCTAATTTTTGTAAAACCATGTGTAGCTCATTTATAAAAAAAAATTGCACAAAAGTTGTTTATTATTATATTCTATATATTAGAGAATTTTTTCATAACAAGATTATTGATGGGCATTATTTAATTTTGTTATAACATCCTGCTTGATCATAAATTTTCCTGATGTGAATCTTCAATTGTGTTTGTTTAGTCATACCTTTTAGGTTAGTTTGTGCATGAAATTAGGCCATATCAACCTCATAGAAGTTGTTCTAAATGCTTTGATCTTTATTATTAAAAAATTGGCCTTTCCAAATTGCATCTGTAAAAAAAAAAAAAAAAAAAAAAAATACTTTGGTACATGTGATGTTTCCCAAAAACAATTTATAAGAAATTATTTTCCAAAACTCAATTTGTCTTCAGGATAAATCGTGGTTTGGATCATATTCAAAATGCATGTGACGCTTGTGAGTGCATTAATGCGAGCCCCGAGCTAGCCTTAGCAATTGAATGTCTATAGCCTAAATATTCCTTAATCCTAAATATTGTGGAAGTAATGGTTTGAATTGTATTCAAAATGCCCGTGATGCTTATGAGTGCATTTATGCAAGCTCCGAACTAGCCTTGGCAATTAAATGCTTTTCATAATCAAGACATCACTTTGTCTAAAAAAAAATTTGTGGATGATTTTAAAAGATGTCTTTGAGGCATCACATGTACCTCCATGCATAGAATTATGTCATACATTAGAAGTATATATATTTGTGATTGGCGCATGCCTTTGGTAATAAGTGACCCGCCGACGGTTCACTTTCTTGCTTGATTGGAGAAACAAAGTTCAAAAGACCTGCATGCTTGTTTAATTTCTATAATACATGTGACTTTTAGATGTATAATTTGGTCGATGCATGATATCGAGGGGAAACCCTAGGATCACATAGATCACTTGGTTAAGAGACTTATAAGCATTATTAGTCATGCGAGAACACAATTAGCCAATAACGGTTATAAGTCACAAAAAATGGATTGTGTAGGTGTCTTAGTATGACCTATGTATGAAAGACAAAGGCCGACCTCGAGGCCTAAAAAAATCTGATTTTCACATTGAACTTTTTTAAGTGATTGTCTTGACGTGATGTCATGTTTTTAATTATTTTGATGTGTATGCTTGTTTCTTTCTATTGAATATACCTAGTTATAGATTTCTAGATTAAGTTTAGATTAGGACCTCGAAGATGGAGAAAGCACAAAGTTGGTGGAGGTCGATATCCATTCCGACCATTATCATGTACTATTCATTTTCCCAACATATTTCTCGGGTTCCATGTGTTGTATAAAGCCCAATGACTTGTGGGTTTTCTCTCTTCGTCTCATCTTTTTCAATTGTACTTCACTTTTATATTTTCTAGGATTGTATGGTAGATTTACTACTTTCCTTGATTGTTTACTTACTGTCTCGTAATTTCAATTCCATTGATTACTTTTTTTTTTCTTGTTTTCTAGAAATAAAGTAGTATAAAAATGACCAACCACGCATGATTGCTTAGTTTATGACTAACGATCCCGAAAATGTAAGAAGAAATGCATGGACACGTTAGGTAACACAACATCCTGTTTAGGTACCGAAAGGGCGCTAATAGAAATATTAGCATAACTCAAGTCCCTGAACCTAGATATTTGGTTGTGTAAGAATCAAGGGAACACTCCTGACCCTCAATAAGGTTTTTTAGCTGACTTCTAAATGAGGCTAGTGGCAACTCCTGTCTTATTTTTATGTTGTCATAAACAACTAGACCATATAAATGAAGCTTCGCACGGGGTATGAGTTTTGATGAAACTCACCATGGTTTAGCATACTCGATGTGGTAGTACCCCAAAGGATGAAGTGATGTCATTCTTATGGGCGAAGGGTACTATCAAGAGAGCTATCATGGTAAAGGTATTCTTAAATCCAATATTCACATCCAACTTCCTCTCTTGAGGTGTGTCGCTTGTGTGGGTACGGGTTGTGACACTGCACGATCACATAGGGTACGAGTTTTGGAGAACTCGCCATCTCATGAAAGGAACTCACGAGAGCTTTGACCCAAAAGACGAGGTGATGAAGTCTTTCGGAACACAAGCTGTGAGGGAACCCTCATGATCAAGTACCCACAAATCCGACCTTTCCCCCCTTCCTCTCCTCATGGTGAGGGATTGAGGGCCACGAGATCGGGTCGCGACAACTTGCCACCTTCCAAGAACTCGTAAAGGACACCTTAAGCTTTTTCATAATGCCTAGTTTGTCCAATTTCCCCACTATTTGCCCTTTTTTTCCATTTTTTTTTCAAATTTGACCTTTGAAATCTAGAATTTGTCCTGACCTGAAATACTGCTATGTCTCTGTGAGTCCGACTATTTGCCAATTTTGTATGATTTTATGCTTGCTGATCTTAAGGCTAAGTCCTTAATGAAATTTTTCCATAACATCCATGTCTATCAATTATAAAAAATTGAGAATTTTTTAGCATCATTAGACGGGGTCGAGTAGCCTTAGGACTTAGGTCTTACTCCTGTCCTGTTTTATCCCTGATTGACCTTTCTGTTTCTCTGATTTTTATAAAATCACGTGTTAGGAACTTGGAGGTACTACCTCATGAAACTTGTTCCTCACGTGTTGATTTACTTTCCATAAAAATTCTTGACTTAGATAGTCATTGATCGTGCATTTATAGATTTCACATCAATGCCCTGTTTCTATGGTCTTCGTTTTGGCTGATTGACATGCTTCTTTTTTTTTTTTGGGTGAATTTTAATATATTTATGCGAGATGAATTAGGTCTTGATGTCTTCTTGAGAATTGATTGTGATATGCTTTACTTTGTCACTGTAAATTTTTACAAAATAAAAATGTGATTTGATATTTCTACCATTCATCCGAAAGTTGTAGGATGTTCTAAAATTCTGATTTCCTAACATGGTTTCAAAATCATTCCAAGTTTTGATCGTTCATGTGATGCCCATAGGAAAAGTTCCTTGACATTTTTCGAACTATAATTTGATATGATCTTATTAAGTTCTTGATTCACGCGTAGGACGTTTGAGACGGGTGACTAGTTGTGCTCTTAATGCACCCGAGCTCACCTTAATGACTAGACATGATTTTTTATTTGATAAAGTCATGTCCCTCTTTGATATTTTTCTTAAGTTAAGATTTGACATGATCTTCATAGAAATAATAGTTCACGTTTAGAACATCTACAAAGCTTGATCACTTGTGCCCTCAATGCACCCAAACTTGCCTTGATGGCTATACATGTTCCTTGATTTGATGAAATTTTGTTATCTTTTCATCAAATCCCTTTGAAACGATGTCTTCTCTTGTTGATTGTCTACAATATATGTTTGGGCACCACATGAATTACATATCGATTGTCTTGCTTGTCATGACTATATTCGTTGCATGAGCATGTTTGATGGCATATGTGTTTGAATAAGTAAACCCCCACTAGTTCACTTATTTCTTTGCCTTGATTGAGAAACAAGGTCGTATGACCTGCATGCATGCTTTCATGCATGCTTTCGCATGTGATTTTTTAGATTTATGATTTAGATGCGATGCATGATCACATGAGATTACTTTGGGATGACACTTAAAACCCGCGTTATGGACTTTTAGTGTTACCCACCATGGGCGAACACAAATGATGGCTAATAGCTATAACTCACACTAAAATGAATTGGGTAGGCGTCCTAAATAGGTTGTTGTGTTAAATTCAAAGGCCAAATCTGAGGCCATTTATGATTGATCAGTGTTCTCTTTTAATGTCTTGGAAGTTTTGTTTATTGTTTGTATCGTATACATAAAACATCCTTTTGAATTTTCAATTTAGTTCTAGCATTAGACTAGAATTAGGATAAGCCCATGGAAATGGCAATCTTGAAAACTTGAAGATCACAAATGGACGATATCCAATCTAACATCTCATTTGTAATATTCATTCCCCGACATATATCTCGGGTTGTTTTTTTTTGGCATTGTATAAACACCCAACGAGTTGCGAGTGTTCTTTTTGTCTTTCTTAGAATTGTGTAGACTCTTTGCATCGTACTCTTTTGTTACCCTTGGGTATTTACTTACTCACATTGCAATTTCAATTACTTGGTTGATTTGCCTTTTCACTTTCTTAGTAATTAGAATATATTAGAATGGCATGAAAGAACCATCCATGCATGATCACTTCTTTCTTAAACTTTACACAAAAATGTAAAAAAGAAATGTATGAACACTTTAGATAGCACAGTGACTATTAGGTACCAAAAGGACGCTAATAGCGATATTAACGTAATCAAGTCTTCGAATCTTAGATCTCTAGTTGTTTATATATCTATGAATCACGCCTAGCCCTCAATTGGATATTCTAGCTAACCAACAAAAATGAGGCTAGTGGCGACTCCTAAATGTCACATGGGTTGTCTTAAACAACTCATAAATAATAAATAAACCATCGTGAGGGGTATAAGCCTTTGGGAAAGGTTCACGATCATGATTTAATATACTCATGTGGTTGATCCCTAAAGATGAGGTGATGACATCTTTTGGAATAGTGTACTATGAGAGAGCTATCATGTTCAAAACCATCGATCAAGATGTGCGGTTTCCTTTTGACCTTAGAATTGTCAATCAAGATATGTCGAGGCGTCAAGGTAGAGTCACAACTAATCCTGTTGTCACGCAAGGTGTGAGTGTGGAAGAGCCCATGATCATGATCAAGCGACTTCATGGCATCAATCCCAAAGGATAAGGTGATGATATCCTTAAAGTTATATGTTGCACGGGAACTCATATGGCTAACCATCTCTAAACCCTACCTTTACACTTGTTCACTCGCCAAGATTGGAGGGGCACTAAGGTTGGGTTGCGACAATAACAAATAAGCAGCATTGCATGTCACCACGTGACAAGATCCCGGGCATCCACACGCCTTGAAATTCATGGCCACATAGGCATCTCGCAAGTAAATGTCACACGCCTCACACACGACTCGATCATGTGCCATTCGCACGGCTATTCCATTGCATCTCCATGAACCATCACACACTAGAATAAGTGCATAGCATAGGAGGTCACGTGCTGTGCACATGCTTTTCTCACATGCAAATCACATAGCCTTCCTATGGATGATATCGCGAACCGTCGCATGCTCAATCAAGTCCTTAGGTGGCCGGCCATATAGTGGGATTTTCCTCTACCATGCTACACATTGTTGATAAGATTTGATTGCTTGGTTGTCAATTAATCTAGCGGTTGCTTTCGGTTACCTGACTCTCCCCATCTTCACATACCATTGGATCAAACTGCAATCTTACCTTCCTAGTTTAATTGACCACTGTATCTAATGCTCACCGTCCATCTTATGTTCATTTTGACCTTGACAGTTGATTCATATTGTACACATTAGCCTTCAAATTTCTATCACAACCTTTCTTATTCTAATTTGAGCTAGCCTTTATCATTCGTTATGAGGACACAAGCTCATTCAGACCTCTCAAAGAAACTCTGAAAATTTCTATGCCTCTATGGCAATGATGCTAGGGGTCAACGCATTGTCTCCGCCTAAGCAGATCATTATTTCAGACCAAAAAAAAAAAAAAATCATTGTTTTTGTCGAGGAGAAAACAAGTTCTTCGAGTTGTGGCAAGTACTCGATATTTTCCACCCAATCGGGTGGTCATTTCCGTGAAAATCTAGACAGGCAAATTTGCATGCTCATGCTGACCGACCATCATAATTTGGTATAGCACTACGAACTTACGGTGTTTAATCAGAGATTATGCAGTTCTCACTTCCATTTATTATGCCAGGAAGATACATCTCAGAAATGTTCAGCTTACATCCATCAGCATTGTACGGTTCTCGCACCTCGCATATATTAAACGTTCCATAAGGTTGCTCTCCGAGGAGTCCAAATAGACTAGAAGCAGTAGACAATCACACATCCATTGTTTACATAATACAACACAACAGTAGGCTGCACAAAATCATATATTTACCTGATTCGGGCACCACCTTTATGGAGTACTCCGCTTTGTTTAAATTCCATGTACTCCTTGTAATTCATCGAGATGTCTGTGGCTTGGTTGTGCTTGCCATCCACCAGCTGCTCCACTGGCACAACGACAGTGTCGAGTGACGGTCCAGTGGAAAAAGGGATCGATATCCTTGTAGCCTTGTTGCTCACGACAGCTCGATGCAAAACGCTCTTGTATTTCCCATTGCTCATAATCTTGCACAGTTGAAAAGTTTCAAGTAAAAAAAACAAAGTATTTGCAATGAGCTTCCTCCGTTCAATGGCTAAACCAGAGCACATCGCAGAGATTCATATCAATCTTTTTGCTGATTAATATCCAGTTAAAGAAACAAAGACGATAGAGTATGTTTCAGCAAATTTTTAAGACAACTGTATTTTCTGCATTTCTATGTTATGACAATTTTCCTTCAATAAATACCTACACTGTATCTACATCTATAGTTCTATTTATCACAATTTACCTTCCGCAAACCAAGGCACACAGTACACACCAAGATTTGAAATTAATTGGACCTCTCTTGCAAGACAGATAAGGGAGATTAGAAAGATAAAACGTGGATTTCTGTATATTTACCTCGAGCTGATCAGCAGTGTTGACCACAAAGGCATTCGGAATGGGATCAACTTTGACCCACTTCCCACCATGGTGCACCTGGAGGCCGCCAATATCATTCTGCATGAGGATGGTCAACAGGCCATAGTCTGAGTGCGGGGGTAGGCCAATAGCAAGTTCTGGCTGTGGGCACGGCGGATACAGATTCGCTGCTAATATCTGTAGGCTTGAATCCATGTTCATTGCCTCGTCGATATAGCCCGGTCCAAGTCCTAGGCTCTCCGATACACCCTTGAGCAATTCCCTGGCTAATTTCCGGAGCTTCCCAGCGTACTCAGCTAAAACTTCACTGCAACAAACATTGCTCGCATTTATCAGAGGAAATGCCGCGGTGGAGTTCTTTTCATCTCCAGGAATTTCACAGGTTTTTATCACTCTATCTTTTATCTGGGGTATTACCAATTATTTTGCCCCATCAAATGGAATCCGCACTGCCTTTTTTTTTTTTTTTTTTTCTAGGCTTACAAACTTGTTCTTGTTTGATATCAAGATGATCCAAAATAATGGTATCCTAACAAAAAAATCACGTACTTATTTCAAGACTACTAGATTTCTAGGTAAATATAGATCTACTGAACACAACTTACAAACCGGAACCCAAGATGCTTAAGATCTGGCGCATCAGATGGGTTGAAGTTGTTCAAGTTCAGATCTCACATGATTGATTGAGTGGTCAAGTGCTTCCTGCAGATATGGCAACTCTGGTATACAAATCACGTCATGTCGTACATAGGTAACTTTAGAGCTCAAGTCTGCCACCCAAGTGGACAGTCTTATACACGGACAGAGATTGGAATTAGTCAAGTTGAAGATTCGGTGTTACCAAGAAGAATTTGTTCAAGTTCCTCATCATGTTTTCTTTTTCTGATGTACCCGACAATATTACAATGTGCACTAAGATCTTGATGCAATCTTTTACTGTGCACTAAGATCTTGATGCATTGATAACTCCGAAGTACCAAGTCAAAGATTGATAATTCTGAACATTATTTTAGCATGATACGGAGAGAAGAGTAACGACTTATTTTGCTCTACCCACATACGTACTCTTGAATTTTTCGCTTCCTCAATATTCTGTAATTTCATTTATACCCGATTGCCAAAAAAATGTCCCCAAGGGAAAGGTTCTGCTGCTGCTTGGACTGCAGCATTAAAGCTACAGTAAGAAAATATAGTTGTTATTACCACTATTTGTAACCTAATGATCACTCACCCACAAATAAATAAATAAATAAATAGACAAATGGTATTAAGAAAACAGAAATTTCAGTACGTAAATGCAAACTGAGAACTTGCACGCAAAACCGAAAGAGGGACAGAGAGAGTGGATACCTCATGCCTTCTGGCTTGGGAGGGCAGTGAAACTTCGGATACACCATCATCTTCAGAAAATCTCTCCAGAGGAACACTTTGTCGACGGAAGCTTTGAAGCTCGTCCCGTATATTATGGGATCCAACACGTGCTTCCCTTGGAACTCATTCTTCTCCTCCTCTGTCAGATCGAAAAATCCCATCAGCGCGTCGACCGTCGCCTTCATTTGACTCTTGGGCACTCCGTGGTTGATCAACTACTCACATATACGACCAAAAGCTATGATCAATACATAGCGAACAACACACTGTCAAATCATGTATAAAGAGTTTATGTCGTACTGATGACGAGGAATGACTCCAGCTTTGATGTCAATTACAAAAAAATAGATTTAAAAAGACAAAAGCTGTCAGGTTTGATTTACGTGCAGCGCCCAATCTCATGCATGCTATGTCAGGAGAATAGTTTATCATTATTTCTCTTTAGCTCCGGCATGAATTAACAATCATGGGTTGAATCCGCCAATTCAATTTATATTTTTCGGCAAAAAAATATTCCAAGTGTCAAAACTTAGCATAAGAAGACACTTAAGTACCAAAAGTTAAGAAAGTGACACTTAAGTGCTATTTTTTTTTTAAAAAAATGGGATACTTGAATGCCACATTAGATGAATCCCTGAAAATCCTACATAGCAATTTTTTTTATTAATTTTGCTCTCTTATGTGGCTTATCAGAAGGGTGACTCGGTAAAGAAACACAAAAGCAACATCATTTTTGCACAATTCGAATTTTAATATAAAAATTAGTTAAATTAATTTTAAAATCAATTTTTTTTAGAAAAAAGAGCTCAGCCACCGCTGCCTTCTTCCTCCTTTTTTTTAAAAAAATTTCGTTTTAAATTTAATTTAATTAATTTTTATATTAATTATTTGCTCACATCGGCGTGCAAAACGACGTTATTTTACACTTAACTAGGCGGAATTGTCATGTCAGCATTTTTACCGGATTTTCTTGCCGTTTAGTACTTAACTAATCTATTTTGCTCTGATTTTAACACTTAAGTGTCACTTTCTTAACTTTTGGCACTTAAATGTTCCTTTGTACCAAGTTTTGGCACTCCAAAGACGCGTTTAGTAACGCTTCTATTCCAAAAATAATTTCTAATAAAAAATAATTATTTTTTATTATGTTACTAGGAACAATTTCTAAACATTTTAAGGCGTTTGATAATTTTCTAAAATTTTTATTCTTGGAATAAAATTGTGTTTGGTACCATCTTAAAATTTCTACTCCAAATCATTTTTTTAAAAATTTTTAAATAATTTTATTACTTTTTTTTTTTCTTCTTCTTCTTTTTCTCTCTTCTTCCTTAGCCAATCGCTGGCCTTAGGATCACCGGCAACCGGCCAAGTGAGGGCCGACAACCTCATCGGAGGGTCGTCGGCCCCTTGCATGGCCATGCCTCATTGGTTGAGCCTCATTGGTAGCTGGGCAAGGCTCGACCTCGTGGCACCACCGCAAGGTCGGCCTCGCCTTGGTTGAGTGACATCAACTTTGTGGTGGCTCGGTGAGGTCAAGCCCCACTTGTGGCTAGGTGAGCTCGGCCTTACCAGATCTGGGCGAGGTCAAGCCTCGCCCGACCAAGTGAGGTTTGTCGAAGCTCGCCTAACCGAACGCGTGTGACCGGAGCGCGGCGGCGGTAGCCGATGGCAAGCGGTGGTGGAAAAAGAAGAGAAATTGAACTAAAACAAGAAGGAAAGAAGAAGAGAAGAGAAAATAAAAAATATGGGTTGGCTTGATTCTAGAATTGTTCCGGAAATAAAAAATTTTTTTTTTTTTACTTCTCGATTATGTTACAAATCTACTTCCGAGAACAAAAATATAGAAATTTGTTTCAAGAAACAAAAATTTTACCAAACGGATTTCTATTCCAAATCTACTCATGGGAACAAAAGAATAGAAATTTTCATTATTTGGCCAATTACCAAATGTACTCAAAGTGCCCGCATGGTTTAATTATTTTGTCCCAGGAACAGAAATTTCTGTTCTTTTGTTCCGGGGAACAAAAAAGGAAACAAACGCGTTTGTGTGCGTTTCGTTCCTTTTTTATTCTTTTGTTCCTGGAACAAAAAAAAACGTAAAAACAAGAAACTAAAAAAAAAAAACTTGTTTCTTGTTTCCGGAACACAAATCGAAACACTTTTTTTTTTCTTTTTTCTTTTATTTTCTTGTTCTTCCTTCACGGCCGAGGCCGGCCGTCGCCTCCGGCCACGGCCGGCGACCGGCCGACGACGGCCGGCGGCTCCCGCCTTCGCCCACGGCGAGGCTCGCCGGCCCGGCGAGGCGAGCTCGAGCTCGCCCAGATCCGGCGAGGCCGCCTCGCCCGCCCGGCCGGCGAGCCTCGGCCTCGCCGAGCCACCGCCAGTCGGCGTCACTGGCGGTGGCTCGGCGAGGCCGAGGCTCGCCGGGCCGCCGGGCGAGGTCGGCCTCGCCGGATCCGGGCGAGCTCGAGCTCGCCCGGCCATGGCGAGGCCGACTCGCGCTGCCCGGGCGAGCTCGATCTCGCCAGATCCGGCGAGGCCGACCTCGCCAGCGGCCGGCGAGCCTCGGGCCCGCCGGGCGGTGGCCGGGGCGAGGCCGACCTCGCCCGGCGGCCGGCGAGCCTCGGCCTCGCGGTGGCCCGGCGAGGCCGCGCGGCTCGCCGGCCGGGCGAGCTCGGCTCGCGGATCAAGGCGAGGCCGACCTCGCCGGCACTGGGGCGAAGCTCGATCTCGCCCCAGATCCGGCCTCGAAGCTCGCCGGGCCGCGAGGCCGAGCCGGGGCCGGCCGGCGAGCCTCGGGCTCGCCGGGCGGTGTCTTGGCGAGGCGCGCTCGCCCGCCGGCCGGGCGAGCTGCCCCGCCGCCGGTCGCCGGCCAAGGCCTTGGCCGCGACCGGCCAAAAGAAGAAAAAAAAATGAAAAAGAAAAAAGAAAAAATAGAAAAAAATAGAAAAAATAAAAGAAATAAAAAAAAAATTATCCAAATTTACCAAACATGTTTCTGTTTATTTTTATTCCCCGAACAAGTTTACTAAACGCGTATTTTTGTTCAAAAATTGTTCCCGGAACAGAAATACTTTTTTCTATTTCTCGTTCCTGGAACAATTTTTAAACAAACACAACCAAACGCCCAAAGTGTCCCAGACTTTATATTTTTCCTAGCCTTTTAAGTATTTTAAACAAGTTTGACCAGCGAAAGCTCATCAAAGATACCAAATGTTTGCTTCTGATGCTCGCGACAAAATCTAAATAAAGAAAATTACTATGAAGCAAGTAATGAACAAGCTAGGAACATGTGTACCATGAAGATGCCCCAGTCTTCACAAGCCTTGGCAAGATCAGAGACGGCTTTACACCGTTGATCGGGATTACTCGAGGAGAGGAGAGAGAAGTCGATGACGGGGATGGAGTCATCGTGGTCGGGATGAACGGCGTGATCACCAGAAGTGGGGGTGGTGAAGGCGTAGTGGGAGGGAATGGAAGCGAGGTTGGTAGATTCAGCTAGAGTCTTAGCACTGGTTATTTTGAGCTGAGGAGTACTAGCTTCTTGATGTGGTGGAGCGACTGAGGAGACGGTATCCATTTGAGGCGAAGCTGACTCTCTTCTTCTCTATCTCTAACCTCTTTTTTCGGTCTGTTCTATATCTAAACTTTGCTCTCATCAACTTAGCTTGTGGCTTGTGGACATCAAGAGTCGGTCGTTTTATATAGTGTCAATACTTGGGTTATGGAATCAAGCTGCTCCCAGATTTCCAAGATTCTCCTTCCAGGTCTCTTGTTCGGATTCGCTTCACCATACTCAGAAAATTGTCGCCCAATATTTAATTAAATGGTCAATGGTTCCCTATGTTCGTGATATTAATTTGTTAGCCAATAATTAAATGATAGAGTAGAATACACTTAACGTGAAGCAAAAAATATGATACTGCAATTTCAATGTAAGATCCGAAAGTTTACATATTATTTATCTATAATAATATGGAGAAACTTGACAAACGCTTAATGGGCATCACATGCCCAATCTAGTGTAAAAGTCCTATTAGTGAGTCATTTTATTTTTCATGTGGCATTTTCTATGTTAGAAGAAAGTGTGATTAAATATATAATTATGTTATGTGGACGGCTCCCAACTATTTTAAAAGTTTAAGTTATTATATGAAGGCATGCCATACTCAAAAAATTGTCACCCAATATTTAATTAAATGGTCAATGGTTCCCTATGTTCACGATATTAATTTGTTAGCCAATAATGAAATGAGAGTAGAATACACTTAACATGAAGCAAAAAATATGATACTGCAATTTCAATGTAAGATCCGAAAGTTTACATATTATTTATCTATAATAATATGGAGAAACTTGACAAACGTTAACGAACATCACATGCCCAATCTAGCGTAAATAACGTGACCTGCATCTAGTCTATGTTCCTAAGAAAGTCCTTTTAATATGTTGTAGAGAGGACCTTAAATAACATTTTTCATGAAGGAAGTCAAGTCAAATTCGTGTTATGGAAAGAGTAGAAAATCATTGAACACAACCCAATAATCTGCCCGTCAAGCAGATTCAACGTTTGCAAAGAAGGACCCATTTAGAAATTCAAATCTTTACAAAACTCTTTGAAATTTTTGTATGTTATGGAAATGGATGTTATCTATAACTTTCATGAAGGAATCATGGTTAAATCTGAAAGGAAAAATTTTATAAAAATTCGAGAAGGCAACCTGGTCATTGTTTTCACTACACGGGACAGGTTCCAGACAATGAATGATTACCATTTCACCTTAGAAAAATATGAAATTTAAGTATGTTTTAAATCAAGATGTTTAGAACAATTTTCATGAAGGAAGTTTCTTTAAATTCGCACCATAAAAATCTGTGTAAAATTGACAAAGAGCGGAGGTCTAGTAATTTCGAAAATCAAAGGTGGCAATCTTAGTTGGAAAGATGCATCCCACTTGGTCAAGAAGCATTAATTGTCGGGCATCCTTATCTCCCAAGTTTCCAACTAGGTCCTAGGTTAGCTTGGACATTTCATCTTGGCATTAAATAACTAGAAGCGAAATATATTTAATTCACTCTTACCTTGTCCAAGAAGGCTTGACTTGCTTGCTCCTTCTTCCAATGGTTGTGTAGTCCATTTCTTGGCCTCCAAGATCTCCTAATTAGGCTTAGGTGTCCTCCTCATTAATGAGCCAAGGTCTAAGTTTCAAACTTGTCTTCAAAGGCAAGAACCTTTCATGCCAAGTGTCCACCCTTAGTCAATATGCATTAATTAATTACAAGCCAAAGACATTGAATGCACCTTAGGAAAATATCTAAGTTTTGAAGGCCTTGTCATTGGCTAGGGATTAATTGAGTTTGATTGCAATCATCAACCTTATTTGGCTTGAGGTTCATGCTCAAGCCATGCTCAAACAAAGCAGACGCAACCCAGCTTGATTGGCCAAACAAAGTTTGAAATCCCCTTTATCGAGAAAAGGGATCGCAACTGGGTTTTTACTGGCTAGGTCTTAGCCTAGTCAGTCGGTCCTCTGACCAGTTCGTGGGCTAGCTCATGGGTCATTTCTACTTGGCCAATCTTGTGGTCAATCCTTGGGCCAGTCGACCAGTCTTGTAGTAGGTCCCGAGACTAGTCCAAGGTTTTGCACTACAACTCCTAGTCAATTCAAAATTGAACCACGTTGAGTTTATTCATGTAATCGTATGAAATCGATCGATTCGTATCAACTCACGATCGCATGGGATTAGTTCGTGGTTGTCTATGACCAACATAACGACCGAGTGGAATCACCCGCGACCAATGCGATGATCGGATGGAATTGAGCCATGACCGTCCATTGATTCATGATGGTACGTGATTGTCTCATGACCGAGCCTTATGATCGAATAACATTTCCATTGTCAAATACTCTATAACTAGACTTTGGGTTATCAATCCCTGAACGGCCAATTGACTCACGACAGGCCTTCAGGCCGAATCATCGGGGTTGTAGAATTCGGTATGAAAACTATTTCTTCTACGATAATTAGCAAGCATATAAGACATGCATCTCGGGATTGGATAAATTATGGCAGAATTTATCATACTAAATAGCTTGAAAGGTACGCAAGATAAAAATTTATGGGCCTTTCTCCCACGACTTCAGGCTTTGAGCTTCTGATGCGTTATGAGCCTCGTGGCCTTCATGCACAGGCCTTATGTCATTTCGTTTCATAGGCCTTTTGGCCTTTTACTTTTCTATTGTTCCACGCACCTATATATGTCGTGCACTCAATTGACCATGAATATAATCTCATACTCTCGACCCTTTCCACAAAAATTAATCTAAGCTGATGACAGGCGGAACCACCATTATAACCGATATTAAGTGTATTTTAAGAAAATCGTAAGTGTTTAATAAAATGTGCAATTTATATATCAACACCGAGGGCAACCAACAGCACTCGGCATCATTAATCAAACGAGGTGTCACTCAACTCATCAAATACCACTCAGCATTATTAATAAGATGGCGTCAACAAATAAGTCCTCTAGTATGTACGAGATTTCAAATCTTTGTTGAAGTATAAGAATTTCATCATCTATTTCGTTACTGTTTTTGGAGAGAAAAATTTGGATACTCTTTTGTTTTCTTTTTCCTTTTTCATTACTGTTTTATCTTTTCTCACTTCATTTTCATCAAAAGGAAAAGATCAAGCAGAGAACGTAGCTTTGACCTAGGCAAATATACTCACATAAAAATAGCATCTTCACTTGTCGTGCAAAGATACTAGCCTTAAATGAAAGAAAAATGTTTAGGACTTGTGACTTGAAAAATTATTAAAAGATTCCTCAACATATTATATTTGTAACAATTTAGTTATAAATCATTCAATTTGACCAATTTAATCGACCTTTTTTATGGTTTGCCGATTCAATCATAATCCTTTCAATTAAGTCGACTTGGTCTCAAAACTTTTAATGATTTGTCAATTTAGTGCTAAACCTTTTGAAAATTTGTCAATATAATTATTCTAGCCGATTTTGGTTGCTGTCCGTCTTATGTGATGCAATCAGTGTTGTCGTAGATATATATATTTTTTTAATTTTCTAAAATTTTCCAAAATATTAATTTTTTATTATTTTCTTTTTTTAATCAAACCCCAGGCTAGCGAGGGCCACTATTGCAACCTTCACAAAGGCCAAAGACTTAGCACAAGCTCTCCAAAACTCTACTAATCACAACTTGATACTTAATTTAACATGCAAGTTAATTTATTCAAAATTTTCCATAGAATGCCCATGTGAGTTCCATTATTTCCTTTTCTATTTGTGGCCCGGTCCCATCCCCCAAACAATATCAGAAGCAGGGGACGCGAGAGGGAGTTGGGTTGGCCAGGCCATGGTCGAGTCAGTCGGCTCGCGTGTCTAACAAGCCCGGGCTTGTCTTTTCTTCGGTCTGGCCGCGTCTGTGCTAAAGCAAGGCCATTGGGCCTGTTTATTTAGGTTTATTTAGGTTTATTTTTCAGGTGGGTTTGTTCTTGAGCCGGATCTAGCTAGAAGCTTAATTTTGGACTCGACTAGGCCCACTCATTAAGCCCAATCTGACCGAGGGCCTACGGCCTTAGGACCGCGGTCCCTATTAACGGATTTAAATTAAATTTTAAAAAATTCAAAAATATTTGAACTTTTTTTTTTAAATATTGAAAAATCTTAAAAATTAGTTTTTGAGTAGTTTATCTCTTAAAATGTGTCAAAATCCTGGATAATAAAAAATTTGTGCTCAATATATTAGGAGATAGGTTTAAAATCAGTCTAGACTACATGATAAATATCTTCTTGAAATGAGCAAATTTAGGTATCAAAAGAGCATTAGTTGATTAATTAGTGTAATCATGTCACGACCCTAAATTATCTAGTTGCATAGAAAGTAAGATATACTCTCATATCTCATTTGATTTTTTGCCGACCCAATAGGCTAGTGGCAAGACCTCATTAAGAAATCCTCATTTTGTTAATTGAAGCCAAAATTGAATAATCCAACGACGTGCGAGGTAGAGATTTTGGAGAGCTCACGTATAATCAAGGGCCGTAGGCCCATTTTTTTAGCAATACCCCTAAACCTATATTTTTTTCCTTCTAGACAGAAAAGATAGGTCGTGACAATTGATTAATAAGTCTTGTGGTGGACCAAAGACGGTCTCTTTGTTTCATTAGCTTGGAATTTTAAAAAGGGTTCGCTAAGGTCAAAACTGAAAGCTTGGGTTGGAGTTGTAAGGAGGTTTAGAATTGTAAAACAGATCGCTAGGGTCAAAATTGAAGGCTTGGGGTGGAGCTGTAAAAAGGCTTGTTTAGCATCAAAAGTGAAGGCTTTTTGAAAACAAATGTGGAAATCTTTTAGGGGCTATGATATATGAATAGCTTTCTTGTCTCAAACTAAATTAATATGTTATGGTGCATAAATGGACGAGGCGATACTCATGCATCCACAAAGATTAGTTAAGCTGGATGGTCAATTTTCTTATGTCTTAGCACTAGATTCTAGCTTTTCCTTACAATTTATATAATGCTTCCTTGGTTGCCATTTGTTGTTTAGTGATTGCACATCCGCATGATCACCTCACATATTAATAGATATGTTTAAAATCAATCTAGACTACTTGACAAATATCTTATTGAAATGAACAAATTTAGGTATCAAAAGGACACTAGTTGATTAATTAGTGTAATCAAGTCTCCAATCCCAAATTATCTAGTTGTGTTGAAAGTAAGGTATACTACCATGCCTTACTTAATTTCTAACTAACCCCAATAGACTAGTGACAATACCTCATTAGAAAATCCTTACCATGTCAATTGAAACTAAAATTGAATAATCCAACGCCGTACAAGACAAGGGTTTGGAAAAGCCCAGGCCTAATAAAGGGCCATAGGCCTATGTTTTAGATAATATTCCTAAACCTATGTTTTTTTCCTTCTAGACGGAAAACATACGGAAAACATAGGTTGCGACAATTGATTGATAAGTCCTATAGTGGACCAAAGACGGTCTCTTTGTTTCATTAGCTTGGAATTGTAAAAAGGATTCGCTTCGGTCAAAATTGAAGGCTTGAGTTGGAGTTATAAAGAGGTTTGTTTAGCATCATAGTGAAGGCTTTTTGAAAACAAATGTGAAAATCTTGTAGGGGCTATGATGATTGATAGCTTTCTTGTCTCCAACTAAATTAACATGTTATGGTGCATAAATGGACGAGGCGATACACATGCATCCACAATGATTAGTTAAGTTAAAAGGTCATTTTTCTTATTTCTTAGCGTTAGATTTTAGCTTTTCCTTGCAATTTATTTAATTTTTCCTTGGTTGTCATTTGTTATTTTAATGGTTATGCATCCGCTTGATCACCTCACATATTAGTAAATAAGTAAATCCATACCACTTGACATATATCTTCTTGAAATGAGCAAATTTAGATATCGAAAGGGCACTAGTTGATTAATTAGTGTAATCATGTCACAACCCTAAATTATCTATTTGCATAGAGAGTAAGATATACTCTCATACCTCACTTGATTTTTTGTCACCCTCAATAGGCTAGTGGTAAGACCTCATTAGAAAATCCTCACTTTGTTAATTGAAACTAAAATTGATTAATCCAACGTCGTGCGAGGTAAGGGTTTGGGAGAGCCCAGCCTAATCAAGGGTCGTAGGCTCATCTTTTAGGTGATACCCTTAATTATATATCTTTTTCCTTATGGATGAAAAAGATAGGTCGCGGAAATTGATTGATAAGTCCTACGGTGGACCAAAGACGGTCTCCTTGTTTCATTAGCTTGGAATTGTAGAAATGGTTTGCTAGGGTCAAAAGTAAAGGCTTGGGTTGGAGTTATAAGGAGGTTTAGAATTGTAAAACGATTCGCTAGGGTCAAAGCTAAAGGCTTGGGTTGGAGCTGTCCAAAGGCTTGTTTAGCATCAAAGTCAAGGCTTTTTGAAAACAAATGTGGAAATCTTTTAGGGGCTATGATATATTGATAGCTTTCTTGTCTCCAACTAAACTAATATGTTATGGTGCATAAATGGATGAGGCGATACATGGGCATCCACAAACATTAGTTAAGTTGAAAGGTCATTTTTCTTATTTGTTAGCATTAGATTTTAGCTTTTCCTTACAAATGTATTTAATGATTCCTTGGTTGTCATTTATTATTATAATGGTTGTGTACCCACTCACCTCACATATTAATAGATAGGTTTAAAATTAATCCAGATTACTTGACAATTGTCTTCTTGAAATGAACAAATTTAGGTATCGAAAGGACATTAACTAATCAAGTCTCCAACCCTAAATTATTTGGTTGCGTAGAAAGTAAGGTATATCAACACACCTCACATGATTTCTAGCCATCCCCAATAGGCTTGTGACAAGACCTCATTAGAAAATCTTCATTGTGTTCATTGAAACTAAAGTTAAATAATGAGGTAGGAATTTGGAGAGCTCAGGCTTAATCAAGGGCTGTAGGCCCATCTTTTAGGTTATACACCCAAATCTTTTTCCTTCTAGATGGAAAATGTAGGTCGTGACAATTGATTGATAAGTCCTACGGGTGGACCAAATATGGTCTCTTTGTTTCATTAGCTTGGAATTGTAAAAAAGGGTTCACTAGGGTCAAAACCGAAGGCTTGGATTGGAGTTGTAAGGAGGTTTAGAATTATAAAATGGTTTGCTAGGGTCAAAACTGAAGGCTTGTGTTGGAGTTGTAAAAAGCCTGGCTTTTTGAAAACAAACGTGGAAATCTTGTAAGGGCTATGATGAATAAGTATCTTTCTTGTCTCCAACTAAATTAGTATATTATGATGCATAAATGGACAAGGTGATACATGTGCATTCAAAAAGATTAGTTAAGTTGAAAGGTCAAATTTTTTTTTTTTTGTTTATTTCTTATCATTATATTTTAGCTTTTCTTTGCATTTTATTTAATGCTTCCTTGATTGTCATTTGTTACTTTAATGGTTTGCATCCCATGATCACCTTACATATTAATAGATAGGTTTAAAATCAATCTAGACTACTTGATAAATATTTTCTTGAAATGAACAAATTTAGATATCGAAAGGGCACTCTCCATCCCTAAATTATTTGGTTGCATAGAATGTGAGGTATATTACTATGCCTCACTTGATTTCTAGTTGACCCCAATAGACTAGTGACAAGACCTTATTAGAAAATCTTCACTGTGTTAATTAAAACTAAAATTGAAAATTGAGGTATGGACTTGAAGAGCCCATGCCTAATTGAGGGCTATAAGCCTATATTTTAGGTAATACTCTTAAACCTATGTCTTTTTCCTTCTGAATGGAAAATGTAGGTCATGTCAATTGATTGATAAGTCCTACGGTGGACCAAAGACAGTCTTTGTTTCATTCGCTTGGAATTGTAAAAAGGATTTGTTGGGTCAGAACTGAAGCATTGGGTTGGGGTTGTTAGGAGGTTTAGAATTGTACATCTGTTCGCTAGGGTCAAAACTGAACGCTTGGGTTGGAATTGCAAAAGAGCTTGTTTAGGATCAAAAGTGAAGGCTTTTTGAAAAAAAAAAAAAAGAAGGTTGGGAATCTTGTAGGGGCTATATAGTGAATGAATAGCTTTCTATTCTCCAACTAAATTAATTTGTTATGGCATAATAAATGCATACACATGCATTCACAAAATGGATGAAAGGCAATAGACCAGAGCTTTCTTGCCTCCGACTAAATTAATCTGTTATGGTGCATAAATGGACAAGGCAATACACGGGCATTCACAAAAATTAGTTAAGCTGAAAGGTTATTTAGACCAGAAGCCTTGATATCCTATTCTATCACATTTAGATTGCACGTCCGGTGTTTTATCCTATCAGAACTAGCCATTTAACCGATAGTATTTCTTTCTCCATCTATTTTATCTAATCGATTGATCATCAGAAGTAATCTCTTGCTCTCATCCCCTGTGGTTTATGAAATTTTGTATTCCGAGAAAGTTCACTCGAAGTTGCTTCACAACATGCAGTGATAAAGTTTAACTGAGTGTGTAAATAAACTAGACTAACGCGGAATGACTAATTTTCCGTAAGCTTTCCGGTTGTTCTTCACTTTATCACCTGGCAACTAATTTTTAAGTAGAAATTTCCAAACATCTCAGCTAATACTGTGTTTCATCATTCATTGCCCGAGTGAAAATTTTCTTTAATAAGGCAAAAAGACTATCGGCCCATCTTGATGTTGGTATAATTTATATCAACTCGACAATTCTGGCGCACTCTAGTGTCACACGGTGCAAATAGCTTGTAATTATTGTGGACTGTGGAGTCAATTGATTTTGCTTTTGTGGATGATGATGGAGTCGAGTCAATTTGCTTCGACCTCCCTTGCCAGTTAACATATCAGATCAGTTGAATCATCGTGCTCTTCGGTAAAAGGTGCAAGCATTATTACGAGGCTAGAGGTTACTACTAATTGTTGATTCTGCATGAATTTGGCTGTGCGCCTTAGAGCACGTAGCTTACCTAAACCTCCCATTCTTGCCGTTGCAATCTACAAACAAATTGTTAAATGGGAACAAATATATCCAACGTAATATTGTAAAGAAATTAACAGATAGTACCACTAAGATAGGAATATCAAAGTAAAGTATGACTACTCCATAATAATCATGTGATAATGGACCCCTATGTCTCACCCAATTTGCCGCTTGGCATCGGAAGATGAGATGTCTATAATATTCAAATAAGGCTTATAATGGACCTTTTCTAACATCTCTTCCGTCAATCGACTCAGATGGTGAGTCATAGCAATGTCTAGCTATCTATCATTAGCATCATAATTCTGTAACATAATTATTCCGTGTTATATTTTGTGCTTGTGGTGATAGCTATTATATAGTTTGTCTATGTAATAATTATTACACGATTGCTATAACTTATATGTGATAAAGATTATATAACTTTGAATAGTTTCTCTTTTCTCCCCCTTCCTTCACGAGCATTTTCATTAAAATCATCTGTTAGGTTGAAAATGAGCATAGTTCTATTAGAAATGTCGATCTCATGACAACATATTTTATATGGTCCATGGGATCAACCGGACTTATTTATTAAAAAAGGACTCAAAGGACTCTCTCCAAGGAATGATAAAATCTTAAAATAATTAAATTCATAATCTGTCACTTTAACAGGATAAAAACATTATAAATAGCCACCTTGGGGAGAGCAAAATGTGCCAAGCCAAAACTACTGAGTGCCTTTCTAATACTGAGAATGAGGAAGGTCTTGCTTCTTGTTTGCGCTCTGTTGATCTCGTTCAGTCTTCTCTTCCTTCCTTTCACCGAAGCTCGAGCACTCCTACAAAAAGGTAAACTCTCTCTCTCTCTCTCTCTCTCTCTCTCTCTCCATCATTTCAAATCGATGTGTATTCGCTGAATAATTTATAATGAATCTTCTACATGAAAACGTAATCAGGACGTGTGCCGCCAGGGAGTCCTTGTAGCAGAGGATATACACCGTGCACACCCCATCTCCGCCAAATTGAGACCAGGGAGCTAAATTAAGCCGCTCACGACAAGGCATCCTAATATGAAGTCACGACTTTGTCATCGTGAACGAATAAAGACGCGAGCGAAGTCTATTACTTGATGGAGCCTCGTTTCCAAACCCAGAAAAAGAAAAATTAAGGAACGGATACAAGGTGTCTCAAGTTTCATCTTTTTTTAAAGTAATGAATTATCTAAATGTATGTGCATTAATGTGGTTTTGTTAATCTTATCGTTGAATAAACTTATTAGAGTATTTACATATTAAATTGCACATTTATTTAATAGTTTAATTTTTTAGAATATTCAACATATTTTTCTCTAAAAGAAGATTATTCTCTACTTGTTAAAAAAAAAAAAAGAGAGATATGAAAATATTCTGAAAAATGCATACAACTTACATATCCTCGGAAACCCAAAAACAGGGATACTTCTCGGATCCTCAATGTTTTTGGGTTCATCACCAAAAAGCAAGAGTCTTTTAACTTCGATTGAGGGTTGCCCTACTCGTCCAACAAATATACCATTAGTAGGTTGACAAGACTGCGTTCTTTATTTTAACGTGTAAGTACCCACACAACCTAGCCCTCCATATCCCTCCCCTCATTTGGTCAATATATTTTTTTCGAGCCCCAAACCCGGCTTTACCCTTCTAAGTGTTTTTACATCCAAGAATACTGAGGTCTACATGTCCACTAGACAAAATAGTTTTAGAACTTGCTTAGGTCCAAAATATCCTTCTTATTTATCAGCAAATAATTTCATTGCAAAGATGCTTGCCTCTGTATCAAGGTGTGCTATTGTGAAATGGGGTCATTTGTAATTTTTCTTATGATTGGAAAAATATAAAACGACATATTTTTGTTTTGTGGAAAAGCAAAACAGGTGGTAAACAAACATAACTCTTATCGAAGCTCGTGCATTCTTAATTAAGAAGGCTTTCGTGAAAGTAACGACAAAAACACCAAAACCCCATTAAACAAAATCGATGTCGAAAGAGCCAGAGCATGCTGCTAATTATTGCTAGAAAAAGGTCAACTGAATTAGTTTGGACATCAAATAGCATGTGTCCCGGCATAAAATATGCAAGATTAGGAAAGCAATTTTGATGTACGTATAATTCATGTCATCTCGTCAATTCTGATGGACTCTCGTGTCATACGGTGCAAACAGCTTGCAATGACTTTGGAATTTGGAGTCGATTGATTTTGCTTTTGTAGTCGATGATGACGAAGATGGTGGACGACCTAAACCAATCTCTTTCGTCAGTTGACTAGAGTCAATTTGCTCCGAGCCCTATTGAACCTTTACCTGTGAATGCTAATGCTCTTGCTGGCATCTAAAATTTGAGTTAATTACCAAAATAATCCTAAACTTATTTCATTTTTGTTAATTTAGCCATAAATCTTTAAATTTTACTAATTTAGTTCCTAATCATTTTTATGTTTTGCCAATTGAGTTGATCGACTAAATTTTAATTGAAAGTCACTAACATGGACTCCAATTGCCTTACATGACACAATTAGACTTGACATAGACATTTATTAATAATATTTTATTATTTTATCAAATTTTTATTAATTTATTTTTTCTTTCTCTCTCTTTTCCTCCCTATATTCTTTTTTTTCCCCACTACGACTGGCTAGGGTCATTAGAGCTCGACGGCCATGGGAGGGCTACAAAGCCCTCACTGACCACTAGTGAGGATCATGGCCCCACTCAACCTCCCCAAATTTGTGCAAGGCTATTGCAGCCATGGGCTAGGCCAAGGCTAGTGAGCTTCAGCAACCCTCACCAACCACGGTAGGGGGAAAAAAAGGAAGGAAGAGAAAATAAAATAAAAAATTCAAAATTTTATAAAATATTTTATTAAAAATTATTCATATCAGCTGTTGAAAGCATACCACATAAGACAATTGGTATAAACATGAGCAATTTATCATCAAAATTAGCCCATTGACTTGATTGCTAAAAAGTGAAAAAGGTTTTGAATTAAATTAGCATAATTGAAATGTTTAGGACCAAATGTGCATAAATACAATAAGTTTAAGATTTTTTTTGATAATTTTCCCTCTAAAAGTTTATCATCTTGCCTTAGGCTATGTCAAAGTGGTCGGAATTAACAAAATAAACCTCTCAAAACATGAGGAAGGGTTGTGTTTCCTTGTTGCATGCACTTTCTTCATTTACATCCCTCCTCTTTTTCCACCTTCAGAAGAGGCTTCGACTAGTTCAAGAAGATGAATTGACTCTTATTTCTTTGGCGTCTTTCCTCTCTTCTTTTGTAAATCGTAGTAAGAACATATGCCTGGAGCTTTTTCCACACCCCTTCTTTTAGGCACGCACCATATTGTACATGAATTCTGAGCACAACGTCAAGGAAGATACATCAATATTAGCAAAGCATAAGTGCTAAGGTGGCTCGGTGACCCACCATTGAACTATTGCAATGGGAATTGCATTATGCCTTAGCAAAGGTCAACTTCCAGCAAATATATCTGTGGCAGTTGAACCTGAAAGAATAGTAATGATGTTCAGGTTTTAGCAAACCAATTATGACTTGGCTCAAATGTCGAGCAAGTTGGAGATTGTTAAAATATGTCTTTAAATTGAGCCCGTTGAACGAACTAAACCCAAACCGAATTATGTAAGAGCATGGTACATGATGAGTAAAACCGAATGTTGCAAAATATGGAAATTGCTTCCATATTGGAGCATGGTTTTGATATTTCCACACTGGAGTATTATTGGACTCTTAGCTTTTCAACAACACTCCACTCCGTTAGTGATGTCCACAATGAAACCTTCTGGAATGATTTGCGATTAATAATCTAATGATCAAGCCGAGTGTGTAAGCTTCTAGTATACATTGATGACAGATCGACTATGGTACTTTCAAGTCCTTATGAGCACTTCATCATAATCGACTTGTTCTTCCCCCATTAAGATTTACATTCTTACGATCTTAGTTGATCTCTCGGTAACCATCCATATCATCAATTTGTAAGAGTTTTCATAATGTGAGCTATATTAATTAATATTATAATTTACCATTTTATGGATTGATTTAAAGTGAGATAGAAAGCTTTTTTAATTAGTATAATATGGAGCTGATTAGTACGGGTCAAGTTAAGCTCAGCCCGTAATGAGAGGGCTTAGTTAGAATTCTATAAATAGTGCTCAAGTATTTTCTCTAACCCTAATATACACATAATTATCCTCACAAATGAGTTATTGCTCACAAAGGGTGAGGGCCTGTCTCATTGAAACGGTGATATAAAGAGCAATAGAGGAGAAGTCCTTGAGTTTGGATCATCACTATTTCACATTAAAAAAAATAGTCTAAATCATGTGTGTTAATATTTCTACTCAATTATATATGTTCTTGCTCTAGCTATAGAGTTCTTGGGATTGTTCTTTCGCGTCTTATAAGTGGTATCAAAGCCTCCATAATCTAGAACTTGATTGTACCGATTTTGCCTTTTTTCGTGATTTTTTGTGCAATAACAATCAATTTTGACCACATAAATAGAACAAGTTTGTCGAGACGAGCAAAACCATGGGTGGCACTCCGCCAAAGGACGTTGCACATGCCCCCACACGCAACCACGCGTCGCTGGGAGTCGACACGAGTCAAAGAAACGTTGCCACGCGCTTCCACGTGCCCTCACACATGAGTGTGGCTGGTGCATGTCTTGCACGCACTAGGGCTAACATCACAAAGACGTCAGTGACCAGGCGACCTGACCCATCGACTGCCAACCTCACCCGTTATTGACATTCAACCTGACTTGGATCTTACCTGTTGACCCACCCAACTCGATTCTCCGTTGACTAGACTGGTCAACTAGTTGGACCAGTCGGACCGGTGGTCAAACTAGTCTAGGTGGCCTGCGTGTGCACTGTACATGCTACACACTCCAAAGGTGTGTGAGAGCATGTCCAAGCTCTGATTGGGACTTTTTTTGGAGCCTATGTACTTGTATAAAGATGCTCTACATTTGACATATTTACTTTTTATGATAATTTTATGGATGTGAAAATATGTATGGAACCTTTTTTTTTTTTTTGTCAAAAAGTATGGAACCTTTAATATGAGTATTTTTTGTATATTTTTCTGTATTTTACTATGATTTTGGAAATACAGGTACAAGCTCACATATATGTTATCACATAATTAATGTGTAGAACATTGATTTATTGATAACACGTATAAGATTTAACATGGAAATAATGAATAGAGCAATATAATTGGAAATTATGTACTTCTGTCCCATTTATCTAATATATTGCCACTTTGCACCCTTTTTGACACCCATGAAAGTTGGAGAGGGTTCTAGTTCTAATAACCATGAAAGGGCATTGAATGGCATTGTCCTCAACCGGGGGATCTAAGTTAATCAGTGGTCGAGGACAATGCCGTAAGGCGTGTCAACCCAGTTATGGACATTTAACCCACCCTCACTTACTCCACGCGTGAGAGGCTACTATACCTACTTACCCAGTAGTGGCCAGAACCAAAGTCCTGACGTGATATCTACCTTCACCACCGTGAGGCTCACTAATTTCCTGTCTATCTGTCTTCCCGACGGAGAGGGAATAGGAGGACAGCATGGAGTCTCTCACCCCAGGGCGATTCTCCCACCTATTTCCTTCGCAAGCATAGATATTTAGCTCTTTAACTTTTCATAACATGTTTACCTAAGCAGGGATTTATTTTTCTGATATTTCATTCAAGGTGAAATATGACTGCTCTCAGAGTTCATGTAATTGGTTGAGGAGTTAGGAATTCCTATTTAGGGACCATAGATTACCTATTCAAATATCACCATCAGCATGATGGGTCGAGGCTGCTTGCGCGGGTTGAGGGTCTAGACTTAAATAATTCATAAGCACGAAGGGTATTTAATGGATTTCAGGTAGACTGACCTTGGCGCTTGAGTCCCTAGCTCATAAAAAAAGTGAAACGTGATTAAAAATAAAAAATAAAAAGTGAAAGATGATGTTTTAACTAACTCAAGTTTCTAAATAAAGTGTAGCCATTTGTTTCGATAAGACACATGAGAAGCCAAACAATTCTAATCACTTGCGTTGGGCGTTAGAAAAGAACAAAAGACTGTTACTTATTTTTTGTGATCCCACATTTTAGACCCACATTTTCTCTTAAAGTTGCAACTGTTCGACATAAAGTTTTTTCCACGCTTCGTACCCTTTCGTGACAACCGCCCATTTGATAACCGTCTTGATGGGAGACGGGATATAAAAGGGAACGTAGGTTCATTTCTGACGGGCGATAACAAGGTCTAACACAAACTCTCTCATTCAGAATACACCATCAGTACGAGAGTGAATTGGGTTAGTAGTGTGTGCCTAATTTTCTTCGATTTCAGATTTTCTGACGAACGTGAACAAGAACAATGGCTGGAGGTTTGTCTTTAATTGATCCTGGCTTCCGCATCATATGAATTATTTTGTCTAACATTTGGTATCAAAGCGTGTTAAAAGCCTCTGCCTTGTTTTGTTGTATTTTTGTGTTTTTTCAGTGTATTTTCGGGCATTTTTTGAGGATGAACAGTAACTCGAAGTTTTGAGACCAAGTAAGATTTGCTGATTCAGGGCAAAATCCGGCGACCCACCCCTCGAATTCAGACCCGTACAGTCGCACCGCCATGAGGAATATTAGCTATGAGTTATTTTGGTATATTGGTGTTCATCGAAGGCTAATCGAGCGGGGAAGTCACGGTGGTTGAGGATTTGTGTTTTTGGGAATTTTCTTATGATTTGGGGCTTATTTCTTCGTCATTTTCACCGAAACTTGAACCTATGTAGTCATGCCGGCATGCTCTTCAAAACCCATCATTTATTTCGGTCTTAGATGGGCTGCTGGAGAACAAACGGTGGTGAACCGCGGCTGAAAATGGCGGAAGAACCAATGGAAAGGCTTCTGTTCGCGAGGAAAAAGGCGCGTGGAGCCCACACATGCGTTGCGGTTGCAGGCGCATGGAATCCACGCGCCACGCACTCTCACGCGCGCTCAACCGCTGCGCACGTGGATCCCACGCGCGCAGCAGTGGCCAGGCGCCTATGCGCTGAACGGCACGCATGCGGGCACGCGCCCGCGTGGATTTTGGCGTGTGCTCGGCACGCGCCCGTCGTCTCCCACCCACAGCTCTTTTTTTACACTTTTGCCCCAAATTTTTCATGTTTTTACAATCTTGCCCTTAGCCAATTTATTTATTTACTGTTCTGCCCTTGATGTATTTATTTATTATGTCATTTTATACATGAAATTAAATGTTAAATGGTCCATATATTTAATTAATTAGAGAGTGGTCATAGCATCTTTAATTAATTAAATTATATATTAAGAGCCTCCGGATCATATTTAGAAATGGACATTGATTGTAATTAATTATATTAATATGATGAATTTTATACCACAGGAATTTTCATTATATTAATATGATTAATTAGGATGAAATATCATAATATTTTTCTTAATTTACCCACAGGAATTAAGAAAAGGCATATAATATGGTAGTTTTTTCATGAAGTAATTATGAATATATTTAAATTAAAAACTTAGCCCACAAGTAGTTTTTATGTTATATGATTCATATTATGACATGTTTACATTGGTAAAACATGATTTATTTATATTTGCCTCAAATTTTGTGACATAAGCATGATTATTTGATATGCGCTTTCGCAACCCGTGAATTTCTCTCGAATTTAAGTTTGATGTTCCAATACTGAATGGTGAGAACTATAAAGTTTGGAAGGAGTCAATTCTTCTTCAATTGGGGTGGATGGACATTGACTATGCTATAAGGAAAGACGAACCACCTGCTCCTACTGATTCGAGCACTTAAGCTGAGATAGCTCTTTATAACCAATGAGAGCGGTCCAACCGCATTTGTGCGATATTTATAAGAGCTAAATTATCTCATAGTATTCGTGGTTCGGTTGCTCAGCATAGCAATGCTAAGGCTTTATTGGAGGCTATAGATGCGCAATTTGAAAGTTCTGAGAAGGCGCATGCTATGACCCTGATTATAAAGTTTTCATCATTAAAGCTCACTAGTGTTAGAGGTGTGTGTGGGCACATCATGCAAATGAGGGACATTGCAGCTCAGCTTAAGAAACTTGAGGTTGAGATATCTGAATCTTTTCTTGTGTGTTATATTCTAAACACTCTCCCACAACAGTATGCACCTTTCAAGATCTCTTATAACACACATAAGAATAAATGGTCAATTAATGAACTCATAACCATGTGTGTTCAAGAGGAAGAAAGACTGATTATGGAATTGGGAGAAAGTGCTCATTTGGCAACACAAGGAAAGGATAAGGGCTATGGCAAGCATAAGGAAAAGGTAAAATACCTCCCCAAGCTGACATTAAGAAAGAATCCAAATGTTTCTTCTGTAAACAGAAAGGGCATATAAGGAATGATTGTGTCAAATTTAAGGCCTAGCTCGAGAAGAAAGGTAATCCAATCTCTTGTGTTTATTATGAATCTAATATGATTGATGTAAGTCACAACACTTGGTGGATTGATTCTGGATCTACAATCCATATTTCGAATTCCTTGCAGGCTTTTCAAAACCACAGGAAGCCAGTGGGAAGTGAACAAAGCATCTATTCAGGAAACAAGATGCACTCACATATGGAAGCTATTGGGACATATAGACTAGTTCTCAATAGTGATTTTGTTTTGAATTTGGAAAAGACCTTTTATCTTCCTAGTTTTTCTATAAACTTAATTTTAGTTTCAAGACTTGTACCTTTGGGATACTCCTTTAACTTTTTAGATTCAAACTTTTGTTATCATTTAAATCTGAAATTGTTTGGAGTGGTATTTTGTCTGATAGTCTTTTTCAAATTAATTTACAAGACAATGCCTACTGTGATACGATGCATGTTCATGATAAAGCTTGTATGAAACGATGTGTTGTGAAAGAACATTCCTCTATGTTGTGGCACTGGAGATTGGGACATATCTCTATAGAAAGAATTAAGCGATTAGTAAATGATGGAGTACTCGGTACTTTGGATTTTACTAATTGTGATACTTATGTAAACTGCATAAAGGGAAAACAGACTAACAAAACAAAAAAAGGTGCCAAGAGGAGTACAGAAATATTAGAAATCATACACACGGATATTTGTAGTCAGTATATGGACTCATGTGGTCAAAAACACTCCATCTCTTTCATAGATGATTACTCACGTTACATGTATCTCTATTTGATTCATAATAAGTATGAAGCATTAGATGCCTTTAAGGTATTTAAGGCGGAAGTAGAAAAATAATGCGATAAACAAATTAAGATTGTGATATTAGATAGAGGTGGAGAATTCTATGGTAGATACACTAAAGATGGACAAGCACCTAGTCCATTTGCAAGGTTTCTTCAAGAGCATGGGATAGTTGCCCAATATACTATGCTTGGTTCTCCGGACCAAAACGGTGTAGCAGAAAGAAGAAACCGGACCTTATTGGACATGGTGCATAGTATGCTTAGCAGCTCCAAACTTCCTAAATCCTTGTGGACTGAAGCACTTAAGACGGTAATGTACATATTAAACCGAGTTCCGACAAAGGCTGTCCCAAATACACCTTTTGAGTTATTTAAGGGTTGGAAACTGAGTTTACATCATGTGCACATTTGGGGATGCCCGTTTGAAGTAAGAGTTTACAATCCACAAGAAAAGAAGTTGGACCCAAGAACCATAAGTGGATATTTCATTGGATATGCCGAAAGGTCTAAGGGATACAGGTTTTAGTGGGAGCGATCAATCGAAGGACCCTGTTCTTAAAAAAGATCATTTAGACACTCAATCTTCCACCTCAAGTTTAAGGTTAGTTGTTGCTTATAATGCCCCTTTAGTTCAGCCGGCTATTGAACAACCAATCGTTGAAGTTCCACAACCTGCTGATATTGATCTAGTGGATATAATTGTTCAACAATTACCAGAAAATGTTGAACAACCAGTTGAGCAACATGGTCCTCAAGAGAATGTTGATGCAACATTGAGAAGATCTGCTAGAATAAAGAAATCGGCTATTCCTAGTGATTATATTGTGTATTTACAAGAGTCTGACTACAATATTGGAGCTGAGAATGATCCTGAAACGTTTTCACAAGCCATTGATAGTGATAAATCTAATTTGTGGTACAATGCCATAAAGGAAGAGATGAGTTCAATGGCATCTAATAAAGTCTGGGATTTGGTTGAGTTACCTAATGGTGCGAAGGCCATTGGTTGTAAATGGGTCTTCAAAACTAAGAAGGATTCATTGGGTAACATTGAAAGATATAAAGCTAGACTTGTTGCCAAAGGATTCAATCAAAAGGAATGAATCGATTACACTAAGATTTTTTCTCTTGTATCTAAGAAAGATTCTTTTCGTATTGTTTTGGCATTGGTTGCCCATTTTGATATGGAATTACATCAGATGGATGTGAAAACAGCGTTCCTCAATGGAGAACTAGAGGAGGAGGTTTACATGAAACAATCTGAAGGATTCTCCTCTAGTAAAGGTAAGCATTTGGTGTGCAAGCTTAAGAAATCTAAATATGGATTGAAACAAGGATCTCGCCAATGGTAATTTAGGTTTCATGATGCCATCTCTTCATTTGGTTTTATAGAGAATGTCATGGATCAATGTATATACCAAAAGGTCAATGGGAGCAAAATTTGTTTCCTTGTGCTGTATGTAGATGATATACTACTTGCAACCAATAATAAGGGGTTGCTACATGAGGTGAAACAATTCCTCTCTAAGAGTTTTAACATGAAGGATATGGATGAGGCATCTTATGTCATTGGCATTAAGATCCATAGAGATAGACCTTGAGGAATTTTAGAACTATCTCAAGAAACCTATATCAATAAGGTCCTAGAGAGATTTCGGATGAAAGATTGTTCACCAAGTATAGCACCCATTGTGAAGGGTGACAGGTTCAATTTGAACCAATGCCCGAAGAATGATCTAGAAATGGAACAAATGTACAACATTCCATATGCTTTTACCGTTGGAAGCTTGATGTATGCTCAAGTTTGCACTCGACCTAACATCGCTTTTGCTATGGGAATGTTGGGAAGATATCAGAGTAATCCAGGTTTAGACCACTAGAGAGCTGCAAAGAAAATGATAAGATACCTACAAGGTACCAAAGACTATATGCTTATGTATAGACGGACTGAAAACTTGGAAGTGGTCGGTTATTCAGATGCGGACTTCACGGGTTGCGTTGATTCACGAAAATCAGCATCTTGATACATTTTTATGTTAGCTGGCGGAGCTGTGTCATGGAGAAGTGCCAAGCAAACTTTGACTGCTACTTCCACTATAGAGACTGAGTTCGTTTCTTGTTTTAAAGCTACCTCGCATGGTGTATGGTTGAAGAGTTTCATTGCTGGGCTTAGAATTGTTTATTCAATTTCTAGGCCATTAAGAATATATTGTGACAATTCAGCTGCAGTTTTTATGGCTAAAATGCCAAAAGTGGCAATTGAAGTAAGCATATCGACATTAAGTATTTAGCCATAAGGAAACGTGTTAAGGAGAATAAAGTGGTCATTGAACACGTTAGCACTGAATTGATGATAGCCGATCCTTTAACTAAAGGCATGCCACCAATAAAGTATAAAGATCATGTAACTAGTATGAGAATAGGTCCCATCATGTAATTTGTCGTCATATGAACGATTTTTGTTGTATGAAACTCTTATTTAGTTGTAATGTTGATTCTCAATTTTGGTGTACACATTTTGTTGTTTATGAGAATAACATTTATCCTTAGTTCTAGAATAAACATGGGATTTATTCATTAAGATTTGTTGTCACATATAGGCTGACATTAAAGAAATAAGGTGCATTGTGATACATGGAAGATATTACTCACTCTTAGAGGATATGTCGCCATGATCCATGTGTTTTGTTTCTTTTCTTTAAGCATAAAGTTTTCGTGGAATTAGTTAAATAATCCGTATAATGAAAATGATGGGATCAAGTAGGAGAATGTTATTTATTTTTTGTGATCCCACATTTTAGACCAACATTTTCTCTTAAAGTTGCAACTGTTTGACATAAAGCTTTTTCCACGCTTCGTACCCTTTCGTGACAACCGCCCATTTGGTAACCGTCTTGATGGGAGACGGGATATAAAAGGGAACGTACGTTCATTTCTGGCGGGTGATGTCTAACACAAACTCTCTCATTCAGAATACACCATCAATACGAGAGTGAATTGGGTTAGTAGCGTGTGCCCAATTTTCTTTAATTTCATCTAACGAACGTGAACAAGAGCAATGGCTGGAGGTTTGTCTTTAATTGATCCTGGCTTCCACATCATGAATTTTTATGTCTTACAAAGACATGTTGGCCCTCAAATTATTCAAGATCCAAAGCTTCTCAAGATTGCTTCATATCACCACGATGGATTATTGCTATAATTTTGACAGATTTATGTATATATTCTTATTTTTCGATTGTCTGCAACTTAATTTTTGTCAAACTTATAATTTTCAAGCCTGATTCTATAGCCTTGAGGCTGAAGTTGAGCGCGATGTTTGACTAATGACACGTCCGTATCAATCGAGTCGTGTTGTGTACGCACGTGTCACAATCTAGATGAGTGAGTATCCCATCGCATGCTCCATGGCCATAGCATAGTTGAGTTAAGAAGTCTTCCCTCTCATTATAATAATTGAAGTGGGAGTTGAAGGTATTGTGGCATGACAAAGAAGTGCAATTAGTGCAGTTGCAATAATGTGGTGTGAAGCCATGTGTCTCTTACCTCCTTTCCTTGATGCTACTCATCCTATATTGCTCCTTAAATAAGGGCTATGTCCAAGAGATGGATGCTTCTCATAGGTTTCTCCACTCTTTTACATGGATTTTCTAGCAGCTTTACTTCTGGAGATTTATCAACAGCCAAGAATGTATTAGACGGTGAAGTTCTTGCTCTAGCAATAGTTTAGAAAACTTTGTCGTTCATCAAATTAGGCAGTTGTCATTGTCTTATTTCATTGAGTACATTTCATGCTGCCCCTCTTATTGCATCTAGTTTGGAGTCGATGGACTTTTCCTTAATCAGCCTCTTCCGAAAGATCCATCTCTGTACCATCGGAACTTAAGTTGATCTGATAATCTTACGTCGTAAGCATTTTTTTCCCTTTATTTTGGGCAAGCATATTTGCACCGACGCCTATCATTTAAAGATAACAATCTTTACAAAAGTATTAACCTTTTCTGAATTTTCCTCATTTGGATAAATGCCCTCGAGCCTACGTGGTATAAGTTTTGTAAAATTACGAAAGATGAAACCTTAAGGGATGGAGTTTTCATGGTGATGCTTATGAAGCCTGTGGAGTCGAAGTTTTCATGGCTCTTCTGTAACGGAGCTCTTCTGAAACGAAAGGAAGGGGCTTTTGTCTCAACGAAATGTAAAGGATGGGTTGAAGTCAAACAAATGGGTCTTTGGCTGGCCTTTCAATTTACGACTTTCGCAGCCACACCGCCTTTTACTTTGCTTTTAGTTAATTTCAAGTCGCTTGCCGCACGTCCATTTTTAAGCGAATTTGACTAGGTGAATGCACACACCACATCAATCCCTGACTAACATTGTACTATGATACTACTGAATATTCTCCTATTTTACCACCTCTAGCTGCATCATCCCTACACGTCTGAGACACTAAACACTCAGCCACCAATATTTTTTTTTTCCTGGTTAATCAATTGAGAGGCGTTTCCCGGAAAATGTTCCCAACTTTGGGAGCTGAGTAACACTAACAGGTCACATCCCCGAAAGGAAGTCCCCGTTAACCCCTTTTTTCTTGTAGTGATGCGTGCTTGTACCTTAAGAAGCTTTCCACACTTTGATGACAAGCTCGTTCTCGGAGAGTTGGATCATAAAAACTCTTAAGCTTTTGCTCCTTCTACGCAGGCTCCTCCTCGGCAGAACGAGAGGGCCATGTTTTTCCATCAGCCTCAACCTCCATGTTACAATAATTCACAATCCACAAGATGAAGCAAACTAAGCCACTTCCAGCCACCCGAGTCTGCACTCTTTTTTGACCATATAACAGATAAGTCCCCCACAGAAATGGAAAGCATCATTCATAACAATGAACATGAATTGAACGAAAAGAAGGTTAATTTAGTGCATCACGCTTTTGCTCTGTAAAAACATGCTCTACATTTTATATTTACATATATAGCTTCAGATGAACTCAAAATGGCATAAAGGTGGGGGGTTGGAATTTCCCAGATTCCAACCATTGCACATGATATCCTAGATTTCATCACAAATTGCAGTGTTATGGTGGAGGGTGGGAATTTCTCACAGTGAAGTCAATGCAATGATATCAGGATACAAAAACAGACTTCAGGTTTACCTCTCCACTACCTATCCTCTTCAGTGTTATCAGAATTCTTATCAGAGTCAGAACCACTGTTGAAGCTGAGGATTTCTCCATCATCCTCTTGAGCAAAATTCAAGTCCAGTACATAAGGTTCGATCAATTTCCAAAACCACGTAGAATTGCTTCCTAGTAGACCTATCCAATACACCTGTCCTTTCCTCTTTACCCTGCAATCCAAGGACTTTGCTTTTAACGCCTTAACAACTCTCTCAACTCCTTCTTGACTTCCTCTAAGTTTAAGCAATATATCTCCTGATGACATCCTGTAGCCCCCATACATGTACCAGTACGCAAGGGCACATGGTGACAACCACCGATGTATTAACTTTGGAATCACCGGTTTCCCTCTGGGCCAAAACTGATCTGCATAGAAACCGAAATATGAATGACAAATCGTGGAGAAGCTATTAGGTATTTCATTGGAATTATCATCTAACTTGCAAGAAGGATGTAGCCACTCATGGTAATGCTCATAGATATGTCTCTTCAGAGCAGAATGCATCCCAGAATTCTCATTAAACTTGAACTTGATCGTGTGGTTTTTTCTCTGTTCATCAGAATCTATTTGTAAACCACCTAAGAGCATACCCACTAAAATTTCCCTTTGCTCTTTGGTCAGCTTGAGGCTCACTGGTTTCTTAACCGCTTTTCCTCTCAAACTAAGGATAGGGTCAAGCTTTTCCATTGAGGCCGGTTCAATTTCATACTTTTTCTGACACATTAGATGGTATACTTTTTCTGCCTTCACATAGTCCCCAGCAAACAAATAACCACCTAAAATGGAGTTGCAATTACGTCCACTGATGCCAATAGCTCCGCTACTATGCATTTCACTAAAAATCTCCTCGGCTTTGCTAATGTCACCAATCCTCACCAAAGAATCCAAGTAAATGCCATATATTACACGATTTGGCTGACACTTCTCTACACACTGGGAGAAAGCTGACTCTAGTTTATCATGCAGGCCTAAGTTGAAATACATATTCATCATGTCAATAAAAGAAGGACCGAGGGGCTTTAGACCACTATTCTTGAACTCTTTCATGAGAGATTCTGCCAATTCCACATCTTGAACTTTACAAATCACCTCTATAATTTTATGGTACGCTGCCACGGTAGCCGAACCCAAATGCTCCTGCATCTCCCTGAATAATTTCAATGACTTCATGTGCTCTGCAACCTTTGCATAGGCTTCCATTTTGTACACATAAGCCAGAGAAGGAAGCTTATCACCCAAATGCTGAAGTTTGAGCCAAACCCTTTCAGCTTCATCCAAATTCCCCTCCTTAGAGCAAGCCCTCAGCACAGACAAAAGCACCTCTCGAGTCTCTTCAATTCCAGATTCTTGCATCTCCTTTCTAAGTTCAGCGATCCGCTCTCCATCTATAGTGTCCTGATAGCTATGCAGCCATATGAGACCTCCATAAATATCCTTGTGTATTTCGAGCCTAGATGTCACCAAATTATGGAATATAAACTCTGCTTGCTTGAGATGATGCTTTGACAAGGCCCCCGAGCTGCTCACCAGAGCTCTGAATAGAGAGTTGTGCAAACTAAGTTGAGGCTGATACCCTCCTAACTGGATCATGCGATTGTAAATGCTACATGCTTCCTCGAGGCAACCTTGGATGGGTGCACTCAGATATGCAACTATGAGAACGTGGAAAGTAGATTCACTTGGAACCCGTCCCTGGTTTATTATGTCATCGAATATCTCCCTACACTTGGCGAATTTCCGGTTCTTACCCAAGTAATCAGCAAGCTTTGTCGCAAGAGCGAAATCAAATCTATACCAATGTTGCTGCATCATCCACTTGTACACCTACAATGCAGTGATATACTTCAAAGTCATGAACATAATTTTGCAACAAATTGAGGAGGCAGAAGTCCTAATTGTTAGAAAATAAACTAACATGCCATGCCCAGAAACAGGTGAAAATTCAAGAACCAAACCCACATACCTTGAAGGCGGTCTCGTTCTCCCGGATCCTCATACAGTGAACAGCCACATAGGTGGCATCCTCCTGCCTCATCCACTTCCTCTGCGCGTTCAGAATCCTCACCAGAGTCCCGCCCTTCTGCGCCGGCAACTCCTTGCACAGCCACGCCAGCTTCGCCCGCCGCCACTGCTCCGGCACCTCCTCCAGCTCCCTAACCTCCACCGCGGGAGGCGGCGACGCCAGTTGCCTCATGTCGCTCCCCACGGGCCCCACATCGAAGCTGAACCCATCAGAGTCACTACCCCTGCTCGTGAAGTCCCAGTTCTCGTCCGAATCGGGCCCGTCCACCACCTGCTCGACGGAACTACTCAGCGAAGCGGGGGAGGCGCGGGGCGGGACCAGGAGGGGGGGCCGGGAGAAGGGAAGGCGCAGGGCGGCGAAAGAGAACCGCCGCGACTGGCTGAGGAGCAACAGAGCGTTGCGGCCGCCGCCGTGGGGGTTGTGTCGGTGGCGGTGGAGGGAGAGGGAGAGGGAGCGGAGGAGAGAGAGGGAACCGCGCATGGATGAACCGGAGCTCGCCGGAAGGGCGGCGGCGGCGGCGGTGGGGAGAGGAGGGAGAGAGAGCTCGGTGGCCGTGGCGCCCAGGAGCATGTCGTTTCGAGCTTCCGGTACGCGCGGCGGCCGGATGAGGAAGGGATGACCAATGACCATGGCCAATCGGAAAGATGATGAAGAGGGAGCAGATAAACTTTGCCTAATCGAAAGGGCTATAGGCCCATGGGCCTTAGGCCCAATTGCATCGTGCCGAGTGCATTCATCCGGATTTCGGTTTATTCTCATTTGATTTATTTTATTGGGCGGCACTATTTCCACCTCTTTTATATGGCTAAATTCATCCAAGTTTCAACAAAAGGAAAAAATTGCCTAAAATCACTTATTTCAATTCAAACCGATTTCTTTACTTTCCTTCTTATCTTAGCTTTTATATTTCTATATTGGATCTAATTGCCAAAATTGAGAATTTCACATGTTTTTTTGCATATTGTGTGCACTATGTTTTCTTTTTTATTGATAGATTTTACTTCCTTAGAAATTAGTTCTGTTGAAAGGGAAATATTCATGAAACCTAATTCTCTTTTACTTTGTCGAGCAACCTTTTGGATTGATTACCAAAGAAAATCTTCTAAAAATTAAGATAGATAATTTTTAATACAATGACTTGTCTATAAACTTTCACTTTTGTTGTGCATATCATTAATCCATTTCTTATCAGTTGTCTTAAATGAGATGATAGGATGGAGAAAGAAAATCCTCTTTAAAGGTTCCAAGATGAAATCACAATTATATTTTCCAATGTGAAACTTTAAAAGATGAAATTTAATTATTTAAAAGATTGCACAAAATAATTTTTTTCAAATGCCAATGAAATCTCATCATTTTGGATTGACAAAAAGTAATAGCATACATAAAATGTTTACGATAAAAATATCAAGATACCTCATTATCCATAACCTTTCCACATCAATGTTTTTATTGTATTTCTAGATACTTCTATAATGTCTCACTTGCACTGTATAGAATTAACCAGCCAATAGTAAAAAAAAAAAAAACATTCAAATTCTTTGATGTTGTAATTAAAGAAACTTGATATATATTTTCTTAAAAAAAATCTTTTTCAAAAATTTTATTTCTACATAATTAAAATTTAAAAATGAAAAAGAAAACGTAATGCCCTCAAATATATATGGGATACCCATAAATTCATAATAGACCAAAACAAAATGTATGAAATGCTTAATTATGGCTCTAGATTCTAAATGGAGGTGAAAATTAAGAAAAGAAAACAAGAAATGGGACCACCACTTTAAATTGGAAGTGAATTATTGAGGGCAATCTTGTCTTTTTACTGAAAATGGGGTGGATTTAGTCATATATAAAGTGAAAATAGTGCTACTTTTTTAACCTTTAAAAGAAAAGAAAAAAAAAAAAAAGCGAGTCTAAGCAAATTGATACCGATGTTATTCATGAGTAGGATCCACCACCGTCTTAATCCACTCCAAAATATGTACTTACTACAAGCAATCCTTTTTGGGACGAGCCGAATCGGGGTGAATGTTGACCACATAAAGTAATGATCATTTGAGATGTGCATTTACTTATGGATTACTCGATGAAGCATTTGCCGTACATCCGGTCAACATGGAATTTTCAGTAAGGGCACACAAATGACGCCGGGTTTTTTCGTAGAAGAATCCACCCGACCCGAACAATTCAGCCTTGATTTTATTGGGCCGAGTTTGTTGGCCTGACCCAAATGGGCAAAACTTGGCCCGGCACGATTTTTCTCAGGCCGGGCTGGCTTGGTTCGACCCAAGCCTGAAACAACTGTGTTAACAGAGCAAAAAATTAAAAGATCACATCCCGCACAAGAGAAATACCGACGTATAGCAAGAGTTCTTCGCAAGAACTCGTTATTTAGCAAGATCGCTTCTTGAAAATGAAAAGAAAGAGCAAATTTATTCATAAGAAAATCCAACCTAGGTCGCCTGGCCCTGCGATTGTGCTTATGATGCTCGAAAAGTCACTCGTGGTTGTTGGAATGGTGTTCGCGGTGTCGTGTGGTGGAGACGTCGTCTGTAATTGGTGGAGACGAGAGGCGTGAAGGGGAGAAGATAAAGCCCCAGATTAGAGCAGATGATAATGTTAAATGCAACCATTAATCTCCAGACAATTAGGGTTATCAACTATTTTAGTTTCAAGAAAATTGTTCTTTCCCTCACATCACCTTTACTATTGACTTCATTAGTTCAATAACTCAGTTTCATACTAAGTTCAATGGAAAGATTCAACACTTACTTGGTTTATATTTGACCAAAAATTAACACTTACTTGATTTTGTGATCAAATCTTGGCTTCATTAGTTCAAATTTTTGACCAAAAGTTAACCTGAAAGTCAACAATTTGACTTTTCAAGTTTTTGGTTAAAATGATTAGGGAATTACCTAAAAATGATAGGCCAAAGAAAAAGAAATGAAAACCAACACTTTTGGTTCCAGAAAGGGGCTCCATTGCGATTGGAAATCCTAAACTTGGGTTTTTTTTTTATCTTTATTTATATGTCGGCTAAAAATTAGGTGTCAACAAATGCAAATTGACAATGTTCAAATAAAATTCCAATCCTGATTACATATATTCACAAATCATGGACCACTCAGTCAATCAATCGATCTTGAATCCCATCAAGCACATGACGTAGGACGAGTATACTATGCAATGAAAATTAAGCATACTTAGTCATCACCTAGGGCTGGCTTCTCAGTTTAAATGATTCTTACATGGATTAAATGTTTTTATTCAGAATAGTTCGCTGCATTAGAATGATTAATTGTAGTGGATTGATTTGTAAAGACCCAAAAATGCGAAACCCTTCTCTGTAATTGGCTTTCTAATCTGACTCAATTTTATGAGTCATTTTATGTTCGAAGGCCAATTTACCATATACTTAGAGGTGTCAACGGTTTAGTTTCAACACCTAACCGGAATTTTTTAGGGAGTATTAGCTTTGAATCAAACCATTCCCTCAGTTCGGCTCAATTCAATTCGATTTTTTAGTTTTCCTTTTTAAAATATTACGAAGAGGTTTAGTGAAGAATGAAAGAGATTGTGTAAATTGTAATATTAAGAAGATAAAATAAAAAATGGTTATTTTTCATTATCTGAACAGAAAATCCGAACCAAACCAAAAATGCATGAAAATTCAGTTCGGTTAGCATTGGTTTCTATTTTAGTTTGGTTCTTTGGTTCGGTTCAAACACCACTAGCATACTAATGATATTATTAAGTAATGAGAGTTGACTGCTTCCGGGAAAAGAAAAAAAACTTTCCATTCGATTTTACAGGCAGTGTTAAACTATTCTTTCTTTCGGGAGAGCTATCTCAACTCCTAGTCGATCTAAAATATTCAGTTAAATAAAACATCCACTTAATCTGGTAAATAAAGGAAATGTTGCTTGATTCGTTCAAAAGAAATTTAATCGTGATAATAAGTATCCTGCTATATAAAAATTGATGAAATTAATTCATTTTGATCTTCCATATTTGGTATGACATTATTAATATTGTACTATCAATTTTTAATTATCGTCAAACAACAGAAGGCCCTGCATGATGGAAAATTAAATTGAATCTGGGCCTCGTACCCACCATGAGATCTTTGCACCATTTCGTCGAACGGCTCTAAATATCTGTACCCAAATCATATGCTCAAGATCTTCTCTGACAATAATTTTTAAAAAAAAAAATCAAGATCTTCACAGACAAAACATGAACCCATCCCGCGATTGACGCGCTATTGCGCGATTTAAGTGAGGTGCCGTGGGAGGTGGGTTTCCGCACTAGTACCCCGGGTTTGCTTCGCCGGCTGCCGGCTATATTATATGGCGGTTCCATATCATTAAAAAAAAAAAAATGAAAATCCAACATGGGATGGCTTCGCGCCGAGCAACTTCAGCGGCAGTTTGTGGAAAATCCTTACCCTTTGTTGTATTGAGAAAAAATACCGGCGTGAGACACTTTCAAAGAAGATAGAATATTCTCGTAGCATCTCAAAAGCTTGCGTTTGAGTACCAAAAGAATTGTATCAAAGATCATTTCGGCAGTTGGACATTTTGAAATTGGAAAAGAAAAGCAACGTCAGAATTTTTTTTTTTTTTTTTTGTAAATTACAAAAATTCGAAAAGAAAATGCATGTTTTCCATTAGTAATCGCATGCATTTTCACTTAATACACGTAAAAGAGGGCGAGAGAATGAAGAGCTGCAATAGTTTTGTTTAAGAAATGATTTTTAAAACATTTTTTTGAGAAACAAAAACTTGTACCACTTAAAAATTGAATAAGCCAAAAATATTTTTACGGTCCACCAAAATTCTTGGATATAAATTGTTATCTATAGTGAAAACATTTTTCATTGACTAATTATTTTGAGCGATATAAGCATTTGTTTTCATAAAAATATAATTTTAAATAATTTATTTTTCACAAAAGATAAAATCGCAACTGGAAGTTGAGGTGTTTCTTTTTTTTGGTCGGAGCTGGAAGTTGAGGTTGAACACTATATAATAGTTGAAAGTTTAGGAGAGAACATGTGTCTAATCTGGGTTGGGGAGGGCTTGTGAACATTTTTATTTTTATTTTTAGTTTATTTCAAATGTAATCGATAATGAGCATATAGACACATTAGATAGATAATATAGGATAATCTTTTAATAATTATATTCTTTTTGTTTTATAGAAAATAAATAATTAAGAAAATATTTTCTTAAAGTGATTGGTTGTATCGCTTTTGAAAATGATTGAATGAACAATATTTTCATAGTCCACAAAAATATTTAAACATAAATTATTATGGATAATATCATTGACTGATTATTTCAAACAATTCAAGAGATTATTTTTGAAATTTCTTTTTTTCAAATCATTGATTTTATGCGAAATAAACGGAGCCCTTTAATGAAATAGAAATTAAAGTCTAATAATTCGATCTAAAAACTATCCAAAGATCAAATCAATTTTTTTTAAGTATAATACCCTAAAAAACCCTAAACTCGTACACTTGTAACAAATTTACCCAAAACTATTTTTTTGACCACCAAAAACCCCAAATCAGTATACTTTTGACAAATTTATCACAACCTGGTACACTTGTGACAAATTTACCCTATGTTAGTTTTCGTTAAATTTTATTATCAAATTACTAAGTTAAATGACACGTGACAGCTTAACCAAGTATATCAATTTAGGATTTTACGTTCCGTTTGTCACGTTTACAATTTTTATGATTTTTTTTTTGTGATATTAATCCAATTTAGCATAGGGTATATTTGTCACAAATTTACCAGTTTTTAGGGTTTTTTGAGTCGAATAAATTAGTTTGGGGTAAATTTGTCATAAATGTACCAAGTTTAAGGTTTTTTATAATCGGTCGAGGTAAATTTGTCACAAGTTTTCAGGTTCGAGATTTTTATGGTCAAAAAAATAGTTTGCAGTAAATTTGTCAAGTGTACATGCGGGTTTGGGGGCTTTTTAAGGTATTATTCCTTTTTTCTTTTTATAAAAAAAACGGATCGTTTAGCCAAAAATTAAGAAAAAAATATAAAAATAAAAGAGAATTGTAAAATACTGAAAAATACGAAAACGTGGACTCAATGAAAGAGCACGTGGCAAAGCGTATGCGTGGGGCCCCAATCCCCTTGCGCTGAGGAGGCAAAGAAATTTCAAAGGCGATCCAGGGCGAAAGCGCACCGGACTGAAGGGTGGCGATGGTCCGCGTTCGATGTCCTGCATCCAGTGGTGGCTGGCTGGCCGACATCTAGTAACGAGCAATTGATGATTGGCAATGGGCAATTGGAATCCGACGTCTGGCAGTGGGCAATTGAAGTTCAGCATTCGGCGTCCCACGAGTGACAAATGGACGATAAACAGTAATAAGAGTAAACGATGAAAATAGTTTTGATTTCTTATTTTATTTCAAAATATAAAGTTACAAATTTGATTTTCTCGATTTCTATCTCAAATTTATTTTTGGAATATAAATCTGTTTTAAAAATAAAAAGATAACATAATATCACTGAACATATTTTTATTTCGAATCTATTTCGCGAATATAAAAATGAAGAAATGGAGAAATCTTATCATGCGTATCGGAAAAAGCATGAAAATAGAAATGTCCGTATCGGAAAAATGATTTTATCGGAAAAAGGCGATGCTTAGCAAGAGCATGACGTCGTGTATGATGTCGTGTTAGTTATAAGCGTTTCATTCTCTTTCCGATTACGACCTTGCCTCGATCACTTGGCATTGTCGGTGAACGTCAAGATGTGGTCAAATTTTGTCGTCGAGCTTGAGGTTGACCTTCACCTTGTCTTTCAAGCTAAAATCATTTTTCTTTTTTACAAACCGTCGCTAACTCAAAGGGTACCGTTTGGTAAAAGCGCACTCAAGTAAAGCCAGCCCACGCAAAAGTGAGAAATCAGGAATCTTATCATAATTCTTTTTGAACTAACAAGTCACAGGAAAATACATGAGTCATAAAAACAAAAATTATTCGGGACCAATTTTCTTTCTAACAATTTCAGATGATAACTGAAGATGCGAAAAACTACTCTTGTGTTATGAGGAAACGGACATTTCTATTTTCATGATAAAATAAAAACACTTAATTATATATTTTTAACATCCAACTTAACAAATAGTATAACTCAATTATTGAAAAAATATGCTTTATTTTTGCGTGAAGCGCAAGGCCAAATTAGTCACTTTGAATATTTAGAAAAAATTAGGCCTTGGTTTAATGAGTTCAAACTTGATACATATTTTACTAATTTGAATTCATACACATATGAATATACTCGCTTACTTCATTTGGACATTTATCAATCCTCTTCTAATTTCAGAGGCATAATCTAATCTACCAACTTATGGAAATGGATAATGATTAACTAACGGTGCTGGCATTTTACAGAGAATGACGGTTAAGTCTTGGCCACAAAACCATTTCGTGGGAAACCGGATGACTTTTTCATCCGGTTTCCATTGAAGTTACGTTATTTAAAATAACATACGAAAGATTATTTACCCAAGATTACGCATAATTAAACGAAAAACTTACTAAATTATAGCCAGTTCTCCTGCAAGTTAAAGAAATATTATCCTACTCAATAATTATAGTATTAAATTCCCAAGGTTTATCTCATCTGTCTGATATTAAAACGTGTTACTACTTTCAGGCTTTGATGAGACTAGCTAATCTACAAAAGTAACAACTCAAATGTGAGAAATATGAAATTAGAGACGGGACATGAAATCAAAGACGAATTTGACTGATAATACGATTCGATTTTACTTGAATAATTGTTATCTTTTACTAAGTTTCTATGAATTTTTCCATATTGCACCTTAGAATTAAAGTTTAAAATATATTTTGTCTCGTTTTTTTTTTGTCTATGATTTTTCATTATATAACTAGCAATATAATCAGTATATATTTTGTCTTGCTCTAGTCTGTCACATAGCTAGTAATATAATCATATAACTTTTAGTTCTTGAATTTAATTAAAATTTCAATTTCTCTTTTGGAAATCACACTTGACATTTTACTAATAAATATTGGTACAAAGCATGAAACTTAAAATAAATAAACGCATACTTCTACGTTAACTTTTGTTCCCTATAGGTATTTTCTATTGTGCTTTTGTGATTTCGCATCGTAAAAGGCCATTTTTTGATAATTAATTTCGGAAATTTGTACTCCGATTGCCCAAAGGAGTCCCCCCCCCCCCACCCCCACCCCCGGTATAATGGAAGATTTGTGGCTTTAAAAGCACCGTCACAAAGTCAATATAACGATGCGGTTAGCCTAGCTGGATCCTATGGATATCGAACCCAAGGCTTATTACCTTGATGTCATATTTACCTGCTTTAAAGGAAAAGTTACTAATACATTCCTTCAAACAACACCTACTAGTTAATATAAGGCTGGTAATTAATTGCCTGATAGAATCGGCAAATTATCAAACCCACTGATAATGAACGAAATTATGGTTTTCACCGATAAAGATTCTAAATTTTGATAATAAGCTAAACATTTGAATCTAGAAGAAGCATCTAAGTTTTTCTGAAGATGCATAAAATATATAGCGAGGAGTATTGATCGTGCTTTGAATCATACTAACCCGTATTGACTTTTTCTCACCTTGTCTATCAAGCTTAATATATATATATATACACATGTAGATCGGACTTAAGTCCTTAAACTGCTTTACCCTGAAATGACCATCCCGGGGTGTCTCAACTTGTCTGTCAAGCTCAATATCCTATATATATATATATATATATATATATACACACACGTAGCCATCAAAGCACCACGAGTTGGCTTCTTCTCTTCGTCTGCTTCTTCTCTTCGTCTGCTTCTTCTCTCAATTCTCCTAGGGGTCAGGACTCGAACCCGGCGACACGACGGCGACAGGGACGGCGACGGCGGCAAGGACGGCGACGGCGCCAGATCAGTTCAGCAGAAGCTGAAGGTCCAGTGCGAGCTCGAAGGCAGGGTGAACGGCTCCGCCTTCCCCTTCGACCCCGACTCCCGCTTCCCCACGGTAGGTCTCGGCTTTATTTTCATTTATTTCTTTCGGGCCATGTCGATTTCCCGAGGATTCTGGCTCAGAGGTGTGCGAGGCGACTGGACGTAGTCCATTCTATCGAGCTCGTCCTCAATCGCCAATCCGCCCTTTTTCTCTGCCCTGTTTCGGCCCTGTTTCGGACTCGCGAGACTGGGGATTCATCGTGGTTCGGCTCACGTGAGTTCTGGTCCCGCTGGATTGTGCCCGGTCATTTTTAGTCTTGGCTTGATGATTGTTGTGAACCCGAATGCAAATCCGAGTCCCGAATTTGTTGGCGTTCACGCTTTAGTCGATGCACCCCACCTGTTTGATGAAATGCCTGAACCAGATTCACCTCGTCCTCTTTGATTCTCGTTCTGTCCTTGGCGTATTTTGGTCATTAGACATGGATTTATGAATTTTCACGCTGTTTTGTTAGTTTCTTTGTGTGGCCCTTGCTTTGTGGGTGTTCGTTTTTAGTACAGGGACGATATAAATCGGTCCCCTTACTCTTTGAGGTTCAGAGCTCCGCAGCGCAATCGTGGAGAGTCGCCCCCTAATCCACGCCTTGGTTGTTATGGCTGAAAGAGAGGGTGAGTGGTGAGGGTTTACTGGCCGAGGAGGGGGGGCGTAGCGATTGGTTTTTAGTGTGGGTCTTGCGCTGAAGATGGGCATTTCAGTGAGTAGAGACGTTCGAGGCTTCTGTGTGGAAAACCGAACCACCAAAATCTAAAAACCAAAAATCGAAAAATCAAACCGAACTAAAATTTTGGTTCGGTTCGTATTTGGTTCGGAAGTTTTTTCTAACGGTCTGGTTCGGTTCGGTTTGGTTCGGAAAAACCGAACCGAACCGAACCGAACCCAACCATATAGCATGGCAGGATCAACGGAGGGGAGGCCAGTGGGATACGTATTCAAACCAACGGAGGAGCAACTCGTTGGTCATTTCTTGAAAAAGAAGCTCGAAGGAGAAATGGAAGATCATCCCGCTATTGTCGAGGCCGATATCTATTGCTTCGAGCCTTCTCATTTATTTTGGCTATATCATCGTAAGTTACGTTTAGTTTTAGAGTTCTCTATTTCCCTATTTTTCTCATGGCTTGATGGAAATTGGGTGGTTGCCTATGAGAGTTTAGTTAATTAACGGGTAAACCATCTTTGGTTGTAGTAATGTCAGAGCCAGAGGAACCATCATATGAAGGCGAGTGTTTCTTTTTTTGTGCCAATCGTCGTGAGAGGAAGACCCCGTTGGGATATTGGAAAGAGACATGTCAAAAGAGTGATATCCGAGCATCGGACCCTAATGAGATAATCGGGTTCAAGAGGATTTTTGTTTACCATGAAGGTCGACGACCAAGGGGCCGCAGGACTGATGTGGTCAATCATGAATATCATTACCAAAATTCAAATGGTGAAACTTCGGACCAGGTACTTGACTTATCTTCCTTTGGTTCGGTTGTTTAACCCTGAAGCCCATCACCGGTATTATTTTGTCTTTATAGACGGTTCTCTGTCGCGTATTTAAAAAGAAAAGGAGGGGAGCAAGGTCGGCAACTGCCGGGGCTTCAGCCGGTCTGAATGGTGCACGGGTGAGCAAATGTTACTTCAGGCTGACACAAAGCAACATATGATCCGAGACACGTTTAACCATGCTAACGCTCGTATGTTGTTTGTTCTTTCTTTTTTCGGTTTCTCTTTTTTGCTCAGGCAAATCCAGGAGTTAATATTCAATCTGATTATCCAACCGAGATGCCTATTCCTGATCAGCCTCAGTAAATAAACCAAATTCATCGGAAGTCATTGATTCATTAATATGTTCGTTCGATTCTAAATAAAGACGGGTGCACAAGAGTCATCATTATAGTGTTACTTTGAAGAAGTTTGTTTGTATTTACCTTATGTTAATTTTTGTTAAGTTATATAGTCAAATTATTGAGGTGGGTGATATATAATAATTGATGAATGTACCAATTTGAGATTTTATTCTTCATAGATATACCGTTTGTTGTGATTTTTTGTGCTATCAGTGTGATTCAACGGAGTCTATATTTATCATAAACATATCCGTTCAGGGTTATTAATTTGAGATATGTACTAATTCGAAACTTTTCGCAAATTTATGGTAAATTTGTCACGAAAAAACGCACTAGAGCTTCGCATGCAAACGCAACGGATTAACCAGTCGTGGCGGTGAAGAGAGAGAGAGAGAGAGAGAGAGAGAGAGAAAGAGAAGATCCCCCTTTGATCAGCCGAAGCTCGACCGACCGATCGGAAACCCTAGCGCGCCCCCGGCCTCGTCGTCGCTCTCGATTCCGGAGATCGTCGCTCGATGCCCGATCGCTCGGCGGCGGCGCTCGAATCGGATTTGCCCGTAGAATTCTGATTGGGGGGTGAGGCAATTTCGCCGCGTCGAAAATGAGGGCCATGGAGACGGTGCACGATCTGATCGGGGAGGCGAAGGCTCGGACCGTGTGGTGGGCCCTGGTCATCTTCGCCGTCTCCGACTTCCTCTCGCGTAGGTCCCAAGCAGTCATAGGTACTGTTGTGATGGGGACTTTGTCGTCCGAGGAGAGGGATGAAAGGTTGAAGTTCCATCTTATGGCGTCTGAGGAGCTTCATCCCGCATTGGTATCTCCTGAGAGTGAATGAAAGGTGTGAGGTGCAATATGCTTCGTGATTTTCGGTCATCCTTTGAGTTTTCTCTGTTTCATTTAATCTCTCTGAATTTCTAAACAGGTGCTTCAGCGTCTCATGGGTGGAGTTATAACTTTAGTTCTGAAACCGAGAGAAGCTCAGTGCCCTGTCGTGAGATCCATCGCACGAGAGCTCGTTACTTGCTTAGTCATCCAGCCTGTAATGAATTTCGCAAGCCCAGCGTAAGTTTTTAGAACATAATTCTCTGCTCATATTCTCTATAAGAACAAAATAGTCACGTTTTTATAAGCTTTTGATCATGAAAACTCTCAATGAAATGCAAGCTTTAATATCCTGCTTTGGTATGTACATGTCAATTTATTACATTGGGTAGATATGCAGTTGATTTTCTGGATCTCAAGTTTGGCTTCCATGTATTTTTTTTTCTACTGGAAAATGAAGAGAATTTGGTGGTGCAAATTTCCTCATGCATTGAGTGCCTTTTTTTTTTTTTGGGGGGGGGGGGGGGGGGGGGGAGGTGTTGTTCTCTTTGGGCTTTAATTATTGGTAGTTCTAGTTAACATTAGGAACCAATGAATGGTTGTTCTATGATACGTATTTTGTTATAATGTTATCTTGAATCCAAGATCTTAATGCCATTCAGTGGCTAATATATACTTTTTCTCACGTGTCCAGGTATATCGATGAAGTAATTGAATTAATTGTCCTTGCTCTTAAAGAGGATGGAAGCAAAGTATTTGGTGCTACCCAGGCAACTAATGTTGCTGACCACCATGATTTTTCTGGCACTGCTCAGGCTCAAGACGGTGAAGGTAAATATTCATCCAGCAATTCTAATATCAATGCAATGGTAGCTACATCTGGAAATGAATCCTTTGGTTCTAGTACAGTTCCAGAAGAGACTAAGCTGCCTAGGGCTGCTGGTTGGGCGATGGTGCTGGAGGCGGCGACCCAGAGAAGAACTGAAGTTCTTATGCCCGAAAATCTTGAAAACATGTGATCCAAAGGAAGAAATTATAAAATAAGAGAGGCCAAGAGAGTTAAAGCAGCAGTTCAGGAATCAGTTGGCAGTGGGTCAGTTCATTCTATTCCTTCTGTAGGTCAAAAAAGGAGATCATCAATCACTGGAGCGGGAGATTCTACTATATGTGAAGAGAAAGCCGTAGCCCAGCTGCCTCCCCCATCGGTCTTTGATAGTCCACTGGAGCTTGGGAATGATTCTTCAAGTAAAGGAAAAGCAGCTACTTTTTGGACGAGGCAATCTTGAGGAGACGATGGAGGATGCTGCTAAAAGTGTTGCTAATGACAGGAGAAGTATACTGAAGAGATCAAACAGCACTTCTGCTTTAAAGGTTGAACCTGACACAAAAAAGGCGTTTACAGGGGATAGTGAAGGTGCATATATCGCCGAGTTCTACAGCCCAGGTTTTGGCAGCCATAGTTTTAAATATAAAGTTAAAAGTTCCTCAGACATGGTAATTCGAAGTGAGGGTCCTTGTCCACCCAAGCTCAAGTGCCGGGTAAGCTTTTTAAACCAGAGTTTTGGCCTGTAGATGCATAATTCCTGTCGAGTCTTCAGAGAAATGAAGAATCCTACTTTAAGCCAAAATATATTTTCCAGTCAATGTATCATATATTAGTTTTCTTATTTAATTGTCGCGTTACAGGTGTTGGGAGCATATTTTGAGAAACTTGGATCGAAGTCTTTTGCGGTTTATTCAATTGCCATGACAGATGCAGAAAGCCAAACATGGCCGCCGCGGGGGTTGTGTCGGTGGCATTGGAGGGATTGGGAGAGGGAGCGGAGGAGAGAGAGGGAACCGCGCATGGATGAGACGGAGCTCGCCGGAAGGGCGGCGGCGGCGGCGGGGAGTGGAGAGAGAGAGAGCTCAGTGGCCGTGGCGCCCAGGAGCATGTCGTTTCGAGCTTCCGCTCTGCGCGGTGTCCGGATGAGGAAGGGATGACCATGGCCAATCGGAAAGATGATGAAGAGGGAGCAGATAAACTTTGCCTAATCGAAAGGGCTACGGGCCCATGGGCCTAGGCCCAATTGCATCGTGCCCAGTGCATTCACCCGGATTTCGGTTTAATTTTTGTTTAATTTTCGATAAAATTATTCAAAATGTCATAAACTTATTGTACGGTGATGACCAACAATTCAGTCTTAAGTCTTTTGATAATTTGCCAATTTAGTTTTAAATATTTTAATTGTGTCAAATTACCCATAAATATTTTAACAACTTGTTAATTTAGTTTTAAATCTTTTAGCAAATTGTCAATTTAGTCATTCCGACTAATTTTGATGGGACATCACCAACATGATGGCTCAATCAACCTCAGCCATCCTATGTAGTATGATCGGCACTAATTTGGATAATTTTTAAATTTTTTAAAGCGAGTCTCAACAAATTAATACTGAATAGGATCTACCACCGTTTCGATTCACTGTCACCTTATGCTATCACTATAAGTACTCCTTTTTTGGATAGGCCGAATCGAGCAAATGGTGATCATATAAGATCACGATCATTTGGGCTGTGCATTTGCCCTATGGATCACTCAATCGAGCCTTTCCCATACGTCCAGTCAATATGGGACTTCAATAAGGGCGCATAAATGGCGCCAGGTTTTTTTAAAAGAAGAATCCACCCGACCCAAACAATTTAGCCTTGATTTTATTGGACCAAGTTTGTGGTGTCATGACATTCTTGAAGGTGAATTACCCAAAAGAACGCTAATGGAGTACTAAGTCCAAAGACTTAGCACGGACTTTTCTAAGAGTGCATTTATTTCGCGGAATACATATTTGGGGAAAATATTTTCCTCATTTTCCGGCGTTTGGGTCGCTTAGGAAAATGAGTCAATGAAAACGTTTTTTAGTTAACAGAAAATGTTTTCCTAACAAAACTTAAATTCAGGAAAATGATTTCCCATTTGAAATGACCGGAAAACGTTTTTCGAATCTACCAAAACTTAGATTTGATGCTTGGTTTACAAACAATTATTCTTAAAAAAAATATTTAAAAAAAAATTGAATTTGAATATTTTTATTTTTTAAATTAAAATTTGGAAAACATTTTTAAAATAAAAATAAAAAATTCGAATTTGCTTCCTTTTCTTTTTGCTTCTTCTTCACCCATCACCGGCCACAAGGACGGCCAATGAGCTCTAGTCTCACTAGATTGAGCTCATTTTTTTTTCCTATGATGAAGTGTTAAATTATTTTTTAATGGGATCCAAACGGCAGAAAACATTTTTAATTATACATTGCCAAACAAAGGAAAACAAACCGTATTCTTGGAAAATGCTTTTCCGGAAAGCATTTGCCTTTATCATTGAGTTTTCCGTGAAATAAACGCACCTAAGTCTTATCAATCGCAACTTGATATTAAAAAATTAATTCATTTAAACATGCAATTTACTCAATTTGGAGATACCACTAATCAATTAGGGTTGATTAGAAATCCAAGAAAAGTACGGGATAATACTTTACTTTTGCGAACTAGAGATTCAATAGGCTCGAAAATATGGTTACGTTAGATTAATCCAACACATTTTCGATATTTTTTCATTTTAATTTCAAAAATATTTTGCGAGCAATCTTGATTAATTTTAGTGTAAGCCACTAACATGCAAATGGTGGTCATGCAGGTGCACAATCAATAAAATAACATTCAATAAACCTAAGTAATAAATTGAAAAAATTATGACTAACTTTAAGCTGAACATGATTTCTAAATGGTATGACACCCAATTTTTTATTTTTTAAAATTTTAATTATTTGCAGTCTTAATCTAAATTTGATATGCATGATTTTTACTATAATGACATGTGAGATGCAATTCATATGACATAACTTGAACCATCACAATATGTGTGCAATATGATTCACATGATCCTAAATATGCATGTGATACATAATGAATGCCATGGTAATTCTATATGCATGCATGTTCTTTTCATGAGTTTTCCTTTTAAAAATAATGCAATAGATTCTTATATATATGCAACCTACATGAAATAACAATGCCATAAAATAGGATTAATTATGAATTAACTATATTAATTAACCGAGCAAATGACCTTTGTGTTTTCCTTTTAAATAGATAAAAAAAAAAACTAACTCGACTTAATAATTTTTATTCAAAAGAAAGTGACCTGATCATACAATGCAATTTTTTTATAACTAAATCGAATATTGCATGAAAACTCGATTATTAATCATGGTCAGACTGCATTATGGGAATACTAAGACATTGAACCTAAAATGTATGACTCACTAACTAACGCACAACATATGGCATGCATATTATGAAATCTATATGACCTAAATAAAATTTTTATTCAGTTTTTTTTTTTTTTTTTTTTTTTGAAAGGAAAATTATCCCAATTCCACATGAGTTTTAAAAATCAAATACGTTGCATTAAACATGAAATATGTACGGACTTACTAGATATGACATATGATGCGTGATATGTGATGTGTACATAATGATTAAGTATCAAATGATACATCCAAATATATGTCCTATTGATAATTCACTAGCACAATTCAATGACATATTATCTTAATGCAAATCAATTATGCATTGCAAACCATAAATTTTCCATGGAAAATCAAAACAATCAAAAATCTGTTCTGACGTCTCGAGGTTCAATATTCTTGATTATTATGATTTAATGCGGCAAGCTTCCTAATTGGATAATGTCAAAATGTATCAAAACATATTAAGTCAAAATTGATAAATATCACAAACTAGGAAACTAAATCCTTGAACCGAATTGAGTCTAAGGAGATTACCTAATTCAGGTCACGGCTTTTACAAGGACGGCAACAAGGCTTGCAAACTGACGAATTTTTGGGGAGGGGGGGGGGGTATGACAAAGCCTTCACTGATGCTTGATGAGTAGCTAGTGATCGAGAGTTGGTAATCTAGCAACGATTACACCACCTTGGGGTCTAGCCAATGCAACGAGAACCTATATAGAAAAGAATCAACACACCACGTTGACTGGATGTTGGCTAAAACGTGTTGGAGGCTTCGTTGGGGATGCAATTGCTGCCGGAATGCCTCTTGGAGTTGACCCTTCAATACTGGACTTGCTGGACAGATTCAAATGAAAGATGGTGATGCTTGACCGGGAACTCGTTGGGAAGCAGCAAGTGTCTTGGGAGAAAACTGCTGGCATCAATGGGATCGGCTCATTTCAAGGAGCAGTAAACTTCATCGTTGAGATTCCGAAAGGAATGTCCTGCTTGTCACGATGTTGATGTTGTAGGAGTTCGCTGGAGGACAAAAACCGAATAGTGACAAGGGACATCAAGAGCTAGTATCCCACCATGTGGGAAGCGGTTTCGAAACAGCGTGTGGTAGCAACACAGATGCGATGGCAATCGTGGAGCGTGATGACTACTGATAGCAAATCATAGAGGAAAAGAAAATTTCTTCATGGCTTTTCTCTCTCGCAAGTACTCTTTCAAGAAACTTTCCCCTATGATTTTTCTCTTCCTTCTCTCTTTCCTCCCTCCATGTCACTCACGAGTAGGGATGATCGGGTCCAGGGTGGGTAGAGTCTAGACTTGGACCTTGTATTCGACCCTGTTATAACCGGTTCCCTTTTTTTGGACTCTAGACGCGACCCTATTTATATTGGACTCTGTACGCAACCCACTTTGTTTTTCCGGTCCAGTTTCAGGGTCAACCCTGTTTTCAGGAACCTGTTTTGTAATCTCCCGATATCCTATACAATTTTGAATTTTATATTAATATTCGAGAAATAATATAATCCTCCTTATTTGTATCGAAACATTAAGCACTTGTGATAAATAAATACATGAATTTTTTGACTAAATGAAAAATTAAGGATCTACAGGGCTAATTATAATAAATAAGATCATAAAGCAAAGAATTAGCGACAAACGTGGGTCTAATATTAGTCTTATTCCTATAACTATTACATGAAACTACTCATTTATACAAGCATAACTTCTCATACAAAAGAGAAATTAGACGAGCCAATCCACGTGGTACACAATAATTTGGTGACGACGAACACCGTCTGTCTGTCAAACGATGCGAGAGGGAGCCGATGAGGAAGGTGTTCGTAAAATTCTAAACGCAAGTGCACGTATCGAACAAGTAATATAATGATGAGAAAAAGTATCGTCCCACGGAGATCGATGATTAATAAACTAATTTAAATACTAAAATAGATTAATTCTAAAATTTATCTAACAAATCAAAATATAATTTAGAATAAATTAAAAACAAAACTAAATTAAAAACAAAACTTGAAGACTAAATGCAGTAAAATCAATCAGATAAATATGTTAGAGCATCCAATTTCACCATAACCACTAGATATGAATTTCAGATTGTTGTGAATACAAGAACGATATCAAACATGTGATAGCGGAATTTCCTAATCTATTTACTATCATATCTCTAGGTATAGCAAACCTACTCAGCTTATTAATCCACTATATCTCTATGTGAATTAAAATAAACATGAGTGCATTAAAAACTATGAATATTCTCGGTTTACAATGAGTCTTTTGGATCACCTTATCACCGAAAGCTACACAAATAACGCGGTATATTTCTATCCACGTTTAATTCATGGTTATATATTATAATGAACAATTGCATATTATCATCTCTCGTCTCAAACATGCACATCAGATCATTCAAGTGGTGGCGGTCACTCAAAAGCATTAAACACAATAATATATAACTCACATGAATGAAATCAATTGTAGAACATAAAAATCATGAAATTCACATCATCATGGTTAGGCTACATTGTAGCCCTAACAAAGGAAAATTAGAACATAGTAGAAGAAAAAATAAAAATATAAATCAAACCCAGCATCTTGAATCAAAGAACAAGAATTCTGTCACCACGTTTTGTCTTCTCTTCAAAATACTTGAAAAACTCTCGAACAATGGAAAAACGATCTAACTAAAAAAACTCTAGCTGCTCTCTCTTCCTATTTATAGGAAATCTAAAATATCTATCTCTCAATGCTTGCAGATAACATCAGGAAACAAAATCAAGAATTTCTTGATTTGATATCCATCTTCCACTGCTGTTTTTATTTGAATTCCTGATAATTGCCATTCTTTTCCTTATATTCTCCATATCTCATTATTCTGCATAAACAAGGAAAATTTAAATAATCAGAAGGAAATCCAAATATTTTCTCATAGATAATGCATTAATTGTTGCCTAAAATAAGTAAAATAACTCTATTTTTATAGAGTTATCAAACCCCCAAACTTAACATTTTGCTAGTCCTCGAGCAAAATCAAGACATAACACATACTCAAGCTAACAACCTCCTCCATGACATCTTTCCATAATTGCTCAAATTCACAATTCAAAGAAAAACACAAATTTCATCCAAACATTGAAATCGATTTATAAGTTAAGACCAATTCTAATTATATGATCCAAGTGTGTGTGTGAGAGTCCTCATTTTTTTCGAATTATATGCAATCCAAATAAATTCACATTAACATGCAACCTCTAAAAAATTCTCAATAATTATGACCAAATCTCATAGGTTTGCTTTTCATTCCTCTCTCCACTAATGTAAGCTAATTATCCAATCAAACATTAATAGGACTTTTCTCGGGTTGTAATATAAGGCTGGGCTAAAGGTGAGATAAGTGGAATTTTTAAGCTCAAATAACCCATCAACACGTTGATTTCGAGGATCTAATTAGAGCCACTGTCACTGTCCAATTTCACTTCTTCAAGATAATTTTTCCGCCGCCATATATCATCATTCTTTTTTTCTTTTCTCTCTTTGTTTTTTTGAATTGTTTTATGGTGGAGTTTCTCCCAAAGTCCCTCCAAATATAACATAAAAATTTCCAACCCATTGAGTATCCAAAAGGCTCACTCAGTTGAAAGTTGGATAGGGAACCATAAGAGCAATTTTTTTTTTTGACAATACACCCCAAACAACCACTGCAATCACTTTTTTTTTCTTCTTTTTACTCCATCATTCCTCCCAAATTTCTATCAAGCTCAAATAATTTTTTTTTTTTAATCCCAAAAGAAAATCAACGTGTTCATAGGACATATGATAAGGATATAATTTGATCACGGCTAGGCTAAATATATATGGGTGCCAATGAAAGATTGGGTGATAATTAAGGCTCAACGGGGTGACTAGGGATAAATAAATAGGGTTGACTTGAAAGGCTCAATCGATCCAAAAACTGCCTATATAATTTTCTCAATTAGATTTAGCTTAGGATTTCGCCTCAAGAGAAAATCAAACAAATTCTAAGATTTGGGTGAAATCTAAGAAAATCACATATTTCACATGAATGTTCTCTAGATTTACACATAATTCAAAAAGTAAGGACTTTTAGTGCTCAATAAGTGGATCAACATAATCAAAATTAAGATTAACTCACACCTCAACTGCAAGTTTAAATAAAATTTAAATTTTCCTAAGAATCGTAAAAATTCACAACTAGGAAAGCAATAATAATAAAAAAAATTATCTAAAAATTTGTCTTCCCCCCAAACTTGAATGAAGCAGTGTCCTCAATGCGAAAAATAGAATAGGAAGAAGAAAACTTCCTTGGTTGTAGGATAAGTCCATAGATGATCTTGATGATTAAACTCTTGAAAGGTGCTCCCTAAAAATTAACCTGAATAAAATAGAGAAAAGTTAATCTTTTTTTTTTTTTTTTTTTTTTTTTTTGCAAAACATAAACTTATAAATAAATAAAAACATAATTAAAATGCTTGGGTTTCCTCCCAAGAAGCGCTTGCTTTATAGTTTTCAGCCAAACTATCTCAGTTGTCGCTATTATGAAGGATGAAGTTCAATGGTGGTCTTTTGCTTGTTGTAACCACCTTCAAAGTAGGGCTTCAAACGTTGACCGTTCACTTTGAATGTGCCTCGTGTCATGCGCAACTTCAACTGTTCCATATGAGAATACCTGTATAACTGTAAAAGGACCAGACCATCTAGACCGCAACTTTCCTGGAAAAAGTTTAAGACGAGAGTTATAGAGTAAGACTTTTTGACCAATTTTAAACTCTCTTTTGAATATGTGCTTGTCATGCCATCTTTTTGTACGCTCCTTGTACAACTTAGAATTTTCATAGGCCTCATTGCGAAATTCCTCCAATTCATTTAGTTGCAATAATCTTTCTTCACCTGCAGACTGCATATCAAAATTCAGAAATTTCAATGCCCAATATGCTTTATGCTCTAATTCCACTGGTAAGTGACAAGCCTTTCCAAATACTAGCCTAAAAGGAGACATCCCAATTGGAGTTTTGAACGCTGTCTTATAAGCCCAAAGTGCATCATCAAGTTTTATTGACCAATCTTTCCTAGAGGCATTCATTGTTTTTTCTAAAATTCTCTTGATTTCCCTATTTGAAATCTCTACTTGACCACTAGTGCGAGGATGATAAGGAGTTGCAACCTTATGTGTGACTCCATACTTAGTCAAAGTGCTTCAAATTGCTTGTTGTAAAAATGTGTCCCCCTATCACTTATGATTGCCTTAGGAGTGCCGAATCGGGTAAAAATATTTTTCTTCAAAAATTTCACCACAACTTTAGCATTATTTGTTGGTAATGCTACAGCTTCTACCCACTTAGACACATACTCCACAGCCACTAAAATGTATAAATTTCCATAAGAAGGTGTAAAGGGTCCCATGAAATCAATACCCCAAACATCAAATAATTCACACACAATAATGTTGTTTAAAGGCATTTCATTTTTTCTTGAAATATTTTCAGTTCTCTGACACCTATCACATGAAGCTATATAGGAGTATGCATCTTTAAAAAGTGTAGGCCAAGAAAATCCAGATTGTAAAATCTTAGCTGCAGTTTTTGTGGCACCAAAATGGCCACCTGTCTCTCCATCATGACAATGATGTAGAATGTTTGCCTTCTCTTCATCTCGGAACACATCTCCTTATGACCTGATCTGCACATACTTTAAACAAGAAAGGTTCTTCCCAAAAATAATTTTTAACATCAGAAAAGAATTTTTTCTTCTATTGATATGATAATTGAAGAGGAAGAACATTACTTACCAAATAATTTACAAAGTCAGCATACCAAGGAATTGACTTGATGGAAAAAATTTTCTCATCAGGGAACTCTTCCAAAATTGGTCTTACCTCATCCTTTGAATTTGGAATTCTTGATAAGTGATATGCAATTAGATTTTCAGTCCCCTTCTTATCTTTGATTTCTAAATCAAATTCTTGCAGCAATAGAATCCACCTGATCAACCTGGGTTTTGATTCTTTCTTTTCAAGCAGATACTTAAGAGCAGAGTGGTCAGAATAAACTACAACTTTTGAGCCAATTAAATAAGAACGAAATTTATCAAAAGCAAATACTACCGCTAGAAGTTCCTTTTCTGTTGTTGAATAATTCAATTGTGCACCGATAAGGTTCGACTGGCATAGTATATGGTTTGAAAAATTTTATTCTTCCTTTGTCTCAAAACAGCTCCTACTGCAGAATTGCTAGTATCACACATCAACTCAAAAGGTAAATCCCAATTTGGTGCTGCCATGGTTGGTGCTGATATTAACTTCGCTTGCATGCATTCAACAGAAAAATTAAAAGGAGCATCTTTTTCCAAAAGATTAGAAAGAGGTTTAGCAATTTTTGAAAAATCTTTTATAAATCTCTTGTAAAATCCTGCATGCCCCAAAAATCCTCTGACAAGTTTCACAGATGTTGGCGGAGGTAATTTTGCAATGACCTCCACTTTGGCTCGATCGACTTCTATTCCGTTTCGAGAAATTTTATGCCCGAGCACTATTCCTTCCTGCACCATAAAGTGACACTTCTCACAATTCAAAACAAGGTTAGTCTCCTCACATCTTTGTAAGACCAAAGCCAAATTGTTTAAACAAGAATCAAATGATAGGCCAAAAAAACGGAAAAATCATCCATGAAAATCTCAATATATTTTTCAACCATATTAGAGAAAATAGCCATCATGCATCTTTGAAAAGTAGCCGGTGCATTACAAAGACCAAAGGGCATTCTTCTAAAAGCAAAAGTACCATAGGGACAAGTAAAAATAGTTTTCTCTTGATCTTCTGGTGCAATAGGAATCTGATTATACCCTGAATATCCATCTAGAAAGCAATAAAATTCATGCCCTGCAAGTCTTTCTAACATCTGATCAATAAATGGTAAAGGAAAGTGATTTTCTAGTGGCATCATTCAATTTTCTGTAATCCATACACACACGCCACCCAGTAACTGTTCTAGTTGGAATCAATTCATTATTGTCATTTTTCTGAACAGTCATACCGCCTTTCTTTGGCACAACTTGTACAGGACTTACCCAAGAACTATCAGAGATAGGGTAGATGATACCTGCATCAAGTAGCTTAATTATCTAAGCTTTCACTACTTCTTGCATCTTCAGGTTCAAACGCCTCTGGGGTTGGATAGTGGGTTTATATTGCTCATCCATCAAAATTTTGTGCATGCAAATTGAAGGACTAATTCCCTTGATATCAGCTATTTTCCATCCAATTGCACATTTATGCTCTCTTAATACTCTGAGCAATTTTTCCTCCATCAAATCTGTCAAAGAAGAAGATATAATTACTGGTAAAGAAGAAACTCCATCTAAATAAGCATATTTCAAATGAGAAGGTAAGGGTTTGAGTTCAAGAATTGGAGGCTCTTCAATTGATGGTTTAGGCTTTGTAATGTGTTGTCCCAACTCTTCAAATTTAATTGCCTTTTGCCTTGAATATGGTGGAATTGCCTCCATGAAATTTGCGTACTCCTTTATCTCCTTATTATGAATATCTTTGTCCCTTGGTTGAATCAGACATGCTTCAAGTGGATCTTCAAAAATATTTTCCTGGAAAACCTTATTTACCAACTTGTCAACTGTCTCAACTCTAAAACAAGAATTATCATCAGATGGATATTTCATTGCTTTAAAAACATTAAATGAAACAAGATCATCTTGAACTCTAAGGATCAACTTCCCCTGTTGTACATCAATAAGAGCTCTTCTTGTTGCTAGAAAAGGTTGACCTAAGATAAGTGGTACCTCAAAATCTTCCTCCATGTCAAGAACTATAAAATCTGCAGGGAAGATAAATTTGTCAACTTTTACCAAAACATCTTCCACAATACCTCTCGGATATTTAATTGATCGATCAGCTAGTTGAAGTGACACTGTGGTTGCTTTCACCTCGCCCAATCCTAATTTCTTGAAAACAGAATAAGGCATCAGATTAATACTTGCACCTAAATCACATAATGCTTTTTCAAAGTAAGAATCCCCAATAGTGCAAGGAATTGTAAAACTCCCTGGATCTTTTAATTTCAGAGGCAATTTGTTTTGTAGGATGGCTGAACATTCCTCGTTTAACTTCACAGTCTCATAATCCTCCAGTTTCCTTTTGTTTGCCAAAATCTCCTTAAAATTTTTTGCATAACTAGGCATTTGCGCTAAGGCATCTGCAAAAGGAATGTTAATGTGCAATTTTTTAAATACATCAAGAAATTTAGAAAATTGCTTATCTATTTTGTGTTGCTGGAGTCGCTGAGGGAATGGAATTGGCGGCACATATGGCTTGGGATTATCTGGAAAAAGTTTACTTTTACTTGTCTCCTTCGATTGTTTATTGATCACCTCTTCTTTGTCTCTGGAAATCTCTTCTTCTCCTACTTGTTTACCACTTCTCAGGGTAATAGCCTTTATGTTTTCAATTGGATTTTTCTCTGTGTTGCTCGGCAAAGAACCATGTTGTTTTCCTGACATCATGCTTGCTAACTGACCCACTTGCATCTCCAAATTTCTGATTGAAGCCTCTTGGTTTTGAAATCTCACATTCGTGCTTTTGATGAAGTCATGAGTTGTGTTAGCAAGTTTGGTGACTATGTCTTCCAAATTTGACTTTGTCTCTTCTGATTGTTTAAATCCCGATGGTCTCGTCACATTCTGATTGTTCCATGAAAAATTTGGATGATTGCGCCATCCCAGATTGTATGTGTTGGAGTAGGGATTATTTACGTGACTGTTAAAATTCCCAACAAAGTTAGAATTTTCATGAGATTATTTGAAAGTATTACCTACTTGACACTCTGTGCTAACATGTCCCCCACCACAAAAATCACATGTCAAAGTGTGAATTTTCATGGCTGAAACACTCATATTATCAAGCTTTTTGTTGATTGTTTCAAATTGTGCAGCAATTGCAGCAAAACCATCTACTTCATGAACTCCTCTAACTTTTCGCATTGGTAATCTCTCAGTAGGCCACTGATAACTATTGGACGCCATCTCTTCTAATAAATTGTAGGCTTCTTTTGGTGTTTTATTATTTAAAGTCCCCCCTGCAGTTGCATCAATCATAGAACGAAGATTTGCACTAGAGCCATTATAAAAAGTTTGTACCTGCATCCATACGGGTAGTCCGTGATGTGGGCATCTCCTAAGAAATTCTTTGAATCTTTCCCATGCTTCATATAATGATTCATTATCCATCTGCATAAAATTAGTAATATCGTTACGCATCTTCGTAGACTTTGCAGGTGGAAAGAACTTACCAAGAAATTTCTGAGCCATATCATTCCATGTAGTAATTGATCCTGCAGGAAGAGAAAAAAGCCAACTCTTAGCTTTATCTCTAAGAGAGAATGGAAATAATCTCAATCTAATAGCATCATCTGTAACTCCATTATATTTAATGGTGTCACAGATTTCAAGAAAAGCATCGATGTGAGCGTTTGGATTATCACTTGGTAGCCCACTGAATTGCAATGATTGTTGAAGCATATGAATGAGTGACGGTTTAATCTCAAAGTTATTTGCTTGAATTGCAGGTCTTCTGATACTTGATGTGGTGCCTTGAACTGTTGGCGCAGCATAATCTCTTAAAAGTCTACGTGGATTTTCATTATCACCGTCTGCCATCTTAGCGTGATTTCTCTGTTGTTCTCTCGTCGCCTTTTGAATGTACGCTCGATTTCTGGATCAAGCTCAACAAGTTCCTCTTGTTGGCTACGTGTCATAAACCGATGTACACCCTGAAAAATAAAAACAAAACGAAAGCTAGATTAAATTTAGAATTATCTGGTATCAATATTAATTAGTATTAAACAAACGATCCCCGCAACGGCGCCAAAAACTTGTTCGTAAAATTCTAAACGCAAGTGCACGTATCGAACAAGTAATATAATGATGAGAAAAAGTATCGTCCCACGGAGATCGATGATTAATAAACTAATTTAAATACTAAAATAGATTAATTCTAAAATTTATCTAACAAATCAAAATATAATTTAGAATAAATTAAAAACAAAACAAAATTAAAAACAAAACTTGAAGACTAAATGCAGTAAAATCAATCATATAAATATGTTAGAGCATCCAATTTCACCATAACCACTAGATATGAATTTCAGATTGTTGTGAATACAAGAACGATATCAAACATGTGATAGCGGAATTTCCTAATCTATTTACTATCCTATCTCTAGGTATAGCAAACCTACTCAGCTTATTAATTCACTATATCTCTATGTGAATAAAAATAAACATGAGTGCATTAAAAACTATGAATATTCCCGGTTTACAATGAGTCTTTTGGATCACCTTATCACCGAAAGCTACACAAATAACGCGGTATATTTCTATCCACGTTTAATTCATGGTTATATATTATAATGAACAATTGCATATTATCACCTCTCAGTCTCAAACATGCACATCAGATCATTCAAGTGGTGGCCAGTCACTCAAAAGCATTAAACGCAATAATATATAACTCACATGAATGAAATCAATTGTAGAACATAAAAACCATGAAATTCACATCATCATGGTTATGCTACATCGTAGCCATAACAAAAGAAAATTAGAACATAGTAGAAGAAAAAATAAAAATATAAATCAAACACAGCATCTTGAATCAAAGAACAAGAATTCTGCCACCACTTTTGTCTTCTCTTCAAAATACTTGAAAAACTCTCAGAACAATGGAAAAACAATCTAACTAAAAAAATCATAGCTGCTCTCTCTTCCTATTTATAGGAAATCTAAAATATTTATCTCTCAATGCTTGTAGATAACATCAGGAAACAAAATCAAGAATTTCCTGATTTGATATCCATCTTCCACCGCTGCTTTTATTTGAATTCCTGATAATTGCCATTATTTTCCTTATCTTCTCCATATCTCATTATTCTGCATAAACAAAGAAAATTTAAATAATCAGAAGGAAATCCAAATATTTTCTCATAGATAATGCATTAATTGTTGCCTAAAATAGATAAAATAACTCTATTTTTATAGAGTTATCATAAGGGAAGCAAGTGAGGAAGAGGAATGATGAAGGATGAGTGCCACGCGTGTTTGAGAGAGTCAAAAGGAAAAACGCCATGTGATTGCGTGAGTACAAATAGAAATAAGGGGGAAAAAAAAAGGTTTTAGACCTATACTTACAAAACCTGTTCCCAAAATGGTTCCAAAACCGGTTCGGGAATTGGTTCCTAGGTGGGTAATCAATCGAACTTGGTCCGTGGACTAGTTTAAACCGATTCCGAATTTTAGGAACCGATTCCCAGATTGGTTTCAATGGGAATTGGTTCTCAACCCTATTTTTCGAGTGGGTCGGTCCGGTTCCTGGGTATATCCAGTTCGGTTGCACACCCCTACTCACGAGCACTTTGCCAATTTCTCTCACCTTTTGCCCCCTTCTCACGACCACTTCGCAAATTTCTCTCACTTTTTTCCCCTTTCAACTCAGGTTCCTTCTCACGACCCTTTCACCCTCTATTCCAAGATAATTGCATATATTCACTCAACCACCAATGATCATATTCGGAAAAGAAGAGATATGCTCAATAAGAAAAAGGCTTTATTATTCAAAATATAAAGTCTTTCAAAATCTTCCTCCACAACTGAATTATTATTTTACTAATCATTTTTTCTATTCTTTCTTTTCTATTTTCTATTTTTAGAACATTTTTTTAAGAACAAATTTAAATCGGATAAGTTTGGTACTAAATATTATTGTTACCTAAATGCAATGTTATGAAATGCTTAATATAATTTAGACATTTTCATATGACGAACAAGTATACAAATCAAAATTTAGGTCACAATAGGTGGCCCGAACCAAATGGGCGAAAATGGCCCGGATCACTTTTCTAGGGCAGGGTTGGCTCGGTTCAACCCAAGCCCAAAACAACCGTGAATTTCTATATATAAAGAAAAAACAAACCAAAAAAATTAAAAGATCATATCCTACACAAGAGAAATACCAACATATCGTTATTTAGCAAGATCTCTTCTTGAAAATGAAAAGAAAGAGCGAATTTGTTCGTAGGAAAATCCAACCTCGGTTGCCTGGCTCGGCAATTGTGCTTATGATGCTCGAAACGTCACTCGTGGCTGTTGGAATGGTGTTCGCGGTGGTCGTGTGGTGGAGACGTCGTCTGTTACTGGGGGAGACGAGCGGCGTTATCAACTATTTTAAAAATTGTTCTTTTCCTCACATCACCTTTTCTCTTGATTTCATTAGTTCAATAACTCAGTTGTATACTAAGTTCAATTGAAAGATTCAAAACTTATTTGGTTTGACTTTGTACTTCTTTATTTTATTCCATTGTTAATCTCTAGTTGATTTTAAATAGGTTTTTTTTTTTTTTTAACTTTCATATAGTTACTTTTTCCATGTTGCCTTATTCTAATTTCTTTGGTTCCATAATTTCATCAAACACCATGTTCATTTGAAGGATTCGAGATTTGTTTTGGTTCAACCAATTCCATTGTTAAATGCAATTCCTAACTTCAGTTGAATTTCATTAGGGGTTTTTGTTATTTTCTTTCTCACTAAAGGGTTACTTGCCATTAGAATGTTGCACACTCACCCACTTAGTATTCCGCATGTTTCATGTGGGCCAAGTCCTCGAAATGAGTAAACTCGTCAAGGAAAACAGAAGGCAGAAAGATGGAGACGACTCAAACAGTTCGGAGGATAACACTGAAGAAATAATTACTCAGAAGGGATATTACTTACGAAATTGTTATGAACCCTAGCCTATCTAGTGTCGGGCATGGGAGTTACATTATTAGAAACGGAATTCCTAACATGGTTTCTTCGCCTACATGGACTCGTAATTTTGAAACGTCTATGGGATATTTCCGCCAAAGATCCAACCAGAATCTTAAATGTTTTGATTTTGTTTCATTCCTTGAATGCATAATTCCTCGGAGGAGGTACAATTTACAGATTTCATAAAACCAATGAATTTTATTATAAAAGGAAATGAAAATACTAATAATGCAAATTGATCCAGCTATAATGATAATTGATTCAGCTACTAATTCTCTTCCATTTTAAGCTTCCCTTAATTTTTGCTTCCATCGCGAAAAATCATCCTCCCTTTAATTGGTCTGAAAATCTTCATTCTCTGTCCCAGATTCCATTTTACGCTTTCCTTGATTTTTGCTTCCATCCCAAGAAATCGTCCTCTCTTCAATTTTGGCCGGAAAATCTTTATTCTCTGTGCAGATTCTTGCTTTTCACTTTGGATATATACCTTGACTATGACATCTTCCCCCCGGCCAAAGTTGTCCTTGAGAACAAGGACAAAATGGTGCGGGAATTGGCCCGAGATTGTGTCATCGTCTTCCCATCTGGCATTAGCTTCGTCCAATCCCTTCCATTGAATGCGAACTTCTTTTCGGCCTCGGTGGATTCTATTGGCAAGTACGAACTCGGGCTCAACTTGTAGTAGTCCATCTTCAGCATCCATATTTGGTAGCTCGGCCTCGAGCTTGTCATGTGCTCCAAGGTGAGGCTTCAATGCGGAGACATGAAAAACAGAATGGATTCAGGCGTTTGAAGGAAGCTTGAGGCGGTATGCAACCAAGCCAATGCGACCAATGACTTCAAACGGACCATAAAACCTACGAGATAGCTTATGACATTTGCCGATTCAAGCTGTCACTTGGCGATAAGGTTGCAAGCAAACGAAACCTTATTTCCGACCTGGAATTCCAACTCATAATGTCCATGGTCGTATTGGACTTTCATCCGTGCTTGTGTGTCCGCAATCTACTATCTAAGGTCCGTGAGCAGTTGGTCATGGACTTCCAAATGGCTGGCAACGGTGATGCCTTGCGTCGTCTCGGGAACGTAGGTAAGGAGGTTTGGTACGGACCTTTTATACACCAATTCGAATGGAGTTTTAGGAGCGGTGGAGTGGGTACTAGTGTTGTTGTAAAACTCCGACCATGGCAACCATTGTACCCAACATTTTGGACAATCTCCGGAAAAGCATCTCAAATACATTTCAAGGACCCGGTTAATCGCTTCAATCTGTCCATTCATTTGTGGGTGGTAGGCCGAACTCTCGCTAAAAGGAACTTGTGAAAGCGGGGTCCCGGTCACAAACAATGGATTTGGGCATCGCATGGAGCCAAAAGATATTTTGAAAAAATGCTCTTACCGCCATTAGGACCATGTAGTGGTGGCTAAGTGCGATGAAGTGGGCCATCTTTGATAAATGGTTAATGATGACGAATATAACGGTCTTATGGTTAGAAGCCGGTAATCCTTCTATGAAGTCCATTGAAATGTCCTCCCGAAATTGCTTCGGAATCAGTAATAGGTAGAGCAATCCCGCAGGCTTGCAATTCTCTGCTTTATTTCGTTGGCAAACTTGACTATTTCGGATGCATTCCCGCAACGTTGCTCTCATGCCTTTCCAAAAGAAATTTGACTTAAAATGTTTGGGGGTTTTGTGGAATCCCTCATGCCCGATGTCATGTCTCTCTTTCGTGATGATGCAAATTAATTCCGAGTCTTGTCCGATATAAATTTGGTCCTTGTAGAATAGCACACCGTCTTTATTTTCCCATGGATCGATTATTTTCCCTGATCGAAATAGCTCGTGCAGCTGCTATACTCAGCCAGCCGTTCATTCTCCTCTTTGATTGTGTTCAGCCATTGCGGAATTGGCTGAGAGATAGCAGATAGACTTACTCCGGTTTTGCGAGATAAGGCATCGGCCGCACCATTCTCCTTTCCCTTTTTATATTCAATGAGAAAGTCATACCCCATCAACTTTAAAAGCCATCTTCGTTGCTCGTCCATGTTAATCAGTTGCTCCCAAAGATATTTGAGACTACGGTGGTCGGTGCGCACCATGAATTGTCTTCCCAAAAGATATGCTCGCCATTTTTACACCTCCAATACGAGAACCATGATTTCTTTTTCCTAAGTGGATTTTGTAAGTTTTGCGCCGGACCATGCCTTGCTAAAGTACGCTAAGGGACGCCACTGTTGCATCAATACCGCTCCTGTACCAACCCCGGATTTGTCGCATTCAACCACAAACTGTTCGGAAAAATTGGGTAGATAGAGAATCGGTGCTTGGATCATGGCAAATTAGAAATTTTCAAAGGCTTGGCTAGCAACATCCCCCCACTTGAAAGCATCCTTTTTTGAGCAAGGCCCTAAGAGTCACTATGATTTACCGGTATCCCTTAATGAATTTGCGGTAATAGCCGGTGTGGCCCAAAAATACGCGGACTGATTTTACATTCATCGGGCGAGGCCAATCAAGGATAGCCTTAACCTTGTCTTGCTCCATGCTAACCCCATTTCGGTCTATGACATGGCCTAAATAATTTATTTGAGGTTACCCAAAGCCGCACTTGCTGTGCTTGATGTGCAGCCCATGTTTTTTGCGTAGATCAAACATGATTTTCACATGCTTGGCGTGGGTCGTTGCATCTTTTTTGTTGATCAAAATGTTGTCAAAAAGGACAAGAACGAATTGATGTAAGTATAGTCAAAAAGTACTATTCATTATTGCTTGAAAGGTGGACGGAGCATTAGAAAGTCCAAATGGTATGATGGAAATTTGTAATGTCCATGATGCATTCGGAATACTGTCTTTGCAATGTCTTGGGCGGCCATTCGGATTTGGTGATATTCAGACCTTAATTCGAACTTTCTGAAGATCTCTACACTAAACATCTTGTCGATAAGTTCATTAACTAAGGGTATTGGGAACTTGTCTTTTGCCATGACATTGTTCTAGGTGTAGTAGTTAACGCAAAAACGCCTTGCCCCATCCTTTTTTTTTTTTTGGACAAGAATCACAGGAGAAGAGTACGGGCTGTAGCTTGATTGAATTATTCAGCTTCTTAGCATTCTCAATTCATCTTTCGATCTCTTATTTATGGAAAAAAAAAAGGTAGCAGTAAGAGTGCACATAGATAGGACCCTTTCCTTTCGCAATAGTAATGTGGTGATCTTGGGTTTGTGACGGTGTTAGACCCTTGGGTTCCATGAAAACCATTGGATACTCCTCTTCTTGAGTCACTCCCAATTCTGTCTAAGTTCTTGTTCAGTCTTGTCGGCGGATTTTTCTGTCCGCCGCCACTCCCGAATCAGCCTCCATCCAAAGCGAAAAACCATGCATTTGTGATTGCCCAATCCGCCGGCTTAGCTTTTTGGCCTTGATCTCCTTTGCTTCCTCCTGCTCCATCCCAATTAACCTCACATTCTTCTCTTGTCATCGGAAACACATCTCCATAGTCTTGAAATCCCATAAAATGGGGCCAAGATTTCAAAGCCATGATGTCCCAAGGACCGCATCACATCTACAAAGAGAAATAACGTGGAAATCAATCGTAAACATGGCATCTTGGATGGTTACCTCTACCACGTTACAACTCCCCATGTTTAAAAGCCTCTCGCCATTAGCCACCACCACACTCAATTTACGTCCTTTCTCTATGGTCAAGCCCAACTTGCGTACCGTCCTGGTATTGAGGAAATTGTGTGTGCTCCTGATGTCGATGAGCTCACCAAGAGGCTGTTTCTTCACCGTGGCTTGGGATCGCATGGTTTGCTGAGTGGTGATTCCCGCAATTGCGTGCGGTGGGATTTTGGGGATGTCTCCCCCCTTCATGTCTGCTGCTTCACGTTGCACCTCAAAGACCTCCGCTTTCTTTTCTACGGATTCTTTCTCCCCAACCTCAATTAAGAACAGCCGCTTGCATTTGTGTCCGGGGTAATAAATCCCGTGGCAATTGTAGCATAACCCGCGGTTTTGCCGTTCCTAAGCCTTCGCTGGTGTTAAGCGCTTGATGGGTGCTTGGGATATGGTAGGATTGGGTTTTCCCATATTATTCACTGCCCGATTATCCTGTGGGGCTTGAGATGGTCCCGTGTTAGTACCGTAGCGGAATTGGGTAGTAGCTGTGGCCCTTCGTGTTCCTTTCGTCGAAAATTCGAGCCAAGCTAATTTCGTTCGAGCCTGTAGCACACACATCAGATTTCATAGGTTCTTTAAGGCCACTAACAAAACAACTTACTTCTTCCGTGGGAGAGAGTTGCATGCTGCATTGCATAAGCAGCCATTTGAACTGGATTTAGTAATCCCTGAGAGTTTCGGTTTGTGTTAACTTTGTCAACTCTCCAAAGAAATCATTAAATTGAGTTGGGCCAAACCTTTCCAAAAATATGAAGCGGAATTGCTCCCATGGTGGATAATTATCCGCCCGTAGTGATTCGACCCATTATTGGGCTTCCCCTTCAAGATGTATGGATGCGAGGATGAACTTTTCGTCTTCTGGAGTTTGATTGTATCGAAATATTTGTTCTGCTCTCCCTACCCAGGCTGTTGCACTGGTGGTTCCGTTGAATCGAGGAATTTCGGGACGATACCATCAATGAGGATGAGCCGCTCGCCCCTGACATTCCTCGGGTTCCTCCTGGTCCTACGGGTTCTATTTTATGGACCCCTACATCGAGCCTTGGCTCCGGCCTCTGCCGTGCCCCTAGTTCCCTTCCGGGGTCGTGAGATGTTGCTAAATGCCTTGCAAGGCTGCCAACACTTGCAGGTGTACCAAGGTGTTAGGAATTGGTTTCTTCGCCTATGAGGACGTGTAATTTTGAAACATCTATGGGATGTTTCAACCTAAGATTAAATGCTTTGGTTTTGTTTCGTTTCTTGAATGCATAATTCCTCGTAGGAAGTACAATTTATAGTTTTCATACAACCAAGGAATTTTATTATAAAAGGAAATGGAAATTCTAATAATGTAAATTGATCCGGTTATAATGATAATTGATTTAGCTACTAATTCTTTTCCACTTTAAGCTTCCCTTGATTCTTGCTTCAATCCTGAGAAATCATCCTTCCTTCAATTTTGGTCTGAAAATCTTCATTCTCTATCACAGATTCCATTTTAAGCTTCCCTTGATTTGTTCTTCCATCCTGAGAAATTATCCCCCATTCAATTTTGGTCCAAAAATCTTCATTCTCTGTTGCAGATTCTTGCTTTCAACTTTGGATACGCATCTTGACCGTGACATACACCTAGTGCCATGGATCAAGTTAGATTAGAAAGCGTGACCCGAACTCAGGTTGATATTTGACCCAAAAAAAAAAAAGCCTCGGGTGGATAGCCCGAACTTGTTGGCTTAGGTTCGTTTCATTACATAAAGAATAAGGTTGTCAAAATTGTCTCTTTTTCCCCCTTTTTTGCTAATTAAGAACACCGGGGAGCTGTAGAATAATCGGACTACAAAATCATAGAATTATACAAATTTAATATATGACTTCTGGTACGTTTACTTTTTCTTGACCAGATGGGCGAGCAAAGTGAAAAAAAGAATAAAAAAACATTGATAGTGGGAACCCCAAACAACAAAATTAGAAAAGTCAGCTTTGCCTAAAAGGGAAACTTCTATCACTGCTTAAGTTATTGATCAAAAACTCTTTACCCTTGTTAGGATAGGTTAGGTATTATTATCCAAATAAAAATAATTATAATATATATCTTTCTATCAAATAATAATGAAATTAGCTCATCGCTGTTAATTACACTTCAATTGCTAAAAATCAGAAAAAATGTTAGAAAAATAGAACATGTTATGAACCCACGCACGACATTATAGAAATTATTGTGAGGTGACGGTATGGTTAAACTTTATGCTAATTGTGCTTTCTGCGATTCTTTATTTATATTTGATGAAGAAAACGCAAGTAGATTTGATAAAATCGAGAAATCATGAATTTACCATAATTATTTTAAAGTAACAAATCACATGAATAGAAAATAAATGAGTCGTAGAAGCAAAATTATTCGGGACCAATTTTCTTTGTAATAATTTCAGATGATAACTAAAGATGCGAAAGGCTACTTTTGTGTTACGAGAAACGGAAAAATCTACTTTCATGATAAAATAAAAAACTTAAATTTTCTTAACAGCCAATATAACAAATAGTATAACTCAATTATTGAAAAAATATACTTTATTTTTTCACATAGCACGTGACCAATATTAGTTTCTTCGAATATTTGAGATACTTACCCTATTACTATAACAAAATATAAAATAGAAAATTTAGAAAATAAAGTTCTTAATCGATTTTCATAAAATTTTCTATGCCAAAGTCAAATTGGAACAAAAACGAGATGATTTGTCAATTTTTGTGTTTTTCAATTTTTTTTTTGTCAAAGATTTAACCGAAAATCATAAAATTGACTTTTTTTTCAAAATGTCAATTTCTTGGTCAAATCTGTCAAATTTTCAAGAATTAATTTGACTAAAGTGAAATTAGAATTATTTAAAATCTTTTTATGCAAAAAGTCAAATTTTAACTCGGGGTTAGCTTTTTAGTCACGGTTGACTTTTGATTAAAGGGTGACCAAAAAGTCAACCTGAAAATTAACTGTTTGACTTTTATGAATTTTCGATGGAAATAAATGAAAAATTGTTTAGAAATGACAAAACAAAAAAAAAAATGAAAAATGATGCTTTTTTTTTCGAAAAATCCGATGACAATCATAAACCCCATTCTCAAATTTTCTACCTTCATCAATGTGTCAACAAAAAATCAGGTATCAACGGCCACTCTACTTTCATTGTACCCATTTGATCCTGACCATGGCTCAAGTTTTTAATTCAAATTTGTAATAAATACCCGACAAGTTATGAGCCTTTCTTTTCATGTACATAGAATATCTTTGTTTCTTGATGAACCATCCATGTGTAGTCACTTAGCGATATTTTGAATCATTTTGTACAAAAATGTTAAAAGCAAATGCATGATAACTTTATGTAACAACCAAGCCACTTTAAGTACTAAAATGGTGTTAATATAAATATTAACGTAAAATTTAGGTCCCCGAACCTATGATATTTGGTTTTGAACCTATGGTATCTGGTTTTGTGGAAATTGAAGACTACTCCCAACCCTCGTTTAGGTAACCCAGTCAATTCCACCCTCCCCAAAAAACACGAGATTAATGGCAACTCCAAATTAACATATTATGTTGTCTAAAGAACTTTAGAATGAACTCTTGTCACTTGAGATATGGGTTTGGGAGAATCCATATTTATAATCAATAGTCCATTTGCAGTTTTAGCAAATGGAAGTCCATTCGAGACTACCATTTGTACGAATCATTCAGACTGTTTGTTGTAAGTAAATACCTTTAAATCTATCCATTAGAGGACTCCTCACCTCGGTAGGTTGCAATAACTCTAAACATTAACATTCATCTAATATATACATGCATACACATGAAATAAAGCATACACTTAGGCTGAAAAGCCTTGCCTTTTTTCTCAAACAAGCAATCAATGGAAGTGAGCCAATTGAGGACCACTCATTCATTTAATTCCAGAAATTGAGTCAATTGGGATTAAATTCGATTAAACCATCAAACGACCACCAATTAGATTTGTTTACGTGTCTTTAGAAAGCTTAGGATGCAAGGATTAAATGTTAACAGGACATCTTGACCTGATTTTAAACCATTTTACCCGAAAAATCCAACTCATGTCAGGAGGTCCGTCACCCAACCCGGTTGGAGTCCAGATTTTGAAAATTTCCGTAAAATAGTAAGCAACCACAAAGACGTACGAAATTTTTTAGGTGGTTAGAACGGATGTTGACAACAAATTTCTATGTTAAGATTCTTAACAGATTGGTATAGAAAATTCGATTTTCACATAGCTGTAGTAACGGAATCTGTTTTGGAAGCCTGTAGATTTTAACGAGTTTTATTTCATTTAGACCCCTCTAAATTTGCAATTGAGCACCCGCAACTTCATGTATTACTAAAAAAGGCCATGACGAACAACTTTCCATTTTAAAGATTTTGCAAAAAGGCGCCCGAACTTATTTAGGTTTGCAAAACTGAACTGAACAAGTTCAAGCTCTGTCCTTGAAGATCAAATTCGAGAAAATCCCAAATTTTGTAAAATCCATGAAAAATAGTAAACCAACTCATTTCGACTCGAATTTTTTATATATTTCAGATCTCAATGTACTCTTCAATTATTATGAAGGAAGCCTAAAACATGGTTTACATATGTCGGGAACACACAATCAAGCCCCTGAAAATCGAAGGCAACATTACGTTACCACCGGAACAACTTATAAAAAATAAAGCCATCTCTCAGGCAATAAACATGAAGAATTAACAACCATGCCACTCGAAACTAGAGTCCGAAAAACCCCCTTCAAAGGAGCTTACAGCGAACGCTCACAATAACAACATCAGCTCACTGAGAAGAACAGCGAATCAGACAGCACTACATAGAACACGACCGCGTCATCCACTCCAACTCAAACATCAACCTACTCAATTCATGTAAAAGAAACCCTAAAGACAGCATGCTAATTGTACAGACTCTCGCCAGCACAGCAACACAATCCGAAGTGAGGAAAGACGGCGGCAAAAGGCAGACGCCAATCGGGAGGAGAACCGCGAGCATGGTGCGCAATTTGATTAGCAAGAAATCACGGTGGGGGATGATCGACTGACCTTCTTGCTAGTGAGAGGCGAGGCCAGGAAGAAGACACAATTGGTGTTCCGCTTCTGCGCCTTGTCGCTCATTCTGGAAGGAAGGAAGACAAGAAGACGGGGATCAACTGAGAGCTGGCTGGCGACTGTGCTGGTGGACGTATATAGGACCTCAATGAAGGTCGCGGTAGCAGCAGTGCGGCCTCACCTCCTGATCAAAGAGCTTCCATGGAGGAAATGGATGGTGACGACGAAGACACGAGGGGGGGAGAGAGAGAGAGAGAGAGAGAGAGAGAGAGCAGTAGTCTTTTTTTTTTTTTTTCCTGGTCAAAGGGAGCAGCAGTTCGGTCGCGTTGATGATCCAATGAATGGTTTTTTCTTTTCTCGGTTTATTATTGATTTTTCTTCTCTCTTTTTTTTCTTTTCATTTTGTTGAAGGACTAGTCAAGGATCAACATCACAACGATTCGTAGAGTAGGGGTTGTAGTGATCAGTAGATTAGGGGTTGTACGGGTCAGACCTGCCGGACTATTGCTCTTGCGTGGAGCACATCTCTCGCCGGAAGGAGAATGGCCGCTAATTAGCGACTCCCGACGGCTATCTGGCTTGGTGGCGATTGTGACTAGCTTAGGGGGTGTTCGGTGGTCGTTGGAGATGAGGTGGTTGGTCAAAGTAAGGCCAACGAACGCCTGGTGGAGGCTAGAGAGAAGTCTTTTATGAAAATGAGCCCCCCTCCAAACTTTGGAGGGAAAAAATACAGGTATAAGTGCTGCAAAAATCCTAAAACTTGTCATGAAAATGCATTTGAATCCTAAAATTTGCAAAAAGTGCAAATAAGTTCTAAAACTTGTCAAAATGTTTCATTTAAGTTCTAAAATCAATGCCGTTAGCATTTTCTGTTAAAAATGCTTGACGTGACATTTAAAATTAATTTTTATTTTTCATGTGGCTTTTTTTAATGATTTTTTTTATTCATTTTAAAAAATAGATTTAAAAACTAAAAAATTAGATTTATTCATTTTATCTTATTTTCAACAACAAAAAAAGAGAAGTGAAAATTTATTTAAAAAAAGAAAACAGTTAAAAAAAAGGCAGCCTCGCTTTTTTTTTTTTCTTTTTTTTTTTTGAACTGTTTTCTTTTTTTAAATAAAATTTCAATTTTTAAATTTTTTAAATCAAATTAAAAAATATAAAAAAAAGCCACCTGGAAAATAAAAATTAATTTTAAATGCCACGTCAGCATTTTTAATAGAAAAGTAAACGATGTCGATTTTATGACTCAAATGAAACATTTTGATAAGTTTTAGGACTTATTTGCAATTTTTGCAAGTTTTAGGACTCAAATGCATTTTCATGACAAGTTTTAGGACTTCCGCAACATTTATCCCAAAAATATGTACCTTCCCAAGTTTGAATCCTTTGATCTCTTAAGTGTTAAGAAATATTTTTCATGGCTAAGCAATTATTTGATTTGCTGAAATTTAATCACATGGATTAATGAAGTGTACAATTCAATGGCCAAGATGAATAGGCTAATGGATAGCCAAAATTTGATCTCACTTGGATTGATGACTAGGCAATGGCATTTTAGTAATTTCACAAATGGCACTTTCATAATTGTGAAATGAGAGAGAGAGGGGGCTAGTCACCCACCAAAGCTTTGCTGGTCCAAATGGATCACCAACCACCTCATTTTGCTCGAAAATGGCTACCGGTCAACGTCGGCTAGAGCTTGACTGCTTAGCATGGACTAGTTTGACCTGAGCTCAACTGGGTTGAACCAGTGCATTCTATGTCCAATTAAATGGAATTGGATGGTCCTATTTGGTTTAATTGTGCATGAATTGCCTTAATCCAATCAATCCCTATTAAAATGACATCGCAAGTTGGACCATTGTTTGTAATTGAAATTCAGTTGGCCAAATTGAAAATCAATTATTTAAATGGATGTTAGTCTAAAATGGGCTGTCAAATTAGATAAATTGGATCATATTAGCTTGATTTTGCAATACTCAAGTAAGTCAAATTTGTCGGATTGAGATGATCCCAAGTGAGTTTTGCCAAAATTGATGCTAGATTTGGATTGCCACTAAGAAAATGAGTTCATTGAAGATGTAATTGTGAAAACCATGAAGAATCAATCAGAACCCTTGATTAGGACTGAAATTGAAGATTTTTACTCCAAATGCATGATTCCAGTATTGGTTTGATAATTAGATGTAAAATAACCTTATGATCAAATGTCATGAATGAAGTTATCCTAAAAATTAATTGGAATAACTAGATATAAACGAATTTTATTTTTGGCTGATTAATTGGAAAAATTGGTTCTTGATCCATTTTTGCCAAAAAAAAAAAAATTTATGCTAAAATGAAATGAAGGTATAAAGAAGTTGATTTGCAGTTTTTGAATCAATTTTTGTGATCAAAAGTATTGACCAAAAGTCAACATTTTAGAGAGTAACAATTGATGGGTCAAATTTTGATTTTGATTTTTTTTTTGAAAATTATCAATGCAAAAGTGAAATCGAGGCCTTTTTGGGACTTTCTATGCAAAAAAAAAAAAAAAAAAACTAACTTTTGACTTAGGGTTGATTTTTGGGTCAAACTTTTTGGATAAAGAGTTGATTGAAAAGTCAACTAGAAAGTCAATACATTAACTTTTTGAGATTTTGTTGAAAATGAAAAGGAAATGAGGTGAAATGAATGGTCAATGCAAGAAAATGTGGAAAAAACTCTTCTTGGTTAGAGAAATGAATTTCGTTGTGATCGAAACCTTAATATCAAATGTATACCTTTAATAACGCATCGGCTAAAAATCAGGTGTCAATAATACAAAACTAGGTGAAATTGTATTTTCTCCTCTACATCATTCATTCTTAACCCTGAAGCCACAAAACTCCACTTATAAGGGTTTGTGAGTACAGGAAAATCCGGTCCATGACACATGGCTATTAGCGAGTGAAGAATTATATTGCTGGGGAAGATGTCTGATGCAATTTTTCTTTGTGTGCAGTTGGCAGAAGAGATAAAGCCTGAAGATAATCATTTTCATAATTTTCTTGGCAATTTACCTTTGCCTTCTAAAACCAAGTAATTTTCCTACTTGGTAGGTCACTTTGTAAGATGAAATTTGACTAGTACTCTAGTCTTTCTATAGTGTTCTTTTTTTTCTTCCAGCATTTTGTTCAATTGCTTAAACACAATCTCTCTTTTTGGAAGAAGTTATTCCCTAAGAAAGCACTAAGTTTCAATAATCTTAGTTCCCATTTTGCAAAACCACATCAAATAAAGAAAAAAAATGTACTTTCAGATTCTCATGAACACTATCTGTGACATCCTGATTTTCTAATTCTGTTTTTGATTGAATGAGCCAGTCTTCTCATCGACACGCCTATAGTCTTTTTCTTTGAGCTGATCACTCACGAGATAACTAATTTATCTGGTGAAGCCGTTAAGGAATCTAAACAAAATAGACTTGAGAATTCGACCAGAAATCGACTGCTCGACCGTTCTAATCTACAAGGGTCAATATGACACCGTCAAAATCAATAGAAGATCGGAGATAAGTCATTTCGACAAAGGCATGTGATTAAAGTGTGGGTGATTCCACCTAATTGCAAAATTCTCGTCGAACGACACTAAACTGATTTTCTGTCATTTATGTACCCTATGCCCGAATTTGAAATCTCGAGATTTTCACGACAACCAAGAGTCCCCAATGAGTTGAAGATGCACAATGTGGCTTGAAAATAATCAACAATGGGTCAAATACGCTAAAAATTCCTAAAAACTACCTGGTAGGTTAGGTCACGCTAAAATCACGTCCGGTTGAAATTAACTGCGAAATTGAACCCGATTTCAGAAATTGAAAGTTCTATCATGTCACAATTTGTTTTAGGAATATCAACTCATCCTTCGAAGATTTTTCTGTAAACTGGAGTTTTTGGCGAAAATTAAAGATTAGGCATTTTTTTGACCAAAAAAATTAGAGGGCCGTTTTTGTGTGAATTTTTGGCATTCAAGTTGGTTCTATTGGCAAGGAAAAATATGGAATTTTATGTGGGCACTTACCTTGGCATTTTTGGCCTGTGAATTAAGTCCAATTGGAGAGGATTTGAGTTGGAATTGGAGGGGAAATGTTCAAAATTCGTAGGCCAAGAGGGTGTGCAACATTTTAGCAACTTGGGTGGCTTATAAGGGAAGTCTTGTGAAGGAAAGTGGCTGAGGTTGAGGCAGCAACAAGTGGGGGCCAAGTGATGAGTGATTTTGATATTTGTTGAAGACTTTGGAGGCTTGGTGGTCCCCCCTTCAAACTGCAACCTTCTTCTTCATCTTCCTTGCCTTTGCTTTCTCCATTAATGTCGTTTGAGCTCAAGAAATCCAGCCAAGAACCTAAGGAAGACCAAAAACAGCCGCCTGAACCCTTTGTCGCCGTCGTTAGCCACTCAAGCAGCCGCAAGCTGCTCGCCAGCCTCCCACCATCGCACTTGCCTCTGCTCATGTCCTCGTTGTCCCGAAGCCCTAAGCTGCCTCTATCTGTCCCCGTCAAAGCTTCGCTTGAGCTTCACCATCGCCGTCCAGCCATTTAAAGCCCCGCCTAGACCCACCATCGCTACCTAGCCGCCCGCCGTGCCCCTTTCCGCCGTTCCAGTCCCCTTGACCGCCCGTTCCAGCCAACAAGCAGAAGCCGAGTCTTAGCCCAAGTTGAGACTTCGTTGGCCTTTTCTAGGCTCGCCCAGACTTCCTTTGGCATCGCCGTAGACCCGAGTGTCGCTCGCTATCACGTTGCCGTCGCTGTGAACTCACCGACCCGCTATTCCAGTGAGTTTACTTGTTAAACCTTGCTTATGAGGTTAAGTATACTTAATGGGTAATTAGATTAGCTTAGGTATGGCTTATGTGATTAGTTTAGATTGATTAGTGATTTAGTTACTTAATTAGGCTAATTAGGTGGTTAGATTAGATTAGTTAAGGGTTAATTAGATTGTAGTATTTAATTAGATAGGTGCATTATTTTCCTAGGCCTGTTTAGGTGGTTAAATTAGTGTTTTAGGCCTAAGTATGCATTTATCTAATTAATTTGTATTTATTTAATTAATTTTACTATTTATTTAATTATTTAATATTTTCCGGAAATTATACCGGGATAGCCGGTAGCCAGAATTTCGTGCTGATTGCAGTGGTGTGCTTAGTTTATGCAATTGATTGTTAAATTGTACAATTGAGTGATGATTGTTAATTTTTAGTATTTATTTCAAAATTATGAAATTTTGGTATTTAATTAGAAAATATTAGGTATCGGGTTTTGACACCAAAAATGTTTTTAAGTACTATATTAAATAGTGGGATTTTAAAATGAATAATACCAATTTTTATGACTCAAACTAACCATGTACCCACACACGATGATTTTACTGGGTGTTTTTAATATGAAGAAAATAGACAAAGTTCACTATTTTAATTGAGACATCTGAGGGTAATGTACGGTGTCCTTGGCCGGGATTGAATGATCGTGTGATGGCTATGAGAATCCGTCACGAGCTATTTAGCCGAATGATGCTCTTTTGAGAATCCCCCAAGTCAACAGATGTTAGTTGCAGTGGAGGCTGGGCCAATGCTCCCTTGTGGAATGCCATTTAGATGTAGATGTTGGCATGCTCGATGGTGCGAAGCAACGCCCGGTTACGCCAGAAAACCGTTAACTGTTGAGTCGACCGTGGCCATTAGGTCGTAGTCAATTGTGACGCATAGATGATTGAAATTGACTCACCTACTTATGGGACAAAGTTGTGTAGCACGGAATGGGATATGTCATAATGATTTGGCCTTATAATTGGGACTCCTGTAATTGTTTGTGATATAAGTTGAGACGTCCTGATTGATAAGCGCTTTTAATGTAATGATATGTGATATGAACTATAATGACGTGTAGGAAGAATCTAAGGCGAGGTGAGTCTTGTGTGATATGTGGTTAGACTACCTCTAAGCATATTTTCTTCCTAATCGGGTTTTAGGGTGTAAATTTACTGAGACATCGTCTCACCTTGTTGTGGATTTAACTTTTTCAAGTCCATAGATGCTGGTCCCTCCAGTACGTTTGGAATAGCCGAGAGGGTATACGAAGCAGAGTATCGACGTCCCTATCCCCGGAAGTCTCTGGCTCCATGAGCTCATAATGACCACCGTCTTGGTCGATGAGGGCCGACCTCAGTTAGTACCTCATCAGTTCAGGGCATGGTTCCATCATGGGCCTAATGGGATCTGGGAAGGTCCCCTATAGGGTTTCGACATCCTCGCTGTTGCGGTCAACGCTACGGCGGGTGATGTCATGCCCCGATCTTCGAGCGTATGCCCATCCTTCGGTGGTTGATAATAAAAATGCGACTTCTCAGGACGAGTCATCGACCCTTTCATTTTATTACACATGTGAAAGCAAATTAACAAATTCCCAAACGGTAACCATCTCAGGATAGAAAAACAGGACAACATATTCACAAATAAAACATGCTTTTATAAACCAACTGAGTCATATGCAAGATTCTATACCCAAAAGATTTCAAAAGACTGGCTCTCAAAAAGAAGTTGTCCTATTTGACCTGCACCTTAGATCACCTCAGCCCGGCTCCAGATCCTTCACTCTACGGTCTTGAAAAGAAATGAGCCCACGACGGGGTGAGATATAAATCTCAGTGAATTCACACTCTAAACCTTGATTAGGAGGGTAATATGCTTGGAGGCATCCTAACTACACAATTATACAACCTTAGAGACTTACCTTATTTCAGATCTTCTCTGCAGGTCAGCACAGTTCATATCATAGACAGTCATAAAAGCATGAGCAGTAATGAAGCTCCAACAACTGGAATGCCACACTCAATTTCAACCAAGTACAAGGGTCCTAATTATAGGGTTAAATCTTTATGACACATCCCATATCGTGTCACACAATTTTGTCCCATAACCCGACGCATCTATCTCACTCAATCATGCGTTCCCATTGATTATTACTACCCACACAAGCAGTTTTACCCAACACACATCAGTCCTCTAGCATAGCTAGGTTTCGTCTCACTCCTTTGAGCATGACTACATCCTTCAACACACATTGGGGACGGCATTCCTTACGGCATACCCAAAGAAGCTTCGGTCCATAATCTACTGCGACTGACATCCATCGACACACATTGGGGATGGGTAACATTCACCGACACACACCAGGGACGGATTCTCTTAACTAACACACGATCATTCAATTGCAACCAAGGACATTGTGCTTTATACTCACATGCATCAATTAAGATAACGACCTTGGCTTGTTTTCTTCGTATTAAAAATACTATATGAAATTAATCATGTGTGGATACACGGTTAGATCGAACCCGAAAAAGTGATATTATTCCTTTTAAAATCTCACTATTTTATATTGTATATAAAACTATTTTTGATGTTAAAACCCATGACTCGGGATTTTCTGAATAAATATTGGAAATTCATAAATTTTGGAATAACCAAAAATCCAATCAGCACTCAATTTGCACAAATTAACACCTAATTGCATAAACTAAATACACTATTGCAATCAAGTATGAAATTTCGGTCACTGGCTATCCCAGTCTAATTTCCGGAAAATAATTAATAATTAAATAATTACCAAAATTAATTAAATGATGCATATTAATTTAATAAATGCATACTTAGGCTAGAAATTAATAATCTAACCACCTATCGACCTAATTAAATTATCCTAACTATTCTAACTATAATGACATATAATAAACTAACTAATCACAAGTTCTAACCACCTAATTCACTAATCTAACTAACTTAAATTAATTAAAAAGCTAATAACTATCATAATCTAGTCTTAATATAATCTAAACACCCATTAAATGTCATTAGCCTACTAAGTAGAGTTTAGTGCATAAACTCACCGGTTTAGCGCGAAAACCAGTTCACCATAACGGCGGTGCAATGGTGGTCGAAGCTCGGGCCTATGGCGACGCTAACGGGAACTTGAGAGGGCCAGAAAAAGCCTAGCAAATCTTAAGCCCAAGCTGAGATTTGTTCTTGAGTTGAGCTGGACGAGAAGTTGGGCTAAGTTGCAACGGTGGGCTGAACTCAACCGACGGGCTGGAAAATTGTGGATCGCTGGGCTTGATTCTAGCTGAACTGCGAGCTTCAAATGGAGCAACTTCAGGAGGGGCTTCACCTGCTTGGGCAACGAACAAAATGGTGGAGAGTTGGACGTGCGGTTGCTTCAAAGGAAAAATAAATGGAACACCGGCGTGGGCGGCTCGAGTGCGTTGGCGGCGAAGGTGGGCAATCAACGCTTGGGAGGAGATTTCACTAGGTTGACTCAGCAGCCGGCTTCGTGCATGGGATGGTGGGCGATGCGCGAGCGAAGGAGAGAGACGAAGATGGAAGCTGACTGGTGGAGGGTTGACGTTGGAAGTTGCGGGGAAATGAAACGTGGACGTGCTGGCAGCGGCTGGGGAATTGGTGGAGATGCAGCTAGATCCGTGAGGTTGGCAGGATACGTGGGCGTTGCTTCGGTGGGGTTTGACACTGTGGGAAAATGAAGAAAGGGCAGACGAAAGGAAAAAAAAAAAAACAAAAGAGAAGCCGCAGAGAGGAGGGAGTTGACCGTGAGGCGTACAAGGGAAGTTGAAGAAGAAGAAGGGACCAAAAGTCAACAAACATACCTAAACAATTAATGTTTGGTCCCCCAAAGTCTCCAATCTTATCCCTTTTGTCTCCAATTACTTTCTTGCCTATAATTTCCCACAATTAATCCACTTTGGTGCCAGATGTTGCAGCCCCCATGCCAAGCTCCGAATTTCCTCACTTAAACTTTGAGGTGAGGACACCTAGAGTGCCATAACTTGGCACGGAGGGATATAAGTGCCATAACTTTAAAATGGTACACTTAAGTGCCAATATCGGAGTAAAATGGGACACTTAAGTACCACTCCGGCGAAAATCCGGCCAAATGGCTGACGTGGCAATTTTCCAGCGTCGTTTTGCATGCTGACGTGGCAGAGAAAACGCAAAAACGACGCCGTTTCGTGTCTACGTGTAAGAAAGTATTCAAAAAGTATTCAAAAAATAAGAAATTTTTTTAAAAATTAAGAAAATTTAAAAAATTAAGAAAAATGTAAAAGTTATAAAAAATTAAGAAAATTTTAAAAATTTTAAAAAATTAAGAAAATTATTATAAAAAGGGGGGGAGGTCGAATGAGCGGCTAAGGGCTGAGCCCCGCGCCGCCGCCTCCCCGCCGTCCCGTTGGTGCCACCACTTCGAAATTTATCGTCTATTGTCGCGTCGCCATCGCCGTGAACCAATTTTCGCGTTAATCTGGTAAGTTTAACTCTCTGCTTTTAAGTTAATGACACTTAAGGGTTGATTAGTTTAAATTAAGTGTTAGATTAGGTGGATAGTTAGAATAAATTAGTGAATTAGTTAGGTGGTTAGTTTAGTGCAATTAGCAACTAGATAAGCTCTAGTATTTATTTAGTTCAGAAATTTTCTGGGCCCATTTCGGTATTTCATTAGGCTTTTCCGGGCTAAGTTGAGTTTTTTGGTATTTAATAATTAATTTTCGAAATTATTTGATTAATTATTATTTTCTGGAAATTAGACCAAGATAGCAAATGACCGAAATTTTATGCCGATTGCATTGGTGTGATATGTTTATTTAATTGGTTGCTATTTTGTGCAAGTTGAGTGCAATTTGCAATTCTTGGTATTTATTCCTAAATTTATTAACTTTAGTAATTAATTAGAAAATCACAAGGCATCGGTTGACAGCGTCAAAAATGTTTCTATCAACCATACAATTAGTGGGATTTTATAAAATAAATATTATATTTTTGGCTCAGGCCGACCGTATACCCACACACAATTATTTTTTATCGGGTATTTTTAACATGAAAAAAATAAGCCAAGACACTATTCTAATTGAGGAATTTAAGTGTGAAGCATAATGTCTTTGGCCATGGGTGAACAATCGTGTGATGGTTTATAGTCGTAGTAAGATGACTATTGAAAGATGATGTGACGTATGTTGTGTGAGATGAAGTATGGGATGGGTCAAGTAAAACTGCCAAACTTCTAGTAGGCTGGGCCCATTGGGCCGTGATTAACCGCCGAAGTATGATTGTGCCTGCTAGGCCGTGATTTACCACCAAACTTGGAATAGATTGTGCCCATTGGGCCGTGATTAAAATTAGAACCGCTGTGATTGAACGAGTTGACCGAGAGATGATCTTAATGACATGGAACCGACTGAGTTGATTGATCGAAGACTCGATCTAATTTGATGAGTCGAATTGTTGAAATGATTGATTGAGTGATTGTATTGTCATTAAGAGACTAGGGCAAAGGTAAGTCATCTAACTTGTGCTTATGCTTAGGCAGCCCTTGGGGTGCATTTTCTTCCTAGTTGGATCTTAGGGGGTGAACTTGCTAATTTGAAATTTGTTATCTTGCTTTTCTAATTTGAAATTTGTTGTCTTGCTTTTCTATCCCACATTTGTTATTGTTAGGGGATTAGTAATTCGCTTCCACGTGCGCATTAAAATGAATGGATCGACAACTAGTCTTATGATGTTGCAAATTTTATCGACCACCGAGGGATGGGCACATGCTCGAGGTTCGGGGGGTGACACTTGAGCTTAGAACAAATCCTGTCCGCATGATTTAATATTTTTGAAATTAGAATGCTAGCTAGCAACCAATCAGTGTTAGCTACGACACTTTATGTGTGGAAAAACACATCGCCTTGCTAGTGATCTGAACATGTGTCCATTCTCCATTATGCTTGAAGGGGAGCAAATTTTCAAGAGAAAAATAGGATGAGATATTTGACATTGGCTAATATCTAGAACCATATTAATAAGGGTGGCAGGCATACCATAGTTCACACTTGTACATTTTCGGATCCAAGTTTGTGCATGGCCACATTAAAAAGCCAGCGTATACCACATGTGAGTATGTGTCCTTGCATGTGGTGATACCCTTCACTGAGTCATGAATATCTTGATGAAACATATTTCTCCTTAAATATGGTGCTAGTCTTATCTCAGAAAGAATTTTGGAGTACTGCACTGCTTTGTCTCATGTGGTATACTTGGAGATAATGTAACAAAAGAAGATTAAATGTTAACGATTTTTGGCCAATTGCTTGCTGTAACACCATCTACAAGTGTATCACCAAGCTTATGCCAACCGGCTCTCTCATGTGTTTCCCTCTATTATTAGCTTACCCAAAATGCTTTTGTTAAAGGTAGGCATATAAGCAACAATATTTTGCTTGCTCAAGAGCTCTTTTGTGGTTTCCACCTTGATCCTTATCGGGCCTAAACACATGATAAAGGTTGACTTTAAGAAGGCTTATGATACGGTGGATTGGAATTTCATTGATTTTTGTTTGCAAGCTTTTGGTTTCCCCTGGGAGTTTATTGCCCGGATTATGGTCTGCATCCATACCCTTAAATACTCGGTTTCTATACATTGGGAGCTCCATGGGTTTTTCTCAAGTGGTAGGGGTATTCGACAAGGTGACCCAATGTCTCCCTACATCTTTACCCTTGTGATGGAAATATTTACCGGCCTCCTGGATATCCAAACTAGGCGTCCTGATTTTCGGTTCTTTTGGCGTTGCAAACCCTCTAGACTCTCTCATCTTTTCTTTGCTGATGATGTTTTACTCTTTGCTGAAGCTAGCTTACCGTCCATTGAACTACTTAAGGATGGGATTGACAAATTTTCTAATTGGAGTGGGCTTGTTCCGAACCTTAGAAAGAGTGAAGTTTTTCTCTTTGGGGGCTCCTCTAATCTTTGACAGGATATTTTAAATAAACTGGGCTTCCAGATGGGCACCCTTCCTTTTCGTTACCTTGGAGTCCCAGTTATCTCTGCAAGATTGAGTAAGGCGGATTGTGTGTCTCTGGTAAATTCAATCACGGCGCGTCTCCAATCTTGGACTCATAGATTCCTCTCTTTTGCGGGACGCCTTCAACTTATAAGGTCGGTACTCCACTATATCCAAGCCTTTTGGGCCAACGTTTTCTTTATACCTTGTTCGGTCATTAACCGAATTGAACAAATGTTTCGGCAATTTTTGTGGAAAGGCCCGGCGATGGGCCCTAAAGGTGCTAAGGTCTCTTGGTGTGATGTTTGTCTTCCAAAAAAAGGAGGCTTGGGTATTAGAATTTTTCGGGAGAATAATATTGCTTCTATGCTTAAGCACATTTGGATTCTCTTCTCTAATAAGGAATCCCTTTGGTGCAAATGGATCCATTCTACTATTTTAAAGTGGAAAAACTTTTGGGTTGTCCCGTGTCTACTCATTGCTCTTGGGTGTGGAGAAAGATATTAAACCTGCGAGAACATTTCCAACAATACTTCAAGTGGAATATTGGGAATGGACGATCGGTTTCATTTTGGTTCGATCCATGGCACCCAAATGGCCCTTTATACAGGATCTTCTCCAACCAAGATATATACCACTCCGGTATCTCCTGACTAGCGACGGTTGCTGAAGGCTTTACCACACCCATGGGCTGGTACGTGATCAACATCTTGGCCAATTGGTGGAATCCCCTCCCGTTGTTTAACCAAGAAGATGATTGCTTTCATTGGCTGCCCCACCCCTCTAGTCGTTTTTTCCTCCGCCTCTGCTTGGGAGTTGATTCGGCCAAAGGGCAATGCTGTCACTTGTGTTAGGGAAATCCCTTATGATGTTTTGAAGATGACAAAATAAATCAAAGGCTACTAACATGTTTGATGGTTAAGTAATAGACCATGCAGATGATAGAACATGTAAATGATATTATCAAAGTCAGAAGACGACTAGAAGACTGAACGTAACATATATTTTGAAGATTTCTAGACTTCTGTGTCAAAGTACGAAGGCGCGGACTCGAGACTCAAAGTCCGGAAGACGCGCGACTTAAGACTCAAAGTCGAAGACCGCCAGACTTTAGTGTCAAAGTCTGTTCTACATCGAAGTCTCGTTAACTCGACAAATTCCAGATTGAACGTGAATGATGAACCGGAAGACAGACTCTATGCTTTGAAGCTGAAGGCGGGTATGAGACCTTAAAGCTAAATCTATTCAGAAGAAGATATGTTCAGACCCAGATTGTAAAGTCTACAGACTCAGATTGTAAAGTCTACAGACCCAGATTTTAAAGTCTACAGACTCATATTGTAAAGTCTACAGACTCAGACTTTACATCCAGATTCGATGAATCGTAACTCAAGCCCAATCATACAACGGCTAGTGATCTGGTTTGGATTCCACATCAAGATTGATTTGATTGATTCAATTTAATTGATTAACGATTGGATCTTGAAGACAAGAACTTTCTATATGAAGAAGCTTTACTTATGGAAACCAAGATTTCGTTTGTATGGGCGATCGGAATCAATTTGGGATTTTACCTTTGTCACTCAACGGCTACCAAATCTTCTAGATACAGAACTGTCCAATGGGTATATTGGAAGACGATTCTCCGGGATGCTGTCCAACGGCTAGTTTGGAAGTGGAGGAGTATTTAAGGAGATGAAGGACTGATGAGCAAGTAGGAGAAGGAGCGTAGAATTTATAATTCCAAAGTCTGAGCGACCTTCGATCATACACTTGTCTTTGGAGAGCTTAAACGTTTGTAATCGTGAGAGAAATACCAAAAGAGTGTCTTAGTGAGATAGTGTGATCTACTACTAAGTGTTTGCACTCGAAGTTGTAATCTCTTGTTGATTGCATAGTGGAATCCAGCCAAGAAGGCTGTTAGCGTGGGAGAGTGGACGTAGGCTTGGATTAAGCCGAACCACTATAAATCTTGTGTTCTTATTCTCTTCCCTAACTCATTTATTTTGTTCATACTAGCACTCTCAACTTGGGCCTCCTTTATTTGGAGCATTTCCTTGCCCCCAAGATATCAAACTCATCTTTAGCTTATTACTCACAACCGGCTGCCAACTCAGGTGTTGCTTATCTCTCATGGTAGAATTTTGCCTACCAATTGCCCCCTTTGCTCGTGAAGACCGGATTCTGTGGATCACTTGTTCTTTGCTTGTCACATTTCAAGTACCCCTGTTTCTTTTTGGGTAGCAAAATTTAACCTTGTTTGGCAAAACAAGTAGTGGATGGAGAATCTTGTATGGGCATCTAAGCGGTTTGTGGGTAAAAGCTTTTATCAAACTATGGCTCACTTTAGTTTTGGTGCAATGTGCTACATCATATGGAAAGAGCGTAACAATGTGCTTTTTCGCAATCAAACCCTTTTTCTTCCGGCGATGAAGATGTACCTCTAGAAGGTGATTAAAGATAAAGCTATGACATTTAAGCATGTTGTTGACATTCCAAAGAATAGAAGACTTCAATAGAGCTGGGATCTTCATCCTTCTATCTTTGATTTATGGTAGTTCTTTAGTTTGTTTTTAGTCTTCCTTTCTTTCTTTTCGTTGTTTGTTCTATTTGTTGGGAACATGGAACCCCTACACTCGCTTAGACTCTTGTCTTCTTGAGTGTTTTTTTTCGTTGGTGCTGGGCCTTTCCCCCCTTGTATTCTTCTTCACAAAATCTATACTATACTTACCTTTACCAAAAAAAAAAAAAAAAAAAAAAAAAAAAAAAAAAAAAAAAAAAAAAAAAAAAAAAAAAAAAAAAAGTATGAGTCTTCTTTCTACTATGTTGAATGTTTGTGCATGTTTTTTATTTATTATTATTTTCATGCTCAAATACTGCTTATCATCAGTCTAAGCAATTTTAGATGTTTTCTTCTCTCTCTTTTTTTTTTTTTTTTTCGAGAATCTCTAATTCACAAGATCAAGATGATTCAAAAAGTTATTATTATTCGTCATAATAACTACCTCTAACACACTAGACACAACTGTAGTTGCTTTGTCATAATCTTAACTCCCCAAATGCACCTGCACCTGTTAGGATTGCCTATATGTAGAGAAGTGATATCTTAGTCAATGATCACTATCGACATTGCAGGACATTGCACATTATAACAACTATAACGATCAACAGAGCTAATGGTAGATATTATAAGATAAAGGATGATTCACTGGCACATACAAGGATGCTATAGCACAATCTTTGCAGCGAATAAGAAAACTTTCAACGGAACATACTTCCTTAAATTACTAAAATCAAACATTATGAAAATCATGGCCAAGAAGTTCCCATTCAAGTGTTTTAATATTTATGATTGAAGTAATTTCCTCTGTGTTAAGACCTTTTCCTAAAAGATATCAAGAATCTACTTGCTATTGCAATGGATCATACTTTTTCTATTGTGTTTTGCGAATGGTTTGGTGGTTAAAAGAAGCCAACAACAAATTTTTTAAATATGCTATACTAGCACTAAAAATAACTTCAACGCAGATGTTCAACCTAGGATTGGTACCTCTAAAATATTCTCTGTCTCCTTTAGTCTTAGATATCATGCTGCACTTTGTCATCTATTTGAGATCTTTTGAATATGCTCAAGTGGATAATGACCATAGCAAAGTAAGTTTGGAACTAGATATCAAACTAAAAAGTACTGAAGAGGGAAAACAAAAAAGAATTTTCACATGTGAAACAACATTTTTCAAAAAAGTGAACAACACTTATGAGAAATCTCATTTTTGTTGTTCAGGAAGCTAATTATCTCATTTACATTGCTTTGCTACACTTAAAAATCTACTAAAGGTGTCACCTACTAAGGAAGTGCTCCTTGTTTCAAGAAAGTATTCAATGAAGCAATTTTACTTGTCCAGCAACAACCAAACTACCAACAATAGATGATGATGTTGTCCAAACCTATAAACATATCCGAAATGCAGCCAAAGGTGTTGAACCTAATCGTATAGCCAATAAGGCAACAAGGGTAGAATAGGATGTGAAAGCCATCACCATTGCTAACATAAGAAGTCTTGTGAATAAATATAAGCATTCATATTCTCAAATTTCAAAAAAGAATAATTTGCAAAACATGAAAGATAATCAAATTTGTTCTTGTGGCGGCTTTTTATGTATTAAACAATTAGCAAATAAATTATTAGTATTCATTTTTTTGCTCATAGTTTTATGGCCATGTGTTCCTCTGTGTTACAAAAAACTCTTTCCTCTTTGTATTGCAAAAAACTCTTTTCTAAAATTTAAGAATATTATTAATTCTAAATGAATAATTGCATTTGTTCATGAGACTTCTTATGTTGGCAAGAGTGGTATCTCTAACATCCTATTCTACCCTTGCCGTCTTGCTAGCTGCATGACTAGGTTCAAAACCTTTAGATGCATTTCTGATATGCTTACAAGTTTCTATGACATCATCACTTATTGCTGATGGTTTGGTTGTTATAAATGGGTAAATATTACTTCCTTGAATACTTTTTAAAAACAAGGAACATTTCCTCAATGTCTGACACCTTCACTGAATCTTTAAGTAAAGCCAAGCAATGGACATGAGACAATTAGCTTATTGAACTATAATGAGATTTCTTGGAAGTGTGGTTCACTTTCTGAAAAATATGTAGTTACACATACTAGAATTCTTTTTGGTTTTCTCCCTTCTATACTTTCTGGTTTGGCATCTAGTTCCAAACTTGCTTTAAAATGGTTATTACCCACTTAAGCTTATTAGAAAGATCTCAAATAAAGGACATAATGCAGCTAGGAATCTAGCTATTTGATGATGTATATTTTCAGAGGTACCAATCCTAGATTGAACTTGTGAATTGGAGTTATTTTCAGTGCTATATTACATATTCGAAGGATTTGTCATTGGCTACTTTAAATCACCTGGCAATTAGCAAAATGCAAAAGAAAAGTACAATCCATTGCATTAGCAAGTTGTCATTTGAAATTATTGATATCTTTGATAAATGTCATAATATAAAAGAAACTATTTCAATCATAAATGATAGGACACTCAAATAAGAACTTTTTAACAATGATTTTCCTAATGTTTGATTGTAGTTAACTAAATGAAGTATTCCTTTAAAATGTTTTCTTTCACTGCAAAAACTATGCTATAGCCTCTCATTATACCATCATCCTTTATCTTATAACATTTGTCATCAGCTATGTATAAATCATTATAGAAGTTCTTCTTAATCTTACAATGTGCAGGAAATCATTGACCAAGATATGCCTTCTCTACAAATAGACAATCCTAGTAGGTGCAAAGCAACTGCAGCTACATCTAATGGAGTGTAGTGGCTTGTTTGTTGGGTGAGCGTCCACCATTCATGTTTGTTGAGTGGAGCAGCATTTATGGTACTGAAGCGACGCAAGGAAGCGACTAAATAGCCCGCAACAAGGGTGTTGTGGAACTAAATAGGGGAGAATGTCACGGACCGAATTCTCCCATACTCATATACAATTGAGAGTGGAACTTTGTGGCGTCAAGGTGAAGAGCAAGTGATGTAGAAGGGATGATACAATTGGTTCATGGGAGTGGCGTTAGGACGTTTGTGCTAAGAGTTCTAAGATTGAACAATTGTAACTCTAGAAACTCCGAAGGCAGGATTGGCTTCCCATGCACAAATTGGTCAAAAGCTTATGCTACTCTCCTTATAAGGCCATAGCAGGCCAAAACCAGTTGTCATGCCTAAAATGTTTCGTACATCTTGCTCAAGGGTTTGAATGCTCAAGCTAAGCTGGTTGTAGTATGGCATAATACAAGGATGCTATTCATCATACTATTCTTAGGAACAACTATAGAATGAAGGCTAGCTCGATGTCTTCTTGACTTGCTAGACACCGCATGCTACTCATGTATCTTTTTCTCTTAAACAACAAACACTCTAATGGAATAAATATTTATAATAAGCTCACATACCTCACTTCCCAGTCCGTTTTATCCTCATAACCCCAACCGATGACTTGAATAGCCTCTTTAAGAAGGGTTTCTGGAGTTGTAGATTGAGGAACGCCACCATTCTCCATAAATGTACAGGCCACAAAGACAGTAGACTGACCAAACCTCTTCTCCAGGCTCATTTGCGACACAAGCAATGACTTTTCATCATCAAATCCAGCACCTATGAATATGAAAATAAAATGTAAGCCAGAGAGGTTCTAATATAAATGTTAAAGCTCCTTGCAGCATTATAAGTTTCGAGCAGAAGATCAACACTATCACCTGAAATGAACTGTTCGATATTTAATAGCTCTTACACACAGGAGCAACATTAAAATGGATAGTGAGCAGGATTGCCAACATGAACTATTAAGGCACATTAGCAAGGTCTCAATGAAATAAGTGATTGATGAAGCTAGGTAAAATCCAAGAAAAGAAAACATTAAGAAAAACCTAAGAAACTACATTACTGAAAGAATATAGAAATTGCGTCGTCGTAAGAATCCCGAGTCATCAGGGACAAAAGTCGTCCTCAGGCAAGAATGTCAAAACCTCAAGGGCCACTATAAAATGAGGCTACATTCCAGATCTCAAGGCCTCACTAACTTGTATACCACTCTCTGCTGTTGACCAGTCAATTGTTTGGAGGTTGCAAGGAAGTTTCCAGCCAAATTTGAATGATCCAAGAAATAGCTAGATCTGTACCTTCCACAACCTCTTCTATATCTTGCAGGCTGAAGATAGGCACAGTTGGAACTACATGTTTGCCACTTATTGTCAAAAACCTTTTTACTTCATCTTGCTTTCTTTCATGATCCACCACAGAGAGAAGACAGGAATCCTCACTTTCTATGCTTTGGCTTGTGAGGAGCTTCATAACCATATAAGGCTGTTCCATTGAACATACGCCCAGTTCCAACATAAACAAGACCTTGGATGCCATCCAAACCTCTTAAGCTTGTCCAGATCATAAGACAGAATGTCCGCCTAATGAGTTATGCAAGAAAGCTGAAGAGTGTTTTAATCTTAGTCCACAACAAAAGAACTCGCTTCGGCGGAGGACGTGATTCTGATGTCAGTGCAAGTAGCAATCTTGGACATAACATAAGAAAATGTATTTTAATGAAGAGACAAAGAGCCTAAACCAAAGAACACAATATCGCGGTTGGTGTTTCTGTCATTTCTGTCAACACCGTCATATCTCTTTGGAAATTGAACGTGACACACATGTTTCCCAAGGTTACGATCCATCAAGAACTACATGGCTTCTCTCAATGCTTTACTGTTGTTTATGTAGTGATCACAATCAAGATTCAACAAGAAAGGTCCATTAGTGAGGACAGCTGAGACTCTCACCTAAATATACAATAAGACAAAAGGTAAGGAAAGCATGAAAGCATCGACATCCATAATTAACAGACATATCTACTCACAAGAGCATTCATGGCACCAGACGTTTTTCACAAGAAACATAGATCAAACGTGGCAACTCATTACCCTTAGCATCAAGACCTCCACTTCGCCCTAAGAAAACATGACAGCAGGCGAGTAATGCAAATGTTTTAGTAAGAAAAAAAATTGCTGCTTCCAGGATCCAGGAACCACAGTTTTACCCGTATCATAACTGAGTCGAGAGAACTTGGATGTGGAGTCATGGCCTTTAAAACGCAGCACGATAGGAAACAAGAGAAATCTGCCACAGACAATGATATTCATGAGAAGAGAACCTTATAAAATCGAACCATAAGATCTTAAGATATGCAAACTTTATATAATAACCTGGAATTTTTATAAGTTTCATACTTATTTATCATGAGAGCTCCACTCCATCAAATTTAGTAATAGAAGTTAAATGATACTATTATCCAATTGACAACATCACCAATGTCGCATTGTACCAAAAAAAAAAGCATTATCCAAAAAACATAAAGTATTCCAAGTAGCATTTCAGCTCTTGTGATTTCCTGATGTATACTTGCATTATCGAAGAGAAAAAAGTTAAGAAACTAATCCATTGTGTTACATTAGGAAGGCAAATTCATGGAGTGGATATAATCACAAACTTTAAGTCAGTCGATACGTAATCATCATTATTGTAACTTTCTGATAAGTATCAGTAAATCAGATAATATATTTCAAATTGATTGTGAAGAGAATGCAACAACTTGAAACAGAAAAGAAAAAAAGAATCAGGGCCTATCAAGAAATAACTTCCCATACAATAAAAGTTTTAAAGCTTTCACCTTTTGTTGCTGAAGTAATTTGGGTGGAGGAGAATATTTCCGACGAAGATTTATGTTATGGTTGGTGGCATATGAGGCTCAGCGGCAGCACCATTGAACTCTGAGAGAGAAAGAGAGAGAGAGAGAGAGTGAGAGAGAGATTGCTGTGTTGCTACCTCATAGTTTAACTACAAATTAACCTGAATCAATCCGGGGTGGGTACGATTTTATGAGCTCAATCACAATATCAGATACATTCCAAAAATTATAAATTGACCTGAATCATTCTGGGGCAGTCCCTCGTATTTTTTCCAGGCCATGGAGTCCCATCTTGCATTATCCATCCTTCCTCGGGAACCTTCTGTGCCTTGGCAACAAGTCCACTTATGAGGACTTTAAATTCTCATACTCTCTCTACTATACATGAAAATGCAAACATGTCACATCGATGCAATGTACAAAGGGATTGCAAAACACTATCAAGATTCTGATCTAAACTCATGCCTTCATAGCTTTGTGATCTTTGACAAATGACGGATGACCTTTGTCCTTCAAGTAGTCAATTTTCGGAGCGAAGCACCATTCGGGGGCTCAAGGCTTAAGGCTATGCTTCTTACAAAAGGAACCCATTTCCTTGCGAACTCTGATGTTCCAGAAGGGACCTCGAAAGTTAACATAGCGGCTCCATCGTTGGATACATAGCATGAGACCTTGTCAACTGGTTAGTCAACTGCAAGAACGAAGAATGCTGTATTTGCTGTCACTAGAGGATGTTCTTTAGTGGGTCGACAGTACCGACAACAGCAGCTAACTGTGATGGTTCTCCTTCTCCGTCATGCCTTTATCCATGTAAAGTTTCACAAAAAATTCTGATCTGACAAAACAAGTTGGTGATAAGAAAAACCTAAGTTACCAGATTCATGAAGTAGTGATACTACTAATTGCTAGTCTGTCGAGATACGTTTAATGGTTTACCAGAAACCACTTTGGGAACTGATCCAATATCGAAGAAATTGCAAACCAAACCTCACATATCACAGATATTAACCACAGAGCATAGGCATTGGTCACAGGATTTGTTGTTCGGTAGCCTGGCTTTGTCATTCCCACAGAATAAGAAAAATATTTATGCGAAATGCAGCCAAGGACTGAACACGACTAACAGATTGAACGATTTATTAAAAAGTAGTGACAGTTACATTATTACACCGGTACTTATAGATACTAATGGAAAGCATGCGTCAGGAAAGTTTTTGAGAATTTCTAGCAATTCGATATATGTTGACAGCTTTTTTGGTTGAAAACAGAGACAACCACATAATTAAGAAACATCAACAAAGGAAAAGTTAGTGAAAATGGTCAGCGTCACTTTTAGCCCGACACGTGCCAAATTCGACTGTAGGAAATGCTAAGCAAAAAAAAAAAGACTAAGCTTAATATCGTAGAGACTCACAGTAAAGAGTCATCGACAAGCGCATCGGTGCTTGGCATTGACATCATCACCTCCTCTTTCAGAAATAGCCTGGGCAGTGCTCATTGGAGCTATATTCTTCTCTTGCTTCATTTTCCACCCATCAACCCTTTCCTTCCAGGCAACATTGTTCAGTCCTGATGAATCAAATTCCCTTAATGGCTCACCCTATTGTTAGCTGCATTGCCAGTACCACATAACCAATATGCGCCATACCTAGGGTTTACAATCATGTAGAGACAAGGATGTTTGTGAATAACAGGAGCGAAGTATGCGATTGATTAGCATCAGCTACAGAAGGTAGAGAATGGATGCGCTTCCCAGCACCAACATCAGGAGATGCCACAGAGAGGCGTTCAGGTGAAGAGCAGATAACTCCCCAGAAACCTGAAGCGTTGCAAACGATGCAAAGACATGTTTAATTCTAAAACAACGGCAACGTGAAAAGCAGCACCCCCTAAGCTCAGACAATGTACCTTTTGGCCACTTGTAAGTCGAGGAATACGGTTGTGAAAAACCTCCATATCAAATTTGGGGCACTTGCATCCTCCTCTTCTCCATACCACGTGTGCCGACCCGAGATGTGTTCTTCGGTCTTCCGGTTTGGATTTTGATTTTCTAAGTAATCAAAATCTCTCCCAAAAACATCAATCGGCATCTTCTTCTTGGTCACCAAGAATAGCAGGACTTCCTGGAAAGAACAACTACAGCATAAAAGGAACCGCAGAGACTAATGGAGTTGCGAGAAAACTAATAGCATTACACGAATCACAAACAACTTCAATTCGCTTGGTGGGCTCTCTCCCTGGATCGTGATTCTCCTATTCAAAAAAAAAAAAAAAAAAATTCCCGGAAACGGATCACTCCTTTGCAGAAAAATCTCACGTGAGCATGAAGGTCTCGAAAATCAAAATAATTCAGTGATCGCAAGTTCCTTTCTAAAATGTCCCGAAAGTTTGAGATCGAAGTACATGCGGATGGTGCACGGCACGCAGAAGCAAAGAAACTAGCAGACCTTTAATCAGAAAACTAACTGCAGATCAATATTCCATATCGTGCTTTGAAAGAACGCCATGGCTGTCCAGTTGCTTAGAATGGCCTTATGCCCCTGATCCAGGGAGAGAATGCTCTGCTCTAGTAGCAGACCGAAACCTGGTCAAAAGCACAACCGCAATCTCCGACCTTCTCGGTCGTTTGGAAACCAGAGCATCGTGGGACGTTACGTGGACAGTGGAGAGAGACATGAAAAACCGAGATGCTCGGTAACCGTAAGTTATCTTTTGGACACCCGGCAAGATCAGACTCGCTCTGATTTTATAAATAGCAAAAGCCACAAAAAAAATCTCAAATTTTATCCACTATAACTTATTTACCCCAAATTTTATGTTAACAAACTATAAACTTGTATATGTAGGATATACTTACCTCCATCAAGTTTCCATAAATGAACATCATTAAAAATCTACTTATATGGACACCTAAAAGCAAACGGTATTGACATAGTAAGTGAAATAAAAATGGTGTTATTTTAACTAAAAAATTATGGGATGGAACTTAAATGGATGGTAAATGTGTCACATAGCTACAAATTTTGAATATTCTATGTTACAAGAAAAAGTTTAAAGCAAATGCGTTATAGTGACTATAGTTTGAGACTTTTGGTAGCTTATTCCCTTTATGAAAGCTTCCAATTCGTAGATTTTCAGTACATTTGTTGAATATACTGTAGCATATGTGAAACATGAGTGCTAATGTTGATGGATTATTAGGATGCGTTTGTTTCGCGAAAAATGAATCATTTAAAATGATAATTCGTATCGCTTATAAAAAAGAATGGACGAAAAAGTATATTCATTGTCTAAAGAAAAATTTTAATATATATTTTAATTGACGATGAAAATTTTTTCATTCATTAATTATTTCAAGTAATATAAATGATCTTTTAAAAAAATAAATTATTTATTTTTAGCGAAACAAATGGAATCTTGATTCATGATTTTATTTGAGGGTTGGAAACCTCATTTCACACTTCTAAAAGTGCAGTGAGTTAAATCATATGAACTTTATATGCAGAACTAGATGTTAAAATGTGAACTTTAGATCCTGAAGAGTTCGCTACATTTTCAAAAGATATGAATTACTCATCCTTCTTTTCCAAATTTCTATTTCAGCTACATTGTTACTGCACAAGGACATTAATTACAAATTACAATACAAAAATGTGTCTTCATAGAAGATTTAAATTAATGAAATCTTCCGTATGGAGAAAAACCAAATCTAATCCACTAAGCATGAAGACGAGAAGGAAAAGTCACTACATGACTATCCAGATATATGCTTCATAGAAATTTTGAGCACATTTTGTTAGCTTATACTTTTCAGAAAATAGTTGTTCAACATGGTATTGTAGCTTCGGGTGAAGGGTTTGAATCTTTGTACTCCCTCTTGTTGTCATTAAGTCTGTCACAATTGTTTGCCCTCTGGCAATTATTTGATGTGGTTGTTGCTACATTCTATGTCATTATATAAGATAGCTTAAACACCAAAGGGAGTACTAAGACATATACAACCCTGATATACAATGCTAATATGTTTCCCCATACCTCAAACTTTTGGGAGCAACAGTTGATCAACAATGACTAATTTCTAACTAGGAGGATTTGACCGTGTCAAAAAGCATGCTTAACCAAGAACAGGTTTTGCAAAAATTATTGCTTATAACATCAGCATCAGAGTTACAGACCCAAAAAAAAAAAAAAAAATCAGCGTCAGAGTTTTACGAAGTGTGAAGATTAAAAAATCACCATTAGCATGGAAACAACAATTTATAGACCGAAGTTGCTTAACCATGACAAATTTAAGCCTATGCTTTGTAACTAGAATCATTAATACCCTTTTTTCATAGGAAAAACCTGAATTGCAAAAAAAATACCTCACTCTCATTACTACGAGCATGTTAGATTTGACTTTTAACTACCTTTCAGTGCCATAACATGCTAAGACAAGCAAAAACACTCTAAAAGAAGTAATGAAATTCTGGATTTCCTCTTGTGAATAATTATAAAAGGCATTATAATAATATTGATAGAAACTTCAAGTTTAGCAGGTTATACATGGAAAGAGTCATACCTGTGGTCCTTAGCTTTGTGATGGTATCTTAGCAAGAAGCTCTTCCATGGGAGTCAGTGGAGCAGTTGTTTCAGCAATAACTTCCACCACTTTACAGTATGAAAGGCCACAGTTTTTGGCCATGACTGCCATGAGTTCTGCCACCTGAAATAGTAAATCAGAAATGCCTTTCCTACCATTGGCAATGTTGAAAATGTGTGACAACTATCCCTGAGAACATTTTCCCCCACAAGTGCTGCAAGGATGGAAATCTTTTTCATTCAAAACAGAGAATAAATATTTGCAGTATTTATTCAGAATGCAAACTGAAATGCTAGCAAAAACAGTAAATGTGACTCCTCAATTCATCATTTTTGAGGTGAAATTTTAACAAGTGCAAGACCTCATACATATACTATTAATTCAGACAGATCTGCAAAGCAGTAAGGAGCATGAGTTGAAATGAGAGAACAAACCTGATACACCTAAAAGGTGATATGAAATAGATTAAAAACAGAACATGCAATGTGTGGAACTTTGTCCTGCCACTGCCAATAAGCCTAAATCTCGTGCAAAAACAACAACAATAAATGAAGCCTCATCCCACTAAATGGGATCAACTATATGAATCTTAGATCTCATGCAAAGATGCAAAAATTTTATTCAGAATGTTGCTTGGCCCATCTGCTTCGCTCACCCAGACCAAAAGCAAACAAAATAGATCTTCCAGCAAAGTTTTCTGTATATTCAGAAAATAATATCTTTACTTTCTTTAAAGTTATATACCGTTTGGTTTTTTCCCTTCAGTAAAAAAGAAATGTCTTCAGTTTCTTGATAGCTAGAAAATCTAAAATTGCTTGCTGACTTATGCATATGCAAATAAACTTGACAACTTTACCTGAAGGTTTGAAACTTGGCCTCCAAATAAAGTATCTTCCTCTGACAGAGTAATATTATGAGTTTCTTTATAAGCATCAGTAGGCCGCTCCATCCCCCCTGGCCTCACTATCTGAATTAACACTTGTAGATTAGTATGATTATTCAAAAACTGTGTTCAACTGAAAAGTTGATTCAAGAAATACTCACAGTGTAAGGAGTACCACTGGCTATAAGTGCTTCTTCAGCTTTTCTTTTCCAGATTAACACTCCCCAGAACAAACTTAAGGGGCAAGAAAGCAGTAAATAGATTATGTTTAAATATCTTTATGAATAGAGAATAGTCTCACAAAAGAAAAAAAAAAAAAAAAAAGCCCACTTACTTCAGTATAGCCGCAGGAAATCCGACCTTGTTTGTTCCCAAAGATGAAACCATGATGAAGTGGTTAACTTTGGCCGAAGTTGCTGTCCAAACAGAGATAACACAATTTGATGGAGCCAACTTCAAGAGAATGCACATATAGAAACTACAGTTCTCTTTCATAAAGTTTAGTCAAATTCAGTTTCACCAGGTTATTTTAATGAATGTACAAGATCCAATAAAGATTTTGCAAATTGCTTCCTCAATTCTCCTGGCCAAGTCTTCATTTGTTACTCTTGTAGTTGAATGATCTTACTTTATGCAAAAACCTAACGATCTAATTGTTGCATAAGAATCCTGAGGCACTAAAGAAAATGATCTTCGGTGGCCAGGACTCAAGTGACCCCCCTTGATTTTGAAACTAATGAGCAATTATTTGGTGTATGGACTTTATCTACCTGCATCAATGAGGTTCTTTGTAGCCATATAGTCAATTCTGTATGGGCCCGTCACATCAAAAACTTCCTTTTCGCTTGCACCAATGCAGCATATAACCACAGAAGCATTGGCTAAGGCTGGCCTTATCTGATCTGGCTTCTCCAAGTCACATTCCACAACTTCAAGCTTCTCTACAGCTGGGCTAAAAACCAGAAAATAGCCGTTATTTGTTATCACAGAGTATCTTATAAACAATAATGGATTTGTACTACTCTTCTTTCGTCTGAAAATTTCCTCTTTGAATTATTTAGAAAGAAAGAAACAGAACATAAATCCCAGCTTTCCATATTTTATTTTCTTACGTTTAAACCCCTCCTTCGTGTCATCCCCCTCAAACTTCATCTGTTTGACACTCTGCAAGAAGTTTGTCATTAACTGAGTCATTATAGCAGGAAACTGGCAAGCTATGGAGAGCAAGTTCAGATCAACCAAACCTTCTACCTGCACAAGAGTTACTGCTCTTTTAGCACTTCGCATACCGGCTCTTACTCGATATCCTAATTTCAAAAGCTCCCTAAAGAAGAATCCATCCACTTGATCAAACGAAAGTAAGGTATAAAACAGTTTGCATTGGAAGTGTAAGTTCTGGAAAGCAACCTCACAGTCCGTGATCCAACTTTTCCAGTGGCACCAGTAACAAATACAAGACCCTCATCTTTCTTATCAACATCACTTGGTATTGCTTCTGTTGTTGCAAAGCTCATTCTGGTTGCACCTACGGGATTGAAGAAAATTTTAATCATAATGCAGATAGCTACATAGGATAAGCCATGATACTTCCAATGAGGTTAGTACTATTAGTTTCAGGTCTGGCCAAAAGAAAACGATAATTGCATTAGTCTTGCTTCTCCAATTTTATTAATGACTTCAATATCTAGTCCTAAAAATGATGCCCACTCTACCGCCAGTGCAATATTGTGTACAAACAAGAGACCAATACATTCAGTAATGAAACAAATAAAGAAATGTATACAGCCTGACTGGGATGCATGAAATTCAAGTCGTGATTAAGAAATGGGAGCCTCCATTTCCAATTTCATGCCCATTTAAGCATTATGCCAATTAAATTTTGGTCTCTAACTGCAATCCTACAGGCTAGAATTGAAGAATTGGCGCTCCTCATGTCACGGATCCATGATATCATCAACATGCACTGCAGAAAGACTATTCATCATTTAACCCCCTTCAGCTTTAATGCTAGGAAAGTCGCGGTTGCAGACACATTCCAATATGCTCGCTAAGCATATCTTGAACCTATCACAAAAAGTTCTTGGTGGAGCAAGTTCATCAAGACCTGCAAAAACAGGTTGTGGTTAAGTTCATCATATACTTCTTCAGTATGTGTAACATGATAATATTAGATTGAAACATAGACAATAGTGGCGGAAATACGGTTCGAGTCTTCCTCCGTCTGATTTTGCCTTTCGGGCAAAGTCCCTTCTCTGACATTGTCAAAGGGAGGCTCCTTGCTAATTTCATGATCCCAAGAACTTGCAGATGATTAGAACGGAGACTGAAGCTTGGTATCAGGATCTACGGCATCCCCTTCCATTTTAGCCTCGTCCTACGTGAAAAATAAGATTTTCTTTAGCCAGCATACTAGGACAAGAAAATGCAGCTGTCATCAAATAAATATTTTCCTCAACATTGGCTTTGCTTTTTTCACAAACAAGGGTACAACATACTCATGGCTCCTATCTGCAAGACATCAGAAGTCTATATGCTGCTGAAAGATGATGATTCAGCAGTCCATGCAGTGTAAAGTCTCCCCTTTTCTTTCTTCAAAGTTGGTTTTACTTTCCAAATTAAGTTCCTAGATGAAACACATTATGACCTTCCATATCCCTCAGACTATCCAAAAGTGCAAATCTCTAACCTTGAAATACTTACATTCAGGTGATCAAACTTCAATGTATTAATCAAATAAGCAAAATGAAAAGACAGTATTACTATAGGAAACTTAAATAAATACGCATTGTATAAAACAAGACATCTAGTTGGAAGTTCCACTTTATGTCTGTATGAACATAAATTGTAGATGAAGTCAATGTATTGATGAATATGACCAAAGAGAGGGGACCAAATGTCGCGACCTCTTTTTTTTTTCGGCACCCGCGATCGGGTACGAGCGCCTAAGGAGGCTAATGGCTCGGCTGAATTTATTTATGCCCGGACTCTCCCAAGTCCGCCAATTCACGACTTAATGGTTCAAGTTTTTAACCTGTAAATCAAATTTTAAATTGGAGTCGCCACTAATCGATTTGGGGTGGGTTGATTAGAAACCCAAGTGAAGTATCGGGAGAAATACTCACTCTTGCGCAACCAGAGAAATTAGGATCGGGGACTTGATTACACTAGTTAATCACTAATGCCCTTTCGGTACCTAATCTTGTTTAAACCCCGAGGTTTTTGGATGTTCGAGGATTTTCCATACATTTTTTTGGAGGAAAAACATTTTTTGAGTCATTTTCTAATTTTTTTGGACACAAAAGGGATTTTTGGTATTTTTTGGAAAAATACAAGTTTTTTTGGTCTTTTCTGAATTTTTTGGCTTTTTTTTTTTATTTTTGGCATTTTTTGGAAAATATGAAATATTTTTGATTTTTTTTTTTTTGAAAATAAAATATTTTTATCATTTTTATTATTTTTCGATTTTCTGGAAATTAAAACATTTTCGGTTTTCTGGAATTAAAATATTTTTTGGATATTTTTGATTTTTTTTTTTAAAAAAAATAAAATAAAATATTTATTATTTATTTATTTAAAATAATATTTTTATATTAAAATAATAAAAACTGACCCGGGTCGGATCCGCGGGTTGGGTCCGACCCGGGTCGGCGACCCAAAATGCGGACGGGCCCGCGTTATGGCCCGACTTAGATTTTTTCCTCTTTTAAAAAAAAAAAAAACAAACCTAAAAAACGGCGTCGTGGCCGGGTGTTCGGGACACCCGGCCCGACTTAGATTTTTTCCTCTTTTAAAAAAAAAAAAAAAAAAACAAACCTAAAACGGCGTCGTGGCCGGGTGTTCGTGGACACCGGCCCGACCCGACAACTGGCCCGACAGTCCGCTCCACGACCCGACTCCCCGCGAACCCTACCCGGATCCGACCCGAATCGCGACCCGACTCCCGCCGCCCCCCCGAATCTCGCGGAACCCTACCCGATTCCGAGATCCGGATCCGATTCGACGACCCGGAAATCGCAAACCCTAGGGTTCGCGAATCCGCGGCGCCGAAGGGGGAACCGAGGTGCTTGGCGGCGACGGCGACTACGACGGCGGCGACGAAGGACGACGGCGACGACAAGGTGACAACGGCGGCGGTGACTACGACGGCGACGACAACGCGTGGACGGCGACGACGGCTAGGTCAACGGAAAACGGCCTTTTTTACCTTTTCTTGAACAGAACGGCGACGGCGGGAGGACGGTTCGCGATGGTGGAGGTCGCGGCGAACAATGACGGTGACGGCGAGACTAGGCAACGACGGCGGCAACCCGGCTTCCCGATCGCCACGGCCGGCGGATCGATCACGGCAACGGCCGCGGGTGGGGAAACACGACAACAAACCCTTCGAGGCAACGGCGTCGGGACTTGGCCGAGGCGAACGGCGTTCGGCGGCAACCACAACAAAAAAAGGGAACCGGATCTGCGGCGTAGACCTCGGCCGGACCTTCCTCGGCCTCGATCTTCTCTCACTCAGGCTAGATCCGAGCCTCCACCGGCCGGATCTGACCTTCTCGAGGTCGCTTGCCGCCTGCCTTCCCGAAGTCTCTCGGTGGAGGGTGGGCTGAGCTCGCGACTCGAGCTCTCTCCCTCGCTCGCCCTTCAATCCTTCCCGATGTCTCTCAGTGAAGGATCTCCGAGCTTGCGATGCCGATCGTCGACGGAGGTGCTCCTCTATTTATAGGCGACGAAATCCGGTCGACGGAGCTTCGACCGCCGGTCCCCTTCGCGCGCCGAGCGGTTCTCCTCGGCTGAACCGGCGGCGTCCCATCCGAGCTCATCCAGCGAAGCATGCTTGGCATTGATGGCGCTCGTGATCTTATCTTCTCCGGCCGACGTCGGCCTACTCTCCTCGGCCGTAGGCCGTCCTTCGTGTGCATCGTCGTCTTCGTGCGCGTGAAGTACGAGGCGGAGAAGGAAGGTGCAAGGAAGAAGAAGAAGGAAGAAGAAGGAAGTGAGGGGCCGGGCCGAGAAGAAAAGAAAAGCGGGCTTGGGCCGGCGAGAGGGAGAAAAAGAGGGGGGCTGCCAATTTTTGTTTTTTTTTTTCTTGTTTTTATTGTTTTTTCGGTTTTTTGTTATTTGCTTATTATTTCGAAAAAGACAAAATAAATAAAAACTTTATTAATAAACATAATAAAAAATTAAAGGTGTTAGGTGTCACAATTTGCCCCTCTTTGAAGGTGAGTTGCAGAGGTTGCATTCAAAGACAAACCGATGCCTCAATTTTATCCATGCATGCGTAGCAAATTATACTTTATTTGGGACCTATTATTCTATGCGGAAAAAAGAGCAATATAACTTTACATATACTAAGACAGATAAGAAGATACCCATGTAGTTACTTACCGGGAGTGAGTGAGATAGGGTGTAAACCCCGAGTTTGGCAAGTATCAAGGTGTCATCTTACCTGGTAATATGAGGAGGTTGCTTTTCCGGGACCCGAACCTTTCTTCGGTCGCCTGTTAGAGTAATAAGTTGTTTGTCTAGGACCCGAACCTTTCTTCGGTCGCCTTGACGGGGAATTGCTTTTCCAGGACCCGAACCTTTCTTCGGTCACCTGTTAGAGCAATAAGCTGGTTTGTCTAGGACCCGAACCTTTCTTCGGTCGCCTTGACGGGAATTGCTTTTCGGGACCCGAACCTTTCTTCGGTCGCTGTTAGAGCAATAAGTTGGTTTGTCTAGGACCCGAACCTTTCTTCGGTCGCCTTGACGGGAATTGCTTTTCCAAGACCCGAACCTTTCTTCGGTCGCTTTGTTAGAGCAATAAGTTGGTTTGTCTAGGACCGAACCTTTCTTCGGTCGCCTTGACGGGGAATGCGCCGACCTTTCTCAGGGCATATGTTTGTTGGGAGATAGTACTTGGATGATCACAAGTACAAACTCTTGGAGGATACTTGGATGATCACAAGTATCGAAGGGGTACCTGGATGATCACGTTGATACAAACTCTTTGGGGATACCTTGGATGATCACAAGTATTGAAGGGGTACCTGGACAATCACAGGTACAAACTCTTGGGGATACTTGGATGATCACAAGTATCGAAGGGGTACCTGGACGATCACAGGTACAAACTCTTGGGGGATACCTGGATGATCACAAGTATCGAAGGAGTACCTTGGATATTTGTGAAGGTGTCCCACCTTCCGGCAATTGGGAAATATCGAGGGCATACCGGGATATTTGTGAAGGTCTCTCACCTCACGGTAGTGGGAATATCGAGGGCGTGCCCCGCATATTCGTGAAAGTCTCCCACCTCCTGGTAATGGGAATATCGAGGACGTACCTGGGATATTCGTGAAGGTCTCTCACCTCCTGGTATGGGGAATATCGAGGACGTGCTCCGAATATTCATAAAGGTCTCTCACCTCCTGGTAATTGGGAATATCGAGGACGTGCCCCGAATATTCATGAAAGTCTCTCACCTCCCGGTAAGGGGAATATCGAGGACGTGCCCCGAATATTCATGAAGGTCTCTCACCTCGAGATATTCGGTAATTGGGAATATCGAGGACGCACCCGAGATATTCGTGAAGGTCTCTCACCTCCGGTAATTGGGAATATCGAGGACGTGCACAGGATATTCGTGAAGGTCTCTCACCTCTTGGTAATGGGAATATCGAGGACGTGCCTCGCATATTCGTGAAGGTCTCCCACCTCCTGGTAATGGGAATATCGAGGACGCACACGGGATATTCGTTAAGGTCTCTCACCTCCTGGTATGGGGAATATCGAGGACGTGCCCCGAATATTCATGAAGGTCTCTCACCTCCTGGTAATTGGGAATATCGAGGACGTGCCCCGAATATTCATGAAGGTCTCTCACCTCCTGGTAATTGGGAATATCGAGGACGTGCCCCGAATATTCGTGAAGGTCTCTCACCTCCTAGTAATTGGGAATATCGAGGACGTGCCTCGCATACTCGTGAAGGTCTCTCACCTCCTGGTAAAGGGGAATATCGAGAACGTACCTGGGATATTCATGAAGGTCTCTCACCTCCTGGTAAATGGGAATATCGAGGACGTACCTCGCATATTCGTGAAGGTCTCCACCTCCGGCAACATAAACTTGAATGTAGCACAAGGCTTACCTGGATGGCCGAAGGCACTCAAAGGGCTGGAACACTGGGTAGCCGCAGTGTACAAAATCTTTGGAATACTTGGATAAACACAAGTATTTGATGATATGATCGGGACCATTCGGCTGGTCCAAGTGTAAGAAAACATACCTGGATAACCACGGGCGCACAACGCGATGGAATACTTGAATGGCTACTAGTATTCAATGATACAATTTTGAGGACAACTCGGACATGTCGAGTGTCACGGAAATGGAGTACCTAGACAATGAAAGGCACTCAAAGGTAATTGGATACTTGGTCAATTGTAGGCATCCTGGCTATGAAGACAACTCAAACAAGTCGAGTGTCAAGAAAAAGGAGTATCCGAACGGTGGCCGGTACTCAAAGACAATATGGATACCTAGACAGCAGTAGGTATTCAACGATAAAGGGATACTTGGTCAGTCACAAGTATCAATACTCTAGGGACAACTCGAACAGGTCGAGTGTCAGGAAAATGGAGTATCCGAACGGTGGCCGGTACTCAAAGACAATAGGGATACCTAGACAGCAGTAGGTATTCAACGATAAAGGGATACTTGATCAGTCACAAGTATTAATACTCTAAAGACAACTCAAACAGGTCGAGTGTCAACAGGGGGAGCACCTGAGTAACGGTAGGCACTCAAAAACAGGGGGGTACCCGGCAAGTGGTGGGTAGTCAAAGACAAGGGGATACTTAGACAAGTTGCAAGCACCTAAACTCAAGGGACGACTCGAACAAGTCGAGTGTGAAGAAGAGAGTACCGGACAAGTGGTAAGTACCTTAAGATAAATGGGGATAGGGATATGCTTACCGGCAATATCTACGATCTTTGAGAGTATGTCTGCTATTTGCACAATATGCACACATGATTGTATATGCTGTAAATTCATGAGTTTAAATGTGATTTATGCATGACAATTTTGTCAGTTTTGCATCATCTGAGTTCCACTGGGGAAGATTTTGAAAGACAACCTTTATTTGGAATATAGATGTCTTGAGCATGCCAAATGAGGGACTTTCAGTCTGAAAGGACTTTTCGCTCACTCTCATAGAAAAGGCTATCCTGACCATTGATGCAGGATTCATAAGGACCACACTATCTTACTGTCATCATGTCAGCAGAGGTCTGAGTATTCTCGCAAACAGTACGACTTTACCAATGTGAGAGGTCTCTGTTGAAACTGTGATGAAGTCTTGGTCAGCGGCTCATCGAAGGGGACCATCAAGGTCAAGGCTTATGAATGGAGTGCCGCACGATTGTCTCCGGGCTTGGAAGTCAAGAATCCTGCGAAAAGAGATAGAGTAATCTTGCTCGTACTTCTTCGAGCGATGTTTATAGACATAAGAAATCCTACGTTAATTGAAGTGCCCTAGTCTCGAAGAGACTTTTACAACGGGATGTAACGTAGACTTGGCTCACATGTAAGAGGGTGAGATTTGGTGATTGTCTTGGCATTTGTCACTAGTCTTTCTTCTCAATGTCAGATGGAGGTTCTATCAATTGAATCACAACAACAACTTTTTCTTGGCTGTATTTTTGATTGGGGGGCATTGACCTTGCTTTTACCAGGCACACTGCTTTTTCATGCCCCTATTTTTTATTCTAGTTCTTCTTTTATGGGCATTGACCTTGCTTTTACCAGGTACACTTTGCTTTTCTATGCCATGTTTTTTTTTTCATTCTTGTCGTTAGAGGAACTAGCCTAGGCAAGTTCAATTACGACATTGTTGTTAGACTCTTGAGTCTTCATCTTCGACTAGCGCTCTAGGCTATCTTTGCTTAAATGGCAGTAACTTCCGTTTTGCCTCCATGTGATGGTGAAATTACAGACTCAATTGGGTTGTACAATGAATACAAGTGCAGAAAGAATTGCTCTTCGTCATTCTGGGGCACTTAAATTAACGCAAGTGTTCATATGCAATAAAGACACCCGAAGATTGATGCAAGTGCGAGCAAGAAAATTTCTATCTCTCTTCTCACCTTGTGATGCTACTTTGCCTCCGATCTGCCCCAGTGTGGGGTGGTTTTTGACAGGGGTATAGGAGAAACTTCACCAGTGTAAGGAGCTCAAAGGGGTGAGCAATGAAATGCCTCTCACTGTTTTGGTTATCGTACCATTCGCGAGAGAACTCTTTACCCTACAGTCATGGAATCTTCTGCACTCATCTCACAAGTGTATAGATGGGGGGATTGTGTGTAGGATATGGCTTGCCTTTCATCATTCTGACGCGCCTCATCCAGCATGCTCAATTAATCTTGTATTCTTCACTTAGCTGTCTATTCTAATAATCCTCAGTGGAATCAGTGACTTAGACAGACAAAATCATCATGCAAAAATTCATCCGGAAATGACATGCAACATTTTGAATATGATGGAGTTTGAACTCTTCAAAACAAGTGAATGGTTTTGACTCAAAAAAGTCCCTATTGACAACTTTAGGGGCTAACATAATGGTGTTTCCAAATATGTTATATTTTGAACATCAAAAGGGTTATTTGCAAATGGGTGTCGATGGTTGTCCTTATTAAGTAGGGACATGACATAAGAAGGATCAGCCAGGGTTGGGGATCTGATCATGGATTTGATGGGCCTTTCTGCTTTTGCCCCTGCAGAAGAGAAGATGTACAAGTAGATCAATTAGTCTGGCCAAAATCCAATGTGAGTTGAGGCCTGAAGGATTTCTGTCATTTGCTTTGGCAATTACTCAGGACGCCATTTCGCTTAGGAGAGTTTGTCATGCCTCTCATTGATTTATTATCTTTGTTTTTGACAGTCAGGTAATCCTGCAACAAACAAGACATGCTTCTCATTGATTTGTTATCCTTGCTTTTGGTCGGGTGATCCCGCAACAAACAAGAGGGAATGTGTTAGTCATGAACTCTTTTAAGAGTCGAATAATTGGAAGCGATACAACTTTACCCTTCCTTTGGTTTGCGAGACGATTGGGTGATCCTGAAGTGAGAGGGGGACACGAAGTCCTATGTCCCTTGCTTCGTTAGGTCGATTATTCTACGAATTGGCTCCTGGATGACGCGTCCTTTTACACGAAGCCGGAGTGAATTTGATGCGGGTCATTTCCACGAACCTCATTTGGCCAATATTGACCATCAAGTTTGCTTTTTGATTCCCAATGTTTCTGTCAATAGGGAAAATACGTCAAAAGCGAGTTCGGATAGTGGGAGTAATGGAAACGATACCGAATTACCCTTCTTTGGTTTGCGAGATGATTGGATGGACTTGAAGTGCAAGTGGGACACGAAGTCCTATGTCTTTTGCTTCGTTAGGTCACCTGTTCTCTCGTAATTTGCAAGTGCAAGGGAAGCAAAATTTTTTTATTATTTTTTTACCAAGCGGCTAACTGCCGCGTCGGGGATTCGAACCCCGACTTCGGACCTTTTGCTTCTTCCGGATACCACTCGGCTAGGGGCGCCGACGGTGTCCGTAGGGCGCTGCCCTTTTTTATTCAACCGAACCGACTCCTGGACGACACGTCCCTTCATACCAAGTTAGGTAAATCGATACAGGTCATTTGATTTGTCCAAATTAATCATTAAGCTTGCTTCTTGAATCATATGCTTCCTGTCAATAGAAGAAAATATGTCAAAAGTGAGTTCGGACAACGAGAGTATTGGAAACGATACCAAATTACTCTTCTCTAAAGTTTGTATTTGCTGACTCCTAGGGATATCGAATGTCGATGACAGCCTTTTCGTCTTGGCATAATTTGACATTTCTTTCGATTGGCCTTCCTCACTCATGGCCATGTATGTATGATTGATGGTTTGTCGATTTATCTTCAACGCCTTCCTTCTGCGGAATTTTTCTTCTGTTTTTGACTATATGGCCATTGGGCAAAGTCATGTACCTCAAGCTTCTATGGAATCGAGATGGACAATCAAAATCTCAAATTCTCTTATGGCAATTACTTCTTGGGAGAGCATGCGTGGAGTGAAGCTTCTAAATTCCAAAGTCATTGTCCGGGGTGTGGGGCTATAGATCGCCTTGATTTGTCTAGATTTTCTCCCGTTGACAAGTAATCACTCAAAAGGAAGAGGAGGAACTCCTTCCTTATGTTGAAGTTGATCTTTGTAACATCTAGCCGTTTGGGCGTGTCGTGCGACAAGATGGTCCTTTGGCTTAGGATGGAGCTGGGCAAGAGTGAGGCATGTCATGGATGCTTTGATCTCAACTCTATGCATGTACCTATTACGTTTCATCTTTTGCATCCTGTAAATAGAAGAGAGAGGACATTATTTCCAAATTATATTCAGAGAATAAGACTTACCCTCTTTTAGTGTAGGATGATTCTTTCTATTTGCCCCTGTTTTCTTGGCATGGTGTCTTTGAATTTGGCGAGTTTGCCTGATGCGCTTGCTTCAAATGCCCCATGTCACACTAAGTCAAAGGGGATGGGAATGATCTTCTGAGACATGAAGCGAATGAGTCAGAAAGACAAACACGGTTAAATTTATCATCTTGTTTTAACAAAAGCTTTTGGGTGATGAAATATTTTTTATTTTCAAAATACATCTTTGGGGGAGAAAAAGCATGAGGAAGCCCAGCCCTCAGTATTCTCCTTGGATGATATTTTCTTTTCATGGTTGGATAACATCACTGGGCCGGTTTGGAGTACCGCCTCATGCTCTTAAAACAAAACATTAGAACTATACATTAGATTACTGAAATGGAAAATACAACAGTAGCACACTAGACAGGATAAGAAACATGAAATTATAAAAACAAGCAACACCCTTGAAAACTCCTATGAAAAGGAGCACTTTGATAGTGCTGGTTAAGCGCCTTTGAGTTCCTCGCCTCCGAGACTCGAAGTATTCGCATGAGAGGACCACTTCATTAAAGCTACGGAAATGCAACCCATGCAACCAACAGTGATGCTTGCGGGGTAAAGCTCCTATGAATAGTTTTATCATTTCTTCTTCGGCCAACTGAGGGTAGGTTTTCATCATAAAAGCTTCCCACCTCCTTGCATATGCTCGAAAATCCTCCATTGGTCTTCTTCTAAAGTGAACCAAGCTCTCGCAAGACAGTTCGGCTCCAATCGGTGCGGGATGCGATGCGAGGAATGTGGAAGACAGCTCATTCCAATCCCTCATGAGGCTAATATCTGCTTTGTGACGAACCATTGCAATGCAGACCCGTAAGACTTTCTTGGAAGGCTCGAGTTGTGAATGACATCGGGCCATAGTACCGATTCATTTCAGCATGGAGAGGCTTGCAAGTGGGCCACGGGACAAGTCGTGCCGTTATACTTGGAAATTGGGTATCCACATTTCTATGGGGGTCATGATCCTACCGAGGGCAAGACAAGCTTGGTATGTCTTGATTAAGCCCTTTGGTTTTCCCATTGCATATCCGTTGTAGTGGTGAATTTTTCTGTTTCAGGGAAGTTGGATTCTACCGAGATTACCCCATTGCTTTCTTCTTGGTCAAAATTTCCGAATGAGGATAAAGTATTGAAGCTATCCTCATGGTCAGAGGACAAGCTTAGTACTTCGTTGGGATCGTAGCGGATAAAGACGTATGCTTCCTCTTTCGACGGACCTTCATCCCCGGATGAGAGTATGAAACAGGTTATACGATGAATCGTCGGTTTCATTGTCGAAATAATTTGGAAGTCCTTGGGATTGTATTCTAGGGCCGGGAAGTCTTCGGGGGTTGTACTCTAGATGATGGTGGCCTTCAAAGCTGTATTCTTGGGAATGCTCGAAGCTTTGGTGCGGTGGCTCGTTGGCGAGATGCTACATTGATCTCGCTTAGGCTTTCTTTTCTTGGGTTTTGGTCCGGACCTTTTGAGTAAGGCCCTTCGTTTTGCTAACTTGATTCTGTCAAGGGAAGTGAGAGACATTAGAGTTTCTTTGTCGATTCACTTTCCGGGTTGATAGGGGTTGGTATTCTTTGGACCCTAGCTCTTGGAGTAAGCTTGGGGAGTTGTCCGGTTGTGCCCCACTCTTGAATAGACTCGTGTCTTTGACCTCGTACAAAGGCTCCTTGCCTTTCCTAGTGGGAAATTTTCCAGCAACAGGATGTTGCTCAACTGCCCATTTATCATGCAAGGCTTTATTGACACGCTTCTCTCCTATCTCAGCAACTAACGGCTCCTCGTGCTCCGCGATCATTGGCTCTTCGTAGGGCAAGGTGATGTCAGGGGTGATGTCAATATCGTATTCTTGATGGAAAACATGAATTAATTCCCTCCAGGTTTTAAGGGGACTAATCTTCCTAACAATGTACCATCGCAAGCGGGGCCGGCCAAGTTCGATTGGTACGATTGAATCATCCTTCGGACCGGTAGGCCTGCAAGTAGGTCTCGGGCGGGAGGTATCAGCATACCTTTCGCATTCGGGTACTTTGAGCTTTCGGGGATTTCAATGACGGCATAATTGGAAAGGTCCATGGGATTCCGCCCCGTGGTGGTTTAACTTTTTCATGATCCTTTCAAATTGTCCATAGTCGGCTATTTTCGGCAACTTTGCGGGCGTCATGACGGTGTTTGAGGCAACTATAGAGTTGGGCTCGGCTTGAGTGGATTTCATTTGTCTCGAGAGTTGTTGAAGGACAATGGACACATCTGTCCTACGCCGTCTTCAATGTTAATGAGACGATTTTGTACATCATTTTGATCGGGTCCTATTGCATGAGGCCAATCACGGGCGATTGGTGGCCGGCGATTCATAATTACCTGTTTGTAGTGAAAACAATGAATGAGCACGAAAGTAAACAAAGATTGACCCATGGCAATGGTCTAACGCTTTTTTATTCATCAAAAGAGGATTTTATAGACCGAGACTTCTAACATTTAGAACTTGAAATTGAAATGACAAAATAAAATACTAGATATTAAACAAAAGTCCTTGAACAATGGGACAAAACTTTCACACTATTAACACTAAGGGGCACATGATTCCCAATTTATATGCAATGGGGAGCCTTGCTCTTGCGAGGATGCCTGCTTCCTTGGGCTGGCTCTGAGGTGTGCATCCAGTCCATTCCCAAATCCCTCTCCATGAGCTCTGCTTGCTCGTGTTGGCTACCCTCTCTGATTGAGTGAGGGACTGATGGCTTCCATTTTGTCGGGATACGATGGTTGTGGATGTAGGACATGGAGGCGTGGTGGGCTTTTTCGTCTCCCTCAAGCCCTTCAGGTATCACAATCCTTTTGCGATGGCACTTGTCCCAAGTTTCCTCAGCAGTAGAAATTTCGAATTCATAGTCACGGCTTGTGTTGAAAAGAACCTGGAGGGACCATCATCTTGAAAGGCGGTGGGATCTCCGAAGGGCTCCATATTGTCGGGCTACCCGATATGGGTAGTAGGGAATGGCGCCGGTGAGACCGAGCAACGGAATTGGGCGGGTGCGCATGTAAGCAAAGCGGGCCCTCTTTTCATGGAACCAACCAGCACACCATTGGAATGCCTCAGGAGCTGGGTTTCTTAGGAAGCTTACCCAATTTAAACAGCTTTGATTGGGAATGTATGGTCCTAAAACCATAAATTTTTGTAATGGATTTTCAAAAGCATTTGTTTCAGGTGATCGCATGAAGTCTCGAAATTCGCTTAGGTGAGAAAAGAACCAGACTTGTAAAATTTCAGGAGAGGCTCGCATGATTTTCTCCGAGTTGTCTTTAAAACGATTAAAAGACAAGAATGTTTCAGTTAAAATCATGTTGACATAATTTCCCCCTCTTAAGATCTGATCAACTATCCATGCCATCTTGGGAGTTATGGCATTTCTTTGATGGGGGAAGATGATGAGTCCGAAAAAGGCTAGGAGGAAAATCTCACTTTTCTGGGTCATAGGCTGATTTTGGAAACAAGCATTTATAAATTCTAGTGGGCAGGTATTATGGTTGCCTTCAAGAATTTGTCTCATGACATGGATTTCGGTTCCTAAAAGTCGTGCTAACTGCGCCATGGGAAGGCGCCTATCGATGGCTTGACAAGCTTTTTCTCAAGAGGCATTCCGGTGATGATTTGTATTCTTCCGGGGTTGGGGTTAGCTCAAACCTACCGAATATAAAAGTAATTGTCTTTGGGCACCAAAAATGTGCCATGGCTTGTATGACTTCGGGATGAACAGTGATTTGGATCAACGATAGGAGATGACCAATTTTGGCCTTCACGCGCTCTTGGGCAACCGATCTAATTGGCCCCACCATCCGAAGAGCTCCGCCTTGGGAGCGGGAATGAACTGGATATCGTCTTTCCCCATCGCACATAAACCGGGACTTGAAAAGCTTATCCTAAATTGCCATGGGTCAAATAAAAAGACCGAGTAAAAGTAAAGAAATCATTTTGCTTTTAAATAAAGTGGCAAGCACAAAGACATACAGATGGGACGTGTGGCTCGATTTCTAACTCAGAAGGCTTGGTGAGATTAAAAGGATATCCGCCCGTCGCAGTCTCGCGTTAGCAGCATACCCTCCTAACCTCGGCTAAGAAATTCGGGGAAAAGAAAGGCAACCTCTACATCGCAGTCTCGCGTTCGAGGTCGTATCTTTCTTAACACCATCCTAGAAATCCTATGGCGGCCCAGGTCCGGCGGCTGGGTTGTGTGTGCCATGTGTAGTGCTAAAAAAAGTAAAGCATGCAATAATTTATAATCACAAAACATTTTATTTTGACAGAATAAAAAAACTTTAAGCTATTACCCTACACAAAAGAAAAAAAACCCAAGTCAGCAAAGCGTTTAAACAAAGATAAAATGGCCTAAGTCCTCAAAGTCCCCAGCGGAGTCGCCAAGCTGTCGCGACCTCTTTTTTTTTCGGCACCCGCGATCGGGTACGAGCGCCTAAGGAGGCTAATGGCTCGGCTGAATTTATTTATGCCCGGACTCTCCCAAGTCCGCCAATTCACGACTTAATGGTTCAAGTTTTTAACCTGTAAATCAAATTTTAAATTGGAGTCGCCACTAATCGATTTGGGGTGGGTTGATTAGAAACCCAAGTGAAGTATCGGGAGAAATACTCTCACTCGCAAACTAGAGAAATTAGGATCGGGGACTTGATTACACTAGTTAATCACTAATGCCCTTTCGGTACCTAATCTTGTTTAAACCCTGAGGTTTTTTGGATGTTCGAGGGATTTTCCATACATTTTTTTTGGAGGAAAAACATTTTTTGAGTCATTTTCTAATTTTTTTGGACACAAAAGGGATTTTTGGTATTTTTTGGAAAAATACAAGTTTTTTTGGTCTTTTCTGAATTTTTTGGCTTTTTTTTTATTTTTGGCATTTTTTGGAAAATATGAAATATTTTTGATTTTTTTATTTTTTTTTTTTGAAAATAAAATATTTTTATCATTTTTTATTATTTTTCGATTTTCTGGAAATTAAAACATTTTCGGTTTTCTGGAATTAAAATATTTTTTGGATATTTTTGATTTTTTTAAAAAAAATAAAATAAAATATTTATTATTTATTTATTTAAAATAATATTTTTATATTAAAATAATAAAAACTGACCCGGGTCGGATCCGCGGGTTGGGTCCGACCCGGTCGGCGACCCAAAATGCGGACGGGCCCGCGTTGCGGGCCCGACTTAGATTTTTTCCTCTTTTAAAAAAAAAAAAAAAAACAAACCTAAAACGGCGTCGTGGCCGGGTGTTCGGGACACCGGCCCGACCCGACAACTGGCCCGACAGTCCGCTCCACGACCCGACTCCCCGCGAACCCTACCCGGATCCGACCCGATCGCGACCCGACTCCCGCCGCCCCGAATCTCGCGGAACCCTACCCGATTCCGAGACCCGGATCCGATTCGACGACCCGGAAATCGCAAACCCTAGGGTTCGCGAATCCGCGGCGCCCGGGGGGGAACCGAGGTGCTTGGCGGCGACGGCGACTACGACGGCGACGACGAAGGTGACAACGGCGGCGGTGACTACGACGGCGACGACAACGGTGACGGCGACGACGGCTAGGTCAACGGAAAACGGCCTTTTTTTACCTTTTCTTGAACGAGAACGGCGACGGCGGGAGGACGGTTCGCGATGGTGGAGGTCGCGGCGAACAATGACGGTGACGGCGAGACTAGGCAACGACGGCGGCAACCCGGCTTCCCGATCGCCACGGCCGGCGGATCGATCACGGCAACGGCTTCGCGGGTGGGGAAACACGACAACAAACCCTTCGAGGCAACGGCGTCGGGACTTGGCCGAGGCGAACGGCGTTCGGCGGCAACCACAACAGCAAAAAAAGGGAACCAGATCTGCGGCGTAGACCTCGGCCGGACCTTCCTCGGCCTCGATCTTCTCTCACTCAGGCCAGATCCGAGCCTCCACCGGCCGGATCTGACCTTCTCGAGGTCGCTTGCCGCCTGCCTTCCCGAAGTCTCTCGGTGGAGGGTGGGCTGAGCTCGCGACTCGAGCTCTCTCCCTCGCTCGCCCTTCAATCCTTCCCGATGTCTCTCAGTGAAGGATCTCCGAGCTTGCGATGCCGATCGTCGACGGAGGTGCTCCTCTATTTATAGGCGACGAAATCCGGTCGACGGAGCTTCGACCGCCGGTCCCCTTCGCGCGCCGAGCGGTTCTCCTCGGCTGAACCGGCGTCCCATCCGAGCTCATCCAGCGAAGCATGCTTGGCATTGATGGCGCTCGTGATCTTATCTTCTCCGGCCGACGTCGGCCTACTCTCCCTCGGCCGTAGGCCGTCCTTCGTGTGCATCGTCGTCTTCGTGCGCGTGAAGTACGAGGCGGAGAAGGAAGGTGCAAGGAAGAAGAAGAAGAAGAAGAAGGAGGAAGTGAGAAGAAGAAAAGGGGCCGGCTGCCAATTTTTGTTTTTTTTCTTGTTTTTATTGTTTTTTCGGTTTTTTGTTATTTGCTTATTATTTCGAAAAAGACAAAATAAATAAAAACTTTATTAATAAACATAATAAAAATTGAGGTGTCAACACCAAAGAAAATGGAAAGTAAAGCGCAATGAAGAAAAGAAAAGGGCAAATTTGAGAGGCATTTGCAAGTGGGACTTGTTGAAAGCGAGAGGGGAGAAAAGATGAACAAACGGTGAAGGGGGCTAAAATTTTCCATTTGCAACTATAATTTTTGTTTGCAAGGATTTTTTTCTTGTTTTTATTGTTTTTTTCGGTTTTTTGTTATTTGTTTTGATCCTACCTCACTTATTTCCGAAAAAGACAAAATAAATAAAAACTTTATTAATAAATGTCCATAATAATCGTATTTTTTTTTTTTTTTTAAATTGAACAAAACCATCCGTCGGACTAGCGAAGGGCTACAGCCGACGCCAAGCCAGATCTGGCGCCATAGGACCACCGCCCACAGCTCACCGGCCACCGCCCCCACCCGCGACCTAGTGGGCTATGAGCGGCAACCGTGCGGTGACTGTGGCACCCCGAAGCGCCCAAGGTCACCACATCTTACCAAAGAAGTACCTAAATTCCTAGGCATTTTTTTTTAAACGGTCCCAGCGCATCTTATTTGCGGAAGCATAATCAAGTTCTACTAATTCTCCCTCCAACAACCATGATACAAATGCACACCACTAAATATCATAAGAAAAGATAAAACCAAGACACTTTTATTTACATATTTTCATGATGGATTTTCTTGGGTCGGTACAACAAAAGAAAGACCAAGACTTTTAGCTACACTTGGCCATAACCCCAAAAAAAGACACTCGACCCACTATGTCTATCTTGCAAAATCCCCTATCAACTAGTGTCGGCTATCATCCCAAAAAGTTGCAGCTCCTACTCTTCACGAACGGGCCGTCACACCCATCCCGGTGTGTAGGCGATGGCGGCGGCAACATCCCTCGCATCACTCCATCTCAACGAACGTGAATAGATATGAACTCCTGAATGACAGGGCCCTCAACTAGGCCCACATCATACATCACTAACGTGCGAACTCGAATAAACGTCAAACCAGGGATGGTGGGATAGTCAATCTCCACACACTCGACCTCTACATTCGAAGAAAGGCCGTAAAAGACGCCCCACGTGATAGCAGGGAGCGGCATCTTTCTAATTTGAAATGTTGGTCCCCGAAGGGGTGAGTACAATCACTCAGCAGGTGAATGACCCAATAAACCACTCAATGCATCATACAATACAATCATCACAATCATAGCATAACACATGTCATTCAAGCATCCATGCACAATTTACCTTGATATCATGCAAATGTCATCATATCGCATGTACATGCATCCTCATATAATCATCACCATCATGTCATACACTTACCATCATCATGTCACATGTACCATCATGCCATAGGTACACATACCTCCATGCACTCACCATCATCATATCACATGTACCATCATGCCATAGGTGCACATACATCCATGCACTCACCATCATCATGCATCCATGCACTCATCGTCATCATATCACATGTACCATCATGCCATAGGTGCACATACATCCATGCACTCACCATCATCATGCATACATGTACTATCATGCATAATTCAATTTCAATTTCCCAATTTCAATCTTTCATTTTATGCCGCCACATTTATCTTTCCCGGGACCAATGTTTGCATCCCACATTTATCACTCGCACCCAATCCTGGAATCGCGAGAACCCTCCGGCACAAACCTCCGGGCATCCGGCACAATACTTGCCAGGCATCTTGCACCCCAACTGGCATCGTGAGGCATCCCCCGCATAATACCTGCTAGGCTTCCGGCTCCCCACGCTCTGGGCATCTCGAAACTCCCGAGGACCCTCCAGCATCCAGCCATTTAAGGCCACCGGGCAACCGGCCTTTACCCTTCTAGCTAGGCATCTCGACACTCCCGGGGCATCGTTGGCTCACACCTCCGACGGCCTTCTCACTTATCTTAGTTCACATCTTCAATTATAACTCAATTTTAACATGGCATATGATGTGATGGCAAACAAGATCATTTTCATCATTTGATTCATATATGCATTTCCAATCATCATCATACATGCAGCAAGACACAATCATCCATGACAATACAATTCATGGGGTCCATACAACTTAGAAAAATCCATACATCATGACTTTTGAGATTTAGCAAATTCCAGTTTGCACAATTTCGGAAAACATGTAAATTAAATACCCATATGATCTTCAAAAATCATGAAATCAAGACACGTGATAGACAAGACAAAAAGATAGCAATTCCATGAAGAACACATGCCCAAAAGAGTTTCACACAAGAAGATATAGTTCACACAATACAGCATGTAAATTCGGATAAGATCAGATTGCGCAGTTCTTGAAATATTTCGATTAAATACCCGAATGACCTCCAAAAGTTATGAAATTTTACCAGGTTATAGTCAAGACCATAAGGTAGATTTTTCCTGAAGACATTTATCGGCTAGATTCGTCCTAGATAATTTACTATGGCCGGACGAAGCTACTGTTCCTAGTACCGAACAGTCCAGTTTAGTTGTCTCCGAAAAATCGAGGTTTCGCCTACTTATCCTCCTTCGTTTCCTCTGAAATTTTGATATGTTGTGCCTCAAGAAGTACACTACAACTTTTATCAAGGGATCTAGGTGAGATTCTCCAAGGATAGTCACCATTTAGTCCACGAAGTCTCGGGAGTTCAGTACCATACTTCCAGATCTACTGTCTTCAAAAGGAAATCGTTTCACTAGGCTAAACTTACTCGTTTTACCTCAAATTTGAGTATGTTAATAATTAGGATGTTGGATCTACAACTTTTGTGAAGAAGTCGAAGTGAAATTATTAGTAAAAAGTGACATGCAGTACACAAAACCATCAAGAGGTCGACGAAACAGTTTCGGATCTAGCCTTTTCGTAGAGGATGGGTTTCACCCCTTAAAACTCAGCCATTTTGTCTCAAATTTTAGTATGTTATACTATGAGATGTTTTCTACAACTTTCACGAAGAAGTCGAAGCCAAAATCTAACTCAAAACCCGCATGAAAGCCTTCACAACGTTCGGGGTCAAGCGGCATGCACGAAAACAGAATACATTTTCAAGAACAACACACTCTAGCTTCGGTTTTTGCCTACCCTAAACATCCGAGATCTATCACCAAACAATCACACATGCAAGACACACATGCAAGAGCAGAATATGGATCCCAACTTGCCTCCAAAATCAAGCGAACAACAGCACACGGATGGTGACGAACGGGCGGACGGACGGCGACGGCGGCGAGCGGCTCCTTCCTCCTCTCTCTCGGTTCCTCTCTCTCTCTCTCTCTCTCACTTGGACGACAGCCCCTTCAACCGGCCTCTCCCTCTCTTTTATTTCCCCACAAAGCCATCATTGGCAATCATGAGAAGCCTCCCCCAATGGCCAATGCATGGAGTCTTCTTTTTGCCACTTGGCAAGACACATGCAAGATGGGCTTGGGAAGAAGTGGGCCGGCCTCTCCCCCTCTCCTTGGTTGATGGCAGCCCTATCCATGGGCTTCATGGGCCGGCAACAGCTCCTCTTCTTGGGCTTCGCGGCTAGGCCCAAATGGCTGAAAATAAGGTGAGGTCATGGGCTGGTTTTAAGCAATTTCTTTGGCCCCTATCTCATCCTATTAATTTACCTAATCCTTAATTATATAAACTCCTAATTGAAATTCATAAATCACAAAACTCTGCGACCTATCTTAATAAATTCCAAATCCATAATCCTTCATGGCCAAAATAGATTTTTTTTTTTTTTTTTACAAATAATTATTCACCATAGGCTTGGCCAAAGTCTTAATGCAAGATATTAATTTGAACACCCCTAATGACTGGCAAGGAATTTTTTTGTTAGGATGCCACAACGACTATCTATGATCGTGCAATGGTCGTGCGACGGTTGTGCGACATTCCTGTGATAGTCATGCGACGGTCGTGCGGCATTCGTGCGATGGTCGTGCGGCGACGGGCAGTAGTCCGTGAGCAAGAAGAAAAAAAAAATTATAAAGTTTTACCAAACGCATTTCTATTCTTTTTCAATTCCTAGAATAGAAATTTTGTATAATTACAAAACACCTTATTTTACTAAGAAATTGATCCCGAAGTAGAAATAGAAAAAAACAATTTTTGAAAAGAAATAGTTCCCCGGTATAGAAACCCTTCGTAATGGGCTTTGACGGGTATAATATATGTATATATATATATATTCTTCTTCTTTTTTGGAAAATTGAACAAATGCAGCGCGAGATTGAACAAGTAAATAGACTAAACTCGTTGGAAGCTCGAGCGACTCTGTAATCTCATCACACCTTGTTAAGTCAAGTGTTAAGAGGCAAGAAAGCATGTTAATTGTTCTCGGAACTCGACAGATTTTGGTAGAACATAAATCTAGGATACTTAGAGAGGAAAGATGTCCTATCTCATCAAGAATATCGCCTTCCAACTCCTTGTGACAACCAAGATAAAGCTCCTCTAGTTTCTCCCATTTTCTTTCTTCAAAGTCGGTTTTACTTTCCAAATTAAGTTCCTGTATGAAACACATTATGACCTTCCATATCCCTCAGACTGTCCAGAAGTGCAAATCTCTAACCTTAAATTTCTTACATTTAGGTGATCAAACTTCAATGAATTAATGAAATAAGCAAAATGAAAAGACAGTATTACTACAGGAAATTTAAATAAATACACATTGTATGAAACAAGACATCTAGTTGGAAGTTCCACTTTATGTCTGTATGAACAGAAATTGTAGATGAAGTCAATGGATTGAGGAATAAGACCAAAGAGAGGGGACCAAAGAAAATGGAAAGTAAAGCGCAATGCCAATGCCTGTATCAAATAACTCCTCTCATATGGCGACTTTTGGTTTGTTAAGGTAGCACAAATTTGAGAATCCTAGACATTTGCAGGTGAAAAAATGAATTCTATAGACTTGTTGAAAGAACTTTACCTCTAGTTCGACAAGGCCCTCGACAACCCGTAGTTTAGAGCACCCACTTACGAACGACCGGTGATGGTTCTTCAAGTTCGACATACTGCTGAAATTTTCCGTAGCATTGCTACTATAAATTTCAATCGATTGCAAGGGTAACAATGTACTGACGACTTGAATCTCAAGTAGGCTTTCACACATCGACAATCTAAGGGATTTTAGCTTCTTGAAGGCATTGGGAAGAGGAAGTACTCCCGGTGAACAATCAGTAGTCTCAATCCAAGAAGACTCGGATTGATCCAGACCCCGCGAGATCCTACCCCAATACATAACACTATCCTTCCAATTGACCGGCACTCATAGATATTTAATATCTCCAGTGATGCCGACATCCCAACAGACTGAATCTCAATCATATTAGGCCAACAGCATACATACAGTTTCCATAAGCTATATGGTATGGATAAGTTCCGAAGTTCACAATTGGGCAAAGATAAGTGCTGCAATTGTGAAAGTCCCTCGAGTTGAATTTCTTGCAATCTCGAGCAATTAAGCGTCAAATCTGACAGAACTTTCGAGTTAAATAGTGGCAATCCTGTGGAGATGAAATTGTGAAGATTTAAAGAAATTAAGGAAGGCGGTAGCAGCTTAAGGGGTTGCAGGTTTAGTCCTCTCAAACGAAGATGTTCTAAAAGAGAAAGGAGACCCAACTCCGGAACCGGTGCAGTGAACTTGAGAAAATACAAGCTCAAATCTTTTAGTTTGGATAGCCTTCCAATCCACCCCAAGTCACATTTGTGATTTACTTTTGATGAATTTTGATTTGTAGAGAAATCGGATAGGGCCAAATCTACCAAATTGGTAAACTTTGAGAGATTTGGGACTACGGCTGCATTTGGTTCAGCATTTGAAAGGGGCTTTGAGCCCAATGCAAATGCTGAATGCCCAAAGCTACTTGGGGAAATGCGATTATGTTTGGTAAAAAAATTTTGCAAATGGACTTTGAGTGGAATGTGCATTTGATAAAAAAAACTTTCGCAATAGACTTTGATGGGTATAATATATGTATATATATCTCCTTCTCCTTCTTCTTCTTTTTTTTTTTTTCTTTTGAAAATTGAACAAAACCATTCGCCGGAGCAGCAAAGGGATACAACCGCCGACGAGCCAAATCTGGTGCCACAGGACCACAACCCACAGCTCACCGGCCATCACCCCCACTTGCGGCCGGTGAGCTATGGGCGGCAATCCTACATCGACGATCTACGATCTTGCAACGGTCGTGGGACGGTCGTGCGACATTCATGCGATGGTCGTGCGGCATTCGTGCGACGGTCATGCGATGGTCCTGCGGCACTCGTGCGACTGTCGTGCGGCATTCGTGTGATGGTCGAACGGTGATGGTTCTTCAAGCTCCACATACCGCTGAAATTTTCCATAACATTGCTACTATAAATTTCAATCGTTTGCAAGGATAACAATGTACTGACGACTTGAATCTCAAGTAGGCTTTCACACGTAGACAATCTAGGGCATTTTAGTTTCTTGAAGGCATTAGGAAGAGGAAGTACTCCCGGTGAACAATTAGTAGTCTCAATCCAAGAAGACTCGGATTGATCAAGGACCCCGCGAGATCCTACCCCAATACATAATACTATCCTTCCAATTGACCGGCACTCATAGATATTTAATATCTCCAGTGATGCCGACATCCCAACAGACTTAATCTCAATCATATTAGGGCAACAATGTACATACAATATCCATAAGCTATATGGTATGGATAAGCTCCGAAGTTCACAATTGAGCAAAGATAAGTGCTGCAATTGTGAAAGTCCCTCTAGTTGAATTTCTTGCAATCCCGAGCAATTAAGCGTCAAATCTGACAGAACTTTTGAGTTAAATAGTGGCAATCCTGTGGAGATGAAATTGTGAAGATTTAAAGAAAGTAAGGAAGGCGGTAGCAACTTGACGGGTTGCAGGTCTAGTCCTCTCAAACGAAGATGTTCTAAAAGAGAAAGGAGACCCAACTCCGGAACCGGTGCAGTGAACTTGAGAAAATACAAGCTCAAATCTTTTAGTTTGGATAGCCTTCCAATCCACCCCAAGTCACATTTGTGCTTTACTTTTGACGACTTTTGATTTGCAGAGAAATCGGATAGGGCCAAATCTACCAGATTGGTAAATTTTAAGAGATTCGGGACTACGACTGCGTTTGGTTCAGCATTTGCAAGGGGCTTTGAGCCATATGCAAATGCTGAATGCCTAAAGCTACTTGGGGAAATGCGATTATGTTTGGTAAATTTTTTTTGCAAATGTACTTAGTTTGGATAGCCTTCCAATGCACCCTAGGTGACATTTGTGCTTTACTTTTGACGAATTTTGATTTGTAGAGAAATCGGATTGGGCCAAATCTACCAGATTGGTAAGCTTTGAGAGATTTGGGACTATGGCTGCGTTTCGTTCAGCATTTGCAAGGGGCTTTGAGCCCAATGCAAATGCTGAATGCCCAAAGCTACTTGGGGAAATGCGATTATGTTTGGTAAATTTTTTTTGCAAATGGACTTTGAGTTGAATGTGCATTTGGTAAAAAAAACTTTCGCAATGGGCTTTGTTGGGTATAATATATGTATATATATCTCCTTCTTCTTATTCTTTTTTTTTTTTTTTTTGAAAATTGAACAAAACCATTAGCCGGAGCGGCAAACGGATACGGCCGCCGGCGAGCCAAATCTGGCGCCACAGGACCACCACCCACAGCTCACCGGCCACCACCCCCACCTGCAGCCGATGGGCTATGGGCGGCAATCCTACAGCGACGATCTACGATCCTGCAACGGAGGTGGGACGGTCGTGCGTCATTCGTGCGATGGTCGTGCGGCATTCGCGCGATCGTGCCGTTCGTGCGCGGTCGTGCATTCGTGCACTCGGTCGTGCGGCATTCGTGTGACGGTCGAATGGTGATGGTTCTTCAAGTTCCACATACCGCTGAAATTTTCCATAGCATTGCTACTATAAATTTCAATTGTTTGCAAGGATAACAATGTACTGACGACTTGAATCTCAAGTAGGTTTTCACACGTAGACAATCTAAGGCATTTTAGTTTCTTGAAGGCATTGGGAAGAGGAAGTACTCCCGGTGAACAATCAGTAGTCTCAATCCAAGAAGACTCGGATTGATCGAGGACCCCGCGAGATCCTACCTCACTACATAATACTATCCTTCCAATTGATCGGCACTCATAGATATTTAATATCTCCAGTGATGCCGACATCCCAACAGACTTAATCTCAATCATATTAGGGCGACATCGTACAAACAGTATCCATAAGCTATATGGTATGGATAAGCTCCAAAGTTCACAATTGAGCAAAGATAAGTGCTGCAATTGTGAAAGTCCCCTGAGTTGAATTTCTTGCAATCCTGAGCAATTAAGCGTCAAATTTGACAGAACTTTCGAGTTAAATAGTGGCAATCCTGTGGAGATGAAATTGTGTAGATTTAAAGAAAGTAAGGAAAGCGGTAGCTGCTTGAGGGGTTGCAGGTCTAGTCCTCTCAAACGAAGATGTTCTAAAAGACAAAGGAGACCCAACTCCGGAACCGGTGCAACGAACTTGAGAACATACAAGCTCAACTCTTTTAGTTTGGATAGCCTTCCAATCCACCCTAGGTGACATTTGTGCTTTACTTTTGACGAATTTTGATTTGCAGAGAAATCGGATAGGGCCAAATCTACCATATTGGTAAACTTTTAGAGATTTGGGACTACGGCTGCGTTTCGTTCATCATTTGCAAGGGGCTTTGAGCCCAATGCAAATGCAGAATGCCCAAAGCTACTTGGGGAAATGCGATTATGTTTGATAAATTTTATTTGCAAATGGAATTTAAAAAAAAACTTTCGCAATGGGCTTTAATGGGTATAATATATGTATATATATCTCCTTCTTCTTTTTTTCTTTTTTTTGATAATTGAACAAAACCATTCGTCGGAGCGACAAAGGGATACGCCCCCCGGCGAGCCAAATCTAGCGCCACAGGACCACCACCCATAGCTCACCAGCCACCACCCCCACCTGCGGCCGGTGGGCTATAGGCGGCAATCCTACAACGACGATCTACGATCCCGCAATGGTCGTGGGACGGTCGTGCGACATTCGTGCGACATTCGTGCGACGGTCGTGCGGCATTCGTGCGATGGTCGGGCGACGGTCGTGCATCATTCGTGCGACGATCGTGCGACGGTCCTACAACATTCGTGCTACGGTCGTGCGGCATTCGTGTGACGATCAAACGGTGATGGTTCTTCAAGTTCCACATACCGCTGAAATTTTCCATAGCATTGCTACTATAAATTTCAATCGTTTGCTAGGATAACAATGTACTGACGACTTGAATCTCAAGTAGGGTTTCACACGTGGACAATCTAGGGCATTTTAGTTTTTTGAAGGCATTGGGAAGAGGAAGTACTCCCGGTGAACAATCAGTAGTCTCAATCCAAGAAGACTCGGATTGATCAAGGACCCCGCGAGATCCTACCCCACTACATAATACTATCCTTCCAATTGACCGGCACTCATAGATATTTAATATCTCCAGTGATGCCGACATCCCAATAGACTTAATCTCGATGATATTAGGGCAACAACGTACATACAGTATCCATAAACTATATGGTATGGATAAGCTCCGAAGTTCACAATTGAGCAAAGATAAGTGCTGCAATTGCGAATGTCCCTCGAGTTGAATTTCTTGCAATCCCAAGCAATTAAGCATCAAATCTGATAGAACTTTTAAGTTAAATAGTGGCAATCCTACGGAGATGAAATTGTGAAGATTTAAAGAAAGTAAGGAAGGCGGTAGCAGCTTGATGGGTTGCAGGTCTAGTCCTCTCAAACGAAGATGTTCTAAAAGAGAAAGGAGAACTAACTCCAGAACCGGTGCAACGAACTTGAGAACATACAAGCTCACCTCTTTTAGTTTGGATAGCCTTCCCATCCACCCTAGGTGACATTTGTGCTTTACTTTTGACGAATTTTGATTTGTAGAGAAATCGGATTGGGCCAAATCTACCAGATTGGTAAGCTTTGAGAGATTTGGGACTATGGCTGCGTTTCGTTCAACATTTGCAATGGGCTTTGAGCCCAATGTAAATGCAGAATACCCAAAGCTACTTGGGGAAATGCGATTATATTTGGTAAAAAAATTTTGCAAATGGACTTTGAGTTGAATGTGCATTTGGTAAAAAAAACTTTCGCAATGGGCTTTGTTGGGTATAATATATGTATATATATCTCCTTTTATTTTATTTTTTTGAAAATTGAACAAAACAATTCGCCGGAGCAAGAAAAGGGATACGGCTGCTGGCGAGCCAAATTTGGCGCCACAGGACCACCACCCACAGCTCACCGGCCACTAGCCCCACCTGCGGCCGGTGGGCTATGGGCGGCAATGCTACAGCGACGATCTACGATCCTGCAACGGAGGAGGGACGGTCGTGCGGCATTCGTGCGACGGTCGTGCGACGGTCGTGCGGCATTCGTGCGATGGTCGTGCGATGGTCCTGTGGCATTCGTGCTACGGTCGTGCGGCATTCGTGTGACGGTCGAATGGTGATGGTTCTTCAAGTTCCACATACCGCTGAAATTTTCCATAGCATTGCTACTATAAATTTCAATTGTTTGCAAGGATAAAATGTAATGACGACTTGAATCTCAAGTAGGTTTTCACACGTAGACAATCTAAGGCATTTTAGTTTCTTGAAGGCATTGGGGAGAGGAAGTACTCCCGGTGAACAACCAGCAGTCTCAATCCAGGAAGATAGTGATTGATCGAGGACCCTGCGAGATCCTACCTCACTACATAATACTCTCCTTCCAATTGACCAGCACTCATAGATATTTAATATCTCCAGTGATGCCGACATCCCAACAGACTTAATCTCAATCATATTAGGGCGACATCGTACAAACAGTATCCATAAGCTAAATGGTATGGATAAGCTCCGAAGTTCACAATTGAGCAAAGATAAGTGCTGCAATTGTGAAAGTCCCTCGAGTTGAATTTCTTGCGATCTCGAGCAATTAAGCGTCAAATTTGACAGAACTTTCGAATTAAATAGTGGCAATCCTGTGGAGATGAAATTATGTAGATTTAAAGAAAGTAAGGAAGGCGGTAGCTGCTTGCGGGGTTGCAGGTGTAGTCCTCTCAAACAAAGATGTTCTAAAAGAGAAAGGAGACCTAACTACGGAACCGATGCAATGAACTTGAGAAAATACAAGCTCAACTCTTTTACTTTGGATAGCCTTCCAATCCACCCCAGGTCACATTTATACTTTACTTTTGACGAATTTTGATTTGTAGAGAAATCGGATAGGGCCAAATCTACCAGATTAGTAAACTTTGAGAGATTTGGGACTATGGCTGCGTTTCGTTCAGCATTTGCAAGGGGCTTTGAGCCCAATGCAAATGCTAAATGCCCAAAGCTACTTGGGGAAATGCGATTATGTTTGATAAATTTTTTTTGCAAATGGACTTTGAGTTGAATGTGCATTATGTAAAAGAAAAACTTTCGTAATGGGTTTTGATGGGTATAATATATGTATATATATCTCCTTCTTCTTCTTTTTTTTTTTTTTTTAAATTGAACAAAACCATTCGCCACACCGGCGAAGGGCTGCGGCCGTCGGCGAGCCAAATCTGGCACCACAGGACCACCACCCACAGCTCACCGGCCACCACCCCCACCTGCGGCCGGTGGGCTATAGGCGGCAATCCTACAGCGACGATCTACAATCACGCAACGGTCGTGGGACGGTTGTGCGACATTCGTGTGACGGTCATGCGACATTCGTGCGACGGTCGTGCCGCATTCGTGCGCCGTTGTCTGATCTGCGGCATTCGTGCGACGGACGTGTGACGGTCGTGCGGCATTCGTGTGACGGTCGAACGGTGATGGTTCTTCAAGTTCCACATACCGTTGAAATTTTCCATACCGTTGCTACTATAAATTTCAATCGTTTGCAAGGATAACAATGTACTGACGACTTGAATCTCAAGTAGGTTTTCACACGTGACAATCTAAGGCATTTTAGTTTCTTGAAGGCATTGGGAAGTGGAAGTACTCCCAGTGAACAATCAGTAGTCTCAATCCAAGAAGACTCTGATTGATCGAGGACCCCGCGAGATCCTACCTCACTACATAATACTATCCTTCCAATTGACCGCACTCATAGATATTTAATATCTCCAGTGATGCCGACATCCCAACTGACTTAATCTCAATCATATTAGGGCAACAGCGTACATACAGTATCCATAAGCTATATGGTATGGACAGCGTACATTCAGTATCCATAAGTATATGGTATGGAAAAGCTCCGAAGTTCACAATTGAGCAAATATAAGTGCTGTAATTGTGAAAGTCCCTCGAGTTGAATTTCTTGCAATCCCGAGCAATTAAGCGTCAAATCTGACAGAACTTTCTAGTTAAATAGTGTCAATCATGTGGAGATGAAATTGTGAAGATTTAAAGAAAGTAAGGAAGGCGATAGTAGCTTGAGGGGTTGTAGGTCTAGTCCTCTCAAACAAAGATGTTCTAAAAGAGAAAGAAGACCCAACTCCGGAACCGGTGCAGTGAACTTGAGAAAATACAAGCTCAACTATTTTAGTTTGGATAGCCTTCCAATCCACCCCAGGTCACATTTGTGCTTTACTTTTGACGAATTTTGATTTGCAGAGAAATCGGATAGGGCCAAATCTACCAGATTGGTGAACTTTGAAAGATTTGGGACTACGGCTGCGTTTAGTTCAGCATTTGCAAGGGGTTTTGAGCCCAATGCAAATGCTGAATGCTCAAAGCTACTTGGAGAAATGCGATTATTTATGGTAATTTTTTTTTTTCAAATGGACTTTGTGTTGAATGTGTATTTGGTAAAAAAAACTTTCGCAATGGGCTTTAATGGGTATAATTTTTGTATATATATCTCCTTCTTCTTCTTCTTATTAGTTTTTTAAATTGAACAAAACCATTTGCCGGAGCGGCAAAGGGATACGGCCGCCGACGAGCCAAATCTAGTGCCACAAGACCACCACCCACAGCTCACCGGCCACCACCCCCACCTGCGGCCGGTGGGCTATGGGTGCAATCCTACAGCGACGATCTACGATCGTGCAACGGTCGTGGGACGGTCGTGCAACATTCGTGCGACAATCGTGCGGCATTCGTGCAACGGTCGTGCGACGGTCATGCGGCATTCTTGTGATGATCGAACGGTGATGGTTCGTGAAGTTCCACATACCGCTGAAATTTTCCATAGCTTTGCTACTATAAATTTCAATCGTTTGCAAGGGTAACAATGTACTGACGACTTGAATCTCAAGTAGGTTTTCACACGTGGACAATCTAAGGCATTTTAGTTTCTTGAAGGTATTGGGAAGAGGAAGTACTCCCGGTGAACAATCAATAGTCTCAATCCAAGAAGACTCTGATTGATCGAAGACCCCGCGAGATCCTACCTCACTACATAATACTATCCTTCCAATTGATCGGCACTCATATTAAATATCTCCAGTGATGCCGACATCCCAACAGACTGAATCTCAATCATATTAGGGCAACAACATACATATAGTATTCATAAGCTATATGGTATGGATAAGCTCCGAAGTTCACAATTGAGCAAAGATAAGTGCTTCAATTGTGAAAGTCCCTCGAGTTGAATTTCTTGCAATCCCGAGCAATTAAGCGTCAAATTTGACAGAACTTTCGAGTTAAATAGTGGCAATCCCGTGGAGATGAAATTGTGAAGATTTAAAGAAAGTAAGGAAGGCGGTAGCTGCTTGAGGGGTTGCTGGTCTAGTCCTCTCAAACGAAGATGTTCTAAAAGAGAAAGGAGACCCAACTCTGGAACCGGTGTAGTGAACTTGAGAAAATACAAGCTCAACTCTTTTAGTTTGGATTGCCTTCCAATCCACCCCAGATCACATTTGTGCTTCACTTTTGACAAATTTTGATTTGCAGAGAAATCGGATAGGGCCAAACCTACTAGATTGGTAAACTTTGAGAGATTTGGGACTACGGCTGCATTTGGTTCAGCATTTGCAAGGGGCTTTGAGCCCAATGCAAATGCTGAATGCCCAAATCTACTTGGGGAAATGCGATTATGTTTGGTAAATCTTTTTTGCAAATGGACTTTGAGTTGAATGTGCATTTGGTAAAAAAAAACTTTCGCAATGGGCTTTGATGGGTATAATATATGTATATATATATATATCTCATTCTTCTTATTATTTCTTTTTTTGAAAATTGAACAAAACCACTCGCCGGAGCGACAAAGGGATACGGCCACCATTGAGCCAAATCTAGCACCACAGGACCACCACCCACAGCTCACCGGCCACCACCCCCACTTGCGGCCGGTGGGCTATGGGCGGCAATCCTATAGCGACGATATACGACCGTGCAATGGTCGTGGGACGGTCGTGCGACATTCGTGCGACATTCGTGCGACGGTCCTGCGACGGTCGTGCGGCATTCGTGTGACGGTCGAACGGTGATGGTTCTTCAAGTTCCACATACCACTGAAATTTTCCATAGGATTGCTACTATGAATTTCAATCGTTTGCAAGGATAACAATGTACAGACGACTTGAATCTTAAGTAGGTTTTCACACGTAGACAATCTAAGGCATTTTAGTTTCTTGAAGGCATTGGGAAGACGAAGTACTCCCGGTGTAGAATCAGTAGTCTCAATCCAAGAAGATTCTAATTGATCGAGGACCTCGCGAGATCCTACCTCACTGCAAAATACTATCCTTCCAATTGACCGGCACTCATAGATATTTAATATTTACAGTGATGCCGACATCCCAACAAAATGAATCTCCATCATATTAGGGCAACAGCGTACATACAGTTTCCATAGGCTATATGGTATGGATAAGCTCCGAAGTTCACAATTGAGCAAAGATAATTGCTACAATTGTGAAAGTCCCTCGAGTTGAATGTCTTGCAATCCCGAGCAATTAAGCATCAAATCTGACAGAACTTTCGAATTAAATAGTGGCAATCATATGGAGATGAAATTTTGAAGATTTAAGGAAAGTAAGGAAAGCGGTAGCTGCTTAAGGGGTTGCAGTTCTAGTCATCTAAAATGAAGATGTTATAGAAGAGAAAGGAGACCCAACTCCGGAACCGGTGCAATGAACTTGAGAAAATACAAGCTCAAATCTTTTAGTTTGGATAGCCTTCCAATCCAACCCAGGTCACATCTGTGGTTTACATTTGATGAATTTTGATTTGCAGAGAAATCGGATAGGGCCTAATCTACCAGATTGGTAAACTTTGAGAAATTTGGGACTACGGTTGCGTTTGGTTCAGCATTTGCAAGGGGCTTTGAGCCCAATGCAAATGCTGAAAGTCCAAAGTTACTTGGGGAAATGTGATTATGTTTGGTAAAAAAAATTTGCAAATGGAATTTGAGTTGAATGTTCGTTTGGTAAAAAAAACTTTCGCAATGGTCTTTGATGGGTATAATATTTGTATATATATCTCCTTATTCTTCTCTTTTTTGAAAATGTACAAAACCATTCGCCGGACCGGCGAAGGGCTACGGCCACCCACAAGCGAAATCTTGCACCACGGGGCCACCGCCCACTGCTCACCGGCCATGGCCCCCACTCACGGCCAGTGGGCCGTGGGCAACAATCGTGTGGCAACAATCTACGATCGTGCGACGGTTGTGCGGCATTTGTGCAACAGTTGTGCGACGGTCGTGCGGCATTCATGCGACGGTCGTGCAGCGGTTGTGCGGCAACGGGCGGTGGTCCGTGAGCAAGAAAAGAAAACAAATAAATAAAAAATTTATAAATTTTTACCGAACGCATTTCTGTTCTTTTTCTATTCCTAAAATATAAATTTTGTATAGTTACTAGACACCTTATTTTGGGACTACGGCTGCGTTTGGTTCAGCATTTGCAAGGGGCTTTGAGCCCAATGCAAATGCTGAAATCCCAAAGCTACTTGATGAAGTGCGATTATGTTTGGTAAATTTTTTTTGCAAATGGACTTTGAGTTGAATGTGCGTTTAGTAAAAAAAACTTTTGCAATGAGCTTTGATGGGTATAATATATGTCTATATATATATCTTTCTTCTTTTCATTTTTTTTTAAATTGAACAAAACCATTTGCCGAACCGGCGAAGGGCTGTGGCCGTTGGCGAGCCAAATCTAGCTGCTTGAGGGGTTGCAGGTCTAGTCCTCTCAAACGAAGATGTTCAAGAAGAGAAAGGAGACCCAACTCCGGAACCGGTGCAATGAACTTGAGAAAATACAAGCTCAACTCTTTTAGTTTGGATAGCCTTCCAATCCACCCCAGGTCACATATGTGGTTTACATTTGATGAATTTTGATTTGCAGAGAAATCGGATAGGGCCTAATCTACCAGATTGGTGAACTTTGAGAAATTTGGGACTACGGTTGCGTTTGGTTTAGCATTTGCAACGGGCTTTGAGCCTAATGCAAATGCTGAAAGCCCAAAGTTACTTGGGGAAATGTTATTATGTTTGGTAAATTTTTTTTTGCAAATGGAATTTAAGTTGAATGTGCGTTTGGTAAAAAAAAACCCTTCGCCGAACCGGCAAAAGGCTACGGCCGCCGGCAAGCCAGATCTAACGCCACAGGACCACCACCCACAGCTCACCGACCACCGCCCCCACCCGTGGTCAATGGGCTATGGGCGGCAATCCTATTGTGATGATCTACGATCGTGCAACGGTCGTGGGACGGTCATGCGACATTTGTGTGATGGTCGTGCGGCATTCGTGCAATGGTCGTGTGGCGGTCGTGTGGCAACGGGCGGCGGTCCGTGAGCAAGAAGAAAAAACAAATAAAAAAAATTATAAATTTTTACCAAACGCATTTCTATTATGTTTCTATTCCTAGAATATAAATTTTGTATAATTATCAAACAGCTTATTTTACTCAGAAATTGATCCCGAAGTAGAAATAGGGAAAAACAATTTTTGAAAATAAATAGTTCCCCGGATTAGAAACCCTTCGCAATGGGCTTTGATGGGTATAATATATGTATATATATATCTTCTTCTTCTTCTTTTGAAAATTGAACAAATGCAGTGCGCCAAATTGAACATGTAAACAGACTAAACTCGTTGGAAGTTGGGGGACTCTATAATCTCATCACACCTCGTTAAGTCAAGTGTTAAGAGGCAAGAAAGCATGTTAATTGTTCTCAGAACTCGACAAATTTTGGTAGAACATAAATCTAGGACTCTTAGAGAGGAAAGATGTCATTTCTCATCAGGAATATCACCTTCCAACTCTTTACAACAACCAAGATAAAGCTCCTCTAGTTTCTCCCCTTTTCTTTCTTCAAAGTTGGTTGGTGTAGTTATATCAAACTAGATATTTGGTTTGAAAGTTTTAATGATGGGCCCATCTCCTCAAGTAACGGAGTAGGTTTTTGCCAAATTACACAAATTAAGATGACATCCTTTGTCATGTAGTAGCTTGACATATAGGGGTGTGGGTCCTTACGTAAATGCTTTCCCTTTGAAAATTTCTTTTTGAGAGTATGGGTTAGGGGTGAGCATCGGTCTAGGGTCAACCCTAGACCGACCCTGGACTGACCCAACCCTGCTGGTCCTGATCCGATTCCCAGAGATATTGGGTTGGTCCTTGAACCTAGAATTCCTAAACCAGCATTGTGCAGGTCGATCATCGGTCTTGAAAATTCCAAGTTGGTCCAACCCGAACCCACCACCCTAACTCTATAAATATAATATTATTTATAATTTTTTTATATAGAAAAAATCTTAAAATAAACGACGTTAACAACATTAAATAAATATTTAGTGAGGAATTCAAGTAATTTTATATTGTTATTTAATAACTTAGGTTTTTAATATCTTTTACAACATCAATAGTCATAATTTACGGAGGAAAATATTTTTGTGAGAAGTCCTCACGGCATCCAACAAGGCACATTATGGCATACTCCTCTAATATTGGTTCTCTTCTGTCTTATTTGTCCTCTTAGTCTTCAATTTGCCAAAATTAAAAGACTGCCACTTGACTCTCGCCTCGCTTGCTTTGAGTCACTCGTGCCGCTCGCCACTTGATGCTCGCTTGGCTTGTTACTCCTCACTTGACATTTGATGCTCATTCTATTCGACGCTCACTCCACTTGACCCTTACCACTTGCCTTCCTTAGCTGACCTCGCTCATAATTGAACCCATTGGGTCGATATGATCATTGGTTACCCTTTCAAGAAATATAAAAAATGAAATAAAAAATTATTGGTTGATCTTGGGTTGACCTTAAAACCGGACTGAACCTATTAGGTCAATCCGGTTCTCAATCGCTTTTTTAAGGAGTACAAAAAATGAATAAAAAATTATCGATTGGTCCCGAATTGACATTGGAACCGGACTGAACCCATTGAGTCGGTTCGGTCCTCAGTCCCAAGCTTAATAGGGTCGGTCCTTGGTCCCAAAAATTAAGGACCGGTATTGTACGGTTGGTCCTAGGGTTAGGGGGTGAACCGGCCCAACCCGGCCCATGCTCACCCCTAGTATGGGTTCGGCCCCCTTGAAACTTTTAGATATGAGTGTATATCTACAATCAAATTAAATCTTTGTAGATATCCTACCCGATCCGACCCGACCACAAAAATTACATATTCCTTTTGCCCGACCCATGTGGAACCCAACCTAGAAAAACAGATTAGTTCTTCTCTTTTTTATTCTTTTGCAAACCCAAATGACTACCTAGAGAATCACCAACATAATCTACAGCTTCTACATTGAGCAAACAACATTAACACACTTAATACCCTTTAAAAAAGCTCCTCAATTTTGTTCCGAATTCCTTTTGTGTCAAAAACAATCACAAACTTTCACTATAATCCAAGCCTATATCTCACGTAGAAAATATCACCACTAGTTTCTTCAAAATTATCAACACGAAGACCAGTTAAAGATTCATTATCAAGATCCGTTTCTTTACCAAAACACACACCTTCTGGATGATTTTTGGATGCACGGTAGGGATAAGATTAGAGTGAAAGTTAGTGAATTTTTTTAGATAAAAAGAGGTTGAGATTGAATTGGGATATGATCTAAAATTTGAGTTGTTTTAAAAAATTAAGCGGACATTAGCATAATAATCACAACAATGATAAAAAAAAAAAAAAAAAGGTAGTGATTGTTTCTTTAGGTCCTCGTGTTGTGTAGTTCTATTTGGGTGATCCTCAATCCAATAGGTTTAAAAAAAGTACGGGAAAAAGCACAATGAAAAGCATAGAAGGAGAAAACAAAGCCAAACAGCAATAGTTGATTAGATTTAGGGAGACATGAAAAAGGATAGGAGCATGTCTTGACCTACTTTTTTTAGGTGCCACCCTCAACGAATAGGTTTAGAGGTATTTACTCAAAATGATTATTCGAATGGTACATACAAGTCACGGTCTCAAACTATCCATCAAATAAAAACACTACAAATGGTCCATCGATTTCGGGTGCGGACTTTTTTAATCCCATACTTTACGTGACATTGGACGTTTTTTTATATTCTTTACATCCTATGCATTTCTAAAAGTTATCCTTAACCTATTGAGATCGGTTAGAAATCAATCAAGACACAGGAATATTGTCTTGTATTCCTAATGCAAATTTTAGCACAGGGACTTGATTAAGCTAATGTTTCCATTAGCATCCTTTTGATACATAACTTGAATGTGTGTTATTAAGTAGTCATGCAATCTTTATTACTAACTATAATCCTAAAGGTATCAAAGTCACTTCAATAATCTTGGAAATGCTTCTTTTTTCTTTTCTTTTTTGTGATTTTCGTTAGAATTCTAAACTAACTAACCTATTCTAGAAAAGGAAAATAACACTCAGTTTATTGAAAGACGGTGCAATAACTAAACAGTAAACACCCAAGTAATTAAAATGACATAAAAGATAAATGTGGGAAAAAACCGATGGCTTTATTCTAAACCCGGGACAGCAACCTCCATGAGCTAAATTCAAACCAAGAGTAATCTACCAAAACTAAACTTGTATTGAAGGTAAACTCCAAAATCCCTTAACTGAAGGTCACGTTTAAATAAAACTAGATTTACATCTAATGCTAAAGCTTAAGAAATCTAACAAAGATCTATTTCTAAGCATTTTCCATTTTTTGACCAATTAATTTTTAAAATATATACATAATTTAATATTCTGGAAATAGGGACTCGGGCTGGGTCTTCGGACAGGGCTGCCACTGGTCTCACGAAACTGGGCTCGTGGACGCAATCGATGGTCTTGCATCAGGCCCTCTCAAACTATTTAGGCCCAACTAAGCCCAGATTCTACAAGACTGAAGAGCTAACCCAAACTCGCTAAAGCCTAAACTAGCTCACTTGTCGCCCTACTCTCTATCCAGCTCTAACCCAACAAGGACCATCGTACGCCGCAACACAATAGGCCCACAAGCATGATTTATAAGATACAGCCCACTCCAAACTCATGTTCAAATAACTTGGCCCAGCCCACCTCTAATTAAGAAAATGCTCGGCCCATATTTACCACTCCCGCTCTTTAACAACGGAAAAGAGACCATTTTCTTTGTCCTTTAAAGCTGCCACCTTCAAGATGGGAAGGAGGAGAACAGCTTATTTCCTCTAGGACTTGTGAAGTTGTGAGACCGCGCCAAGCGACGCGGTCTCGAGGAGTGCGAGCTCAAATTTTATAGTGCTAATTATGATACTCTAAACGATGGATTGGCTCTTCAAGTTGAATTCTATTTAATCAAACCCAAGGTCCTTAAATTTTATGGTCCCTCAATTAAATGTCTTAAGAAAATATTAGAGACTAACAAAAAAAAAAAAAAATTCCTTTCTTTTTCCTTGCTTTTTTTGTTATTATTTTGAAAATTTGAAATCTAAAGGCCTAATTTTGCATGCATATGCTACATTGACATTTATTATGCAATTGAGATATTAATGACACTAATCTAATTTCTTAGTCGAGAAACAAGACCTTTTTGTCAAGAAATGAGACTCCTCTTGATAGGGAATTTTGAATTTTGAATTTTCAAATTTAGACCGTTGAAGAAATTCAGATGTCAACATAGCCTAGACTAAAAGAGGAAGCAATTCATAGCCTCCTCTGACAATGTGAGAGTAGCACGAGGAGCAAAGCAATAGTGGTGGCCATTGGCCACCCTTGTTCAACCACCTTAAGTTCTTCCTAGAGGGTGGCAAAAAGAGTACCTTGATTTGACTTCAATCGCCTCTCTCTCTCTCTCTCTACTTAGCTCCCGAGCTAAGACTGATGAGTTCAGGTTGGAGCTTCTCGAAGGTAGAGGGTGAGGATGAAGCAAGTAGCTTTGCATGGCTCACTTAGCCTTGCGATACTCACTTAGCCTCACGAAACTCATCGTCCCTCCTAGAACTCGTTAAGCACACTCACAAATGCCTAAAAGAGAAGATAGCTTAGAAAATAAGAGGAGAAGAGAAACTTCTTGGCAAGATTGATAAGGGGTAAAAAACAAATCCAAAGCCTTTTTTTTTTTTTTTAGTGAGAGCATTTAATGTTTGATGTGGTTCAAGTTAGGTTGAGTTGAACCAAACTGCCATGATATCCCTTTGTTTTTTCTTCTTTTTCTTCTTCTTTTTTATACCTATTATCTTTCTCGGTTCGGGTTGATCCGAGCCTTTTTGATACCCCTGCCTTTTTGGACAACTTGTAGTTGCTCTCAACTATACTTCTTATGAAGCAAGAACTTCCCCTCTAATTAAAATTTATAGAATGGGATTGAATTACCTTAGTACTAATGAAGGCATCCAACACTACATTTTGGGGCAGTTTACATTACCCTTATGCAGATATTTAGGAGCGACGAAACCTTTGTCAGGGCATCTTCGTAAGGGGCGACAGAGCACTTCCACTGCCGCCCCCATCAACTTGGGTCCATTTCCACAAAAGCCCAAAATTGTTGTCATGAATCCGAAAGAATATGACGTGTGTGCAAGCATTGGAAAAATTATGAGCTAATATCATGAAAATCTTTAAATTGGTACATTCATAATAAATTTATTTCAAGCTAATTTTTTGACTGTAAAAAATAATAAACTGATATATTCATAAAATAATTTATTGATCATTAAAAACCCAATTTACCTTTTGTTATTTCGTTAAATTAGATTAATATTACGAAAAATTACGATACATCTGTAACAAACGGATGGTGAAATCCTAAATTTATATACTGATAGACCGTCTTATATTATCCAACTTAATAATTTGATGGTAAAATTAAACGGAAACTAACAAAAAATAAGTTTATTATAAATATATAAATTTATCATAATTACATTAGTTTAGAATTTGTGATAGTATTAACCCAAAAATCACTAGAGTGAATTACCTTGACTAGAGCCTCGCGTCCATTTTCACATGCATATTTACAGATCCCGAGAGGTCCTCGGCAAGTTCGCGACAATTTATTCCACTTCAGCAAGTAACGAAGCGGTCACATCGACCCGTCGAGAAAACCCAATAACCAAATTGGTGTGACAATCTCTAGCCACTCTTCCAGCTCCAGACGGTTGGTGGTGTCCACGATATGTTCTAGGGTCAGATGCATTTGCGACGTAAGGACAATGTTAGGTTTACTAGAACCGGCCTACAAAATTTAATATCTTCAAAAACTTTAAATTAATAAATCTATGATAAATTTACTCTAAATTAATTTTTTTATCATAAAAAACCCCAAATTAGGAGTGTATAAAAGAATTGAAACTTTTTAGGCTCCATTCGTTTCGACGGAAAAATAATTTCCGAGAAAAAATTTTCCAAATTTTCCGGTGTTCGTTTCACAAAAAATGAATTCATGGGGAAAATATTTTCCATGAAAGGAAAAAAGTCTTCTAACTTAGGGAAAATGTTTTCTACTTTTGAAAAGTGAAAAACATTTTCCTCACTTAATCTCTCTTATCTCACACCCCTATAAATCCTCACTTCCTCCTCCTATTTTTTCTTCTTTTCTTTTTTATTCGAATTATTTTTAAATTTTATTTTTCTTTTTTAATTCGAATTATTTTTAATTTACTTTTCTTTTCTTTTTTTTTTTTTTAAATTATTTTTCTTTTCTTTGTTTCCCATCTTCTTCTTTCTTGGCTAGTCATCAACCGTCATCGGGTTAACCTCAAGCTCATCAATCTCAAGTTCGCACTCGTCAATTTGGTGAGCCTCGAGCTTGACATTTATGCTTTCAATCTGAGGAGTGAAAAATATTTTCCTTACCAAACACCAGAAAATATTTTCCGAAACATCTTTAGATTTTAGCCAAACACCAAAAAATATTACCATTTTCTTGGAAAATGAATTCTGAGAAAATATTTTCCGAAAATGGCCCATTTTTCTGCGAAACGAATGGACCCTTAGAATCGAATTGGAATAGACTAGAACTAGCGATTTCCATGAGGGTCGGTTTGGTTCCTAGTTTCAATTTAGTGGGATCGGTAAGTATCAATTTGATTTCTAGTTCTAGGCATGGAGCTACCCCATCTATCCATTTGGACTTGATCGATATATTTTAAAAAATAAATTACATCTTAATTACTTAATTACTTTGTAATTTTTGGCCTCAAATATAGTTATTGGATATTAGTGACTAATTTTGTGTCTTAGATATATAATAAAATTAACTTCCCTCTTTTTTTCTTTTTTCTTTTTATAATTCTAACATTTTTTTTTTGTTAGTTCTACTCTATTCCTACTCTACACTCACTCTCAGACTTTTGTCCTGTCTCTTATAGGGCGTGGGAGTCGAAACCCACTCCTGAAACTTACGAGTCCCCACCCCATCCCCCCTTGAGAAAGTGGGGATTTGAACCCCTCACCTCCCCCTTCCATGTTGGAAGGGTGGCCACTGGGCCGAATCCCAGTGGTTTAATTTACTTGCTTTCTTAACCAAAGCAAAATAAACAAAGAGGAATGAAAGAATTGATTGAAGACGTCCATTAATATCGCGGTGCTTTATTGTCTTGATATGAAATTAAGAGCCAAAGGCTCATTTTAAGAGTATAGTTAGGTCTTTCCTTAGCTATTCCCAAATTAAATTAGGTTGACATTAAAAAAAGATGGATCAAGCAATTAATGTTTTAACTTATCTGAAGGTTAGGACTTTTAAAGTGGAGTCTAATTCTCCACAAGTTTCAGGTGTTGAGAAACCCTAAGAGAACCACACCATGACCATTGAAGAAATTAAGATTTTAGCCAAGGAATATTGTCTATTTGTTTTGCCTTATAATTTTCAATTCTTAATCAAAATCAATGCTCCCAATTCGATCCAAATATAAGGCCACACAAGTTTTGGTGTTCTAAATAGAAACTATATTCATAATGATATTAATTGATGAATGCAATTTTGTAGGGATTGAGGATACCCACCCGGGAACCAAATTGGACCGGTGGTCTAGTTTCGAGTGAATCCATGGAACCAACAGGCAGGTTTTGATTCCGATTTTTTAAACCAGTTCTTAGTGGGTAATTCCCAATTTCAAGGTGAGAATCGTCCACCCGAATCATGGTTACCTTACTTCAAATTGATACACCTATAATAAATTTATTCTTCATTAGTTTCTATCAATTTTAATTATTAAAATTTTAAATTAGATAACACATGATAGTTCATACACACAAGTGTATTAGTTTGTTATTTTTCATGGAACTAATCTAATTTAACGAAAACTAACAAAGGCTAATTTATCACAAATGTATTAGCTTGAGGCTTTTGGCGATCATAAAACTAGTTTAAGATAAATTTATCATAAATATACTAATTTATGGTTTTTTTTTTGTGATATTAACCCATTTTTATAAGTAGCAAGTAATTAATTGAAAGTAATGTCACTTAATTGATCTTTTTTTTTTTCAAAAGTTATGGCACTTATGTGGCACAAATTCAACGATGCATCAAATGATGACCACATGTAAGTCATGTTCCCACACCCAAGGGTGGACTCCAAACAAGTCCATTCATCATATTATACTTTAAGTGGTTTTGTCCACTAAGGCTACGTTTGGTTGTTCGGATTTCTAATCGAGATAGGACTGAATAGGATAAAATATGATATCAAATCCTGAGATTTTTTTTATATTCTATCCATTGTTTAGTGAATTGCAATATTAAAATCGTATACGTTTACATCATATCATATACATTTTTTGAAATAAACAGCATATCATTATAAATGAACCTAAATGTTTTTTTTTTTTTTTTTGGTAAAGAAAAAGGAAGGGTGGGCATGTCTAGGATTTATGAACCTAAATGTTCATAAACAAAGATAGTGAAAATCTCTCGTAATACTATTCCTTAATTTATTTTTATTTTTATTTTTCCTCTTTCTTATATTATTTTCTTTGTTATTTCTTTTTCCCCTTTCATCATTCTTTAATAAAATTTTATCATATAGTAAATTGTACTAACATACCTAAAATACGAAAATACCTAAAATATATAATAAATATAAATATCTAATTTATAGATTGAATGTTTATTGTAAGATAGAATTAAAGTTGAATATATAAATCAAAATAGGATTAATTAAAAATAAATTTTTCATTTTAATTTCTAAATTAGAATGAAAATATTATTTATATTGAAATATAATTTCAATTTTGTTAATTTAATAAGTTTGTTATTCAAGAAAAATAACTTTCCTATTATGGACATTAGAAATTCTATCCACCTTTATCTCACATTCCCCATGAGATAATTTTATCCTATCTATATCCTCATTATATCCGATTTTATCCTGTCCTAAGTGAGCACCAAACTTAAGATAGGATAAATCATATTTTATCCCGAATTTTATCCCGATTGCCAAACCCAGCCTAAGTATCTAGGACCAAAAACATGGATATGGCCCAGAATCCTTCAAATCCTACTAGAGGGTGCAGGTTTGGAAACCCATAGAAATTGTTAATGAGACTTGCCTTGAAAGGGGGAGCGTTCTTTCTCCAACATTGCATAGATCACTGAATAAAGAAACCTTCTCTGGTTTCTTTTGTAATTAGGCGCTGGAGGGCCGTCTAAAATTAAAAGGCGGAGGCTTCTTTGTTTGTGTGGCGTGAACTGGTATCATCACACTATCTCTTTACTAGCTAGTAAGGCTTAACGCTGTATTATCTTCATCATTTGATATTCCAAAGAGCACTTTGAGGATGTTACCGAACTTAAAAACCTCACATCGGATGATCTATGTGGGAAAGGAGCAGGTAATATATTGAAAATATTCATTATTCTACTCAAATCACTACTCAAAATATTCGTGCTAGAGCTAGTAACTCTCAAGGATAGAGATGTAATGGCAAACGCAGTTCGGCATAAGCAACAAGTGGATGTGCAAGAGATACATCCTCAGAGGACTCGTCAAGAATGATGCTCGTGACATTAGGCGGTGCCTTCCAATCAAACCCTTGAACCATCCTCGCAAGAAGCATGACGGTCATTGTAGTCCCAAGCTTAGGAGATCCGCAGCCACGCCGCCCGGTGCTGAAGGAAATGAAGCGTAAGTCCGGCTCTGTGAGGTGAACTTCTGTGAAGCCACTAGTAAAGTGCCGCTCTGGCCTAAACTCGAGCGGCTTGTTCCAGACCTTAGGATTTCGACCGAGGCCGAGACGGCTCAATAGCACGCGACTTCCCTTTGGGATAAAGTAGCGGGCAACAATGGCATAAGACATGGCCATGTGTGGAGGGTTGAAAGGTACGATAGGATGGAGCCTGAAGGCTTCTCGAATGCATGCTTTGATATAATTAAGATGTGGGATGTCACATTCTTGGACTAGTCTCTCTTTACCAACGACCCTATCCAATTCCTCCGTCGCTGTCTTGAGGATTTCAGGTTGGTTTATCATCTCGGCCATGGCCCATTCAACTGCGTTTGAGGGATTGTCAACAGTGGCAAACATTATTTCCTGCAAATATAGATTTTGATTGGTTTAGTTATTGCACTTCATTCATAAATTTCCTACTGTTCCGTTTAGACCTCAAAATTTATTTGAAGACAAAAAAAGACAATGCATATAGGATATAATTCAAGTGAAATTGAGTTTCTGTTAATGTAATGATACAATTTTGACGATGTATTAAAGTATACTATAGAGATCTATTCGACATACGCATACACAAGTAAAAAAGTTTGCTTAAAGAAAAAGAAGCTAGTATATACATGTTTGCATCTTACCGTTACTTGTGCTTTGATTTCTTCAGGTGTAAGTAGTGGCTTTCCCTCTGAATCTTTGAGCATAACCAGAACATCGAGCAAATCATGAGGATCACTGCTGGTGGATTCCTCGTTCGAATTGCCGAACCTCCTCCATTTTCCGATCCTTGCATCAATTATGGGGTCATGATAGTTGGTTACAGTATTGACAGCCTCTTTAACAAATTTCTCATGACCATCCAAATCAAGCCCTACCAACCAAGGAAAATAGTCAGATATGCAAAATGCATATAAATACTTAAGTATAGTAAATATTGCCTCAACAGGCGTAATAGATTAATTTAACGCAAGCGCAGTATTCTCATTGAGGATAAGCATCCTCTACTATGTTCGTCTTCTCTTGTTGACTTGACAAATGTTGACCGTTGTCATGTTAGTCATAAATTTCATGAAAATATCTTTATTGGGGTGGATTAATTATTGGGAAAATACTAAAAAAATTCTAAACCTATTGCATGGTGTCAACTCAGTTTGAAATTCTTTAATTATGTTAATTTAGTTTTAAAAATTTCACATTTTGTCAATTAAATACTAAACTTATGACAATTTGCCAATTTAGTCATTCCAATCAATTTTGACTATAAATCACTAATATGACAATCTACCCTAGTTGTCCTACATGGTGCTGCTGGTGCTGGTATGAATAATCTTTTTCCATTTTCTTTTTTATTTTCCTAACCCTAAGTTAGTAAGGCCATTGACCGATACTCACAGGTGAGGGCATTGCAACACTCGCCCATACCGAAGGGATTGGATCCCAATTTTCGAAACCGCATACCGGTCTGTCTGGTCCAATCCCATTCCCAAGCAATCTAGTGGAATTGGTCATTCTAAGCATTTCATTTTGCAGAGAAATTTCACACTTGAAGTAAACAAGTCCATCCAAAACATAACCACCATATTCTCATCTCACTGTGAACACTATGAAATTGTATAAAACAAGATCTCACGTTACCCAAATTGATTTCCCTCATAAATGATGTATCACTTGTATCTGGGCTACATTCTAAACGATAAATTTACTCTAACTGAACGCATGATTTGTTGAAACGTGCGTCCATACAAGGTCATCTATAGAGGAGGCGTGAACATCGTGGACAAATTCGGGAAGACCGAAAGATGAAAGCAAAAGGAGATTTGCGTATGGAATTTTAGTTATTAGGTTTACATTTAAAAATGAATGAATAAATAGTTGATTAAGGAGATCTAATTCAATTTGATTCCCCCTTTGGAAACAGGAATTGAACCGGCACTCCTGAAAAGCAGACTGATCGGGTGGTTCTCAATTCGGTCGGTTCATCTTGCTCACCCTAGATACACCAACGAAAATAGAGGATCTCATCTCTCTCTCGTTAAAACTTCATACTGAGAAAATAGACGAAATAGAAAAGGACAAGTTGACAAGTTGAAGTTTCTGTCATCTATACAGTCCGTTGATTTTCCAGAGGCGGACGATGTCGCGCCCATATGCGATTATGTTTTGATGCACTGGAGATGTTCCTCTGTGGGACCCTTCATTTTCTCGGATATCTTGTTCACTTATGTTCGTACATGCCGATATTGAGGCAATTTAAAAAATCAATATTTTATTATGTTAGATTTGCTAGAGCAAAAACGCATGAATCACGGAGAGTCCCAGCTAAGCAAGCCACCCAGATGAGATGCGTAGAATAAGACATGATTAATTTCTTTTTGCGATGAACTTAGAAGATAGTGAACAAGAAAACAAGAAGGGTCAATTGAGATAATTAGACAATTGAAACTCTAGCTCAAGTCTGTCAATGGAATGGACGCCACGGCTGTAAATCAAAACCGATTTACTTGTCACTATTTCGATGTTGCCTGATGAATTTTTGGTATCGTATACACACAGATAGACATGCACAAAATAGAAGTGGAGAGATGGATAAGTACGTAATTTAGCGAATAAATCCGACAAATATCAACTTTATTCATTTGCAGCGTTCATGAACCAACCTATAATAGGTAAGTAATTCCTAAACTTAGCATATATATACTAAACTCAATCCAAGCCGTTAAATTTGATGGGACCCACCGTCATGAACGGTCCGGATTAGATTGGGCATTATTGTCGTCCTCATAAAATAATTTCCGGCAACCTAAACTTAGTATTTGGATTTGTATAACATTGACAACTCAATAATGAAGTGATGGTCACCCCAATCTGTCTTGAAAGTTGTCTCGTCCCAACATGGGCGGATCAACACGTGACAACCTTGCTTGTCAACTTGACAGATATATATCATTTGAGAGAGAGATAGAGAGAGTTGTTATAACGTCTTTCGGGCTCTCGAAGGGCCAATAACGTCTTTCGGGCTCTAGAAGGGCCAATATAATGGCTTCTTCAATCCGTGACTCTCTACTTTTTCTCGTTTCTGGTTTATGTTCATTGCTGTCTGTCAACTATATAATATCCTTGCATGGATGAGCTCGGGGATAAGTAGAAGGAAGCACACATGGTGAGACAGAAGAAAGAGATGTGCATAGAATTGCTGAGAGTGATGATGGAGTTTATGCTCGTGGTCGTGGAAGCGGTCGGCATTGTGATTCAGCAGGAGACGTTGCCTCAGCTCACCAACGCTGGCTCCGGTTTCATCTGTTCCGTTCCGTTGGTTGGTTTCCTTCCTTGAGTGACTTCAATGTAAGGTGCATAGAGCGATAAGCGCGGGGATTGCGGTTTCAGATTCGCGAGGCCCTTTTGTTCTATCAATCTGCTAAGAGTGTTTCGTACAATAGCTGGGATCCTCTCTCTTTTTACTCTGGTCACTGAACTGAGTACAATATCTGACCCTTCAAGATGATAAACTACTGTGTACTATGTCGGATGACGGCGATGAGTTAGACTCCAAGGAGCGAACTTTTTGTGTGTGAATTACATGACGATGAAGTGGTACCAGTTTGATTCTATCGTGCCACTAATTGCTGACGATTTAGTACATGACTTATCCACCCGAGTTTAGCTAGCATCTTAACCTACTCACAAGATCAACGAGACTTTTCATTTATTCGAGATTTGCCTATCAAAATAAATATGTATTCCTTGTCAAGAAAAAGAATAAAAAAGACCTAGATCATTGTCCTTTTTCTTTTCTTTTTTTCTGGTTTACATGCACATTCACGTGTGCCTTTTTTTTGCTATAACTCAAAAAGAAAGCAACCAAAATGCAATCACTTGACAATAGAGGACTGTGATTTGTAATCATTCTCCTTATAATGAGTGATTTTTTTTTTCTCTCTATTCATTTTGCTACCTATAAATTACCTTGTCCTTGTCCCTCATCTCTCTCTTCATTATTATATATTCTATATACAATTAACTTACTAGTAGGGGTAAGCATTGATCCACGGTTGACTTTGAGCCAACCCTAAACTGGCCCAATCCTGCCCAATCTTGATCCGGTTCCTAAAGAAACTAGGTCGGTCCTTGATTCTAAGACCCTAAAATCCTATATTGCATGGATTGGTCTTCGGTCCTGGGATCTTAGGGTCCATATATATATATGTATGTATGTATGTATGTATGTATGTATGTATGTATGTATAAAACATATATAATATGCTATATATTATATATTTTTATTTACTCTAAACTTTAGCGCCTCCGCCTATGTCCTTTCTTATGCAGTTATGCCAAGTAAATTAGAAAGTAGTAACCTAGCCTAGATTTGACCCAAAAAAGAAAAGGAAACTCTCTTCACTTGGCTTGGCCTCACTTGCCGCTTGTGTCTCTTCACTTGCCTTGCTCACCTCGCCTCTAGCTTCTCTTTACGCGCTTCATGAGCATAGCTTAGTTGGTGAAGTCACTTGCCTCTCTTGGCTCGCTTCACGAATGTAGCTCAACAATTGCAAATGGACATTTTTGTTATTACATTTATCTTAGATTTATATTTGATATATATCAGTGTTCATAGTTTAGTTGCTGAATATTGTATTATTGATAGATATATAATTTGAAATGGTATGTTTGTCCTTTTAAGATATAGAAAAAATGAAAAAAAAAAATTGTTTAATCAAGGTTCATATTGGACCCATAGGATTAGTTTGATCGCGGTCCTAGGCTCAACAAGGTCGGTCCTTGGTCTCAATTTGGGAACCAATACCATGTAGGTTGGTCTTTGGGTTAGGTGCTTTTTTAGCCCAACCCAGACCATGCTTATCCCTACCTACTAGTTTCTCGCCATTAAGGTTTCAATTATTTTTTGTTTAACAAGTATAATTGAGTTGCTTATTAATGTTTATTTTATTATTTTTAAATTTAACAAATTTTCTATATTAATCGACTTTTATTTGTCTTATATTTTCATAACTTAAGTTTACCAACGATATTGAGAAATAACCATCCTTCGATTACCATAATGTAATTTGATAAAGTTATTAACTAGCTTTATGTCATCTTCTCTTGTTTGAATTAATTAATAATGTTTATTTTGCTTTTATATCCTATCTCTATCGGAAAACAAATCTTCTCTTATCTTTACAAATATTAGTTTTGCTTTTTTACCAATGGCTTAAATGGACCAACTACTATACAAAAGTACCGACCTTCATTAGATTAACTTATTTTTATCCAATTAAGTTATTAACTAGTTTTAAGTTACCAAAACTTATTTAAGTTGTTAATCAATGTTTATTTGTTTTTCATTGATCCACCAACTTTTCGAATGGACTACTACTATTATTTGCCTTACTTACTAATTTTTAAAATTTACCAGCTCTTTTTAGAAAATATCAACTTCAATTAGAGTGATTATGAACATTTCTTTAATTAAGTTACCGATTATTATTTGTTACCAACTCCTATTTGGGCTAGTTACCAATATTTGTTTTTCTTTCCTTAAATTACCAAATTCTCCGACCTTTGCCACAACAAAACATCTTTTATTGTAAATCAACCATTTTCCCTTTCTTCCCAAAGTTTAAATTTACCAACGATCACGTTGAATTACTTTGTGAATAATCAAACTTTTTTCGATTAAATCTATAACTAGCTTAAGGTTAACAACTCTCATTTAACTTATTTTATGATGTTTGTTTGTTTTCCTAAACTTTACCAATATTTCTATTGAGTTTCCACTTTTATCTGACTTCCTTGCCAACTTTCAACATCAACCAACTCTTCTAAAAAATTACCAACATCAATTAGAGTGATTAACAGCTTTTCTTTGATTAAATTATCCAGTTAGTCTTGCGGCCAACACTTGGTTTGAATTAGTTATTATTCTTGTTTTTTTTTTTCCAAATTATTAAATTCTCTTATCTCTTACAAAAATAAAAGGAAGAAAAGCTTATCCTAAAGTTTACCTAATTTTATTTACAAATCTGGCCAAAAGCTTAAATTTACTAACTATTATATGAAATTACCACGAGTTACAAACTTTTTTGGCGATTTAAGTTCCAAACAAGGTTTAATTACCAAATGTAATTTGAATTATTTATGTTAGTAACAAAGCTACTTATATTCTTAAATTTATTAACTAATCTATTGAGTTACCACTTATATTTGCCTTACTTACCAACTTTTTATATTTTATCAACTCTCTTTAAAAATTATCAACTTCACTTAGAGTGATCTTTGAGTTCCTCACTAGTTTTGCCACCATCTCTTATGTAAGTTAATTGCTAATGTTTATCTATTTTCCTAATTACCAACTTCTCTTATCTCTCAATAATAATAATAGTAATAATAAAAAGTTATCTATAACCAACGTTTATTTAATGCTCTTAGTGACGCCTTAAATGTACGAAATATCTGCGAATTACCAACCTCTTTTGTCTTACTTACAAACCTTATTCTATCAAGTTATAACTAGTTTGCGTTACCAACTTCGATTTGAGTTGCTAGATTTTATTTTATTTTTTCCGATTCTACCAACTTTTCAATGTAGTCAACATTTCTTAGTGCCTTGGATACCAATACTATTCATAATTAACATACATGCTAACTTTGCGACACTATTTAGCTATTTTGTTTAGTTTTAGTTTTAAATTACTACCTTTTCTCATCTCGACATAACAAAAACTTCTCTTATCTAACCAAATTTTATTTGCACTTCTTACAAACTCCTTAAGCTTATAAACAATTCTATAAAATTACCGACCTCTATTTGAGTGACTCACCAATTTGTTCCTGATTAAATAACCCAAGAAAAGAGCGGTTAAACTAATAAAACCAAATAAACATTGGTAATTAATTTGATAGTTGATAATCCAAAACTAGTTGATAATTTAATTAGGAAAACTAGTTAGTATATTTAAGGCAAAGTTGAAAAAAAAAAGGAAGAAGAAGAAAAATTGCTAAATGGAGAAAAATTGCTAAATAACTCAATAGAGAGTTGGTAATCCAAAACTACCTAACGAACTTAAATGGAGAAAAGCTGATAAATACTATAACTAAGGTCAGTAATTTCTTCCTTTTTTTTTTGTTAGTACGGGTAGTAATTTATAAAGAAATTCATAAATTCAAGGCATTACTAATTAAGTAATGTAATTAAGAGTTTCCAAGTGATAAAAATTGGCAAATCAAAGAAATCTAATAAATATCAATGAATAACTCAAATGAGAGTTTGTAATCTTATACCACGTGGTAATCAATGGTAGAAAATTTTGAGTCATAATGGGATATTAGTAAATGTAAGTGGTTGTTAACAAGGCAAATGAAAGTTGGTAATTCAATGCTGTTGACGCCTAAAAAAAAAAAATTAATTAATTAGACAATAAAAATAAATAAATAATAATAAAAGCAAAGCAAAACAAAAGAAAAACAAAAAAAGAGAGAGCAGCCTTTGTATGGGCCCTCGGCCCATTCCGCCTCAGCCCGGCCCCTCCACGTCTTCTTCTTCCTCGCGCCTTTGTAGCGCACGCGCAGGGGGTGCGACGAAGGGGAAGGGGGGACGGACGACGATCGCACATGGGGGAGCTAGCGACGCACTAAAGGACGGGTAGGTGGCGGATGGGACGTCGGTTCAGCCGGCGGAAGTCGTTCAGTGCACAGGGACCGGCGGTCGAAGCTCCGTCGACCGGTCACTCCCTCGCCTATAAATAGGGCTCCCCCGACGACGGCAAAGGGAACGCCGAGAACGATCGAAGGCTGCAAAGCTTTGAGCTTCCTGCTGAGAGACTTCAGAAGGGGAGCCGAGGTCGAGCAAGCCCAGATCCGAGGCTCGCCGGAGGGGGAGAGATCCGGTCGAACAAGGAAGGGAGCTGAGCGAGATGGAAACCAGAAAGAGGGAGGGCTGGATCTGGCCACCGCCGCACTACGATCCCTCCTCGACGCCGTCGTCATCGTTCAGTCACCACCGACGAAACCGCCTGCGCTCACGGCCCCAATGCCGATCAGCAACGCCCCTATGCCGTGCTCCCTCTACAGACATGTATCAACCACCGCCCGCCACTGCCATCCCCGAAAACCCAGTAGTCACCCGTCGTCGTTGCCACCGTTGTTTTGAGGACCCAGCAGCCGCCCGTCGTCGTCGCCGGAGCCGTAGCTGCCATCCGTCGTCGAGTCATCGCTCGGTGACATTCCAGCCACCCCTCCCGACGCCGTGGATCGCCAGATCTTAAGGGTTCCAGAACCGGGTCGGCAAGGGAAGAAGACGGGTCGTCAAGTGGGTTGGATCTGGGTAGGGTTTCACGAATTTGGGGCGGCCAGAAGTTGGGTCGTCGGGTCGGGCGGATGACCCAGTTCCTCTAGGGTTTAGTTGTGCGAGCCAAATTTGTGCAGGCCTAAGAGAAGTGGGCCTATTTCGCTTTTGGGCTGCGATTTGCTCACAAAAAAAAAAAAAAAAAAAAAAAAAAAAAAAAAAAAAAAAAAAAAACTGAGTCGGGCCCGCAACGCGTTTAGGTCGTCGACCCTGGTCGGACCCAACCCGCGGATCCAACCCGGGTCGGCCTTTTATTATTTTATAATACTTTAATAAAAAAAATAATAAATAATTTATTTTCAAAAAATAATATTAAAAAATGTTTTAATTTCCAAAAAATCGAAAAATAATTTAAAAAATCAAAAATATTTCATATTTTCCAAAAAATGCCAAAAATCCATAAAAAGGCCAAAAAGACTTGTATTTTTCCAAAAATACCAAAAAAGGTCCAAAAAATCCCTTTTATATCCAAAAAATTAGAAAAATACTCAAAAAATGTTTTTCTCCCAAAAATGCACGGAAAATCCCTCAAAAGTCCAAAAAGCCTTAGGGTTTAAACAAGATTAGGTACCGAAAGGGCAATAGTGATTAACTAGTGTAATCAAATCCCCGATCCTAATTTTTCTGGTTGTGCAGGAGTGAGTATTTCTCCCGATACTTTACTTGGATTTCTAATCAACCCACCCCAAATCGATTAGTGGCGACTCCAATTTAAAATTTGATTTACAGGTTAAAAACTTGAACCATTAAGTCGTGAATTGGTGGACTTGGGAGAGTCCGGGTTTAATAAATTCAGCCGAGCCATTAGCCTCCTTAGGCACCCGTACCCGATTGCGGGCGCCGAAAAAAAAAGAGGTTGCGACAAATGCAAAATTTTAAAGAGGATACAAAAATAACAAAAAATTGATAAGTAATGCAAATAAGAGTTTGCAACAGAAAAATAATTGACGATTCAATATAAAAAAAAAGGTTGGTAAGTCCTTCTAATTCAGGTTGGCAATTTCATATAAGAGTTCAAAAATTAAAAACATCACTAACTTATGTAAATAAAAGGTGGTAAGTTAATATAAAATTGCTAATTTACAAATTATACTTTTGTAATTTCACAGAAGTGTAGGTAAGTTACTAAAAGTTACTAGAAAAATAGTCAACTATCATTCTTTTTTTTAGCTAACAGATTTTTAACACCAACACCTGTTGAGATTTATCGGCATGGCATAAAAATCAATGCTTTTGGGCACAGCACAATAGAATTCCGCCAAACACGGACATAACTCGAATTTCTAGCCTTTCACAAACTTTATTTTTAGTTAGGCTTTGGTTTTTTTTTGGTCGGTAGTTAGGCTTTGGTTTAATGGGCTCAAACTTCACTCATTTTTTACCAATTTGAATTCATCCACATATGGATATACTCACTTTGTTTGAACACTTATCAATCCTCTTCTAATTTCAGAGGAATAATCTAATTTACCAGCTTATGGAATTATATCAAACCCAAAGCTTATTACCTTGATGCCATATTTGCCTGCTTTAATGGAAAAGTTACTAATACATTCCTTCGAACAGCACCTACTAGTTAATATAAGGCAGGTAATTAATTGCAAGATAGAATCGGCAAATTATCAAACCCACACCGATAATGAACAAAATTCAATATTAATAATCGTCAGAAAGATGGGACGCATACATAAGAATTAGTTACGTAACTAAACATTTGCACTTATAGGCAACTACATAAAACGCTTTAGACTGATAAAGATTCTAAATTCTGATAATAAGGTAACCTTTTCAGTCAAGAACACGCATCTAAGTTTTTCTAAAGAGTATGAGTCTGCCCTTTTGAACTTTTCCCCCCAAAGTCTCCACTCCGGAAGGTAAAGATGCATCTAATATATAAAGAGAATCGATTGTGCTTTGAAATCGTACTAACGGGAATCTTCTTATCTCTTTCACTTTTGACGTCATTGCTCAGACAGTGCGCGTCACTTGTCATTCTAGAATCTTCTTCACTGAGGAAACGCTTGAGACATCTTCATATCATGATCTGCATGCATGGTTGCATACATGAAATTCTGGAGTCTCCTTCACTGAGGAAACGCTATTTAACTTAATGCCATCTCGTGCTTACCCATGCATGTACGATGTCATGTAGCTATAAGCTTTCATTTTTTTCCATTTGAATACAACGACCAGATGGGGGTCCTACTATCCCAGTTTAATCGGCGTTGTGGACTTCGAAGAAGCTGTTCTTAGCGGAAATTTCGTCGTCTTAAGCTTGAGGTGGGATCCACTTGAACATCAGTTCCTTGTCCATCAAGCTAAAGGAAATTACTTGTTTCTTGTGTTTATAAATTGACCCACATGGAAGGGTTTAAGCCAGCACTCTTAAAGCAAAGCCAAGCCAAGCCAAGAGTAGACTCTTTGTCTCCTGTGTCTGTATTCTCTTCCTCTGCTTATTTCACTCCTCCCATTCTCTATTCTTTTCTTCTTTCCATTGCAGAATTGAATTTGAGACAGCAGGCATATAGCATGGTAGGATCAATGGAGGCGGAGCAGATGGGATCTGGATTCAAACCAACGGAGGAGCAACTCGTTGGTCAATTCTTGAAAAAGAAGCTCAAAGGAGAAATAGAAGCTAGCGCTATTCGCGAGCTATACATCTACGACTGGGAGCCTCCGGATTTATTTATGCTATACGATGGTAACTTACTTTTAGTTCTTGGAATTCTCTATTTCCCTATTTTTTTCATGGTTTGATGGTAATTGGTAGTTGCTATAAGACTTCAGTAAAATAACGGGTAAACAATCTTTGGTTTTAGTATTTTCTAGTGAATCATCGGATGAACGCGAATGTTTCTTCTTTTGTCCCCGTGGTCGTAAGAGGAAGACCCAGTTGGGATATTGGAAAGAGACGAGTAAAAAGCGTGTGATCCGAGCACCGAACACCAGCAAGCCGATGGGGACCAAGAGGATTTTGGTTTACTATGAAGATCGACAGCCAAAGGGCCACAGGAGGGATGCGGCCATGCACGAATATCACCTAAATTCAGATGATTCAGACAGTGAAATTTCGGACCCGGTACTCAACTTCTCTTTTTTCGGTTCCCCTAATTGAGCATCTTTAACATGGTTACAAGTGCAGGTAAAATTGATTTCACATCTCTAGATATGTTCCTCATTCAGCTTCTTGAGGTTTCTGGCTTTGTGGGTTCATGATTGTGCCATAATTCGAGTGCGATTTACCTTTAACTCTGCTGTACTTTGAACATTAGTTTTCGCAAGTCAGAACTTCTCCCACTGTATTTTGTACAGAAACGAAACTGACCAATAATCATTTTAAGGTTAAATTCCAGTGACTACTGAGTATTAGACTGCCAAAAATAAAGTGATTCTACATCAACAAAGGGGGCAATTTGTTCTTGAAATTTAAATTACTTCAGTTTTGATAAGTGATGCCTGATTTATCTCATGCATAATATACTTTCGTGAAACTCATCACCGGTATCATTGTCTTTATAGACGGCAATGGTCCACTTTCACATAATAAACAGGAAAAGTAAGGAAGCAAAGTCGGCAACTGCCAGTGCTTCAACCGATTTAAGCAGCCATCTGAGCAGTGCGCAGGTGAGCAAATGTTACTTTAGGTTGATACAAAGCAACATACGATCCGAGATACATCTAACTACACTAAAGCTCGAATACTGTGCGTTCATGCTTTTTTTTTTCAGTTTTTTTTTTCTCAGGCAATTCCAGGAGTTACTACTGAATCTGACTATCCAACTGAGACGTTGAATACTGGTTTACACGACCGGAACGTGCCTATTCCTGATCAGCAGCCTCAAATGGGCAAAGAGCAACCTTCGTGTTGTGGTGATAATTGGCATGTTGATGGACCTAGCGATGGCCGTTGTCACATACCAAATTCTCCCAGCGATGGCATCAGTATCACGGATCTCTTGAACTCTGATGCGAACACCGAGCAAACTCAAACATGCAAAGAGAAACATTTACTGTATGATGATAATCAGCATGTTGACGGACCTAGTGATCCAAGTGACGGTATTGGTCTGGAGGATCTCTTCAACTAGAGCAAGGATTAGTATGCCAAACTACAGTGTGTGTAGATTATCCTCTACGGATTAGTTTTGAATTGTGATAATGGATTGCCAGTGTCTGGTGATCCTTTATAGAAGTTAATCTCAGCCTGGCTTGTTATATCAGTGATAATGCTGGGCACCAACTATGTTTCTCCAAGGACGGGACATTATATCGATCTTGTGTGCTTGTATATTGTAGTATTAATTTTACCTCACAATTCGTGTATTATCTTGATTTTATCTACTCAACACTGGTCATGCATCAATATCTATTCGTCTAGCCTTTGAAAGGGCTTGCAGCACGAGACTTTCCTCCATTGTTGTAAAATCCTAAGTCCATACATATGACTTGTCAAGTGATTTGTAAGTAAAACACACATTCCTCATCAATTCGCCAATTATTCCGTACAACGGGTTTCTCGGTCTCTTTTGATTTCTTGCCTCTTACCCTTTCGCGTGGCCTCTCCTCTCACTTCAATGGCAGCACCACCCAACATGAACCTTTGTGAACCTTGTATCAAATGAGGCTATAAGATGCCAAACTTTGTCTCAAATAAGATCTAGAGCTAACCAGCTGGCTAAATCCTCATTGCCCACAAGCACATTCGACTCACGCAGTGCTTTCCAAGCCATGGCCAAGGGTGTTTCATCCCGGAGCATTTTCTTTTCTTTTTTTTGTTTTCTTTCTTTGTCTTTCTTCTCTCTCTTTTACTTTTTGTTTTCTTTTCATTTTCTTGGGATTGAGGAAAACAAAACAATTGAAAAGAAAGAAAAAAGAAAAAAGGAAAGAAAAAGTGTCGCATGAGTCGTCGGTGGAAGGAAGGAGAAAGAAAAATAAAAAGAAAGAAAAGAAACTAAAAAGAAAAAGAGTACAAAGAAGGAAGAAAAAGAAAGGAAACAAAAACAAAGCTTTTGGATGGAAATGCCCTTGGTCATGACTCGGTAGCACATGCTAGCTGGCCGGCAAAGATTTGGCTAGTCAATCAATGCCTTATTTGAGGATAAGTTTACCCTTTTAATGCTTTATTTAAGTAAAAGTGCATCTTGAACTCTCTTTTAAGAAAACGACCTTATGTCAGGCCTTATTTAAAATGCTCCTGCAAAGAGGGCCCAAAGTGAATTTTAAATCAATGGTTATAAGGTTCAAAATTAGTCTTAAATAAGATATAGAGCTCACTGGCCAGCTAAATCTTCATTGCCAACAAGCTCATTCAACTCACGCAGCACTTTCCAAGCCATAGCAGAGGGCATTTTCATCCAAGAGCATTTTTTTTATTTTTCTTTCTTCTTTCCCTCCTTTTCTAAAGAGTCACGTGAGTTGTTGGTGGAAGGAAGGAGAAAGAAAAATAAAATGAAAGAAAATACTCTAGAAAGAAAAACAAGACAAACAAGAAAGAAAAAGATAGGAAACAAAAAAAGAAAAGTTTTTGGATAGAACCTTAAGCATAGCTTGATTGTGACATCTCTAGATTAACTCATTTGAGGTATTATTTGTTTTGAACTATCCCATACCAACCCTTATGGTTTGTCCTTTGGCTACAAGCAAGCACTTTCCCAATAAGTCACCCATTCTGGTAGTGCTTTTGCCTAGGCTCACTTAACTTTGGAGCTCCAAAGCAAATCTTGCCATTAGGTTAAAAGGCGTATTTGTTAGTTAATTCCAGTTTTCACATAAATAGTCAAAAAATTGTCTCCACCTATTCGATACACAGCTCAATTCATTCCTACTCCATTCGCCTTCTTAGAATCCTGCTTGGAGTTGCTCATTGTTCAGACCCTTTAGCCTCAACGACCACTCCCAGCTCTCATCAAATTGGGTAGAGATCCACCAACTTTCGTGTGGTTCATCCACAAAACAATATACCTACTAGAGGGAGTCGAGTTCTGACACCATATTGTGACATCCTTGTATTAATTCAATTGAGGTATTGTCCGCTCTGGCTCGTCTCATACCAAGCCTCATGATATTGTCCTTTGGCATACATGCAGACACTTTCTTAGGAGGTCACCATCTCGGCAATGTTCTAGGTCGGGCTTGCTTAACTTCGAGTTCCAAAGCAAAGCTTACCATTTAATCAAAAGGGGCATCTGTGAGTTAATTACAATTTTCACATATATATTCTAGAATCGTTCTTAATGCACAATTCAATCCATTTCTATCCTCTTCGCCATTCTAGAAGCCTGCTAGGTGTTGCTTCTCGTCAAGCCCTTTGGCCTTGACAACCACTTCCCACCATTGTTGAGTTGGGTCATTACATTGGTAGCACATGCTAGCTGGCCAACAAAGATTTAGCTAGTCAGTGAAGTTAATGCCTTATTTGAGATTAATTTTTTCATTTCAATGCCATATTTTAGTAAAAGTCCATCTCGAACTCCTTTGAGAAACGACCTTATTTTTTACCTTATTCAAAATGCTCCCGCAAAGAGAATCGAAAGTGCATTTTGTGTCAAATATGGCTATAAGTTGCCAAAATTAGTCTCAAATAAGATCTAGAGCTCACCGGCTAGCTAAATCTTCATCATCGGCAAGCAAATTCAACTCTCACGGCACTTTCCAAGCCATGGCCAAGGGCATTTTTGTTTAGGAAGAAAAAGGAAAAAGAAAAAGTGTCACGTGAGACTCTGTTGAAGAAAGAAGAAAGAAAAATAAAACTAAAGAAAAGAAACTAAAAAGTGTCACGCTCTGGTGAAGAAAGGAGAAAGAAAAATAAAATGAAAGAAAAGAAACTAAACAGATAAAGAGAACAAAGAAAAAAGATAGGAAACAAAAAAGAAGAAGTCTTTTGGACGAAAATACCCTTGGTCGTGACTAAGTAGCACATACTAGTTGGCCAGCAAAGATTTGGCTAATCAATGGGCTCAAGGCCTTATTTGAGACTAAGTTTGTCATTTCAATGCCTTATTTAAGTAAAAGTTCATCTCAAACTCTTTTTTTTTTTTTAGAAAACGACCTTATTGGAGGCCTTATTTAAAATGCTCCCACAAAGAGCTTAAAGTGAATTTTGTACCAAATAAGGTTATAAGGTGCCAAAATTAGTCTCAAATAAGATCTAAAGCCCACTGGACAGCTAACTCTTCGCTGTTGATGAGCACATTCGACACTTTCCAACCCATGGCCAAGGGCATTTTTTTTCTAGAAGCATTTTTTTCTTTCTTTTTCTTTCTTCTTGATCTCTTTTTTTCTTTTTTGTTTTATTTGGACTGAGGAAAATGAAGAAGAAAGAAAAGAAAAAATAATAGAAAAAGTGTCACGTAGTCGTTAGTGGAAGGAAGGAGAAAGAAAAAATAAAACAAAAGAACCTAGAAAGATAATGAAAACATTTTTTTAAAAAAAAAAGCTTTTGGATAGAAATGCCCTTGTGGCTTGATAGCCCAAACTAGCCGGCCAGCAAAGAGCTAGCTAGTCAGTGAGCTTAACGCCTTATTTAAGACTAAGTTTGTCATTTTAATACCTTATTTAAGTAAAAGTTCATCTCGAACTCTTTTTTGAGAAAACAACCTTATTTTGGGCTTTTTAAAAATGTTCCCACAAAGTATTTCTTTCTCGTTGCCTCTCCTCTCTTCTCCAAGGGCAAGACCATGCTATCACCAACAAAACTAAAGAAAGAACCAAGAAAACAAGCAGCCTTAGATGTTTGTTATGTGTATGATATAATTATGAGTATTAATTGAAAATTAAAGGTGATTAGTAAGAATGACCTCGCATTCAGTGTTATTACGATCTCTCACAATTTCTCACAAAAAAAAGAGAGCATGATTTCAACTATAGCCAAGTCACTATGTCGCTATCAATGTCATTTGGAAGCCATTTTTCCATAAAATAAAGCATGATTTCAATCATAATGAAGTAATAAAACATCCAAATTTTTGACCCGATTTATGTGCATGACTTTATTGATTATGACTATCAATGGAATATAAAAGGCAAATTTTATGTAAAAATGAGGAAAACTGCATTTATAATGACACCCTATCAGGTCAACACTCAACCTCTAGAATCATGAAAAGTAAATCAAAGGATCAATTGAAGCGATATTGTAGATTGAGTTATCATTTCCGGTTCATGAATCAAGCTATAGTCGTATTAACATGCTTTGTATGTCACGTCCCGATTTTCTGAGCACATGTCCATCCCTCCATGGTCGATTAAATAGCGACGTCCCAGAATACATCACCGACCCATTCATTTTTAATATGCATGTGGAAGCAAATAAATAATCCACAGACAACAACAAGATGGGATAGAAAAGCAAGGCTGTAATTTTTTGCGAACTAAAAATCACAACATGCTTATAAATATACATATCAAGCCGTGTCATTACAAAACCAGTCTATAAAAACAAGATCTACAAAACAGGGGGATTTATAAAACTACAAATCCTCTTCCTCCACCTCCTCACTAACATTGGAGCGATCCTCCGAGTATACTAGAGTTCCTGGGTCTTCAAGATCCGGGTCCATTAGGTCTACCATCGAACCTTCAGGGGGATTTGTAGTGCCTTTCCTAAAAGCAACTTTCAACACATACACAGGTACCTCAAATTTTGGAATAGGACTCTCTCTCTATTCATGCCGCTCACGATGATACCATGATCTGTATTGATAAGGTACCTTATGAGGTAGAGCCTCATCAACTAATACCACAGACTTCACGAGCTCATAGACCAAACCCCTAGGGTGCTCATGAATTGGAATATAGAGTACCTGTTCTGTGATCTTCTTCGGTTGACCAAAACACTCAGGAGGAGCTGCCATCTAAGAACCTGAAATTATTATCCCACAACAGGGTGAGACGACGTCTCAGCAAGTTCAACCCCCTAAGACCCGACTAGGAAGAAAACACGCCCCGAGGGCTACCTAAGCACAAGCACCAGTCAGAGGACTCACCTTGCCTTAGTTTATTCCTACAAGTCAATACAATTCAAATAACCATACAATCATTTCAACCAATCAGATCAAATCATCAATCAATCGACTCAGTCGATTCCATATTATCAAGATCATCTCTCAATTATCTCAATCAATACTATCTAGAACATCTAATCACTTTAGGGACTGCTCATTCTAAGCTGAAAATAGATAGTATAACTCACTCTAAGCTGATAAATAGTATACTGCTCGATCTAAGCCGGCATATCGAGGCCCGCAGGCTAATATAGTATACTAATAATGCTCACCAGAAGTTGCTAAGGTATACTGCTCGCTCTAAGCTAACATATCAGAGCCCATAGGTTGATATAGTATACCGGTATATTGCTCACTCTAAGTTGATATATCAGAGTCCATAAGTTGATATAGTATACCATTTAACCGTCTAACATTTTTATCATTTTTATCATTTCCGATCAAAATAATCAAGTGTGGGTACATGGTCGACCTTAGCCAAAATACAATATTTTCTCCATTTACAATCCCAATAATTTCAATAGTCCATAAACATATTTTTGGCATTGTAAACCAACGCCTAGTAATTTTCTAATTAATTATAAAAAATAAATAAATTTTGGGATAAATACCCAAAATTGCAAATCACACTCAATTAGCACAAATTAACAATTAAATAAATAAATCAACCACACCATTGCAATTAGTACGAAATTCCGATCACCAGTTATTACGGTTTAATTTCCGGAAAATAAAAATTAATTAAATAATTACATAAAATAATTAATAATGCCAAAAATGCACACTTAGGCCCGTAAAGCCTAATTAAAAGCCAAGATGGTTTCGAAAAATTTCCAAACCACTCTAGATAAATATTAGAGCTTATCTAGGCTCTAATTTCACTACTCTAACTACCTAATTACCTAACATACAATAACGGTTAATTAAATTGCTAATATATTATAACTATCCACATAATCCATACTTAACTTAAACTAATCAACCCTTAAGCGTCATTAACTTACTAAGCAAGGATTAGTGAGTTAAACTCACTTGATTAATGATCCGCTCAGACCACAATGACGAGGACGCGAAGGGGATTGACAAACTCCAAAACAAGTGCACCTTTCGAGGTCCAGAAGGCCACAAAAACGGGCCAAACAGTAGCTGTGAGACCCACTTTGCTCGATTCTGGTCGAAGGTCGAAGGTCGAAGGAGCTGTTACAAGCGTCCACAAGCGGTAGGGATGGACAACGACGGTGTAGCGGGGTCAAGTGGAGCTCTGCGGGCTTCCGGGTGGCTCCGGCGACGCACACAGCGGCTGGTGAAGCTGGACGAGACCTTTGGACGCACGGACAAGCAAGAATGAAGCAGCTGGGATGCGGCTTGCGCAGAGGATATGCAGGGGCGCAACGGGTGTGCGATGGCAACGCAGTGGCTCAAGATGGCGCGGTGGCAACGCAGTGGCTCAAGATGGCGGCAATGGGCTGGCTGGCTTACTGGTTCGGTTTCTGAGTTTGTTGGAAGTCTCAAGGAGCTAGAATGGAGAGTGCTAGTCGACGGAAGCAAAGGGAGAAGGGAGAGGGGACCGGTTGGGCTAGAGGGGACCACCTTTGGTCTCTTCTATCCACTTTGGTCCCCTTACTTTGGTCCCACCACCAAAGCTGGCTTCCTTAGCACATTTCCAATAGCCAACTTTTCTTCTAGAAGTTTTGAAGTGGTCCAAAAGTGTGGGGCAAGGGGGCATATGAATTTGGCTTGATTTCCCACAACTTCCACTTCAATTCTATCTTGAATTCACTCAATTCGGCCTCTAAAAATTCAATTATCGAGTCCCTAATCAAATTAGCATTTTTCCTCACCAATAGATCCCACTTGCATCCCAATTTCGCGATAAAAAAAACGATCTTCTGATTTTCCCTATCGAAAACAGCCCTAAGTCAACTTTTTCTGCCAAAACCTTGGTTTGCAAAAAAATCTTTTAAGACTGAGTCAACATTCCTAAAATGACTTGTGACATGACAAAACTTTCAATTTCTAAAATCATATTCAAATTTGCGGTTAATTTCGATCCGGCACGATTTTAGCGTGACCCAAGCTATCATGTAGTTTTTCAAAAAATTTAGTGCAAATGACCCATGGTCGATTTTCTTCGAGTCACAATGAACCTCTTCGATGCTTTGATGACTTTCGGTTGTTGTGAAAATCTCGAGAATTCAAATATGGACAGATGGTAGCAAAACGATAGAAAAATCGGTCTAATGCTGATCAATAGAATTTTTCAATTTGGTGGAATCACCCACGTTTAACTACACATCTCGGTCGAACCGACCTATCTCTGATCTTTAGTCAACTTTTAATTGTGCCGTAATGATCTTTGTAGATAAGCACGGTTGAGTATCCAATTTCTGGTCGAATTCTCAAGTCTATTGCATTAAAATTCTTCAATGACTTCGTCAAATAGTCTAGTTATTTCTAGAGTAATTAGCTCGGAAAATAGCACTATAGACGCGTCGATGAAATGTTCAATTTATTTAATTGAAAACAAAATTGAAAATTTAGCATGTCACATTATATGTTTCGACTTCTTTTGGTAGAAGTACAATACAAGTGCCAAAACTTTTGGCACCTACGAGAAGACACTTAGTGCCAAAGTTACAAAAGGCACATATAAGTACCACTTTCTTGAAAAATGGGATATTTAAGTGCCAATTCTAGCAAACAGTGCCGTAAATCCTATATAGCATTTTCTTTTAATAATATAACTCACCTATATGGTTCACTGAAGAGCTAAGTCAACAAAGAAGAGCCAAAATGATGTCGTTTTGCCTCTTTTTTGAATTTTAATATAAATATTAATTTAATTTAATTTAGCCCTCACCTTCTACAATATTCATCTTCTTCCTAATTTAAAACTAAATTTAAAAATAAAAGGAAGATAATGAAGATTGTAGAAGGTGAGGGCTAAACTTAATTTAATTAATATTTTATATTCAAATTCAAATTCGAGACAAAACGACGTCATTTTTAGCTTACCTAGCCATGTTAGCGTGCAAGATGACATTGTTTTCAGTTTATCTAGCCACGTTAGCATGTAAAACGACATTGTTTTACACTTGTCTCGCTGAAAAGACATCATGTCAATATTTTGGCTCAATTTTCTCACCATGGGCACTTAACTGATCAATTTTACTCCGATTTTAACATTTAAGTGTACATTTTCTAATTTTTGGCACTCAAATGTCCCCCGTGGTAAGTTTTAATACTCCAAGGGTCCAAGTCTCGACTTCCTCCTATGCATGGAGGACAATTTTGAAATCTAGAAGCCTTGCCAAATCTATGATTAAGGTCATTAGACAGAACAAATCTAGGGTCTAGTCACAAGAAAAGCTAGAAACTTTTTTTTATAGTGGGTAGATTTCCAAAAGGGTGGCATTATTTCCACCCTTTATATAACTAAATCCACCCAATCTTCATTAAAAATACAAAATTACAATCTACACTTATTGTAGTTTAAATCAGTGGTCTCAAATTTATTACCTACCATTAGTTAAGAATTGCATATATTCAGTTTTGTTTAATATAGATCTTCCAAGTATATTAAAGGCACAATGTCTCTTTCAACTGTAAGATATTACTTCAATAAAATTTTGTTTTGTCAAAACCGAAATTTCCTCCCAAAAGAAAAAACTTACTTCTTTTCTACATTGTCGATTAAATTTATGGATAAATTGTTAAGTAGATGAAATTTAATTAAATCAAAATATTACGTAAAGTAAGAAATTTTCTTTGAAAATGCTAATGAAATTTCATAATGTTGGATTGACAAAAATTAATATCATCCATGAATTGTTTACAAAAAACTATTCAAGATGCCTCATTGTGCATAATGTTTTTAGTGTATCCCTATATATTCCTCTAATGTATTGTATACTCTATAAATATATATATATAAATATATATATATATCTTGCCAATATAGCAAGGAAAAATATAAATTTTTTGACTTAGTTTATAAAGAGACTTTATATATCTTAGACTACTAAAATTAATAAAGAAAGTAAGTTTATGATATAAGAGGGACAAAAAATAGATAGGTTGTTATAAAATCAATGATGAAAAATAGACTGTTCAGTTTTATTCTATATCAAAGAATGTTTTTCTTTCCTTACTATTAGTAAGATAATTTTACACGAAGCATGTAAAACATTATAGGATTATTTGAGAATTCATTTCCTTTAATATGCTAAAAGACAAAACTCGTGAAATGCTTAATTATGGTAACTTTCCTAAATAAAAATAGAAAAAAAAAAAAAAAAGCGAAGGAGTGGGGTCGTTTCCTAAAACTGCAATGAAAGATTGTTGGCAATTTTGTCTTCTCAGCATAAATGGAGGGATAGATTTAGTCATTTAGGGAGTGGAAATAGCGCTACACTTCTGAAATTGTTGGTAACTTCTAAAAATTAAGAAGCCTTGCTAACCCTCTGATTGAGCACATTAGAGGGGATGAGTCTAGAGTCCAATCATAAAAAAAGCTTAAACTTTTTTTTAATTGTTTAATTTTTTTTTTTTTTTTTAGTTGGTAGATTTCTGAAATTCCTTGTAAACTTCTAATATGGTTGGTAAAGAAAGTATAATAGGGAGCTTGAATGGTAGGTCACTTGTTACTGTATTATTGGCACTATTAGGAATTTACCAACTTTCATATTAAATCAATAAATTACTAACTCTTCTAAAAGTCTACCCAGTATCGTATGAAAATTACCAATAGTATGAATATATATTGACAATATAATAAGCTAGGAACTTATCACCTTCATTGAGTTGTTACTTTTTTAATTAGGAAAACACCAACCCTAATAGAAATTTACCCACATTTAAATAAATTAGCAAGTTACTAACTTTTTTGTAAATTTTACAACTGTTATTAGTAAAATACCGGCAATACAAGGGATTTACTATCATCTCGATAAACTAGTAAATTGCCTATTTCCTTGAAATTCTAGTAAAATATCAAATTTATAAAGAATTACCACATTCCATTAAATTAATAAGTTACCCACTTTGAAATTTACAAGTTCATGTCTTAAACTACCAATGCAATAGAGAATTTTACCAACATTTCTTGGAGAAATATTTCAAAGAATTTTGATGATCCTCAAAATATCCTTAATATAATATTTATTATGATGTTTGCAGATGTTTGTGATATTATAAAAAAGATAGAATTGATATCCGTGAAAGCAAAAAATCACGAATTTGTTTTGTTCGCAAACAGCACCAACAAACTAAAAAGATCAAATGATAACAATGTTTATGTCAATGCTAAATTATGTCGTCGGTGATGTTGGAGCAATGACCATGTTAGATGATTGTTGTAGAAGTTTAATATAGCCGATGTCACTTGGAAATGCATACAAAAGAATTGAAAGACCTCTAAGAAATGGAAATGGGCTTTCTATCATACTTGTGAAAGCATTAGTGATAAGACAATAGTAGAAGCTATTTCGGGCTAGCTTGTAAATGTTTAGGAAGAAAGACTGCATTGGCAGTTCTATCTTTGGACAGCAACACCTATGGAACTCTAATGGCCATTTGCTTCTCTAAGACATCTCCAACTAGAAGATTGAGGATACTTATTTAACAGAAGATTGTTGAAGCCAAAATGTTAGATGCACAATAAATAGAATCCAAAAATTTGCTGAAAGGTGTGCTCTTAGCTAGAAGTGTTTCATTCTCTTAAAGATCTTCATTGTAGCAGTCTTATTGGCTTGTAATCATGCAAAAGATCAAGTGTAGAGTGATAGTAACACTTTACTCCTTATAATATGATATATTATGTAATAGGATTGATGTTTGCTAATTGTAACTTGTCTAGCATATTACTAGTGCAATCCAATCCAACTTGTGGCTATTAGTCTGGACAATGAAGTTAGAAGCTTGGAGATAAGTCAAACCACTATATAATATTGTGTGCTCCTATTTTTCTTACTCTTACTTGCATTAGCACTCAACTTGATTCATGCTACTTGAAATATCCACTTGACTTGATCCTTCCAAAGTTGCTAACATTTTTCAAAAAAAAAAAATCAAAGTATTTCAAAACAATCTATTCACCACAACCTATTCACCCTTCTTAGGTTGTATTTTTTGGCCCCAACAACATTTAACAAAATACTTAATACCTTCTTCTTTTGAATTTTACAAGTCAGTTAGTAAAAGAACGACCTAATAATTAATTTAGCAAACATCTTGATAAATTAGCGAATGACCAACTTCTTTAACATTTGACAGGCTCGATTAGTAAACTAGTAACATAATAAGGGATTCAATAACATATCCAACTAGACTAGTCCAACTTTTTTGAAAATTTACAAGTATGGTTAGTAAAATATTATCTCTATAAGGAATTTGCCAATATCTCGTTAAATTACCAACTTCTTTCAAATTTTAATAGCTCAACCAGTAATTCACCATGATGAATTTATCAAGGTGCAAAAGAATTAGTATGTTGTAGACTTCACTGGTATAGTTAGTAATGTAAAGAGATATTTGTACCAAAAGTCTAAAATGTTAGGCTTAATAAGCAAGCAAGTACTAGACATATTCAACCTGGTGTAATTAAGTCTTTCTATCGACCAATTTGCTAATTTGACATGCCAAAATACAACTAATATTGTTTTTGGCATAGTAGTGCAACAATGTGCACCACATCAGCAAATAGGTTAGCTATAAAAATGTAAAATTACAAATAAAAAGGGAGAATAAAAAAGCCACATATTTAGGAAAAAGAAATGGCGATGCAGAAGATAGAGATGTGCATAGAAATGGTGAGAGTGATGGAAAAGTTCGTTTTCGTGGTCGTGGTAGTGATTCAGCAGGAGACTTTGCCTCAACTCACAAACCACGGCTTCGGATTTGTCCATTCCATTCCGTTGCTTGGTTTACTTCCTTGAGTGACTGCAATGTAAAGCGCACAAAGCATCTCTGGGTGTGTTTGTTTGTGTTTCTATTCAAAAATTGTTCCGGGAAACTATTTCTGTTCCGGGGAACAATTTTGACCAGAAAAACGCGTTTGGTAAACTTGTTCCAGAAATAAAAAATAAATAGAAATACGTTTGGTAAATTTATATTCTTTTTTATTTCTTTTAATTTTTAAATATTTTTATTTTCTTTTTATTTTTTTCTTCTTTTGGCTGGTAGCCTCGCCCAACCACGGCGAGGCTCGCCAGGCCCCAGCGAGGCTCGCCAGGCCCCTGCGAGGTCAAGCCTTGCCATGGTTAGGCGAGGCTCGGCCTTGCCTTAGCTGGGCGAGCTTAGCCTCACCCCTATTTGGCGACGCTCGAGCTCGCCCAGCCAAGGCGAGGCCGAGCCTCGCCAGGGGCCGGCGACGCTTCGACGAGGTCGCTGGCCCTCGACAGCAAAAGAGAAGAAAAGAGAGAAGAGAGAATTTGTTCTTTATAAGTGTTTTTGGAACAAAAAAACAATTTTTTTTTGTTTCTTTTTTCTGTTTTAATTTTGTTCTCGAAAAAAAAAATTAAAACAAAAACGTAAACAAACGCATTTATGTTCTTTTTTTGTTCCCGGGAACAAAAAAACAGAAAACCTGTTCATGAACAAAAAAAAAAAAGAAATACAACCATGCACCCCCTATGATTGTAGTTTCAGATTCGTGAGGCTCATACTTCTGCAGAATTGCTACAAATTTTTGGGGGACACGTTGATGCCCTTTTGTTCTATCAGTCTACCAAGAATGTTTCATACAATATCTAAGATCCTCTCTCTTTTTCCCACAGCCAATGAACTCAGTACAATATCTGACCCTTCAAGATGATAAACTACTGTGTACGATGTTAGAGAACATCGATGAGTTAGACTCTATTGTCGAGGAGAGAACTTTTTGTGTGTGAATTATGTGAGCGGTACAAGTTCGACTCTATTGTGCCACCAATTGCCAACGATTTAGTATGTGACTTATCCAACCGAGTTTAGCTGGCATCTTACTCAACTCATAAGATCAATGAGGCTTTTGATTTATTCAAGATTTGCCTATCAAAATAAATGTCTTCCTTGTCAAGAAAAATAATAAAAAAGACTTAGATCATTGTCCTTTTTTTTGTCTATTTTACATGCACATTCATATGTGCCTTTTTTGCTATTATTAAAAAAGAATGAAACCAAAATGCAATCGCTTATCTATCTATCTGTATCTTTTTTTTTTTTTAAAGAGTTGTCACTAAGGTTGACAATTTTGGACTGTGATTTGTAATCAATCTCCTTATAATGAGTGATTCTTTTTTCTCTCTCCCATCATTTTGCTACCTATATATTACCTTGCCCCTATCTCCCGCTACTCTCTTCATTATTCTATATATGATTAACTTACTAGTATAGGTAAGTATTGATCCAGGATTAACATTGATTGACCTTGGACTGGTCCAACATGGCCGATCTTGGTTTGATTCCCAAGGAAATTAGGTTAGTCCTTAGTCCTAAGACCCTTTAATCCTATATTTTATGGATTGATTTTCGGTCTTGGGATGTTAGGGTCCCCATATATATTACATATATATTGCATATATATTATAATATATATTTTGTCTATTGTAAACTTTAGTGCCATTGCCTCTATTCTTTCTTATACAATTTTACCATGTAAATTAGAAAGTAGAAACTCAACCCAGATTAAACAAGAAAAACAAGAAACCCTCCTTGCTTGCCTTGACCTTGCTCATTGCTCTGCTTGCCTCTCCTTACTTGCCTCATGAGCATAATTTAGTTGGTGAGATCACTCATCTCTCTTGGCCCGCTTTACAAATGTAGCTCAACACTCGCAAATGGAGGTTTCTATTGTTATATTTATATTTGATATATACCAGTGTTCATGGTTCGATTGTTCAATATCGCGTTATTAACTAATATGTGATTTGAAATAGTATATTTGTCTTTTTAAGGTATACAAAAAATGAAACAAAAAAATAATTGTTTGTTCCCTGGTTGACCCTAGAATCAGATTAAACCCATAAGGTCGGTTTGGTCATTGGCCCCAAGTTCAACAAGGCTCGTCCTTGATCCCAAAATTTGGGAACCAATACTATATAGGTTGGTCCTTGGGTTAGGTGCTAAACTAGCCCAATCCGAATCATACTCACCCCAACTTACTAGTCTTCTACCATTAAGTTTTCAATTATTTTATGTTTTACAAGTATCATTGAGTTGTTTACCAAAGTTTATTTTATTATTTACCAATTTACCAATTTTTCTATTTATTTATCAACTTTCATTTGTCCTATACATTCATAAGTTAAATTTACCAACAATATTAAGAAATAACCATCCTTCATATACCATAATGTAATTCGATAAAGTTATTAACTAGGTTTACTTTGTCTCCTCTTGTTTGAATTAATTAGCAATTTTATTTTGCTTTTTTTTTTTATCCTATCTTCATCAGAAAAACAAATCTTCTCTTATCTTTACAAATATTATTATTTTATTTTTTTTACCAATGGCTTAAATGGACCAAGTACTATACAAAAGCACCAACTTTCATTAGACTAACTCACAATTTTTTATCCAATTAAGTTATTAACTAGTTTTTAGTTACCAAAACTTATTTAAGTTGCTAATCAATGTTTATTTGTTTTCCATTAATCCACCAACTTTTCGAATGAACTACAACTATTATTTGCCTTACTTACCATTTTTTAAAATTTACCAACTTTTTTTTCAAAAATATCAACTTCAATTAGAGTGATTACGAACTTTTTTTCAATTAAACTATCGATTATTATCCGTTACCAACTCCAATTTGGTTACTTACCAATATTTGTTTTTTTTTTTCTGAAATTACCGAATTCTCTTATCTTTGCCACACAAAAAATCATCTTTTAGCGTAAACCCACTATCTTCCCTTCCTTACCAAAGTTTAAATTTACCAATGATCATGTTGAATTACTTTGTGAAGTATCAAACTTTTTTCGATTAAGTTAGTAACTAGCTTAAGGTTAACAACTCTCATTTAAATTATTTCATGATGTTTGTTTGTTTTTCTAAATTTTACCCATATTTTTATTGAGTTACCACTTTTATTTGACTTCCTTGCCAACTTTCAATATCTACCAGCTCTTCTAAATAATTACCAACATCAATTAGAGTGATTAACAACTTTTCTTTGATTGAATTATCCAGTTCGTTTTGTGGCCAACACTTGGTTTAAATTAGTAATTAATCTTGTTTTTTAAATTATTAACTTCTCTTAAGCTTGTCCTAAAGTTTACCTAATTGTATTTACAAATCTAGCCAAAAGCTTAAATTTACTAACTATTAAATGAAATTACCCACATTAATCTGTACGAGTTACAAATTTGTTTGTGATTAAGTTCCACACTAGGTTTAATTACCAAATGTGATTTGAATTGCTTACATTAGTAACAACGCTATTTATAATCTTAAATTTATTGGCTAATCTATTGAGTTACCACTTATATTTGCCCTACTTACTAACTTTTTAAATTTTATCAACTCTCTTTAAAACTATCAACTTCACTTAGAGTGATCTTTGAGTTCCTAATTAGTTTTGCATGACCAACTCTTATGTGAGTTAATTACTAATGTTTATTTGTTTTCCTAATTACCGACTTCTCTCTCAATAAAAAGAAAAAGAAAAAAAACTGTTCTTATCTATAAACAACTTTTATTTATTGTTCTTAGTGACACCTTAAATGTACAAAGTATTTACGAATTACCAGCCTTTTTTTGTCTTATGTATGAACCTTATTCTAACAAGTTATAACTAGTTTTGGGTTACCAACATTGATTTGAGTTGCATGATATTGTTTTTTGTTTTTTGTCGATTATACCTACTTTTCTATGTAGTCAACATTTCGTAGTGCCTTGTGTACCAACCTTATTCATGATTAACATACATGCTAACTTTGCGAGACTATTTCTTTATTTTGTTTGGTTTTTAGCTTTAAAATTACCACCTTTTCTTATCTCGACATAACAAAAACTTCTGTTATCTAACCAAATTTTATTTGCTTTTCTTACAAATTCCTTAAGTTTATAATTAATTCTATAAAATTACCAACCTCTATTTGAGTGACTTGCCAATTTGTTCCTGATTAGTAACCCTAGATAAGAGCAATTAAACTAATAAAACCAAATCAACATTGGTAATTAATGTGATAGTTGATAAACCAAAATTAGTTGATAATTTAATTGGGGAAACTTTAGTAATGCTGTATAAGAGTTAGTATATTTAAGGCAAAGTTAAAATAAAAATAAACTTGCTAAATAACTCAAATGGGAGTTGGTAATCCAAAACCACTTGACAACTTAATTGGAGAAAAGTTGATAAATACTAAAACTAAGGTTAGTAATTTTATTTTATTTTTTGGTTGGTAAGGTTAGTACTTTTTAAAGAAATTGTAAATTCAAGGCATTGCTAATTAAGTAATGTAATAAAAGGTTTCCAAGTGATAAAAATTGGCAAATTAAAGAAATCAAATAAACATCAGTAAATAACTCAAATGAGAGTTTGTAATCTAATACTACGTGGTAATCAATGGTAGAAAAATTTTGAGTCAATAAATGGAATTAGTAAAGGTGGTTGTTAACAAGGCAAATGAAAGTTGGTGATTCAATGGAAAATTTTAAAGACTATACAAAAATAAATAAAATTGATAAGTAATACAAATAAGAGTTGGCAACACAAAAATAATCGACGATTCAATATAAAAAAGGCTGGTAAGTGCTTCTAATTCAGGTTGCGAATTTCATATAAGAGTTCAAAAATTAAAAACACTAGCTTATGTAAATAAAAGTTGGAAAGTTAGTATAAAATTGCTAATGTACAAATTATAAATTTGTAATTTCACAGAAGTTTCTGTAAGTTACTATAAAGTTACTAGAAAAGTAGTCAACTATCATTTTTTTTTTTCACTAACAGATTTTTAACACCAACACCTGTTGTGATTTATTAGCATGAGATAAAAATCCATGCTTTTGGGCACAGCACAATAGAATTCCACCAAACATGGACATAACTCGAATTTCTAGCCTTTCACGAACTTTATTTTAAGTTAGGCTTTTGTTTAATGGGCTTAAACTTGACACATATTTTGCCAATTTAAATTCACACACATGTGGATATACTTACTTTGTTTGAACATTTGTCAATCCTCTGCTAATTTCGGAGGCATAATCTAATCTACCAACTTATGGAAATATATCAAACCCAAAGCTTATTTACCTTGATGCCATATTTACCTGCTTTAATGGAAAAGTTACTAATATATTCCTTTGAACAATACCTACTAGTTAATATAAGGCCGGCAATTAATTGCCTGATAGAATTAACAAATTGTCAAACCCACCGGTAATGAACAAAATTCAATATTGATAATCATCGGAAAGACAGGACGCATACATAAAAATTAGATATGTAACTCACATCGAGTGGCAACTATATAAAACGGTTTACACTAATAAAGATTCTAAATTCTGATAATAAGCTAAACTTTTGAGTCAAGAACACGCATCTAAGTTTTTCTAAAGAGAACGAATCTGCCCCTTTGAACCTTTGCCCCCAAAGTCTACAATCCGGAAGGTAAAGATGCATATAATATATAAAGAGAATCAATCGTGCTTGGAAATCGTACTAACGAGAATCTTCTTATCTCTCTGACTTTCAACGTCATTTGCTCAAACAGTGCATGTCACTTGGGATTCTAGAATCTTCTTCACCAAGGAAACGCTTGAGACATCTTCATATCATGGTCTGCATGCATGGTTACATGCATAAAATTCTGGATTCTTCTTCGCTGAGGAAGCGCCATTCAACTTCATACCATCACATGCGTATTCATGCATGTATGATGTCATGTAGCTATAAGCTTTTATTCTTTTTCCATTTGACTTCAACGACCACATGGGTCCTGCTAACCCACTTTAATCGGCGTTGTGGACTTCGAAGAAGCTGTTCTTAGAGGAAATTTCGTCGTCTTGAGCTTGAGGTGGGATCCATTTGAACAGTATTTACCTTCTCTATCAAGCTAAAGGAAATTAGTTTTTTTCTTGTGTACATAAATTGACCCACTTGGAAGGGTTTGGAGCTAGCACTCTCAAGCAAAGCCAAGCCGAGCCAAGAGCAGACTCTTGTTTCCTGTGTTTGTATTATCTTCCTCTGCTTATTTCACTTGTCCCATTCTCTGTTCTTCTCCTCTTCTTTCCATTGCAGAATTGAATTTGAGACAACAGGAATATAGCATGGCAGGATCAATGGAGGAGCGGCAGGTGGGATACGGATTCAAACCGACGGAGGAGCAACTCGTTGGTCATTTCTTGAAAAGGAAGCTCAAAGGAGAATTGGAAGCTAGCGCTATTCCCGAGCTATACATCTACGACTGGGAGCCTGCGGATTTATTTATGCTATACGATGGTAAGTTACATTTAGTTATTAGAATTCTTTATTTCCCTGTTTTCTCATGGTTGGATGCTAATTGGTAGTTGCCAATAAGACTTCAGTAAAATAACGGGTAAACAATCTTTGGTTGTAGTACTTTCTGGTGAATCGTCGGATGGACGTGAGTGTTTCTTCTTTTGTCCCCGTGGTCGTAAGAGGAAGACCCAGTTGGGATATTGGAAAGAGACGAGTAAAAAGCGTGTTATCCGAGCACCGAACACCAGCAAGCCGATGGCGACCAAGAGGATTTTGGTTTACTATGAAGGTCGACAACCAAGGGGCCGCAGGACTGATGTGGCCATGCACAAATATCACCTAAATACAGATGATTCAGATAGTGAAATTTTGGACCCGGTACTCGACTTCTCTTCTTTTGGTTCCCGTAATTGAGCATCTTTAACATGGTTACAAGTGCAGGTAAAATTGATTTCATTTCTCTAGATATGTTCCTCATTCAGCTTCTTGAGGTTTTCTAGCTTTGTGAGTTCATGATGTGCCATAATTCAAGTGCGATTTACCTTTAACGCCGCTGTACTTTGAACATTGGTTTTCGCTAGTCAGAACTTTTCCCACTGTATTTTGTAGAGAAACGAAACTTACCAATAATCATTTTAAGTTCAAATTCCAGTGACTACTGAGGGCTAGACTGCCAAAAATAAAGTGATTCTGCTGCAACGAAGGGGGCAATTTGTTCTTGAAATTCATATTACTTCAGTTTTGATAAGTGATGCGTGATGTATCTCATGCATAATGTACTTTTGTGCAACAATAGAGTTTTGGTTTTCTTAACCGTGAAACTCATCTCCGGTATCATTTTGTCTTTATAGACAGCGATGGTTCTCTGTCACATAATAAACAGGAAAAGTAAGGAAGCAAAGTCGGCAACTGCCAGTGCTTCAACCGATTTAAGCAGCCATCTGAATAGTGCGCAGGTGAGCAAATTTGGTTGATACAAAGCAACATATGATCTGAGATACATCTAACTACACTAAGGCTCGAATACTGTATGTTCATTCTTTTTTTCGGTTTTTCTTCGCTCAGGCAATTCCAGGAGTTACTATTGAATCTGACCATCCAACTGAGACGTTGAATACTGGTTTACCAGACTGGAACGTGCCTATTCCTGATCCGCAGCCTCAAATGGGCAAAGAGCAACCTTCGTGTTGTCATATACCAAATTCTCTGAACGACGGCATCAGTATCATGGATTTTTTGAACTCTGACGAGAACACTGGGCAGACTCAAACATGCAAAGAGAAACTTGTACTGTATGATGATAATGAGCGTGTTGACGGACCTAGCAATCCAAGCGACGGTATCAGTCTGGAAGATCTCTCCGACTAGAGCAAGGATAAGTATGCCAAACTACAGTGTGCGTAGATTATGCTCTGCGGATTAGTTTTGAACTGTGATAATGGATTGCCAGTGTTTGGAGATCCTTTATAGACGTTAATCTCAGCCTAGCTTGTTATATCGGTGATAATGCTGTGTACCGACTATGCTTCTCCAAGGATGGGACATTATATCAATCTTATATGCTTGTATATTGCAGTATTAATTTTTCCTCACAATTCGTATATTATCTTAATTTTATCTACTCAACACAGGCCATGCATCAATATCTATTCGTCTAACCTTTGAGAGGGCTTGCAGCACGAGAAATTTCCTCCATTGCTGTAAAATCCCAAGTCCATACATATGACTTGTCAAGTGATTTGTAAGTAAATGATCCATTCCTCATCAATTCGCCAATTATTCCGTACGACGGGTTTCTCAGTCTCTTTTGATTTCTTGCCTCTTGCCCTTTCTCGTGGCCTCTCCCTCTCTTCAATGGCAGCAGCACCCCAACATGATTATAAATAGGGCAAAGTAAGGGAAAATTTCAAATAGGGTTTGACGGCGAGATTATTTTTTCAAAAGACGGCCCAAAGTGAATTTTGTTTCAAATAAGGCTATAAGGTGCCAAACTTAGTCCCAAATAAGATCTAAAGCTAACCAGTTGACTATATCTTTGTTGCCCGCAAGCACATTCGACTCACGCGGCTCTTTCCAAGCCATGGTCGAGGGCATTTTCATTCCGAATCATTCTTTTTAGTTTTCTTTCTTTTTCTTTCTTATTTCTCTCTTTTTCTTTTTGTTTTCTTTTTCTTTTTTCTTTAGACTGAGGAAAATGAAAAGATAGAAAAGAAAGAAAAAGAAAAAAGAAAAGAAAACGTGTCATGTGAGTCACCCATGGAAGGAAGGAGAAAGAAAAATAGCAAAAAAGAAAGGACACAAAAAAAAAAAAAAAAAAAAAAAAAAAAAGGCGAAGAAGCTTTTGGATGAAAATGCCCTCAGTCATGACTTGGTAGCACATTCTAGCTCGATGGCAAAGATTTGGCTAGTCGGTGAGCTCAACGCCTCCTTTGAGACTAAGTTTGTCATTTCAATGCTTTATTTAAGTAAAAGTTCATCTCGAACTCTTTTTTAAGAAAATGACCTTATTTCAGGCCTTATTTAAAATGCTGCTGCAAAGAGGGCCAACATTTTTAAATGAAGGCTATAAGGTGCCAAAAATTAGTCTCAAAGAAGATGTAGAGCTCACTCGCAAGCTAACTCTTCATCGCCAACAAGCACATTCGACTCACGCAACACTTTCCAAACCATAGCCGAGGGCATTTTCATTCGACAGAAATTTTTTTATTTTTCTTTCTTCTTTTTCTCTTTTTCTTTTTATTTTCTTTTTCATTTTCTTTGGACTAAGGAAAATGAAAAAGTAAGAAAAAGGAAAAAAGAAAAAAAAAAGTGTCACATGAGTCGTCGGTGGAAGGAAGGAGAAAGAAAAATAAAACGAAAGAAAAGAAACTAAACATAAAAACAAACAAGAAAGGAAAAGAAAGGAAACAAAAAAAAAAAAAAAAAGTTTTTGGACGGAACCTTGGGCATAGCTTGGTTGTGATATCTCTAGATTAACTCACTTGGTATTGTCCACTTTGGTCCATCCCATACCAAGCCTTACGGTTTTGTCTTTCCGTGTACAAGCAGGCACTTTCCCAAGAAGTAACCCATTTTGGTAGTGCTTTTGCTTGGACTCGCTTAACTTTGGAGTTCCAAAACAAAGCTTGTCGTTAGGTCAAAGGGCATCTCCATTAATTAATTCTAGTTTGAACATACATATTCCAAAATTTGTGTCCTCATGTTTGGTACACAATTCAATTCATTCCTCCTCTATTGGCCATGTTAGAATGCTACTTGGAGCTGCTCATAGTTCAGGCCCTTTGACCCTAGCAACCACTCCCTGCTTTGGTCAAAGTGGGTAGAGACCCACCAACTTTCGCGTGGTTCGTCCTTAAACCAATACACCTATCAGAGGGGGTCTAGCTCTGGCACCATATTGTGACATCCTTGGATTAATTCACTCGAGGTATTGTTCGCTTTGGCCTATCCTATACCGAGCCTCATGGTGTTGTCCTTTGGCATATAGGTAGGCACTTTCCAAGGAGGTCACCCATTCTAGTATTGCTTTAACTTGGGCTCGCTTAACTTTGAGTTCCAAAGCAAAGCTTACCAATCCATTAAAAAGCTCCTTCGTGAGTTAACTCTAGTTTTCACATACATATTTCAGAGTCACTCTTTCCCCATTTGGTGCACAATTTAATTCATTTCTTACCCCTTCGCCATCCTACAAGCCTGCTAGGTGCTACTCCTCGTCAAGCCTTTTGGCCTTGACAACCACTTCCCACCATCGTTGGACTGAGTCATTACATTGGTAGCACATGCTAGCCGATCAGCAAAGACATGGCTAGTCGGTGAGCTAATGCTTATTTGAGACTAACTTTGTCATCTCAATGCCATATTTAAGTAGAAGTTTGTCTCGAACTCTTTTGAGAAACAACCTTATTTTGGGCCTTGTCGCGACCAAAATTTCAGATGAACCATCTAGGATTTGGCTAATGGATTACTAAGCCTAAACTTAGCTTGGGCTCTCCCAAGCCCATATCAATTCAAGACTTAGGTTCAAGTTATTAACATGCAATTGATTTTTCAATTATGAATCACTACTAATCTATTTTTTGGTGGGTCGATTAGAAACCCAAGTAAAGTAACGGAAGATTTACTTTACTTCTACGAACTAAAAAATATGAGTTCGGGGACTTGGTTACGCTAAATTTCTCTAACGTCTTTTTGGTACCTTCGAAAATCAAAGCCTCCTTTTTCCTATTGACTTTGACCCTAAAATAAAATAAAACAAAAAATAAAAAGAAGCCACCCCAAAAAACAACAAGAATTTTTCCTTTTGTGTTTTTTTCTTAACCTAGAAAATCGAGAAAAGCCCCCAAAATCTGAAGAGAAAAAGAAAAAGAAAAAACCCTCTACGAAGTGATAAAAAGGAAAGCCCCACTAGCGTCTTTCTCTCAATGGCCGTATGTATCAATGTCTAGCCCTCTCCCCTTATGTAGTGTAGCAATCTATTTATAGGTGAGTGGACTAGGGTTTTAGATCAACATCCATGAGGATTTTTTCCGAACACAACATTTGTTTTTATTTTCAACATCTCCTCTAGATTTCCGTTGCAAAAATGAATATTTTTCACCGATTTTATCACATATTACCAAAGATTCAAAATTGCAATAGGATTTTTCTCAAATTTCAATCTTGCAAAGATGAGCTCGTAATATCTCCTTGAGGATACGGGCTTGGGCCAATTTGCTCTCTTTGTGGGCTCAATCCAACTTGTCAAATTAAAGCTCTGAACCATCAAGTCGAACCCATCCCTCGCCGGTCCAATGCAAATAATAATAATAATAATAATAATGCTCCTAAAAATATATGCTATGCAATTTAATTCTATATTTTTTTAGGGGTTAAAATTAATCCCTAATTTTTAATGCAATAAATAAATAACTAGGTCGCCAAAATTTAGGTGTCAACAGGCCTTATTTAAAATGCTCTTGCAAAGAGGACCCAAGGTGAATTTTGTGTACTATAAGGTTATAAAATTAGCCTCAAATAACATTTAGAACTCACCAGCCGGTAAATTCTTTGTCACTAGCAAGCAAATTCAACTCACGTGGCACTTTCCAAGCCATGGCCAAGGGCATTTTCATTTAGGAGCTTTTTTTTTTTGGTTTTCTTTCTTTTTCTTTCTTCCTTCTCTCTTTTTCTTTTTGGTTTCTTTTTCATTTTCTTTGTACCGATGAAACGAACAAAAAGAAAATAAAAAAAAAAAAAAAAAGTTTCACGTGCGTCTCCGGTGGAAGAAAGGAGAAAGAAAAATAAAATGAAAGTAAAAAAAAAAAAAGGCTTTTGGATGAAAATACCCTTGGTCTTGGCTCGATAGCACATGCTAGCCGGTCGGCAAAGATTTGGCTAATCAACGGGCTCAAAGTCTTATTTGAGACTAAGTCTATCATTTCAATGCCTTATTTAAGTAAAAGTTCATCTCGAACTCCTTTTTATGAGAAAACGACCGTATTGTAGGCTTTTTTTAAAATGCTCCCACTAAGAGAGCTTAAAGTGAATTTTATATCAAAAAACGCTATAAGGTGCCAAAATTAGTCTCAAATAAGATCTAAAGCTCACTAGCTAGCTAATATCTTCGCCGTCGGTAAGCACATTCAAAACTTACCAAGCCATCTTTGAGGGCATTTTCATCTAGGAGCATTTTTTTTCTTTCCTTTTCTTTCTTCTTTATCTCTTTTTCTTTTTGTTTTATTTCAATCAATGAAAACGAAAAAGAAAGAAAAAGCAAGAAAAAGAAAAAAAAGAAAAGAAAAAGTGTCACGTGAATTGCCAGTGGAAGGAATGAGAAAGAAAAATAAAACAAAAGAAAGAACCTAGAAAGATAATGAGAACAAAAAAGAAAGAAGAAGAAAGGGGAAAGAAACTTTTGGATGGTACCCCTGGCCATGGCTTGACAGCACATGCTAGCCGGCCATCAAAGATTTAGCTAGTTGGTGAGCTTAATGCCTTATTTAAGACTAAGTGTCATTTCAATGTCTTATTTAAGTAAAAGTTCATCTCGCACTCTTTTTTTTTTGAGAAAAAAGCCTTATTTTAGACCTTATTTAAAATACTCTCGCAAAGCATTTCTTTCTCATTGCCTCTCCTCTTCTCCAAGAGCGGGACCATGCAATCACCAACAAAGCTAAAGAAAGAAGCAAGAAAACAGGGGCCTTAGATGTTTGTTGTGCGTATGATATGATTATGAGCATTGATTGAAAATAAAAGGCAATTAGTAAGCAAGACCTCATCATTCAGTGTTATCATGATGGTAGGATCTCTAATAATTTCTCACCAAATAAAGCATGATTTCAACTATGGCCAAGTCAACCACTGGGGGTTCGCCCCAGTGGCCACCCTTCCAACATGGAAGGGGAAGGTGAGGGGTTCAAATCCCCACCTTCTCGGGGGGGAGGGGGGATGGGGGTAGGGACGCGTAAGTTTCGAGAGTGGGTTGCGACTCCCACGCCCTGCAAGAGGCAGGGCACAAGTCTGCGAGTGAGTGTAGAGTAGAAATAAAGTAGGACTGACCAAAAAAAAAAAACTATGGCCAAGTCACTACCTCGCTATCAGTGTCATTTGGCAGCCATTTTTCCATAAAATAAAGCATGATGTTTTAACCCGATTTATGTGCATGACTTTATTGATTATAAGTATCAATGGAAAATAAAAAAGAATTTTTTATGTAAAAATGAGGAAAGCTGCATTTATAATAACACCCTATCATAATCGACACTCAATCTCTAGAATCATGAAAAATAAATCAAAGGAACAATTGAAACGATATTGCCAATTGAGTTATCATCTTTGGTTCATGAATCGAGCCATAGTCATATTAGAATGCTTTGTATGTTTAGCCTTCCTCCTATGCATGGAGGACAATTTTGAAATCTAGAAGCCTTGCTGAATCTATTATTGAGGTCATTAAATGGGACAAGTCTAGGGTCCAGTCACATGAAAAGCTAGAAAATGTTTCCTAGTGGGTAAATTTCTGAAAGGGCAGCATTATTTTCACCCTTCATATATTCAGTTTTGTTTATTATAATGGCGCGTTTGGTAACGATTCTGTTCCCAAAAGTAGATTCTGATAAGAAATGATTTTTTTTATTCAGTTCCCGGGAACTGATTCTAAGTATTTTAAACTGTTTGATAACTATCCAAAATTTTTTTTTTTCGGAATAGAATTGCGTTTGGTATTGTGCTTATTAATTCTGTTCCAAATCAATTTATTATAATTTTTAAATAATTTTTTTTACCTTTTTTCCTTTTTTCTTTTCTTTTTTCCTTTTTTCTTTTCTTTTTTTCCATTTTCATCTATTCTTCTTCTTCTTCTTGTGGCCAGTCGCCGGACCGGCGACCTGCCAGACGAGGGCCGGCGACCTCACTGGAGCGTCACAAGCCCTCAGCGAGGCCGACCCTTGTCGGCCAAGCCTCCATGGTGGCCCAGCCGGCCTTACTGAGGCTGGGCGAGCCTCATCGGTGGCCTGGCGAGCCTCGCCAAGGTTGGGTGACGCTCGCTTGGTCACCGGTGGGGATGGGCGTCGCGAGGCTTGCCTAGCCTTGCCGGTGGCTGGGCTTGCCTTCGGCGAGCTCGCCGGACCTCGCCCTGGCCTGGCAAGCCTCCAGCAAGGTCTCCCAATCGGCGAACGGCAACCGACAGCAGCGGCGAACGACGACCGTCGGCCGACGGCGGCGGACGACGGCGGGCGGTGGTGGACAAGGATCGCGAGTTGTTGGTTTTGATTCTCAATTTTGATTCTGGAACAAGAATCAACTTTTTTTTTATTCTTGATTCCACTCACAATCTGTTTCCGGGAACAAAAATTTTACCAAACGCGATTTTGAGCCCAAACTGATTCTGAGAACAAAAAATCATAATTTGGCCCTGTTTGGATGGTTACCAAACAAGGCCTAAATTTCCAGGTATATTAAAGGCACAATATCTCTTTCAATTGTAAGATATTAATTCTATAAAAAATTGTTTCATCAAAATAGAAATTTCCAAAAAAAAAAAAAAAATTACTTCTTTTCTACATTGTGATTAAATTTATGAATAAATTTTTAAATAGATGAAATTTAATTAAATCAAAAAATCACATAAAGTAAGAAAATTTCTTGGAAAATGCAAGTGAAATTTCATAATTTTGGATTGACAAAAATTAATATCATCCATGAACTGTTTACAGAAAACTATCAAGATGCCTCATTGTGCATAATGTTTTTAGTGTATTCATAGATATTCCTCTAATTTATTACATACTCTATATAAAATATCTTGCCGATATAGTAAGGACAAACATAAGTTTTTTGAAGTAGTTTGTAAAGAGATTTTATATATTTTAGACTAATAAAATTAATAAAAAGTGCACAAAGAAAGTAAGTTTTTGGTATTTGAGGGATGAAAAATAGATAAGTTCTCATAAGATCAACAATAAAAAAAAGAGGCTTTAGTTTTATCCTACATAAAAGAATGTTTATCTCTCCCTACTATTAGTAAGATAATTTTACACGAGGCATGTAAAACATTATAGGATTATTTGAGAATTCATTTTCTTTAATATGCTAAAAAAAAACTTGTGAAATGCTTAATTATGAGAATTATCCTAAATAAAAATAGAAAAAGCGAAGGAGTGGGGTCATTTCCTAAAATCACAATGAAAGATTGTTGGTAGTTTGTTTTTTTAGTGCAAATGGAGAGTGGATTTAGTCATTTAGGTGATGAAAATAGTGCTACGCTTCTGAAATTGTTGGTAAATTCTAAAAATTGAGAAGCCTTGCTAACCCTATGGTTGAGCACATTAGAGGGGACAAGTCTAGGCTCCAATAATAGGAAAAGCTGGAAATTTTTTTATAGTTGGTAGATTTCTGAAATTGCTTGTGAATTTCTAATATGGTTGGTAAAGAAATTATAATCGGTAACTTGAATGGTAGGTAACTTGTTACTATATTACGAGCACTATAAGGAATTTTTCAACTTTCAAATTAAATCAGTAAATTGCCAACTCTTCTAAAAGTCTAACTAGTATCGTATGAAAATTACCGATACTCTGAATATATATTGACAATCCAAAAAGCTAGGAATTTATCAATTTCATTGAATTGTTACTTTTATAATTAGTAAAACACCAACCTTAAAAGAAATTTACCAACATTTAAATAAATTAGCAAGTTACTAGCTTTTTTGTAAATTTTACAATTGTTATTAGTAAAATACCAGCGATGCAAAGAATTTATTATCATCTCAATAAATTAGTAAATTACCTATTTCCTTGAAATACTGGTAAATATCAAATTAATAAAGAATTACCACATTCCATTAAATTAATAAGTTACCACTTTGAAATTTACAAGTTCATGTTGTAAACTACCAATGCAAAAGAGAATTTACCAACATTTGTAGGAGAAATATTCAAATAATTTTGATGATCCTCAAACTATCCTTAATATAATATTTATGACAATGTTTGTAAATGTTTGTGATATATACAAAAACATAAGTGATATTTGTGAAAGAAAAAGATCACGAACCTGTTTTATTCACAAATAGCACAAACGAACTAAAATGATCAATTGATGTCAATGCTTATATCAATGTTAATTTATGTTATTGGCGATGTTGGAGCAACGACCATCTTAGATGATTCTTGCATAAGTCTAAAATAGCCGTTGTCACTTGGAAATGTGCACCAAAAGAATCGGAAGATTTCTAAGAAATGGAACTAGGCTTTCTATCATACTTGTGAAAGCATTAATGATAAGACAACAACAGAAGCTATTTTGGGCTAGCTAACAAATGTTGAGAAAAAGGATTGTATGTGAGGTTCTATCTTTGGATAGTAACACCTATAGAATTCTAATGGTGTATGCTTCTATGAGACATCTCTTGCAAAAAGATTAAAGATAGTTATTTAAGAGAAGATCTTGAAGCCATAACGTTAGATGCGCAATAGAATCCAGAAATTTACTAAAAGCAGTGTTCTTAGCTAGAACCATTTCATTCTCTTAAAGATCTTCATTGTGGCATTCTTACTAGCTTGTAATCATGCAAAAGATCAAGTGTATAGACTAATAGCAACACCTAACTCCTTATATTGTGATAAAATATGTGATAGAATTGATGTTTGCTGATTATAACTTGTCTAATATATTACTAATGCAATCCAATCCGACATGTGACTATTAGTGTGGATAGTGAACGTAGAGGCTTAGAGATAAAGTCAAATCACTATATATTATTGTGTGCTCCTATTTCTCTTACTCTTGTTTGCATTAACACTCAACTTGATTCACGCTGTTTGAAATATTCGCTTGACTTGATCCTTACAAAGTTGCTAACATTTTTCAAAGTTGTCCACGTGGGCAAGCCAAGTTTTCGACGGTTCTACATTTGATTGGTGGTTTACAATCTTAGGAGGAGATATTGTTTTCTAGATTGTTTGCACCATAATTATGACATTTTCTCTTAGAAGCGAGATATTGTCATTTGTTTTCATTTTTCAAATATGGTTGTGTTCATTTTGTTGGAAAATGGCAACTTCATCAGAAGAAAAGGCATATCGGAGTCCTGAAAATGTAGAAACTTTTTGCGATTATGCATTGAACAAATTGAAAAATGTAATCATCCTGCGAGCAACAAAAATGATGGATGGACAATTATAATTAGCAAGTTTGAGGAACTGAGAGGAAAAAAGTATGATAAAAATCAAATAAAGAGTAAGTGGGATAATTTAAAGGAAAAATAGAAAAAATGAAGCAATTGGTTCAAAATGAAACGGGACTAGGATGGGATCAAATGAAGGAAACCATTTATGCGAGCGATGAATGGTGGGAGAGAAAAATTTAGGTGTATTATCTCTTCTTTTGTTACTTTTTTTTTGTAAGTGCATCTTTTATGATACAACTCCTATATTTTTTATTTTTTTTTATATAACAGGTTAATCCTAAGTTTAAAGTCTTTTGAATGAAAGGCATACATCTGGATGTTGAAATTTTGTTGGATCAAATGTTCCGGGGTATAGTTCTTACTAAAAGTGTTATATGGAATCATACACATGGTTTATGAAATAATGAGAATATTGAAGCCACATAAGTCGATATTGGTGATTGTGCAGGATCTATTGATGATACTTTAGAGTGTGATGAAGGTGAAACAAAAGTCCAACTAAGCCAAAGTAAGAGCAATAAAATAGCGATAGAAAGTTCAACGAAGCAAGCTTGAGGAAAGAAAGGAAAAATTGACTGGACCTAATAAGTTAGCCTTGCAAATTGATAGACTTTGTTCAACTGTTAAAAGTAGGAGCAATGCAACATCGGTTGCAAGAGAGTTTAATCCTTACAAAGAAATTGTGCAAACATTGAAAGCCATACCTAAAATTAAGCAAGATAGAAAGTTATTCTTCTTTGTACTCTCACATTTTGCTATAATAAAAAAAAAAAAGACAACAGGGAGACTTTTAGGAACTTGGATGATGATAACAAAAAAAAAAAGTCGAGTGGCTAAAGTATAAGTTGTAAAAGCATAATAGTCATCATTAGAATGCTATTTACTTGTTTTAGCTCTTCCATATTAATTTATATTGTAATGTGAGACCTATTTTTTATTGGTTATTTGCACTACTTGTGAACACTTCTTCTAATTATGTTCTAATGTGAGATATATGTTTTTAGTTCATGTTCATTTGATTATGTGGAGTTTGCATATATTAAGAATGATAATTGTTCCATTAATTGATGATTATTCGTCACTTTTCTTACTGTTTTGTTACTTCAAACAATTATGGATGATTTTCTTGAAAGAGAAATCATGAAAAAAAAAAGGGATGAGGAATATTGACAACTTGTGGAAATTACTCAAGCCACAACTACTTACCATGCAATATACAGTCACAAAAAATCTTGTAGGATATCATCATATACAGGAAGTACATGGTTAGGAAAATTGATGGGCGAAGATGCTAATCCGATAAGATGCTATCAAATGTTTAGAATTGATAAAATTGTATTTAATAAATTAATGCATGACTTAGTAACACGCTATGGTCTTAAAGGAATTAGGAATATTTTATGTTATAGAAATGTTTGGAATACTTCTTCATATTTTAGGACACGGTATATGTAATAGGTTAACATAAGAGCGCTTTCAATACTCTAGGGAAATCATAAGTAGGTACTTTAGCTTAGTATTAGATAAAGTATGTGAAATGGGAAAAGATTTGATTCAACTAGCTGATTGGCAATTTAAGGATGGTCTAGAGAAGATCAAGATTAATCGAAGATTTTATCCATATTTTAAGGTATATTTCGATTATACAATATGAAGAAAGAACTAAATACAAATTTTGATCATATAATAATATTTGTGTTTTTGTTTAAGGATTGCATTGGAGCTATTAGTTGCACACATATCCCATCAGGGATACCTACAAAAGATCAGATTCGTTTTATTGGTCGAAAATGTACACCAACTCAAAATGTCTTAGCAGTGTGTAATTTTAACATGGAATTTATTTATGTTTGAGTTGGTTTGGAGGGACAAGCCTATGACACTCGTATTTTCTATAAAGCCTTAGGGAGATGTGATGTGCAATTTCCTCATCCTCTTCTAGGTTTGTTAATTAATGGTTTTTGTATATTAATATGTATTAATATGGTCTATGTTGATTAAATTTACATTATCTTTATGTAGATAAATATTATTTAGTAGATGTCAGATATCCAAATCCGACGGGTTATTTGGGACTATACACAGAAGTTATATATCATTTGCCAGAATTTCAATAAGGTCCTGCCCCTACAGACTATCGAGAAGTATTCAATTGTGCTCATTTCTCGCTATGATCGGAAATTGAGCGAGCCTTTAGTGTATTGAAGAAGTGGAAGATTCTAAAGTATATACCAAGTTTTCCGTTTGAAAAGCAAGTAAAAATTATTGTAGCAGCAATGGTTTTACATAATTATATATGTCGAAAGGCTGTCAATGATAAACATTTTGCAAGAGCGGATTTGGATCCCAATTATGGATATTCAGTTGATCTCGATGGTACAAATGAGGGGTCTAGTACTTCAAATTATAATTTATTTATTTTTAGACATTGCATATTTATGTGATCAAATAGCAATGAGTTTAGTAAAGATGCTTGTAATTTTCAATGAAAATCTATTTCTTTCTTCAATGCCTATGTAACCATGTTTATGATAATGAAATTATTTTTTTTATATTGAAAAAAAATTCAAAATTGATGTATTTTTTTTACTTATGAATTTACTAACATATCTTTTTTACATTACACCTTAGTGCGAATATATATATATATATAAGTCATTGTTTTTATTTTCAATTTTAAAAAAAGAAAAACTAAAAAAGCTTAAATTGGTCATGCCAAAGAACTTCTTAAACACATGTTTACTAATCAGCATTCTCCCAAAGTTACTTTTTAAGGTACTTTTCAATTATAGTTTACCAAATAGTTTTTGCATTTCATCAAAACCCTTTAGACTAAAGGCATTTTCATTTCTTTAAAGGCTTTTTCCAAAAGCCTTTCCAAACACACCCTTATTCCCCTTTTTTTGTGTAATTTAGTACCCTAAGGATTCAATTGAAAAGAATCTTTACTCAATTAAGAGACAAAATTAGCAACACAATTGCCTATCTCAAAATTCTCAAAATGCAAATTGATTAAAATTAAGTTCAATTAATATAACAAAACATTAATTGGTTCACTTGTCTATGTTCATGATGGCCTATTGCATTCAAATTAACACCAAAGTGATGGGACACCCTTTATGCCAAAATTGAATTGAAGGTCATTGTTGAAATTGAACTTCAACCCATCAAATTAAACTTTAGTCTATAATAGGTCAACTTGAATTGCGCCAATTAAAGCTTGTTAGCTTGGATTTCTCAAATCTAATGTGCCAAATCCATCAATTGGAGAGTTCTCAAGTAAATTCATCAAAATTGACCTTGCATTCGAATTTACTTCAAAAAAATGAATCGAATGGGAGTGTTGACTCACAATTCATGAAGAACTGATTCAAAATCCTAATTAGGGTTAAAAATAACAATTTTCATTTCGACTTGTCAAATCTCAAAATTAGCCACATGAATGAATATGAAATGACCTCTAGATCAAATGTCGTAAAAAGGAATTAAGTTAAATGAACAAAAAGTAATTTTATTTTTGATTGATTTTGAACCTAGAATGAAAAATTCAAAAAGTGAGGTTTTTAATTGATTCTCGCAAAATTTTCAATGCCAAAATCAAACTAGAGTTAAGATATGATGAGCCAAGGGTTTTTACATTTTTTCAATTTTGGTCAAAAGTTTGACCAAATGAACATTTCACTAAAATGTTGATTCCGTGAACAAATATTTGAATTTTTTGAAAACTAATGTGGTCAAAGTGATTAAGGCTATTTAGGACTTATATATATATTGTCAATTTTTAACCTAAGATTGACTTTTGGTTAAATGATTAACAAAAAAGTTAACTTGAAAATCAATCATATGACTTTTCAGGTTTTTGGTGAAAATGATTAGGAAATTACCTAAAAATGATAAGCCAAAGAATAAGAATGAAAACTAACACTTTTGGTTCAAGAAATGGGCTCCATTGAGATGGGAAACCCTAAACTCAAGTTTTCTACCTTTATCAATGTGTCAGCTAAAAATTATATATCAACAAATGTAAATTGGCAAAGTTCAAATAAAACTCCAATCCTAGTTATATGCATTCACAAATCATGGACCACTCAATCAATCAATCAATTTTGGATCCCATCAAGCACATGACATAGGACGAGTATACCATGCAATGAAAATCAAGCATACTTAGGGCACGCATGACAACATTTTTGTTTCTTTATTTCTTTATTTTTTTGTTCCCCAAAACAAATTTGGAATATAAATCCGTTTGGTAACGTAATTTCATTTTTCTATTTCTGGAACAGATTTCTATTCCAGAAATAGATTTGGAGCAGAAATCATAAGTTAAAATTTTTAACTTTTATATTCCTGAAACAGAAATCAAAAATCAAAAATTTTCTTATTGTTTACTCTTGTCACTACTCGTGGCCCACTTGCCACCCGTAGGATGCCGGATGTTCGCTGCCGGTTGCCGACTGCCTGCCACCGGCCCTAGTCACCAGTCGCCGACTGCCAGCCATTGAATGTCAGCTGTCGGACACTGAACTCCTTCCGCCCGTCGCCAATTGCTGGTCGCCAAATGTTAGACGCCCACAGGTTGTTGGCCGCTTATCGCCAATTGTTGGATGTTGGAGGCTCACCATCAACCATCGAATGTCCATCGCCAACCGTCCGCCGCTTGCCACTAGCCGCCTGCTGCCTGCCGCTAGACTCCAGCCACTAGCTACCCACCGCTAGCCTTCGGTTGCCAAATTCTTGATGTCGAACATTAGACATCGAACTCCCGATGTTGTACGCCAATATCGATCGTTGGACTCCGGACTTCGGACTTCGACTGCTTGTCGCCAGTCACCAAACTCCGACGCTAGACATCGAACATCGCACTCTGGACTTCGGCCACCCACCGCCGGTCGTCGGACATTGGACTTTAGCCACCGGATGTTGGTTGTTGCTACTCCTAGAAATAGAAATTTTATTCAGTTATCAAACGAAATTTTATTTCAAAAATAGAAATTTTGAATCATTATCAAATGCATTTCTTTACTCAAAAACTCGCCCATGGAATAGAAATTGAGAAATCCATTTCTGGCTAGAAATCCATTTCTGTTCCAAAAATTTTGTCATGCGCGCCCTTGGGGTGCGTTTGATTCAACATTTCCAAATGGCTTTCAACCTTCAAATCCTCTTAAGGAAATGTTGGACCATTTGTTAACTATTTTGAAGTAAATTTCAGGTGAAAGTCGGTATTGGGAAAGTTGAAAGCCCAATACTAATAAGGACTAGCTTTAAATTTTCAGTATTTGATCAAATGCTTAAACTTATTTTTTTCTTCCAAAACTATCATCACTCATTCTTCAAATTTCTTATTTTGCTCTCATTATTATTTTTTTAAATGCTAATATAATGCTTAAAAAATCAAAAATAAATAAATGCTAAAAAATTAAATATATTTTGGTCTTTTTAAAAAAATTATATTTTTGATTTTTTTAGCATATATATTTGATTTTTTAGATTACTTTCAAAATTTATATTTAAAAAGTTGCATACATTATTTTTTTTTTCAATTTTAAACAAATAAAAAAAAATTTGATGAAGAGTTTGGTCTTTTTTTTAAAAAAAAAAGTTATATATATATATATATATATGTATTTGATTTTTTAGCGTTATTTTTAATTTATATTTAAAAAGTCGCATATATTTTTTTTTCAATTTAAAAAAAATAAAAATTAAAAGAATTTCGATGAAGGATTTGTTTTTTATTTATATAAATATATAAAAAATGTATTTTTAAATTTTAAAAAATAAAAGTTAAAAAATTCCAATGAAGGGTTTAGTCTTTTTTTTAATAAAAAAAATTATATATATATATATATATATGTATTTTATTTTTTAGCATTATTTTCAAATTTATATTTAAAAAGTTGCATACATTATTTTTTTTTCAATTTTAAACATATAAAAATTAAAAAAATTCTGACAAATGTTTTTGTCTTTTTTAATATATATATATATATGTGTATTTGATTTTTTAGAGTTATTTTCAAATTTATATTTAAAAAAGTTGCATACATTATTTTTTCAATTTTAAACAAATAAAAATTAAAAAGTTTCGACAAAGGATTTGTTCTTTTTTATATAAATTATATATACGTATGTGATTTTTTTAGCATCATTGTCAAAATTTATATAAAAAGTTGCTTACATTGTTTTTTCAATTTTAAAAAAATAAAAATTGAAAAATTCTAATGAAGGGTTTTGTCCTTTTTTAAATATATATCTCTGTGTGTGTGTGTGTGTGGGTATTTGATTTTTTCACATTATTTTCAAATTTATATTTAAACAGTTGCATACATTTTTTTTCAATTTAAAAAATACAAATTTAAAAATTTTGATAAAATTATATATATATGTATTCGATTTTTTTAGCATTATTGTCAAAATTTATATTTAAAAATTGCATACATAATTTTTTTTTTCAATTTTAAGCAAATAAAAATTAAAAAATTCCGATGAAAGATTTGGTCTTTTTTTAATATATATATATATGTATTTGATTTTTTGTAGTATTATTGTCAAATTTTTTTTGGTAAGGATATTATTGTCAAAATTTATATTTAGAAAATCGCATACATTATTTTTTTTTCAATTTTAAACAAATAATATTAAAAGAACTAATATTAATTATTCAAAGGGCTTTTTAAATGTGTTTTTTATTTTATTAAATAACATTTCTCTTAAAGTTGTAAAGCATAATTTATCAAATGATCTTTACATTTACCTAAAGTCTTTTAGGCTAAATTGTCTTGTTTTTTCCCAATGAGCTTTCAAAATACTGAACCAAACGCACCCTTAGTCATCTCCTAGGTCAAACCTATAAGTTTGAATGATTCTTATATGGATTAAATGTTTTTATTCCAAATAGTCCAATGCATTAGAACATTGTAAAGACCCAAAAATGCAAAACCCTTCTTTGTAATTGGCTTTCTAATTCGAATCAAATATTATGAGACCCTTTATGTTCGAAGGCCCATTTACCATATAATTAGGGGTGCCAACGTTTTAGTTCAATACCCAACCGAAATGTTTGAGGGTGTATTAGCTTTGAATTGAATCGTTCCCTTAGTTCAGTTCGATTAGGTTTAGTTGTTTGGTTTTCTTTTTGAAAATATTAAGAAGAGGTTTAGTGAAGAATGCGAGAGATTGATAAATTGTAATATTAAGATGATAGAATAAATTCTTTTTAATTATCCGAATCAAAATCCAAACCAAACCGAAAATGCATGAAAATTCGGTTTTGTTCACATTGGTTTCAATTTTAGTTTGGTTTTCTGGTTTGATACAAACACCCCCTCATTATATTATAAAGTAGTGAGAGTTGACATTTTCTGGGAAAAAAAAGCTTTCCATTAAATTTTACACGCGGTGGACCTAAAATATTCAATTAAATAAAAATTCCACTTAGTCTAGTAAATAAAGAAAATGTTGCTTGATTCGTTCGAAAGAAAATTAATCGATGATAATTAGAATCTTGCTATTGCTATATAAAAATTGATAAAATTAATTAATTAAGATCTTACATATTTGGTAAGACATTGTTAATATTATACTATCAATTTTTAATTATCATCAAATAACGGAAGACCTTGCATGACGGAAAATTAAATTGAATCTAGGCCTCGTACCCACCATGAGATCTTTGGACCATTTCGTCGTTGAACAACTCTAAATTTATGTACCCAAATCATGTGTTCAAGATCTCTTCTGACGATAATATAAAATAATTTCAAGATCTTTACGGACAAAAAAATGAAAATCCAACGTGGGAGTTTACCTAAAAAAATAGTCTCACCCTTTATTTTATTGAGGAAAAATTAGCGGCGCCAGTCACTTTCAAAGAAGATTAGCATATTCTCGTAGCATCTCAAAAGCTTGCGTCTGAGTACAAAAGAGAGTTTACCTAAAGAATTGCGTCAAAGTTCTTTTTGGCGGTTGGACGTTTTGAATTTGGACAAAAGAAAAGCCACGTCAGATAAATTACTTTTTAAAAAATTACAAAAATTATAAGCGAAAAGGCATGTTTTCCCTTAGTAATCGCATGCATTTTTCACTTAATACACGTAAAAGAGGGCGAGAGAATGAAGAGCTGTAATAGCTTTGTTTCAAAAAATAAATATTTTTTAAAATATTTTTTTTCTAAAAGCAACAGCTTGTATCACTTGAAAATTGAATATGCCAAAAATATTTGTATGGTCCACAAATATGCTTGGATGTCTCATTAGTTAATTATTTTGAGCAATACAAATGTTCATTCTCATATAAATATATTTTTAAATTCCAAAAAATCTCACAAGTGAAAGTTGAAAGTCGAATACTATATAATGGGTGAAAGTTTAGGAGACGGCATAATGGGTGAAAGTTTAGGAGACGGCGCTGGTCTAATCAAGGTTGAGGAGGGTTTGTGAACATTTTTTTGTTCTTTTAAATTCAAATTTAATTAATAATGAGCACACAAACACATTCAAATAGATAATATAGGATAACTTTGTAATAATTAGACTCATCTTAGTTCTAAAAGGGATTATTTGTATCGCTTTTAAAAATGACTAAATAAAAAATATTTTCATCGTCCATAAAAGTATTTTTTGATGATGAAACTTTTTTTATTAACTAATTAATTCGAGCGATTCAAAAGATCATTTTCAGAAACATACGAACCCGTTAATGAGATAGAAATTGCCGTCTAATAATTCTTATCTAAAGGAAAATCCAAAGCTCAAATCAATCAAAAGAAATCAAATCGTTTAGCCAAAAATCAAGAAAAATATAAAAATAAAGGCGAATCGAAAAAAAAAAAAACTGAAAAATACGAAAACGTGGACTCAGTGAAAGAGCACGCGGCAAAGCGCACGCGTGGGGCCCCCATCTCCCCCCCTCCTCGCGCTGCTGAGGTGGCAGAGCAATTTCAAAGGCGGTCCACGGCGAGGAAACGCACGCAAACGCAACGGATTAACCAGTCGCGGCGGTGAAGAAAAAGAGAAGAGAGAAGAGAGAAAAGAGAAAGAGCGCTCGTGATATTCAGCTGATCCTCGCCCCTTTGATCAGCCGAACCTCGACCGACCGGCCGATCGGAAACCCTAGCTCCCGATTCCCGGAGATCGCCGCCCGATGCCGGATCGCTCGCCGGCGCCGCTGCGATCGGATTCGCCCGCGGAAGTCGTCTGATTCTTCGGGGAGAGGGGGAGAGTTTCCCCCCGCGGTCGAAAATGAGGGCCATGGAGACGGTGCACGATCTGATCGAGGAGGCGAAGGTTCGGACCCTGTGGTGGGCCCTGGTCATCTTCGCCGTCTCCTACTTCCTCTCCCGTAAGTCCCTTCCCCTCTCTCCTCTCCTCTCCTCGGAACTGGGAACCGGGAACCGGCGCCCCCTTTCCCCGTCGCCGAGGGAGGTGTCGGATTCCGTTAATTTAGGATGCATTGGCATGTCGTGCCCCTTCTCTTTTCTTTTTTCTTTTTTTAATTTCCTTGTCCTTATCGAAATTCGCTGTTGGATGGTGGTTTGGGTTTGGGGTGAGGACTTGTGCCCCTGTTTTGGCTTACTGACGAAGAAATTTCCTGGAGTAGAATGCCGAAGGAAGGGGTAATACGCTTGTTTGAGTAATAGCAATGAGATTCCCCAATATCATGCTAACAATAGCTAGGATTTCCAGAAGAAGATGCCATTCGTTTGGTGAGAAATAAAGAGGAATATCGAAAATTCGAGTGGCATGCCGAAGGAAGGGGAATATTTGATTATGATGTGGGAAACTTAGTTCAGCAACAAGGAGAAACCGACTGGGATAAGGCTTTGGCAAAAATTTAGCACTAGGTTTAAGTTACTCGGATGTTTTTCGGATTATGAATTATTAGGGAATTACAATTTGTTCGATTTATGACGGTTTTGGTGGCGGTTTCGGGTTGTCGATGCACCCTCTTCCCATTATCTGGGAATGGGCAGTATCGAGATGCAGCTATCAACAAGGGTTACTAGCGTTTTAGCTGTGAAATTAATTCTACTGTGGAAAATTTGGAATGCACATGTGGATCTGGTCAAACCGTAATCTGTTTTTTTTCTTTTCCTTTTTCCTGGAAACTTATAATAATGAAAATTGCCATTGTTGATTTGCATACATTACTGAACCTGGACTTTGAGTCTCACACTTAACTGTTCAAATGTGCATGCAAGATTAGGCATACCCCTAGACACAGGTGAGTAGGTAACTTAGCATTAAAAAGTACACGGGCGCACACGGATAGATTAAGATGTCCTTCGCCGACAAACTGGTTGCTAATTTGCCTCAGTATTTCGGTGCCCATGTATGTAGCCTTTTCCTCTGTTAAATCTGATAATCAGTTTTAGCTGATTCATCGGTAAGATGACTGTTCTGAAGATGTATATAATGTTGCAGATACAAGTAAATCAATGTGGATGAATTTACCTATAGCAATACTATTTGTCTCTGCACTGCGGATTGTCTTCAATGAAGTTGATTTCCGGTGGAGAGTTCGGTCCGTCCGTCCCAGTTCTTATTTATCTGCTCTAAAGGAGAGGCAGTTATCCATAAATGACTCACGTCTTACGACTCCTCCACCTCCTCCAAAATGGAAGAGAAAAATTGATTCACCTATTGTGGAAGCTGCAATGACTGAGTTCATCGACAAAATCCTGAGGATTTTGTTATAGATTTATGGTACACTGATATCACACCAGATAAGGATTTTCCTGAGCACATACGTGCAATAATCATGGAGGCTCTTGGGGAGATATCAGCAAGAGTCAAAGCAATTAACCTTGTTGGCCTACTGACCAGGTATATTTTTACTGTTACTTCTTTATCTTATGGGAGTTGAGTAAAGTTCATGTTTAAATTGTTCAATATTAGTCGGTACAGGTAAAGTTAATCATCCTCTAAATATTTCAGGGACATAGTTGATTTGATAGGTCATCACTTAGATCTTTTCAGAAGGAACCAAGCAGTCATAGGTACTGATGTGATGGGGACTTTGTCGTCTGAGGAGAGGGATGAAAGGTTGAAGTTCCATCTTATGGCGTCGAAGGAGCTTCATCCTGCATTGGTATCTCCTGAGAGTGAATACAAGGTGCGAGGTGTAATATGCATGCTTCATGATTTCTGGTCATCCATTGAGTTTTCTCAGTTTCATGTAATCTCTGTGAATTTCCAAACAGGTGCTTCAGTGTCTCATGGGTGGAGTTATAACTTTAGTTCTGAAACCAAGAGAAGCTCACTGCCCTGTCGTGAGATCCATTGCTCGAGAGCTCGTTACTTGCTTAGTCATCCAGCCTGTCATGAATTTCGCAAGCCCAGCGTAAGTTTTTAGAACATAAATCTCTGCTCTTATTCTCTAAAAGAACAAAACAGTCATCTTTTCATAAGCTTTTGATCATGAAAACTCTCAATAAAATGCAAGATTTGATATCCTGCTTTGGTATGTACATGTCAATTTATTTTTCTACTAAATGAAGAGAATTTGGTGGTGCAGAATTTCCTCACACATTGAGTGCTTAGGGGGTGTTCTCTTTGGGCTTGATTATTGGTAGTTCTAGTTGTACATTAGGAACCAATGAATGGTTGTTCTATGATAGTATTTTGTCATAATGGTCATCCTGAATCCATGATCTTAATGCCATTCAATGGCTAATATATACTTTTTCTCACATGTCCAGGTATATCAATGAAGTAATTGAATTAATTGTCCTTGCTCTTAAAGAGGATGGAAGCAAAGTATTTGGTGCTACCCAGGCAACTAATTTTGCTAATCGCCATGATTTTTCTGGCACTGCTCAGGCCAAAGACAGTGAAGGTAAATATCCATCCAGCAATTCTAATGCAATGGTAGCTACATCTGGAGATGAATCCTTTGGTTCTAGCACAGTTCCAGAAGAGAGTAAGCCGCCTAGGGCTACTGATTGGGCAAGGGTGCTGGAGGCGGCGACCCAGAGAAGAACTGAAGTTCTTATGCCCGAAAATCTTGAAAACATGTGGTCCAAAGGAAGAAATTATAAAAGAAGAGAGGCCAAGAAAGTTAAAGCAGCAGTTCAGAAATCAGTTGGAAGTGGGTCAGTTCATGCTATTCCTTCTGTAGATCGAAGAAGGGGATCGTCAGTCACTGGGGCGGGAGATTCTACTAGATCTGAAGAGAAAGCCGTAGCCCAGCTGCCTCCCCCATTGGTCTTTGATAGTCCACTGGAGCTTGGGAATGATTCTTCGAGCAAAGAAAAGCAGCCACTTTTTGGACGCGGCAATCTTGAGGAGATGACGGAGGATGCTGCTAATAGTGGTGCTAATGACAGGAGAAGTAGACTGAAGAGATCAAACAGCACTTCCGCTTTAAAAGTTGAGCCCGACACAAAAAAGGTTTTTACAGGAGATGGTGAAGGTGCATATATCGCTGAGTTCTACCACCCAGATTTTGGCAGCCATAGTTTTAATTGTAACGTTAAAAGTTCCACAGACATGGTAATTCGAAGTGAGGGTCCTCGTCCACCCAAGCTCAAGTCCCGGGTAAGTTTTTTAAACCACAGTTTTGCCCTGTAGATGCACAATTCCTGTCAAGTCTTCAGACAAATGAAGAATCCTACTTTAAGCCAAAATATCTTTTCCAGTCAATGTATCACATATTTGTGTCTTATTTAATTGTCGCTTTATAGGTGTTGGGAGCATATTTTGAGAAACTTGGATCAAAGTCTTTTGCGGTTTATTCGATTGCTGTGACAGATGCAGAAAGCCAAACATGGTTTGTCAAGAGAAGGTGTGTTTCCAATCTTTTTTATCATATAATGGTTGGAGCTGACTGCTGAAATATGTAGCATTTTCCTAGGGAATTCTTTTTCAGTAGATATCAGGATTCTTTGGTTTATGGTAGTCTTTTTGGGCCAGCAGATACAGTAATTTTGAGCGGTTGCATCGACATCTTAAAGAGATTCCTAATTATACATTACATTTGCCACCTAAGAGGATATTCTCATCAAGTACAGAGGACGCTTTTGTTCATCAGCGCTGCATTCAGCTTGACAAGTACCTGCAAGTATTACTATGTTCCTATTGACTCTTCTTTATTTCTTTTGCTGTTTTTCATTTTCTGCAATTTAATTATGCTGTCTTATTCCAGGATCTTTTGTCGATAGCTAATGTTGCTGAACAACATGAAGTGTGGGATTTCCTGAGTGCTTCCTCAAAGGTGTCCAATTTCTATCATAATATGAAAAAATAGTCAGCTGAATAATTTCTTACTTGTGCTTAAATCGAATGATGTCTGATATGTGTCAATAATTTCTTTCTTCAATAGAACTACTCTTTTGGAAAATCATCTTCGGTGATGAGAAGCCTAGCAGGTACGTCTATATCTGCTCATTTATCGTCTAGATGTAATTTGTGGCAGATATAATGCGGTTATGGTGGTTGGCATGATAAGAATTTTCCTTGACCACTGTTATGCTCATGGGCCTAAAGGGCCTGGTTTGGTTCTATATTCTGAGCGATATTGAGGTTTCTGGCTGGGAACTTCTCCACCACGAACCAAGGACATCATCCAAGATTGGAAGCATGAACCACCCTTCAGTTCTGTTCTGTTCAGGAGATTTTTATCTTCCTATCTATTTTCTCGTCATCCTGTTTCTGTCTCTTTCTCAGCTGCATCATGTGAGAAGAAATATGAACAAAAAAAAAAAAAAAACCAAATGTGCAAAACATACATTGAAAGAGACACATAGGGTTGCAAAAAAGGCCGCAGTTCTAGAGATGCGAAAAGAATAGCTTGCAAAAACAATGTGCTTCCCAATTAATTGATCATGTGATGATTGGAATCTCCCTAGAGCTAGGTGGAGAAGAAAGTAGATGCAGAGAAGGAAGACATGGTTTTCTCTTATAATTGCTGAGAGATGAAGACGGCAGTTGCTGTTGCTTTTGAAGAACATGTAAACATTAAGCCTTTGCAATGCTCGAGACCTGCTTTTGTAAGCATGGCCTGGTTAGCACTTGACAACTTAGTAAAACACGTGGAAAAATTATGGTACCATTTGACTTTTAATGAGCAAAAACCATATAAAAATAGAAATGTGGTCAAAAGTTAAAATGAGTCCTGCAGAGAGTTAGAAATTTTCGGTATGTTTCTATCAGATCTGTCTGGCTTTTCAGGTTCATCTGGTATTTTAATTGGTAGATTCACCTGGTTGTTTTGACATCCTTAGTTGTGCCTGTCGTGGGTCCTTCATGTTCTTATACTTGGCCTCTCTTGACATGTATGTAACTAATCAATGGAAGTTTTTAAACATATGTTATTTGCCATATTTGGAGTTTATTGTTCAAGTTGCTAGGTGATGAGTAACTTGTCCGTGAAATGATTTGAATCATGTCAAATATCTGTTAGTTTGGGCCTGATATCAAACATGTTGGGCAACTCATATAGGATTATTCCCAAGTGAATAGGGAAGAAAGATGCTTTGGTTTTTTGGGGAAAAAAAGGGAAGGGTGGGGACAGCTGACACTCCCACATTGATGTCGCTTCTGTTCTTGTATTGTCAGAGATGTAACTGTATAGTTTTGTTCCAAGACTCCTTTCTCTCTCTCTCTCTTTATCATACTGGTCATCAACCAGCACTGACTTCTTTGCTGCTTGCTGTTCCATCAATAACCAGTCTTTCTTTTGTAAATGCTAAAAATGTTCAGCAACAACTGAGTAATGTCGTTGTTTTTTAAAACATCAGAAGAATCTTAAAACTTTTATTTTTAATTTGAACCTACAACTTTACCATGTTGAAAAGAATTCTTAATGTGACTTCCATATTACACTTAGTCCTGCTGGTAGATGACCATTATTTTATCCATAAGGTAGTAGGGACATCCTTATATTTAGCTGCTAAACATCATGGTCTATCCGTAAAGTCCATTGACACTAATTATTAGGCTATCACCTGCACATTCTAGCAAAAAAAAAGACTATCATCCTCTCTGCTTGCTTTGTAATTTGACTTAAAAACATGGTTGAGCATGTTAGTCCATAAATGTCCCTAGATATGTGTGTGTTACATCGACAAAGCCTTTTATTCTCGCATTAACAATTCTTTTACGTATTTATCTCATTGAAGAGCAAGTTGATTTTAAAGTAAAAAATTGAAAATCTATAAAATGACCAATTAAAATAATACTAGGGAAAGACATTTTGTCACTTAATTATATCCATCCATTAATGAGTAAATATGTACCTCGCAGGGATTCATTTTTTTTATTTAGGTTGAATCTGAGATAGTTCAGGCAGCTTTATCCAATATGACTACATACATAGCAAAAAAAAAGACTATCATCCTCTCTGCTTGCTTTGTAATTTGACTTAAAAACATGGTTGAGCATGTTAGTCCATAAATGTCCCTAGATATGTGTGTGTTACATCGACAAAGCCTTTTATTCTCGCATTAACAATTCTTTTACGTATTTATCTCATTGAAGAGCAAGTTGATTTTAAAGTAAAAAATTGAAAATCTATAAAATGACCAATTAAAATAATACCAGGGAAAGACATTTTGTCACTTAATTATATCCATCCATTAATGAGTAAATATGTACCTCGCAGGGATTCATTTTTTTTATTTAGGTTGAATCTGAGATAGTTCAGGCAGCTTTATCCAATATGACTACATACATGAAAATTTTTCAACTCAATGTACTTTTATTTTTTTATTTTGGCTTTCATTTATGTTTTCGATGCTTAAAGAATGCAAAGAAGATTCTAAAAATATAGAGGAAAAGTAAACTTAAAAGAGATTAGTGATGTACAATGTTAAGTGCAAATTCTTACATTTATGTGGAATTATGTCTTGTTGAAGCACACTAATGCGTTGAGAATTATAGTCAAAGTGTTGAAAAATGGAAAATTTCACCCAAAAAAAGTTAAATAAGGTCATACTATTGAGTTCATTTAAGGGGAAAAAATGAAGAACAAAATTGAAGATGGAGAATAGGCAAATTGAGGTCTACTTGCACTAATTTTATGCTCTCACTGCTCTCTACCGTAGGACCCCCAAAACTCTCCTTTCATCTATTTTATGTTGTCGAATTAAAAAAAAAAAAAAAAAAGAAATAAAGAAAAAGAGTCATGCATTCTATTTGGACAAATTTAATTTCCTGGAGAGCATTTTTCCTTCCACATACCCAACTTGTTTTCAAGAAAATAGGATCAAACACTTTGAACCTTTGAAAATGATAACTGAAAACAATTTCTCAAATCAAACGGGCGCTTATATTTTCTCAACATTACGATTGAAAATTGCAAGGATTTGTTTGGTTGTCTTATAGTTTTGCCTCTTGACTTCTTTTAGAGCCCCACCTACCCACCTTCTCTCTTCTCACCATTCCCAGCCCATATGCATACATTTCCTTTACACTAATATTCAATGGGTGGGGACACCATGAAATACTACTCTTACTTTTCTATTGGCCTAAGACTGGTTAGGGAACAATGTGGAATAATTTTGATTGTGGTAGATACTCTCAAGCATCCTAAGGAGTCTAGAAGCGATATAAATGCCACACACTCAAATAAGTGACTGGATGGGAAAACCTCATCAATTACTTCCACTTTCCCTACTTTATGGAACCTGAGCTACTGTCTGTGTATTTCCAAGTTATTCTCCTTTAAAGAATCTCATAACTCTGCTACAGCTTTTGGGTACAGTGCAAGGAAATAATTTACAGTCATTTCTTCTTCTAGGTGATTGCAAATTGACAAGCATGTGCATCGATTAACAAGTATTCAATGTATGATATCATTGGGCATTTTCACCCCTAATTGCCTGGAGTACTCTGGGCTCAAACTTATTTTGAAGTTACTTGACATTGAGTGCATTTCTTTTTTAAAATTGTCTTAGCAACTGCCTTGGTCATTCACGGCCATAATAACTATTATGTTTTCTTATGGATGCAAAAAAAAAAAAAAAAATGAAAAAAAAAAATTGAAGAGTGCTTTCTGTTTTTCTCTTTTTCGTATGACTTGACCCTGGATCTATTTATTTGGACAAGCCCGTCCAACTTGAAATTTTTATGGTTTCCCATCCCCAGTTAATGAGTATTTGCAGTTCAATTTTATGAATTAACCATTTTTTCTCAAAACTAGAGAAACAAGCTCAAGTTCAAATCTTACTTATTCCTCCTTGTGAGTACAATCTTACACTGCCCCTTGTGAGTACAATCTTACATGTGAGACATAGAATGCCATATTGATAGTTGGAGACTACATCACAAGAATAGGAAAGCTGGCAGAATAACAGTAAGAGAAGTATCAGTATTGAACTCGAACTCTTGACCTGTGCTATAATATTAATGTAAATTAATCATTTCTTTTTTAACCTTAAACTGTTAGGTAATGGACGCACAATGAATATTTAGCATAATTCTTAACAAATTGATGATTTCTAGTGAGTCTGTTTGGATCTTAATTTTCTAAGTGTTAGATTGTGCTTAAGAAGTGTGTCTATCAATGTCATGCTGATCATCATTTGAAAGATGACTTTGTCTATCATCCTTTTTTTTTTTTTTTAAGTGGAAAGGGAAATTTTGTACTTAATTTTAATGACATTTTGCACTTACCTCTTTTTTTTTTTTTTAATGAGTACAAAATTTGGATAATATTGTGCATTTTCTTTCATGATTTTTGGTTAACTCACGGCTTTCCCTCTTCATGTCAATGAACAGTGAATGTGGACGATGCAGTCGATGATATTGTCCGGCAGTTCAAGGGGGTTTCAAATGGATTAATGCGTAAAGTTGTAGGTCCTACACCTTCCACTTCTGAAGCATCAGCATCGATTTCAGCGAGGCAACTGTCCTGGAATGCAGATGAAATAGATAGATATGTTTCCAAGCAAAGCACTGCGGAAACGTCCAGTATCTCTGACAATGAGGATGGCGATAGAGATGGAAATCATGGCAGTGATGAAGTAGGATCTAGTGGACATGCAAATGGATGGCATTCAGATAATGAGTTGAACTCCAAGAATTTTCCCCCTAGGGTGGTCAGACATGGCGAAGGCTCTAGGAACTCAGTGTCTGAAAAGAAGTATGGTTTGGTGCTTCATTCTGATTGGAATGGACCAGCTGGTTCTTCTTCCCTGCCAAATTTTCAAGTAGCTCCAGAACAATTGGTAGACCCTGTTGGCATGCCTCCTGAGGTACTACTGGATTTAGCTACATTTTCCCCCTTTTTTCTTCAACCCACCTGATAAGGTTTTATTGTTCATTGTGGTCCTCGTGTATTTATGCTGCAGATTTAGCACCTATCCTTCTACAAACTGATTACTTTGACAAACGCACATGGCATGAAATTTGGAAAGATCTATCTTCTTTTAATTTGGTTATATTCATACAATGCAGGATCAATTCATATTTGTAAATTACTTGTAAGAGACATATGATGTATTAAAGCATCAAGGAGTTATAATATAATTAGCTCTTCTTCAGATAAGTAATTCTGTTTCAGATAACAAGTGATGATTTACTTGATAGTTTTAAATATAACTTTTCGTGTAGGAATTTTTTTTTCTTCAAGATCCCATTGAAAGGACTGGAGAGTGTGTTGTACGTATTTCACAAGGTGCTTTTATATGATGAAGTTCCCTATCTTTTGTGTGTGGATCATGAAGTATTTTTAAATATTAAACTGGGAAGTAGGTGTTTGTGTAGTCTGGTGTTGTGACAGATCAAATCAGACCCGTGATACCTAATAATCTGAACTCTAAATTGTCGGCCTGCTATTTTGTCACCCTGTATGTTGGGGTTACTCTAGTCAATGGTATCTATCCTGTTAGACGACCAAGGCCTTCTGAAATCTTGCTTAGCTTGAGCAGTTCAAGTGTTTTGTAGAGTAGTTGCAAAAATAGTGATGTCTTGTGCATTTCTCATATGGATTTTGTTAAGTTTCAATGAATAAGTAGTTCTGAGTCAGCTCATGGTATAAGTGCTATTGTTTTGCATGCATGGGCCTCAACAGCCTCAAGGTCACATTTTTGGCATCTTACACTGAAGATGTGTTTGAAAAAGGTTGTGTCTGCACTATATAATGCATTGAAAATTGTTCATAAAGATGGGATGGTGGCTAAGTCAAGCAGAGGACTTCAAAGCTGACAACCATTTTCTTTCCACAAATGTTTATTTCTAATACTCTTCTTTTGCCCTGACAGTGGAGTCCTCCGAATGTTTGTGTGCCTATGTTGAATTTGGTGGACAAGATTTTTCAGCTTAAGAGGAGGGGGTGGCTAAGGTGAGCTGATTGACCCTTTTCTTCTAGACCTAGAATGTGGTTTGTTTGACTTTTGTCCCATTAGTGATTGTTTGGACCATGAAATTCTTGTTAACTTATTAAAGAAATTATCAATTAAGGTTAGTTTGTAATTGTCGCATAAATTTGCTCTCTTTACGTTTGTTGAATTAAGTTATGATGAGCAGCTTAGCCTGTTGAACTGAAAGTTATTTGTAATTTGTTTGCCACTGGCTGTGGAGGATTGTAAATTATGTCTGTCAGCTTCCTTCACTGTAGAATGTAGTGCTATCAGCTAGTTTTGTTGCTCATTAGGAACACTAGACTGGGTAACATCTTAGTAGCTGGAATTTCTACTCAATGAACTGGCCATGTGAAGCCTTCAAACTGCAATTCATTTTGTGCTCAATTTAAGAGGTTGTAATGGAATAAATTCAACTAATAATTTTATCTCAAATTGATTTTGTGCCTTGTGTGGATTTAGTGCCAATTCTCTTTTATTTTCGTAATATTTAAGAGATCAATGAAAATACATTGGAATGCATGGAATTGCACATTCAGTAATTAGGTTGCTAATTATATCCATGGGCACGGATTACCTCCTTAATATCTATCAAACATATTGAAAAAGATGACTAAGTTGCCATTGCACTGTTTGATGTTCCTCTTATCAATTGCCTTCACCCCAGTGACTGTAAGGCACCATCACCAGTCAAGGGGATAATCGCTGGCATCTACTTAAACCCCACGATTGGAATACTGCTTGATGGAAAGCAAGTCCCCCATAAGAAGTGGTTTACCTTAAATTTTGCAACATAGTAAGAAAGAAAAAGTGAATTTATGGATGTACAACAGTTAAAGTTGATTGAGGAAAGTTCAGTTGACTGCCTAAAAGTCCTTGTAATTATAGCCTTGGTTCCGCATGCAATACTCCCGACCACATTGAACACATGAGGGCTAAAGTGAACTCACCACCTTGCAAGTCTGATATTGACTATATTCTTGTAAGACTGCAAAATGACCCCTTCTTCTGTGAAAAAAAAAATGCAATTAATGAAACAATATGCTGTCAAAGGATGTATGGAAACAGTAATAAAGTTATTGGCAATCCTTGACAGTTGATTGTCAAAACTCTTGGATGCAGGAGACAGGTATTTTGGATTTCAAAGCAGATTCTACAGTTGGTAATGGAAGATGCTATTGATGATTGGCTCTTGAGGCAGATTCACTGGCTTCGAAGTGAGGAAGCTATTGCCCAAGGAATTCGGTGGGTTCAAGATGTAAGAACAAAGAATGCTGTAGTAACAGCCTTCTGTAGTAAGGATGCAATGCTGTGGGATAAATCTGATGTGAACATGAATGACTCTTAATGCGACTCATATTTATCTAAACAACTGGCCAAAAGATAACATACATCAAAACATGATTGTGTGGCCAAAATACGATACACATCAAAATGTGATTCCGTGTAGTTTCTTATGTAATGCTAATTAACCAGGCAGTATGCTTCAGAAGTGATATGACCTTTTCTTCTCAATGATCTGAAAGAAATGAACTTTTTTCAGGTTCTCTGGCCTGATGGTACATTTTTTATAAAATTTGGAAAAAACAAGATTGAAGAAGATGATATGCAACCAAACGAGAGATTATTTCAGACTATAAATCAATTTGGTGGCAGTAGGATATCCAAACAAGGGTCCTCATCCTTCGAGTTACAGCTTGAAGCTGCTCGCAGAGCCCGTGATGTCAAGAAGATGTTATTCGGTAAGTAAATGGTAGCGCATGACCCCCAATTTAATTTTGATATAGAGTAACTTATTATGTCGAAATTTATGCTCTTTGATGGTAAAGATGTTTTGTGTTGCTGGTTTATTTGCCTTTTCTGTCAGATAACTAATTGTATTCTAAATACTCAACTTAATGATCATATCTCGTTTAAGTATTTAGGTATAGAAAAAGAGGTGAATAAGGAAGATGTCTAGCCCCTGCCCCCATGCCAACTATGATTTATCCAGTGGAGAGTTTGCATTTTAAGTAGTTTGAGTTTGCGTTTTAAGTAGTTTGTGTATTAGATAACGTGGTTTAACGTGGTTTTACTACTCAATTATCTAGTTATTTAAGCTTTTGCCATGGTTTCATATATTTGGCTAGGGCAATGTCTCATTAGCATTTCGAGGACCTTTTATGGATAGTAAAAATTAAGTTAATGTCTATTATGTATACAAGATTCATAATGAGGTGATATAAGAAAAAGAATTCTGCTTACTGCTGTGAAAATATAATCAAGAAGGATTTGAACTAACAAGAGAAAAACCAGTTGATGGTAACTTAAACAGAAGCCTGTCTTTGATGGTAAGAAATTCCTTCTGTTTCAAAAAATTTGTACATTCTAATTTCCATAAAAACAGATGGGCGGTTTCTTAATGGATTGCATATGATGTCTGGGAGTCATTTGATCATTTTATGATGAGTCGAATGTCTTCATGTCGACTTATCTTCTAATGACCTAATTGGTGATCATCTTGTGAAAAAGAAATATTTCATTTAGCAATTAGTTAGGATCTTTTTGCTGGGGGTTCTTGTTATGATGGTTTTAATATCTTGCCTAATCATGAGAGTTGAAGTTGCAGGAAGGGGGCAGTGGATTACACCTCATACAGCACAAGAATAATGAAAAAAAAATGCTAATCTCTTGTTCACTATATTTACTCTCTATAACCTGTCTCTTTCTAGATTAAGATACTTTGCTCTGTAGGACTCATTGACTGCAAATATCAGCTATTGATAAAATCATCTTGTTGAAATTGCATTTTATTGACTGTTTTCCTCGTGGGTAGAAAAAGCTTACAACTTCACTAGGTAGTGAGCACCATAGTGGTGTTATGCAAAAGGAGACTTAGTTGCACCAAAATCCATCAAGGAAATCAGTTGAAGTATTGCTTCCACTGATGGATCTTGTTATTTAATTGCGCATAATTGGAATTGGGAGAGCAGGGTTAATATAGTAATTGAAGGAGATTGGCTCAAACTTTTGGTGGTGGTATGTCACAAGCAATAGGTAAAGAGAACGCAGAAGATAGCACATGTAGTAAAGAATGTCATAAATGATCATAGTCAATACGATCATATACTTTGTTTGCATTGGAGTTGAATTTTTAATGGTTGACAAGCTTTCATTTTTGTCTCTAGCCAATAAACTTTCTTCTTTTATTTACTTGGGGGTGTATAGGTGCTTTGAATTTCAGCGTTCAGTAACAATTCACTGTTGGTCCTTTAAGTACATGGCAGCAACTTTAACTTTTTCCATAAATGATGCATTTTTACCCCTTATGTCAGAGGGAGCTCCCGCTACGCTAGTCAGCTTGATAGGCCACAACCAGTATAGGCGTTGTGCCAAAGACATGTACTACTTCCTTCAGGTTACCATCATCCGTTGCCTCACATCTTTCTCTGTTATTTTTATATCTATCGCTACTGTCTTCCTACAATTATCCATATGCTGCATCTCACCGGATCATTTTTTTTTTCTTTTTGAAATGTGCAGTCTTCTATATGTGTGAAGCAACTGGCGTATGGAATACTGGAACTCTTACTAGTGTCAGTTTTCCCTGAGATGCGCGAGGTTGTCGAAGACATCCATAAGAAGATGCGTGTTGAGCAACCTGCTTAGGGCAATTAATGAGAGATTTCACAATTTTGGCCATGTCGTCTTGGAATAGTCCAATGGGTCCTTGCCGTTACATCTTGTCTCCATTGAAGCTTCCCCTGTATATCCAAATATACAAGTAAGTGAGGATTGTGAATTCACGAGACCCGACGAAACCAGTTTTGCAGGACAGGATCGGGCTTTGTCTCCTCCAATGCTAACTGTACAGAAGCGCACATTCAGCGTCTGTATATAGTTCATGTGCATACCTTGTTTTGCTTGAAGCAATATACCCCGCCGTTTGATTGGGGTATGTGTGTTCTTTGTGCATCTTTCTGTTTGGAAATGAAAAAGGAATGATCCACCCAATTCTTTCGGTATTGTATACCCAACGGTTGTCTATTACGAAAGCTCAGGTGCTAATGCTCACAAGTGTGCTTTCTCCATCTCTTTCCGCTTCTGCATGGCTTTAATTTATACTTCCACAATTGATACTTGTGAGCAACTTTACCATGCTTGACTTGTGATGATTGATCATGCTAAGAGCAGAGCTGGTGATTCGGTCATGCTGATCTCTCTCTCTCTCTCGCGTTCGTAAGTCATCGTGTGCATGCGTGTCCCCCCCGAGTGCTGGAGTTTGTATGTTATCGTGTGCACGTGATAAAAGCTCCTGAATGGTTAAAATCTGAAAAGGAAAAAAAGAATAAAACCAAACGAGAAAGGAGCTGTGAACAATGCGCCAACATCTCAGGCCAATCTGGTAATTGGAAGGTGTACCGAGGTTAGGCAGTCAGATCCGTATTGAACGGGCTTTTGATGGCAATTCGAGACCAAGTTCGGCAGAGGAAGTTGGGGCATAATTAGTGGATCACAAATTTAAACATCATTCGTACGCAAATTTGATAAAAATTTGATTAAATAAATCATCGCTTTTTAATTGTATCAATCATACAAAAGTCTGTATTCGCTCCTCTACTGAGGTAGAGCATAAATGCATGCATTCCTGACTTTAGGTTCCTCTCGCTTGTTTATTCTTGAGCCCTTTTATAAGGCACATGAGCAATCATAGTCCCAATGGTCAAGGTAAACCATGCTTCGGTCTTGGTTCGTTTGATTATCTCTCACTTAGTGGAGACTCGGACATTGCTTCAGTCACACGCTACTCGAACTCCTGATACTCTTTTCGCACGGAGAGGGAGAGAGAGAGAGATGGTGTGAAGGAGGACAGTTAACGTGTGAGCAGCAAAGGGTGGTCAAAGGCAGGATGAAGCAGGGAGAGATAGGGCCGCTCGGGCTATGGGCGGTTCAGGGAAGAGAGGGTCAGAAGGAACAAGGAGAGGATGCCGGAGCTTGGCATTCTTCCTCTTTCCTTCAACCTCAACCTCAATCTAGTGAATGCCCAGAGAAACAAACATGTTGTGGAGAAGAGGTCACCTGTCTCTGCTTCCTGCTTCGACGCCTCGGTGTTCTGCTTCTTGTCATGTTAGCGTTGTGATTGTCTTGCAGTCCTATATGTCTATCATGCCCTCCCTTTTGTTGTATTGCAACAAGGAGAAAAATGTTATCTTTAAATGAAAAACTTTCAGATGACTTGTTGATGATTTCGTCTTGGCAGAACATGGAGAATGGAGTGAAATACTTACCAGTTAGCAGTGAGATATGTTACGGATATTGCATAATCTTCATAGAATTAGTATGGAAATCCTGAAATTCACATGGTATTTGAATTCGAAAGAATTGACTTCAACCATACCCTTTCTTGTTTGCTAGACTTGAACTACTACTTTTCTACTTCTGCAGATGAAGCCTATATGCATTCAGCCTCAGGATACAGTAAATCACACTTGTAGTGAACCTTGTCGTACACAAGGTGTTCTTGACAGTTACCTATCTTTTCGACCAAAAGATGTTCACGATGTCACGGTGGAGAAAAGGATCAATGAACACATTGAGGCCAAGCATTTTAATGAGAACTATCAACTGTGAGATGAAAATGAAACACAGATGGATGTGATGGAGTTTGTGGAAGATGACAGGTTTGTTCTTTTGCTGGCATTCAAGTCCAACAAATGACACTTTGACGTTGTTAAGAGTTAATTGTGAAAATTGCTGCCAGAAGCAATTAAGTGTCGTGTATATCCGACTCTAATACACTTCACTTTTGGCTTAAAAGTGCTTGGTTTTGACGGTTATTGTGACATAAAAATCACAGAACAGATGTTGCCGTGCTGAAATAGGAGCAACGCAAGCATGTACTAGTAATTGAAGGAAAGGAACATTTTGCAGTGAATCTATAACTTACCTCAACAAATTTGGCAAACATAGACTGAATTAATTCTCTTATTTAGATTAGAAAAGATAGTGATAATTAAATGGCAACTGATGAAAAGGAAGAGCTTTAGAACATTTCAGAGCTAATAGCGCATTTGCTTTTTCTATCAGCATCACCACTGAACAAAATTGGACCCTAACTCTAGGAACTTTGCTACTAAAAAATTCGTGGTTCCCAAGCAAAGTTGCACTCTTGCCTTTTCCTCTGCCACTGAACTTGAGCAGCTCTAGCGTACAGGCTTTATAAACACCTATGTTGCACCTTAATAGTGGCAAAAGCTACAGTTCTCGTATCCAGCATAAAAACTGTTAACAAGTTTCCAGATCAAAAAGATCTTTGTCTCGGTTGGTCACACAGAGTTTGACTGAGACCAGATTTAATGTCTTTTGTTCACACAAGAGAGGCAGCACATGCAGTGAAAACCTACAGCTTGAAGTAAGGTTACATGGTACGATAGCATAATGTTCACATCAGTTGGAACGGATGAATAAGATTCCAAACATCTGGATAAACACCCAAGAAAATTATCTAGCAAAACATAACTTTGAGAGTTCGTAGCAGATTTTGGAAGTTTCTGAATTAAATCAATGAGGTTGGCACGTGATGTTTTAGGCTGCTATATGGAGAAGTTAATCGATGGGAATTCAACAAGCCTGCATATTTTTCCTCATTCTGTTGACCTGGCTATATTTGTTTTCCAATATTCTGAGATAGGCAATCATCAGAGACTCAGAGTCGATCCTTCTAATGCACCGTTTCCACTACCAAATGATCAGTCTCAGAACATATTTTGGTATGGGTTGGTGATTGTATCCCGAAGATCAGAGAATAGGCCATACAGAGAGTACCGGCGAAGGTTCTTTACTTCGTACCACGAGTTGAGCACAACATCGTTCTTGTCAGTACCCGAGAATGTGAGCTGTATGCCTATGTTGCATGCCCCGGCATGACTACACTTGGAGTTTGGTACTGCACAGTCTTCATTGTGGAGGCAAACAGCGGAGTCCCCGGGGCATGAATCGCATCCAAACTTCTTCCAGTACAAGTTTTGGAGCGTACCTTTCTGGAACTCAAGGACCTGTAGCAAACCGCATCTACTGTCAAATACGAGGGAGACAGAAAAGGAGGAAGAAAAAGTAAAAAGAGAATGCCAGTGAAATGACAGATAATCGATTTTATGAAATTTACCAAAGTGAAACTGGTTATTGTGTGAGTAGAATCGGCCACTTGTACTGGCAATGATCTTGCAGCATACTTATGTCCAGAGAAGGCTACCATATAACCTCCTGACATTGCCTATGAGTCCATAAATTACATCAAAAGAAAACATCATGAAAAAGAGTAATTTCATTGTTCTAGTGATGTTGCTGTAACATACATGAACGATCACACCAAATCTCATAGGGAAAGATGGCCAGTACTAACAATTTGTTCATAGGATTAGGTGAAAATCAACACTCCTAGGAAGTGAAAGTGGAGAGGAGTAAAGAGAGACATAAAGCTAATTGGTCGAGAGCATTGGCTTCCATCGAGTATCGACGTTTTTGCCCATTTGCAGATGTTAAAAAAATAAAAAATAATAATAATAACTACAAGAAATTCACGGTATCGCGCTGGAGCAGAAGTGTTGATAAGAAGGGTACAAATTCCAGCACACAAGAAAATCAATAAAAACCAACAGAGAAGATATGATAAAAGTTCTGGTGATGTCAACCATCACTATTAATGCCAGCCAATATCTGCTGCTTTTAGTTTTCCTTGAATAAGAATCCACAACATTGCAACATTAATTAACAGAAGTAATGACATTAATAAGACACCAAATCCAGAGATATGTAGGGCGACTACATGATTATAAAGGAATTGTGACTTAATCTGAAAGACAAACCAATCTTCTCCGGGGTACTTAATGCATGAATTCGATTTGATTGAAATGGACTTCCTAATTTCGGAGAGTTGGCCTTCACCCCTCTGCACCATTACCGGGTCTATATACAAAAGAGTGAGAACTTTTTATCACACCTTCATTAGCCAATGCTGGCCTCTGGATAAATATGTCCTATCCTAGCCTAAACAATTACGACCACGGACATGCTCCAAAGTCCAAATTTTAACAACCCAAGTGATGATCGACAAAGCGAACAAATGAGATGCTCCAGCTAGCATGCTGGCATGATTGGTAAAAACCATGTCCCAATAACGCTGACATGTGCTAATTAAGCACATCTAATGGCATTGACTGACATGCGTTGCAGTGCAAATATACGCAGCATTGTTATGCATCAAAGCACGGAATTCATTGAAAAATCAGCTTCACATGCTTCCTAAAGTACATACCGGGTTGAATGTGTTGCTGTCGATGGTAAGCAGGGAGATCTCATCCACTTTTGGCCTGTAAACAGCAAGCTGAGCACTTGAACCTGCTAGAGGAAGTCGATTGTCACAGGGCGAAAGCTGAATCTGTTGAAAGAAGAACGATTCCTTCGTGGAGAAGGCAAGGCCGAAGGTAAATCCATCCCCTTTCTGGATTTTCGTGTCCGAGCATGGATCGAAAACGAGATTTGTGTCTTCTGCATCTACAGCAATTGTGATAATCGAAATTGCTGCTATTAACGGTATCAAAACTGCTCTGTCCATTGTGCTATGTGCACTCCATTTTCCCATCTTCACTTCTCAAAATCTAAGAAAGGAGGCAAAAAAAACTTCATCATTAGAGCAGGACTTAATTTTACCGACCATGGATGTGAATACAAGGTGACCGTCAAGATCTGCTTCGGTATTTAGGGGGGATGCCTCGATGTAACCTTACATCAAGAAATCAGATGAAAGAAAAATACTTTTGATTTCTAACACCATGAACCAAGAAAATATGGAAGAAATTCACAAGAATAAACTCAAACATTATCATTTCCACCCACATGAGCAAATTAGGAGCATGAAAAAACCCAGTTGGGAAAATGATACTGATGCAATTATTGTGCAACATACATGGAAAGCGGAAAAAGAACAGATGTCCAGGATTTTCTTGAACCAATCTGATAAGGTGGGAATATAATCTGCAACTTATGCTGTATTTGTCAACCCATTCAATGGATCATTCGCGCACATAATCTATCAAATCATTGGAAGGAGGAGAAACAAAAGGGAAAACCAAGAACGTACCTTGCCAACGCAGCGGAAAAACTCTGTTGCTCTCGCAGCAAATTTCAAGAACAAGAAAACGAACTGAAGACTTTCTGCAGAACACGTCCAAGAAAATGTTCAAGGGGCTGAAAAGGCTTGGGAAACGGTGGTGGGATTGGGCTTGCAGAAGATGCGTGGAAAACTCAAACTTGAATAGGGAAGCGAAACTTTGATGATCTTCGAAGTTTGCAAACTGCAACTTCAAGAATCAAAGGGAAAAAAAAAGTTCAAAGAAAGAAATGGCAAGATGTTGAAGGAAACGGCCCCGGGACGCAAGAAACGGTTGCATCGGCAAGCCAGGTGGATCTTGTCCCAAAAACGGTTATGGAAGTTGGCATTCCGAGCGGATCCCAAGATGGTACTACCTAGATTTTCTCTTTATTTTTTGAAAAGTCATATGTCGCCATCAATAAAAAAATTAGAACATTAAGGTTGTAATGCCAAGTAGGATGAGATTCATGACACGTGGGTGTGATTGGTCGGCAACACTCCATCATTATTGGCTTGCTGTGTAATTACCACAGAAGCTACTAGGGGTGAGTAGCGGTCTAGGGTCGACCCTGGACCGGCCCAACCCCGCTTGGTCTGGTTCGATTAATGGAGGGGGGTGATCTTGGTCTGAAATTCTAGGACCAACATTTGTATAGGTTAATCCTCAGTCCTAAGAGTTTTGGGTCGGTCCAACCCTGGACCAACATTGTATATTATATTATATTATTTATAATTCTTTTATATTTCAAACCTAAATAAAATGTCTATTATATTATATTATATTGAGATGTTCTATCAATAGCACTAATAGTTATTTCAATTTAAACCTTTTGTTGAGTATTAATTATGCGTTGTTTGTTTTGTTTTCAGGTGTTTAGAAGTTCAAGTGAATTAATAAGACGTGAAGTTATATATTCATGATTTATATTAAGTAGTTTGAATTTTTTATGGTTTAATTGTATTTTACTAATGAATTTCAGCTGCACTTTGCTTTTTAATTTGTGTCAAATGGTAGACGTTTTTGAAGAGTAGAGTAGTACTGCAATTGCTATGGTGATTTGCTAGTCAAGTGGTGTGAAGCTCATTTTTTGGTTGAGTGGACTCGACATGATCAAATGGGAAAATGCTTTTGCATATGGTGTTATGAATATTAAAGATAGATGATTACAAAAACTTTTCATTTTATCCTATATCTCGATGAACAGTTAGCATGTACAAAATTTCTATTATTGTGTCATCTTAAATTTGCTAAATATGTATTAGTATTTATAGTTTAGTTGCACAATGTCGCATTGTTGATGGATGTGTAATTTGAATTTGTAGGTTTGCCTTTTTAGGGAGTATAAAAAATAAGATAAAAAAAATTATCGATCAGTCCCGAGTTGATCTTGGAACCGGACCGAACCCATTGGGTCGGTCCGGTCCTTGGTCCTAAAAATTGAGGACTGACACTGTACGGGTGGGTCCTAGGGTTAGGGGGTGGCCCGGACCAATCCGGACCATGCTCACCCCTAGAAGCTACCTGCTCTATTGGGTGGACAAGCAAATATAAAATTCTCGTTGCAAGATTGTCGAAAGCAATGTTAAGGCCAGGTTACGACTAAGGAAAGATTGTTTGATGCATTTGGTTTAAGTAAATAATTACAAGATAAGGTGCAAGTAAAGTGGATATTACATAAGGCACATGAACATCAAGAAGAAGTTGAATCCTTAAGTCTCGTGATTAATTGATATATTAATTGAGTGAATCAAAAAGCCACAACGCAACTGAAATTAGATACTCACTTTGTCACTCCAGCCCAAATTTAAAATTCATGATGACCCTTACGATTTCAAGTAAGCAAACAAAAGCTTATACTAGCCTTTCTAATCAGCATATTCTTTTGGGTGGAAAATAATATAAATGGTTTTTGAACTATTATTTAATATGGAATATAATCTTTGAATTTTTAATTTATTCAATATGATTTCTGAAATTTAATCCAATATTCAATGTAATCCTCAAACTTTTAAATATTTGGGAGAAGTGCATTAAATGCCCTACAATTTATCATAAATGTACAATTGAGTACTAAAACTTATTACAAAATTGCAATTGAGTCTTAAAATTTTAAAAAGTGTAATTAAGTGCTAAAACTTGTCAAATTAATTCAATCAAGTCTTTTCGTTGATTACACTTTTTGATAGTTTTACGATTTGGTTACATTTTTTGAAAGTTGAATGACTCAATTATACCTTCACAATAAGTTATAGAACTTCTAGTACACTAATCTCTAAATATTTTTATATAGTCTAGAAATTACATTAAAAAATTTACTAGGTCAAAATTCGGACATCACATTACATTAATTAAAAGTATAAGAACAATATTGTATATTGAATCAAAGTCCGATGGTCATTTGTGCCGGTATCTCTCTTTCTTTCAAGCCTTTGTCTTTGCATCACATGAGAGCTGTTTCAGCAATAATAATAATAGACAGGGTTTTTCCCGACATAAGAATCACTGTTTAGGACCAGAAACCTTTGCTAATGATAAAGGACTTCAACAGGAATCGAACCACTCCGATCTTGTATTGCACCCAGCCATGCACCAAACCTCCCGATGATCAAGGAACCGAAACCCCATTTGCTGACCGGTTGGATCAGGCGTCTTCATTCTCCCCCACCGTCCACTCCGCCCCTTTTCAAGAACGGACAATCCCATGACGACCTCCACCTCATCTCTCTCTGCAAGCGGAACCTCTACAGGGAAGCCCTCGAAGCCTTCGACGCCTTGCGAAAGATCCCGGGTTCTCGGATAAGCAGTGCCCAGACATGGGTTGGGTTGGTCTGCGCTTGTTCTAGCCTCAGGTCCTTGAAGTATGGCTGCCGAGTTCATGATCACATCCGGGCTTCCGGGGCTCGAACGGACATTATACTGGACAACCATGTCATTAACATGTACGGAAAATGTGGGTCGATGGCGGATGCGAGGAAGGTGTTCGATGAAATGCGCCACCGGAACGTGGTTTCTTGGACTTCCCTCATTGCTGGATACTCACAGAATGGTCAGAATATTGATGCTGTTCGACTATACTTTGAAATGTTACGGTCGGGGTTGTTGCCTGATCACTTCACTTTTGGGAGTGTATTGAAGGCTTGTTCCGGGTTGGGAGGCGTTGGCTTAGGGACGCAGCTGCATGCCCATGTTGTGAAATCAGAGTTTGGTTCTCACCTTATAGCGCAGAATGCTCTTATAGCAATGTACACTAAGTTGGATAGAATTGATGATGCGAGTAGGGTATATCATCGCATAAAAGAGAAGGATTTGATTTCGTGGAGCTCAATGATTGCGGGTTTTTCCCAACTCAATCATGAGCTACAAGCCTTGCGCTACTTCAAAGAAATGCTTTGTCAGGGTGTATATCGGCCAAATGAGTTTACATTTGGCAGTGTTTTCAGTGCTTGCGGGAGCCTGGTACAACCGGAAATTGGAAGACAGATCCACGGGATTTGCATAAAGTTTGGATTTGTGGGAAATAAATTTGCAGGATGTGCTCTTTGTGACATGTATGCTAAATTTGGCCTCTTGGGTTCGTCTAAGATTGTGTTTCGTCAGATAGAAATGCCTGACTTGATATCTTGGAATGCAGCCCTTGCTGGATTTGCTACTAATGGTCATTCCAATGAGACAATATTGTATTTCAATCAAATGAGGCATTTAAATTTGCATCCTGATGATATCACTATCCGCTCCTTACTTTGTGCTTGTACGAGTCCTTCATCACTCCGGCAAGGTAAGCAGATGCACTCATACATTATCAAAATGGCATTTGTTCTAGAAATTTCAGTGTGTAATGCTTTAGTTACCATGTATGCAAAATGCTCCAATCTCATGGAAGCATTAAAGGCATTTCAAGAGATGAGGCACCATGATGATCTCATTTCATGGAATGCAATTCTCGTTGCATGTATGCAGCACAAAGAGCCCATGGAGGTGTTCAAATTGTTTAAACTGTTGCTCATTTCTGAAGTGAAGCCTGACTACATCACTTTAACTACCATGATCGGGGCCTACACTGAAATGGCATCTCTAGATATGGGAAGCCAGGTTCATTGCTATGCCGTGAAAACTGGGCTGGTTCTTGATGTTTCTGTTGCAAATGCACTGATTGACATGTATGCGAAGTGTGGATCCCTCAAAATTGCACGTACTCTCTTTGATTCCATTGTAAATCCTGATGTCATCTCATGGAGTTCTCTGATTGTGGGGTATGCTCAGTTTGGACATGCTGAGGAAGCTCTTAAGCTTTATGAAAGGATGAGAAGCCTTGGAGTTAAGCCAAATGAGGTAACGATTGTTGGGGTGCTTACTGCTTGCAGTCATGTCGGACTAGTGGAGGAAGGGTGGGAATTATACAAAACCATGGAACTGGAACATGGGATTTTACCTACTAAAGGGCATTCTGCATGTGTGGTTGACTTGCTTGCTCGTGCTGGTCATTTATATGAAGCAAAAGATTTTATCAAACAAATGGAAGACACTCCTGACATTGTGGTATGGAAAGCTCTGTTAGCTGCCTCTAAAACACATAAGAATCTTGAAATTGGAAGATGGGCCGCAGAGAATCTCCTGAAGCTAGATCCCCTCAATGCTACTGCTCATGTGTTGCTTTGCAGTATATATGCTTCTACTGGCCATTGGGACGATGTCGGAAGATTAAGGAGCTTGATGAGGGAACTTGGTGTCAGCAAAGTTCCAGGTCAAAGTTGGATTGAAATTAAAAGTAGGGTTCATGCTTTCTTAGCTGATGATAATCTGCATCCTGAAAGAGACAAAATATACCAAGTGATGGGGGAACTATGGTTACAATTGCTAGATCATGATTACATTCCATTTCAAAATCAGGCGTTAAGCAGATTGAGTTGAAAAAAATTAATGCAAATGTGTACCTTTACCACACAGAATTGCATTTAGGATTCCCAGTTCATTATGGTTCCCTGGAAAAGGACTTGCCTGACTGCTGCAAGATTTACCAGATGGTATGCTTCTGTTTATTGCAAATTTCATGTGTTAATGCTTCTCGTATGAATTTTATTTGTTCCTTTTGATGTGCTATTTAGCAAAAGTTGGATTTATGGTTTCCATGTGATGGTAGTTGGGTTTTTCTTCTTTTTTTTTTTTTTGGAGAAAAACCGTTAAAAATTTCCAAACTATGCCCACTATGACACATTTACCCCAAACTATTTTTTCTTTTTGACACTAAATACCCTAAACTTCACCGTTTGACAATGAGCACCCTTAAGAATTCTATGTGGCTGCCTACATGGACAATGGAAAGCAAATGGATGTGACTCCGTGCTCATGTGACTCAAGTAAAATAAAATGAATTGTTTTGGGTGGAAAATCATCTGACTTGGTTTCTTCAGGAAACGTTGTTTGGTCTGCATCCCACTCTCTCTCTCTGAACTGAAGGGAAGAACAAATTTGCTCCAAATTCTAGGATTCTTATGCTCTCTCTATCTTGCAGAAGATGTCAATTCGTGCTTGCTCTCTCACTATCGGTTTCTCCATGTTCTCCAGTGGTCGATGTTCTCTCTCTCTCTCTCTCTCTCTTTCTCTCTCTCTGTCTTTGATGCTCGATTTGATGGTCAAGTCATTGCCGAAACTCTGTTTAATCGATTTGGGACATGCTCCATTGTTTTCTCTCTGGATTCAGTCCTGACAAACAAACTCGATTCTAATTCAGTAATTCTCTGAATGTGCAACATAACATCCTTGAGTTTCTTTAGAATATGACATGTCAGGTTTGCATTGCTTTTCCTAAATGATCTCGAGTTCGCATTGTAGGTATGCAAATAAAAAAAAAAAGAAAAAGAAAAGAAAGGTGTTGTTATCTTTGCAATCTGGAATGAAATGTCGTTTGGCTTTTCCTTTGGGTTTTTAGAACATGCCATGTCAATTAGGTAGTCAATATCTTTCTATGTTTGCATTCTAGAATGAAATATAGCACACACTGAGAGAAAAAAAATTGGGTCTTGTTATTGAGCAGGGTTATCTACTTGTCTTCGTTGTTCAACATCAAAGGGTGTTTTTTTATCAGGCTTATGAAATCCACGAAGTGTGCCTATCCCAGCTCTAGGGAAGTTTTCATTGCCTGAACTTCTTGCCTCCTACATGTTTGCTTTTAAGACTGATTGGACCTGCTAACCTGCTGTGGCTTTTAAAGGTTCTTTGAACATGGAGATGCAAACTTGTGTATCCTATCACTTACTTTCACCAAAAAAAAAAAAAAAACTTGTGTATCCTATTTGCTCAGGAATTTCAGTGATTTATTATCTCTGTGACTCCTATTTGTGTTTGCGTTCTGGGCTATCTGTATTTGTTCAGAAATTTCAGAACTGGTGTTCTCTTCTTGATTAATTTATTTGTCTCTATTACCTTGAAAATGAGAGTTTTTCTAGCCATGACATTAGGTCTTCTACCGGATGTCACCAAGCTATTCATTGTTGAATTTAAAATATAAATGCTGGATATGTTTCACATTGTCTAGAATCTCAGCGGGGTAGTAGATGTTCCATGAGCAAAGACTTTGTGTCCTGTACCTCTCTGAGATCTCCTTCTCCTTCTTTCTTGCTTTTCGTTTTCTTTTCACTTTCTTCACTCTGATTTTTGAGTTATTTTCAAAAGGAAACAGAGGATAGAACTTTTCAGCTTGTATTGCTTGATGATGCACTGAGATGAAGTGGATCATCTTTTGTTGTTCTTGTTCCAACCAGTTCCTTCCTGTAACTTTCTTTTGGAGACAGATTTTGCCGCCATGGTTTTTGCTCAATTTCTGTCAAAATATATACAGCAAATTGCAAAGCTCACTTGTGCTTTTGTTCCTGACTGACATCTTCTTCCTGGTCTTCTTTGATAAAAAGAATTCTTTTTATTATTTCATTGGAATAGAGGTTCCAACTCACTATCATACTGCCTTGGTTGCTTTTTTGGGTTCTGTCGGGGTTGAAATCAAGAAACAGAGAATAGAATATAATAAAATGAAATAAGTTATCCATTCATAATGTTTTCTTTAATAGGCTCTAATGGAGAAGCATCTAAGAACTCAAGAGGAGGCTGCTGGAGAAAGCACGGGCTTGACAGAGGTGCCCACCAACATAATCTCCAACTTACTTTTGAGACTGCTGGTGAAAACACTGTTGCGATTCAAGTGTGTTTCAAAGTCCTGGTGCTCAATTATCGGACACCGGTTGTTGCTGATTTAGTTGTAGTTCAGTTACTTGGTTGCTTCGACGTCCCCTCGGCCCATATGTATCACGAAAAACTTTGAGCCAAGTTGCTTCAGCCGCGTTGGCCACAGGCACTTCAGCTCAGAACATCAAAATGGATTCACCACTTCCTTGAGCCAACTGGACCAGACTGTCAACTTGACTGTGGAGGAATCGCAAAGCGTCAATGGCTTAATTTGCTTTAAAATTGGGGATCTTACATATGTATGCAACATCAGCACTAGAGAGGTCAAGGCCCTTCTGCCTACCGGTCACGATTTCCCAGTCCATTTGCACTGTAACATCTGTAGCTTCAGCGCCTTGGGCTTTGATCCCATCACAAAAGCATGAAGTCATTAAGACATAAGGTCCAAGTGCCCTCAACCATTCAGGTGAAGTCATCACTGTGCACAAGATTCTGACATCGGAAACCAGTTCGTGGAGGAAAATTGGTAGCAGCAGTTGTGAGTTTCCTTTGGGAATTAGTGTTTGCATTAATGGAGCCATTCATTTCCTGATGCTTGATCTGATGAGCAACAAAATAATTAAGGTGTTCGATGTCAGGACCGAGAAGTTTAGGATGATAAGGTTTCCAAACGGTGCCTTGAATCAGGCACATAGGCCTGAAGCCTGAAGTTGATACCATTCAGAGGCCATTTGACAGTGTTAGACTGAGCATCTTGAGGATGGAAACATCATGTTAACGTATCCACTAGAGGATTATGCAAGTCAAGTTTGAATAGAACGTCAAATTGTGCTACCGCTTAGTTGGAAAGAGGATCAACTGCATTCTAGGTGGTTTCTTGTCATTAGCGTCTGTGCCAGAGAAATCTGGCTTGCTCCAAAGGTTATACTTGCTGTCTTATGATGTAGAGAATGGCACTCTGAAGAAGGTCCAAGTCCAAGTACTCCACAAATCCCTATTGAGGAGTTCTGTGATCATTGCTTGTGCATTCATTGGATATGTGCATAGCATTTGGCCTTGAGTGAGGTTTGCTTCTAAAGCTGTTGCACAAACCTCTCTTCTATATAGTTGCAGTGTAGGCAATCAGCATTACTACATATGTTTAATTATAAGATGTCCTTTCCAGGTTATGGTCTTCTAAGGAATGCTTTGATATAAGTTATACGTTACTTTGACACTTGCAGTTGGTTTACATCTCTTAGGAATATGCTGTACATAATTGATTCCTTGTCCACCTTCTGTTTCATCAAGTATTATTTTCCATCTTTTGCTCTGATAAATGTAGTCAATGTACCTGGTAGCCAACCCACAAGTAATGAACAATTGGCTGACCTACCACCAATTGTTCACATCATGCTCAATTGGCTTCTCACGTTGGGATTTTTCTGTTTTCTTTTCTTAGTAGGCTCCTGAAATATTTTGACTAGTTTCCATTGGGAACAACTAAAATGATCTAGGGAAATTTTGAGGGGTAGGTGCTGATATAACCCTTCCAGTAGAAAGAAAGTGAATTTGTTTCATTCGACTGAGTCTGACTAAGCATTATCTCTTCTAATTTGAATGCATCCATTTATCAAGCTCTTTCAAAGCCAATTGACAAGTTCTTTCCTATTTAATCCTGAAGTGAAATGGGATCATCTATCTCCACAATATGCCCTGATTATTAATCATTGAACTTTGTTATTCTTTTGTTATTTCTTGCTCTCTGGAAAGATTACTGCAATTTTCTTCTAATTGTTGTTGTCATCATACCTGTTTAGCTATCACATTCATGAACGCTGTTTGCATCTGCTGGTGTGCTGAGTAAAAAACCTCCGTTATATATTACAAAGTGCATGGGTTGAGAGTTATCACAGCTTCGAGCTAGGTTGGTTATGTGAAGCCAAAACATTGCCAATGTAATCCATGAATCATCTCAGTTTATATTGGTAATATATCAAGACTTCTCTATAGATTCCGCACATTTTATCCCTCCCAAGAAGCCTAAAGCAGTAAGAGCAGCCGGTAACATGGCTGGATCAATTAGTATGATCATCAACTTTAATGTCCTTAGATATATTTCACTTTTTTAATGTTTCTGTGAGTATCTTATCTGCATGGCTTGAACTGAACCATCATTATCAGGCTGGATTTTTATTCTACAGCTAAACTGAGAATTTTGTAGTCAAACAAAGTGGACTTCTCAAAGCGAGGACAAGGGAAGTAGTCAACAAGGAAAGACAAGAAGGCTTGTGAAGTCACATGCTAGGACTGAAAATGCTTCTGCGACAGGTATAGTCATTCTAGGCTGCTAGGATTTGCTCTCTTTTCCCCGTGAGACGTTGATGGACTACAATGATATGTATGCAAGAAGAAGGGAGCAGATGACGCATCTCCAATGACACTGTCAATAATATAGCCTACAGCCAATGGAATTGGTTCCCAGTGATTCCAGAAAAACATCTGAGTGTTAAGGCTCTTGTAGGCTAGACAGCAATAATATTTGAAGTCTTTAATGATATTTTAGGAAGACGGCATTCACAAAACTCGATATTTTTTGTGTTATCACCAACAATTTTTTTTTTCTTTGCCGGTAACAGGATAGATGCTTTCGATATATGCAGATAATTCCTTTGGTGTTGGCATGTGTAACTTGATTTGATGTAAATAATTTAATATCTCATGGCAATTCACATACAAATCTATGTACTCTAGCTATCCGAAAGCTTGTCTCTGAGCCTCAACCAATAAGGGTCAACAGTCAAGCCTTTTTCTTCTTATTTTGAATTTCATGGAGCTTGTGTTCTTTCAAAAATCACATATATCATGCAAATGAGTAATTGAGTTGAGAGGCTTTAGCTAGAATGCCCTGCCTACTTAAGCATCCAAACCATATGTGCTTTCATGATATACCGTGTTCCTGACTATGTGAACAAATAGCTGAATCGAGAGGCATGTTTATTCTGAACACATCTGCTGAAACAACCGTGTGAGAAAATGTGAGATAAGGTCATTTGGTCTGGCCTTTTTTTTTTTCGGCACCGATTGCCATTTTCTCACCCATAAGTGCTCAAGATGCATTTGCTGAAATATTAATTGCAGCTTCTGAAGGATATATAGTGTAGCGCAAGTCGTACAAGATGTCACTGCAGGAATATCTGCAGCTCTGGGGTCAAAGGATCTTTGCACGAAAAATAACATTCTCAAGTATTGGATAGGTTTGGTAAGCACGTGGGACTTTTAAAGTTTGTGTCTCCTAATTAAATTAATTCAGGAAAGGAGTTGATTCACTTAAGTGGAGTTTCTTTACCTTTTTTTCTTTTTTATTTGGTCTAGAACATTCTCTTTTCTTGGTGGTGGACCCAAGGGAATGAGGCAAAAGAGATTATGCAGATGGAAAGTCATTGATATGGAAAGTAGTGGAGTCTTTGGAAGTACTGCAAAATTTCCATCAAGCACATCATTTTCTACATTTGAGCCATATCAAAGAAGGATGCAGTGAAGGACTGGCCATTGCCAGCGTGGTGACTTCTACAGATACCGTATAGATGGCATCTAAATTGAAAGATCACTCATTCCAGAGTACATTTACTACCTATTTGGAAGAGCCCAAGCGATGAAGAGTCAATTGATGAGACTGCTTTTGATAAAAGATGGACAGGAGAAGCTTGAGAAAAAGTGGTTGAAGCTGAAACTCAAATTTCTGGTCTTGAGAACGAGAGATTAAAACTCCATGAAAAGATCGGAAAGATCAGTAAGGAGATGAGATGTTTCCAAGAGGAACTGAAACTAGCCTTAGATTCTGAAACGCAATCTTGAGAACCAGCGTCAACATCATATACAAAGTGATACAAAGTGGACATCACTAATTCGAAGATTGTTTAAACAATTTCATTGGGTAAGATCTGCCCTTGCACTTCATTTTTGCCATCACTTTCGTCGGTTGATCCTGTTTCCAACTAAGGAGTAGCACGATTTGACGTTCTGTCCAAACTTGACTTGCATAATCCCTGACGTTTTCGTACTCAAGATGCTCATGTGACACCATGCTTGGTAACAGTCTGACTTACTTCCTTTGTCCACACTCATCATCATCAACATGGAAAGTTACATCCTCATGCAATCCAATGTGTGTTTCTTGATTACTCACAAACACAAAAGGGCTATAATGTTACCATCCCCCTTCCAAAGAATTCTCTCTCTGCAGATGTCACTTTTGTTGAAAATAAATCATATTTTTCACAACCTTATATTCAGGGGGAGTACTCATGAAAGATAAGGGCCTTGGTATTTTTGATAACTTGGACTTATTGTCCAATGTCCCAGTCAACTGAAACTCATCCACGGTAGCTCATAACCTACATTAAATCCTATCCTTGTCCACCACAATCTCCCACACACCAACCTATCTTTGTTCTTATTCCCACTAGTCCAACTCGTATTCATGATTCTATGAGATTTTCTAAGATGTATCCAAGGAAGACAGTCGTTCCAACACAAGAGCAGGTTTGAAATACCACTTCAGGTATTATAAATGAGAGCATGGTAAGTCCTCAATCCCCTTTGAATGAACAACTTAGTGATACACTAGAGACTGGTCTTGATTTACCTATTGCTATTAGAAAATGGACTAGAGAATGCACCAAGAAACCAGTTTATCCACTGTCATATTATGTGTCCCCCTTAATAGATTATCATTGCCATACTGAAATTTTATTTTGAGTTAAACACTATTGTTGTCCCTAACACTTTGTCTAAAGCACTGTTAAAAGAGGAACAGAGGAATGCCATGAGAGAAGAGATGAAGGCACTTGAAAAAAACAAAATGTGGGAAATTGTTGATAGGCCAAGGGGGAAAAATCTAGTTAGTTGCAAGTGGGTATTCACTACAAAGTACAAGGCAAATAGGTCTTTAGAGAGGTACAAAGCAAGATTTGTTGTGAAGCGTTAAACATATGGAGTGGATTATCAAGAGATATTTGCACCGGTGGCTAAAATGGACACTATAGGAATGTTGTTGTCTTGAGTTGCTCATTTTGATTGGGAATTTTAATAGTATGATGTAAAGAATGCAGTTTTACACGAAAATTTGGAAGAAGAAATCTACGTGAACATCCCACTTGGTTTTGAAGGAAAGGGAACAACAAAAAAAAGCTTGTAGACTTAAGAAAGCACTATATGGGATCAAGTAGTCACCTAGAGTTTGGTTTGAATGGTTTGCTAGAGTCACAAAGGCATCTAGGTATAAGCAAAGTCGGGAGATCATACAATGTTCACAAAACACGTGGAGGCAGGGGGAGTTACAACATTTTAATAGTCATGAGCAATGATGAAAGGGAGAAATTGCGACTAAAATAGTGCTTGATTAAAGAGTTTGAAATTAGGAAAGCTACAAACTTTTCTAGGAATCAAGGTTTTGTACTCTAGGCAAGATTTCTTTGTTCACAATGAAAGTATGTAGCAGATCTTTTGGAAGAAACGAAGAAGCTTAACTACAAACCCGTAGCTACTCCGATTGAGCCAAACTAGAGACTGGCAAAAGCAAAAGAAGATGCAGTAGTGGATCAAGAAATGTATCAACAATTGGTGGGAAAGTTGATCTATCTTGCTCATACCCAACTAGATATTTCTTGTGGAGTAAGCTTGATTAGTCAATTCATGCATAATCTAAAGTAGTCACATCTACAGGCTACTCATTGAGTCCTATACTACTTAAAAGGGAGTACTATTATAGAAGAGTCTAGATCTCAAGCTTAAGGCTTATATAGATGTGTATTATGCTAGATTTGTGGTTGATATGAGGTTTATAACTAGTTGTTGTACCTTCCTTAGAGGTAACTTGGTAACTTGGAGAACTAAAAAATAGAAAAATGGTGGCAAGATTTAGTGTAAAATCTAAGTTTAGTGCAGCAGCTTAAGGAATATATAAGTTATTATGGCTCAATCATTCTTGATGACTTGAAGGTTGAGTGGCAGTCTTATGAAGCTAAATTGTGACAACAAGTTTGCAATTAGCATTATTAATAATCCTTTGCAGCATGACAAGACAAAGCATATCGAGATTGAAAGGAACTTCATCAACGAGAAGCTTGAATGATTGATTTGTTTATCTTATGTCCCTTTAGCACAACAACAGATGTTTTGACCAAATGGCTTAATGGTGGAAGTTTTTAGGAGCTAGTGGCCAAGCTGGGAATGAAATATATCTATTCACCGGCTTGTTAAGGAATGTTGAGTTGTAAATAGCTAGATTATCCTATTGTAAATATATAGGAAAACCGACTGATTTTTAGGAGTAGGGTTTTCTTATTTAGAAAGTTTTTGGTTTTCATTAAATCCCACAAATCATGGGCTTGTAGTTGTTCTCATATTTAGGCTTTATTTCCAATTTTGTTTGCTAGGATTTCTTTGAGCATTTACCTACAAATATAATATTGTAAAGTAGTATAATATATGAATGAGAATAAGAAATTCTCTCCATCTAAAATTATAATTGTAGTAGAGCATGGGATGAGGCTAATTCCATGATCATGTCATGGCTACGGAGTTCCATGGAATCAACCATAATCGATACTTATATGTGTCTACCAATAGCAAAGTAGATCTAGAATTTCATTCGACGGGCAAGGCCTATGATGCAGCTCAGGTGTGAGAAATTAAGGTGAAAACTAGTGGGACATAGCAAAGAGGTAAGACTATTAGCAAGTATGCTAATTCTCTATAGAACTAAGGGCAAGAAATCAATCATTATCGAGTATTCTAGATGCACTATCCAGAAGATGCGGCCATTCTAAAGAATTTAATTGGAAAGGATCAAGTCTACGATTTCTTAGCTGGACTTAATTTTGGATTCAACCAAGTCAAAATTCAAATACTTGGCAAGGAGGAAGTGCCATCATTAGAGGAAACAATTTCCTTGATCCAAGCAGAAGAAAGCTATCAATCCGTCATGCTCGAACCGCAAGCAGTAAAGGGTAAGCTTTGATAATAAAAAAGATTGATGAAAAGAGTGACCTGTCACGAAAAGACAACTGAGACAGCTTGTGGTGTGCCTATTGCGAGAAGTCGAGACATACAAAAGAGCAATGCTAGAAATTGAATGGCAAACCAACTATTTTAGGCCAAGAGTGGGTGAATCAGGCAACATAGCTAGTGCCTCGGTTCTACCTAACTAAGCAAGTAGGTCATGAAGAAGTTCAAGAGATGCAACCTTCAATAGTGAAGAAATTGAGAAATTAAGAGGTTTGTAGGGTCTCTTAATAAAACCTTTGGTGCATGCTCACTAACACTCTTAGGTAACTCTTGGACAATTGATTCAAGGGCTATTGATCATATAACTCACACCTCATCCCATTTCAATACCTATACACCTTGTTCTAGCAATAGGAAGATTATTGTGACAAATGGGTCTCTTATTACTATTGAATGGGTTGGAGATATTCCTATCACATCTAATATTGTTTTTAAAGATGTCCTTCATGTCCCTAGACTATTTGCCAATCTTATCTCTATACAAAAACTCACAAAAGATCTTCATTGTCTAACTACTTTTTATCCATCTTAATGTGTTTTTCAGGATTAGGGCTCAGAGAAAATGATTGGACTTGTTAAGGAACAAATTGGGCTGTATTACTTTAAGACACCTCTCATTGCAAGAAGAATCAAGCATAATCTATCTTCATCGTTTCTTAGTACTTCAAATAAAGAAGCTATTTGGCTTCATAATTTTCATTTTAGTTGATGCCCTTTCAAGTCTTGAGTATTATGTTTCCATCCTTGTTTAAAGCTTTGAATTTAAAGATTTCAATTGTGATGTTTGCAAATTAGCCAAGTATAATTGTGTACCATTTCTTATTAGCAATCATTGTAGTTTAAATCCTTTTAACTTAATCTATAATGAAATTTGGGGACCTTCCACGATTTCAGACTTCTTTGGAGCTCATTGGTTTATCACTCTAATGGATGATTGCTCTAGGGTTGCATGGACTTTCTTACTCAAACATAAATCCGATGTAAGTAGCATTATTCCTTCCTTTCATTCCGTGATCCAAACTCAATTTGGGGTCAATATTAAGGTCTTTCAATGTGATAATGCTAGAGATTACTTCAATCAAGCATTGTCCCCTAAAGGCATTATCCATGAGTCATCTTGTGTGAATACACCACAATAAAATGGGGTTTTTGAAAGAAAAAATGGTCATCTTCTTAACACAACTCATGCCTTGTTGTTTCATGGGCAGCTTCATAAAACATATTGGGGGGAAGCTGTTCTTACGGTTACATGCATGATCAATAGACTACTCTAACGTACATTAGACCACAAGACCTTGATGGAAGTTCTTTCTTAGTTCTATCCTCACTTTCATACATCTACTAGTCTTTCACCTCAAGTCTTTGGTTGTACTTCCTTTATCCTTCAAATACGTCTTGACAAATTATGATCACTTGAGATAGTTCTTCTCATTCAATCTATAGGTTGGCCTGATATTTTGAAGATCACCAATTATGCGTGTTGAGGCAACCTCCTCATATTGGGTTGTGATAGAAGAGGTAGAAATTGTGGCTTTGGATGTGATTTCGGATGTGGTCATTTTGGAAAATGAAGGTTAGGAATAAAACAAAAGGCAATAATGTAGTTATGAAGGCTGTGTACAAAGAAATTTCTTTTTGGAGAATAATAAAAGACAATGAAGGTTGAAAACCACAACAATAAAATGCTCTGATTTGAAATCCAGAAATTTAGCCTAAGGCTATGATACCATGTGAGATTTGATGGGACCATCGTCGACTGTTCTAAAAGTTTAAACTATTAGATGAAGGCATGATTCAATATTTAACTATTCTAATACTTCCACCCACTCTTGTCTAGTCTTTTTTGCCTAGTACTAAGCGTATAAATTTAATTAGGAAGACAAATGAGGCCTAAGAAAATTCGAACTCAGGATATTCAACTCAGATACCATGTGAAATTCTGTGGGACCGTTGTTAGTTATTTTAAATGCTAAACTTTTAAAACAATTGGCAGTAATCCCCTCAAAGTCTCATAGCTCATAGCCTAACATTGTCAGATAACCAGTATTGACTTTATCATATGTGCCTCATTCAAGGCACTAGTCCTTAACTTTTTAATCCTGAGATTAAGCACCACAATTATTTTGTTGCTCATTAGGTCAAGCGTCAGGAAATGAATAGCTCTGCTAACGGCTGCCTCCCAAAGGAAAATCAATAGAGTCAATATGAATTTTCCTCCACAAACTAGTTCCATTGTTAGAATATTATGCATTGTGATGATTTCACCCAAATGGTTGAGGGCATTCAGAATTTATGCCTTCACGACTCTATGATGTTTCATGATAGGATCAAAGCCTAAGGTGCTAAAGGTGTGGATGTTACAGTGCAAATGGATGGGAAAATTGGGACTGATAGATGAAGAGGCCTAACCTCTATGGTGCTAATGTTGCAGGTATGTAAGATTCCAATTTCGAAGCAAATTTAGCCGTTGACTCTTTGCAAATCCTCAATGATCAAGTTAATAGTCTGGTCCAATTAACTAGAGCAAATGGTGAATCCAATTTGATGGTCTAAGCTAAAATGCCAACAGTCAAAACGACCCGACTCAATCTTGTCCAAGGGGAGAGAGAGAATAGGCATAGGTGAACACGGGTGGAGGGAAGAGACAAGCATGCAACAATGGTGTTGTGTGGGGAAGCAGAAATGGTGTTTATGGGTAATGGAGACTGGAGTTTGTTGGGAGCTTAGGGATTTGCAATGGGATAATTTTGTATGCTCAACATAAGGATATTGTTTAGAGGTAGCAAATATATATTTTAAAAATCAAAGGTGTGAAAGTGATTTTTAAGTGAAAAGTGAGGTATTTTTTTTTTAATATCTTACTAAAGGATTAATATGGTTGATTAATTTCGTTATATCAACTGTTAAACCGATGCATAAAATGCTTTTTCAACTCTGTCAAGTTTATAATTTATTATTTTATATGTAAGCAAGTTGGGTCTAGTTATACATTTGACCCATATAGTTGTACAAAGGCTTAACCTAAGTCTATAAATACTCTTTTGATCTCAATAGTAATTAATTCTCTCTTTTACCGATTACTTGGTGTTAGAGCCAAACACTTCCATGTGAAAGAGAACGTATGACCAAGCCGCCACTAGGGCTCCTGATGGAGGGCCTATAGACAAGCGACTTGACAAAGCTGACAACCTGCCACCAAGTGTCGGCCTGCAAGATGCACCGCAACACCTTTTCTACCTCCTTACACAAAAGTCGAGTGCTCCGCATTGGTTAGCCACCTAATCTCCGCCTTATTGGTGGGCACTAACAAAACAAGCTTGTAGGTGATCATCTCTCTCCTCTCTCTTTCCTCTAATAATAGTTTGGAATTAATCTACAACTAAGACGTTCATCCATGTTTTGATTGGTGTTGAGTTCTTTTGAATGATGTGGTGATTGGATCACAAAGTTGTGTTGGTTTGCGTGAGTTTTGTCTATGTTTGTGAGGTTTACTTTTTTGTCATTGTGATTTCTAACTAGTTGACTAGGTCCTAGGTAGTTAACTATTCGTGTGCAAGGGTAGCTTAAGTAGTCGACTAACAATAAGTCCAAGTAAAAGTGTTTTTAAATATCACCCGCTAGTGCTCTTAGTGTTATTGTGATAGCTTGTGGTGTTTAATTCTTGGTTGTGGATATGTCTACTAGTTTATCGAGCTCTCTATCTATTGGTTGGGGTTGATTTTCCCTAATGTAACTCCTAATTTAAGATCCCTTGGTGCTTATCAACTTATCATAGTGGTACTCATGGTGTGACAAGCTTACACACTACTTTGGCCAAGTTGGATGGTACCAATCTTACTTGGTCAATGGCTCTTTGTACTTTTATTGATGCTAATTGCTAGTCCATATGGCTTAAAAAGCAAAACTGCTTGCCGATCCAACTACTCTAGAAGAATGGAAGGTCTTTGATGATGCATTACATACTCTTTTATGCATAAGTATGGCCGAATATGTCCGCCATCTTTTCATGGATTGCGTGATAGCTCATGAGGAGTAGAAAAATGTACTCTACTCTATTCTGGACATAATAGTATGAGTCTAGTTGTGATATGTAGGAGGCTTCATTCAAAGCTAAAATAGGTGATGCCAGGTTGGTGGAGTATTATGCTTGTTTTTCATTTTTGTATTAACGTCACAAATCATATTTTCCATCAGCTACCATGGTTACTCAGATGCAACAATGAGAAGCAGATGTGGTAGTCCTCTTCCTTTGAGGTCTTAGTCCAGACTATAGTGCTCTTCGGCAATAGGTTCTTTGTTTGTTGGATAAATTATTGCCTTGTGCCGAAAATGTGTATTTGTATGTTACTCTCGTATTCAAATGGGATATGTCTATTATAGTCCTTCTTGTCATCAGGAGTATAAGTCTGCTGGTGTGACTTTCTTTGAGTATTAGGCATGTATTGGTAATGTTTCTTCTCTGGTGCAAGTAACAATGGATCTTTTGCCACCTTTATCTCTTTGTCGGTCATTGTCATTTTTCTGACTATACCTCCTCCTGCCTCTCAGTCAAAGCCACTTCCTGTTCTTTCTACTCATGTTCCACTTGACATAGGATCACCTGCATGGACTCTTCTTCAAATCTATACACGTGGTCCTCGCAATGTTTGGGGTCATGTCACTCCACCAACTAATGTCCCACCACCTCTTTTAGCCATGGCTTCTAATCCCTTTCCACCAACTCTTGTTGATTCCCTTATTGCTCATTGTATTTGATCTTGGTCTCGGTATTTTCTTTCTCATTTTTTTATTACCATAACTTAACCCCTTAAATATTTATCTCAAATATTTATCTTTGTATCGTCTCTTGCATCTATTGATGGAATATAATACATTGAAACAGATCTTACAATTTACGTCACCATAAAATCACCAAAGAAATAAACGAGAAATAATAATGACACTTGAAATTTACGTGGTTCGGTCCGAGTATCGGTACCTACATCCCCGGGGAGAGCCGGTAGCAAATAATCCACTATAATCGGAGAATCGGAGTTTACAATTGCTCACACGCTCAAGTGTTTCCCACACCTAGATTTAAGCTCAAACCCAAAGTGTTTATAAATAAATAACTCACTTGGACATAAATTCACGTTACAAAATCACCACACGTTCAAGCTTAAACTAAACACTCTATGTACGCCGAAAACAAGAACTCCAGTGTCTATTTTTCTTTCACATACATGCTGCTTCACGTTCTCCTTTTCTTGATCACGTGGGTGGCTCCTCTTCAGCTTGACGTCATGCGGCTCCTATTTTTTTTCTCTCGTAGGGCTTCAATAGCTTCACGCCAAAGGAAGAATTCGTATATGTTCTTATACGCGTGCCCAGAGTCAACAACTTTGACTCTGGGCCCCACGGTTTGATTCTTTCTTCAAAGAATTGGACATTGCAGGTAACAGAGAAGAAACCCTTACTTTTTTCTTTTATTATATTATTTCCTCTTTTGTAAACCTTCAAGGAGTCTAGCAAAGCTTCTTCTGTTGACCGAAAACATTCAAGACCCAAAAAGATTTTTGAATTTCTTTTCTTGTGCATAATCTTGAATATTATCTTCATTAGAAAAAATATCTTCACGATCAAATAATAAAAATTTTATCCAAGCGAATCGTGCTTTTTGCAAACGCTCAAAGTCAAGACATAATTTAACAATTTCCATGCCAAGCAGTGTGCAAGAGGCTTTGGCCCATCTAGGTTCTAGTGTTGTGGAGGAGGAGATGACTGCATTACATCATAATTAGACTTGGGAGCTTAGTTCCTTTGCCTCTTGGTAAACAATTGGTAGGTTATCACATGGTCTTTTTCATCAAGCACATTCCAGATGGTTCGGTTGAGCACTTAAAGGCATGTCTTGTTGTGAAGGGCTATACTCAAACTTATGGTATCAACTATAATGAGAATTTTTGTCTAGAGGCCAAGATTCCTTCCGTCCATGTTGTTATTTTTTTAGCTACCCGATTTTAGTGAACGGTTCATTAGCTTGATGTCAAAAATGCATATCTTCATAACAATCTTCATGAAGAGGTCTATATGATGCAACCACCTAGTATTTTGAATTGGATTATTTAATTCTATTTCTTATTAATCCATCTTTGAATTGAATACCTTTTGTTTCTCACTAGGAGAAGGTGTGCAACTTGCAAAACCTCTTTATGGACTTAAGCAATCTCCTTGCGCTTTGTTTGGCCACTTTAGTGATGCGGCTAGTACTTTTGGCATGCATCAGTGCCGTTATGATCACTCTGTATTTAGTATGTCCTCTTGTGTGGGGGTGTGTTATTCTTATTGTCTATGTTGATGATATCATTGTTATTGATGTTGAAGGTATACAACGACTCAAAAATAGTTTCTACAAAAGGAATTTGACACGCATGATGCTAGGCCTAGTGACATACCTATGGACCTATGGATGAGGTTGATAATGAACACGAAGAGCTTCTTCATGATCAGGAGAAGTATTGTTGGTTTGTAGGCAAGTTAAATTATTTTACTATTACTTGTTTCCTTTGCTGTTAATGTGGTGAGTCTATTCATGAGCTCTCCCCACACTACTCACTAGCAAGCTGTCCTATAGATTGATCATCATTTGAAGGGAGTTTCGAGTCAATGGCTTGTGTTCCATGATCGCGGACATTTTCTGATACAAATTGGACCGGTTGTCTAGTGGATCACCAGTCTAATTTGGGATGCAATGTCTTCCTTTGTGGTAATCTTGTGTCATGGAAAAACAAGAAATAGTCCATTGTTTCTCGATCTAGTGAAAAGGCCAAGTATCATGCTATGGCTAATGTTACAAGAGAACTTCAATTGATTCATATGTTGTTGGCTAAGATCGGACTACATATGACCGGATTTTTTACTATCCATTGTGATAATCAATATGCCATTCACATTGCCAGCAATCTAGTGTTTCATAAGCAAATGAAACATATAGATGTGGATGGTCATTTTGTTTGGTGAAATAGGTGAATTGTGATGACTTATAGTTGGTGTAGATGCGTTCTAAGAAGCAACTGGCAGACAATTTCACAAAGGCTTTTCGATGTGGACGAGTTTCATACATTTGTCACAAGTTACGTCTTTTTGATATGTACACCCCACCTTGAGGGGGAGTGTCGAGTTTATTATTTAATATTCTATAGCGTTAGCAAGTTGAGCCTATTTATGTTTTTTGCCCATGTAGTTGTAGAGGGCTTAACCTAAGCCTACAAATACTTCTTTTGATCTCAATAAAGATTCTCTCTTTTCTAATAACAGGCTCAAGTGGTGGTATGGGCATTCTAATTTTCCCAATTAGATACATGGAATATTCATCTATTCTAACCAAAGGCAATTTTAGTTTATAGAGACAATGAGAAATACAAAAATATGAAAGTGTCAAATAGTTCACTGTATTTTAGAAGTAACGTTTTAGATTAATTAAGATTCATACTATGTGCCAAATTGTGTTGTGTGTATAATAAATTGATTATTAATAACTCTCACTCAAAGCCTTTCATTATATTTCCTCTTTCAATAGAGGGACATGTGCAATTTTATTTGATAGATAGAGCCAATGGAGGTCTTTGAATTTTTCTATTCCTTTGCTCGTATTTCAAATTTTTTTTTTCTTTTAATGTCATCCCTAAATTATTCTTCTATCTATAATTGCGTTAGCCCTCCTATCAGAAAACTTGATGAAAATACAGAAATAGCCATTAAATGCCGCATGAACTCATTTATAGCAACCGAGTAGAGCTTATTTGGCTTAAATGTTGAACAAGAATCACATTGACCATTATTGGCCAAGAAAACTCTTCAAAAAAAGCCGATGTTAGTCGACAAACGGCAGCGGTGGCACCCCCTATGGTGGCTTGACCTCGCCTTGCTTCAAATATCTCTCTCTTGCCATCTCCTCATGAGATTAGTACGGCCTTGCAATCTAAGTAGCACTGACATGTGACATGGACATGTGATGCAACACAACAAGACACAACAAGGCATGACAAGCCGACATGTCATTTCTCAAAAATAAAGAATTCCGATACGTTGGGACACGTTATATATTAAATAAATATTTTTATGTTTAATTAATTTGATTCAAATTCACAATTAAATAAATAACAAAAGAGCCTACAATGAATTTATACTAATAATATTAATAGATCTATTAATAGGAAATTCAAAAGACATTCATAGTTAATGTGTATCCATATTTGGAGACATGTTTCTAACTCTAACAAAAGTTATTGATGAAACTAATGACTAACAAGAAATTAGAATTAACTTATTTAAATAAATCTATAATCTTCTACAATAATCAAAATTTATCATTATTCAACTTTTAGTATTTTTATTTTCCAAAATCACTTTGTAACCTCCTTTATATATTTTTCTGATAAAAAAATGCAACCCCCGAGAGGTCCACCCTAGCCCCCACGCCCCAAATTTATTTTACTCCCTCATTTCTTTCCCTCATTCCTTCCTTCCCTCCCCCCTCCCCCCAACAAAAACCACCTGTGAGACTTCACTTCCTTTATTAAAAATTCAAGTCACCCTCTCATCCACCCACCTTGTAAAATGAAAAAATCACGCCAAATTCCCATCAAAATCCCATTTTTAATTTTTAATTTATTTTTCTCCCTAAAAAACTCCAGTTGCTGCCTTCTCCTTCTCCTCTTCCTCGCATGACCCTTTTTTCTCTTGATCTCTACTCTCTCTTAGTCACCTCATCAGCCATCACAATCGCTTGCCTCTAATGCTTCCTCCTTTGTAGCCACAACCTTGTCGCCAACCCTTCATTGTGGCATCACAATCACGACCCTCCTGGTCACATCGGTCTCTACTCTTCCTCTAGCCCTCCCTTGACATCGCTCCCTCACCCTCACCTCCACCCTCTATCATCTTCAACGATTATTTCTCCCGAACACACGTGTCGGAACATGTCAAGAAGAGTTGACCACGTTTCTTCAACACGTGTTGACCACATGTCTGACCATGTCCAAGCGTGACGAACACGTTGACACATGTCGCACACAACACAAAAGCTCCGGCAACATGTTCATGCTTCATAGCTTGCCATCCTCGTTGTGGGCTAAGCGATGCCACCACCGTATCTTTAAGGCAGATCAAGCCAAAGATTGTCTTTTTCTTTTCTAAATTTTTCTTTTTCTAAATCACCAATTTTATATCTTTTTCAATTTAAATTTGTATTAGTTACATAAGAGCTACGTGGCTATCAGGTGGGACTCACGTGGCTGTTGTGTAGTTTACCAATGAGACACTTAGGATGGAAATGATAACTATTTTATTTTAGAAATCAAATTTTGACTATAAATTAATTTTTCTATTTTTATTCTCCGAACAAGTTTCTGAGCAAAAATACACATTTGATAATCTTATAAAATTTATGTTCTTGAAATAGAAATTCGTTTGATAAAAATATAAAATTTCTCCCTCCTGAGTAGTGGTGGGAGGCGTTTAGTGCTTGGTGGCTAGCCATCAGCAGCGGGAGGTGGGTGGACGGCGATGGGTGGTGGGGGCGGGTGGCATGCAGTGACCAACAGTTGGTGGCGGGAGGCGGGTGGACAATGTCCAATGATCGGCAGTAAGGGGACGACGAGCGATAGGTGGCGATCGACAATGGATGGGCGATGACTGGCAATGAGCAAGCAATAACCGAGGGTGGGCGGGCAGTTGGCAAAGACCAATGGCCAAGAGTGGGCAGGTGGCAACCAGCTACTAGCGGTAGGCATCCGGCAACCAACAACAACGATCGCAACTAGTAGTGTTTGGCGGTAAGCAGCGGGTGGGCAATAGGTAGTAAGGAGAGTGAATGATGAGAATAATTTTCATTTCTTACTTTTGTTTTAGAAATAGAAAAGATAAAAATTTAATTTCTGATTTATGGTTCAAATCTATTTCTAGAGTAAAAATCTGTTCCAGAAATCGAAAAATAAAATTACTTCATCAAATGGATTTTTGTTCCAATGTTTTGGGGAACAGAAAAATAGAAAATAGAAAAATAGAGTAGTCATCGTTCATGTTGTTAACGATCATGTCACCTTTTTATGTTGTTTGTTTTAACGGAATGACCAAAACTATAAAATAAAGCATAATTTAGAGATGAAATTGTACAAAAGTTAGGGGCGAAATTTGTAAAAAGTGAAATTTTTACGGACTTGAGATGTCTTTGTCCTTTTTATTTAATAAATTAAGGAGTTAGGAGGAGTGACATGCATTGATGGCCTTTTGAGCTTTGTCATAGGAAATTCACATAATAGGAGATATTCAACTGGAGTTATACTATTCAGCACCAGTGCAGGCACTTAATATTATTAAAGTGCGTTTAATAACCTCTAACTAAACGCAAATACATTGATTCTTTTTAAGTTAAAGTTAACTTAATGCGGCAAGTAAGGAAATTTTTTTTAATTATTTATTTAATTTGATATTCAATGAAAACTAAGATTTTGTTATATTGTCAAGACCTTCGATGTTCAACAATTAAAAAAAAAAAAAAAATATATATATATATATATATATATATATTATCTAATTTCAATGTTTATCTGGTAATTCTAACAAAAAACTTTATGGTCTTTATTTTAAGTAGGCTAGTAGCAATTATGATAGAAAAGACTATCGATAGTGAAATATTGATTGCTTATTGAACTTTGTGAATTATGTGAAAGTACGATATCTCAAAAAAAAAAAAAGATCAAAATTGGTTGATATATTTTTCGTAACAAGTAAAAAAAAAAAAAACAACGAAAAATGAAACCTAAATCATTGATCAACTAAGCCATTTGAGGAAAAGCTCTTGTTGTGATGAATCCTTCAATGTATAAGTGATGAGTAATAGAGTTTGTGCTATAAACACATAGGCAGGTAAAAAGTACATGTGTTAAACCACCAAATAAGTAATAATAACATCTAGAAAGTTTAGAGCTATACCTAACTGTAAATAAGTCAAATCATTAATTGTGTCATAAAGACATTTATGTCCACACCCCCAATCGTCACCCAAGGAATATGCAACCCTTCTCGAGAAGGGGAAAGCAGACCATTAGAAAAACATAAAGGATATTGATTAATAAATATCCTAACAAATTAGGAGAAATTTTATGTTATACATGGTAAACTATTTCAATACGCGAATTGTATTTGAAATTCCTGATTTGTGAGAAAGAAAAGAAAAAGATAGGTTACTTGAGATCATTCTTACTTACATTAGGTGATTCTTGTATCACCCATAAATTCCAGATTTGTGAGAAAGAAAAGAAAAAGATAGGTTACTTAAGATCATTCTTACTTACATTAGGTGATTCTTGTATCACCCCTATGGGGATGAAGTGATTGAAGTTACAAAAGATTTTGTTTTCGGTATTCAAGAGCTTAAGAGATTTCCAAGGTTCGAGGTTGCCAAGTTTGAAATTGCCTCTTTTTTTTTTTTTTTTTCTCTCTTATTTTTGTCGGTTACACTTTATCTCTACTCTAACTATTGTTTTTAGACTTTTTTTTTCTAATCTATTTAAAGAAAATGAGAGTCAAAATCCATATTTGAAATTAAATCGTCATTATCTCAATTCTTAGGAATATGAGGATTCGAACTTCGCTTCACATATAATAAAAGATGGTCATTAAGGCAAACTCTAATAATTAAATCGCGTCCCCTTCGCTTGTCAAGAGACCGCAATTCTTCAAACGAGACAGCGGCGTCCAAGATCATTAATCCTCACTCAAGATCATCATTCCACTGAGCTGTCGGTAAATTTGTAATTCAAGAGGAGCAGGCGGGGGTTGCATGGTAATTACCATCGTCATGTCTATTGCCTCGGTTAGCTTGTCCCTTGGGCTCGCGCTCGATTCCCCCATGATCCTCGCACGTGCGAACCACGAAGAGGTGTCCTGTCCCGAGTTAACACAGACTCGGCAGCGAGAGCGGAGCGACCTGGATTTGACTCGACGATCCGAGAGCATCAACTCAGCTCCCTCTCTCTCTCTTCTGGTTTTTTTTTTCTTAGGGTCAAGTTGGCCATTTGTTTAAGTGTAAAAACACACTAACAACAACACTATTTGACTGGAAAAGCAGTGAAGGGGGAGGGGGAGTAGATCTGGAGAAGCAAAAAAACCAGGCCAAAAAAAGGGAAAAGGAAGAAGTGGGTGTTCGAAAGAATCGTTCTTGGGGGCGTGCGAAGCGCGGAATCGGCTTGGATTGCAGAAATTTCTGCTGGGTCTCCTCGCCTCGAGAAGCCCAAGAAATGCCACGCCCTTATTTCTACAAGCTGGTGCTTTCCTCCACCATCCAAGACAAGCGACTGGTGAGGATTCGCTGTCCTGGCCTCGCTCCTCGTGGGCGTTCGTTTTGACGGTTTCCTTGCGGCGATTCGTCAAAATTCGATTGCGTTCCCGTCTGTGATTGTTGGCCTTGCCTTTTCAAGTGCTGTTTTTTGATGGGTTTGTGTTTTTTTTTTTTTTTTTTTTTTTGGGGGGGGGGGGGGGGGGGGGGGCGTAGATGGTGATTTTTTGTAAATTCGAAGCGGCGATGACCTAGATTTGATTCATGGGTCATTACAATTGAGACCCAGAAAATAGTTTTGGCCATATATCTTGGTGGAAGGGAAAAAAAGATTGAGGTCTGTGATGATTGGTCTGCAATTTGGAGGCAACAGATATACTTGATTTAGGGTGGTCGAGTGGTATTAGAGCTCGATTTTCCAGAGGCATTTTCTGGTCATCTGGCTCATAGAGAATTCAAATTGGTGAATTCGTGTTATTTCTTAATGTGTTACCCGCTTGTTTTGTCGTCAGGAGAAAATTTTGGCCAATTCGATAAAAGGGTTTCATGAAGTGAGAAAGAGTAAGACTTCCCTCTGTGCTACTAAACAGTCATAAGATGTGGAGGAAGGTGAAATTTTTTTGTTTTTCAATTTAAGTACGATGTTTCAGTTGGAACTAAGGGCGAGGAGGACAAATTGCTTTGGTTGCAATGGTATCTGCTGCATGGAAGGCTTTAAGCTCAACTTTTAATTCGCCATGCAGCATTTGCTTTGACTTTTTTGCATTGAAATCTGTGGGAAACTGGTATCTGTGTGTCTCCATGGAACATTGTCATTTTCTTGTAAAGGTTTGGCAACGTGACTTTCTAATTATTGATAAAAGATGTTAGGAGGATAAGATGCATAATGTTGGTATCATAATGTGAAGGACAAAGTGCAAGTGTGTGACTCTTAATTTAGGCTTGATCTTGGCATGGGAGCAAGCTCTTGATTTGGGCTGATCCTCCATGTCAGAATTTGTTGAATGGACTATTCACAATGCCATTATGTACTGTTCTGATTTTCTGAACTTCATTGTGCTATATTGGACTATTAAAAACAATTGATTAGAAGTAATTTGAGAATTTGTCAGGATACAATCAAAAAGCTGCTGGCTAATTTATCTTTCTTATTTCTTTTTCTGAAATCATTTTTATAATTTATGTGGACATTGTGATACTGTGGAATTGTCTTTCCAGAAGGCATGTTCTTTTGAGCTTTTTCTTTGCATCAACTGAAAGCAATTTGCTTGCTTGCAGAGAATCCCAGAAAATTTTGTCAAGAAATTCAGGGATGAGCTTTCTTCTGTTGCAACTTTGAATGTTCCTGATGGTCATGTGTGGCACGTGGGAATTAGAAAAAGCGAAAGCAAGTTTTGGTTTCATGAAGGTTGGCAAGAGTTTGTGCAACACTACTCCATTGGTATTGGGTACTTTTTGGTCTTCAGATATGAGGGCGGCACAACCTTTCAAGTGTTTATTTACAATTTAACAACGTCCGAGATTAATTATCATTCCAATGGCCGCGTTCCTTCTGAAATGCCTCATCACAGCAGGCAGTACCATGTTTTCAAAGATATGGAAGATGATGATGCTGTCGACATATCAAGTTCCTCAACATATTACCCTTCTGGTGATTCTTTGAAAAGGAAGGCTGTCAATAGTAGTGTGGATCAACTGACTTTAAGCAGGGGTTATAACTCTATGCACTTGCAGAATTTGTTTAACGGGACCGTGCATCAGCAAAAAGGTGGTGCCAACTCACATGCAGGCATACGACCTATTGAAGATATTGTCATTCAAGCAGGTGGGATCAAGTTCAAAAGTGAAGATGAAGTGAAAGTGCAGAGCGCAGATCAATCTACACGGAAAATCAAGAAAAGCTCTAAGAAAAAGCGTAAGAATGATCCTAGTAAGCTCTCTAAACTCAAGTTTCTTAATTACTAATGGCCTTTGATTGCGAAGAGGGTTTTCTCATTCATGGCTTCCAATTTTAGATGAGCCAATGCCATCTGCTCTACAAGAAGAGGATGGTGAAATGCGGTTTCGGTTTTATGCCAGTGCTTCTACAAGGAAGCGACTTGTAACGGCTGAAGAGAGGGAAAAGGCCATTAATGCAGCTAAAATGTTTGAGCCTCCTAATCCTTTCTGCAGAGTAGTCTTGCGTCCATCCTACCTGTATCGCGGTTGTATCATGGTAGTTGTAAATCTTTTAATGCATTTCTAATCTCTGTGTGCACTGCTTGATGAGGATTCCTTTTGCCTTTGCAGTATCTGCCATCCTGCTTTGCTGAAAAGCATCTCAACGGGGTCTCGGGATTTATTAAGCTACAGAGTACTGATGGCAAACAGTGGCCTGTTCGATGCCTTTATAGAGGTGGTAGAGCCAAACTAAGCCAGGGGTGGTATGACTTTTCTTTGGAGAACAACTTGGAAGAAGGCGATGTTTGTGTTTTCGAGCTGATGAGGGCTAGAGAGGTGGTGTTACAGGTCACTGTCTTCCGTGTCGTAGAAGAAGGTGGTCTGTTGAGCCATCATGGACGGTAACATCCGGGGGGTCTAATCTAACTAGAGTCGAGATGTTGTACTTTCCAGATGGTAGCTTCTATCAGTTAACTGTTTTGTCTCAGTCGGTGTTTAGTTTCTGATATGGTTTTTCTTATTTTCCCTTGTGTGGAGGTGGGGTTGCAATTTCGTGTCCATATGCTCTTCGGTACAACTTAGTGGAACCTTTTGTTAGATTTAATGTCACATTCTCTCTCCCCGTGTTTTGGTAATTCCCCTCTTTCTTTGGTAATCATTGTGTCATGGCTAGGGCTGTAAATATTCTGTTAATTTAAGTTGGTAATGAAGTGGGCTGAACTGCTGTCCTTGTTCATTATTCTATATTTGGCCAGCTCGAACTCGAAGTACCGTTACCTTTTTCATTTGGCCAGCTTGAAGTTGATGTTTATGTCTGCTTTAAGTTGCAAAGTTGAAGGATAGTATAGTGTAGGACAATATCATGCGAAGCCCTTTAGTGTCTGCCCCCACTGAACCCTGGCCCGGCTGGTCTCTTCCAATGTAGAAGCTGTGATGTTAGGACATGAGATGGTGTCTGAGATTTTCAGCTCGGCCAACACTGGCTCTCTCTGCCTTCTGCTCTTTTTCTTGGCATCAACACTCTTTGCATTTATCTTTCTTGTGATGAAGGTTATTCATGGTCTCTCTAGTGTGAAAACGCTTGGATTTCGTTCCAGGTCTCAAATGCATATGTTTTTATAAGCAAATTCAGATTATAGTCATGATCATTAACCGGTACAAATGAGCTGATTAGGGTCACAACTGAGTCTCAAATTTTAGTTTTATGGTAACATGAGATGAGAGTTTTGGTTTTGTGCTGTAGCTGGTTTTGTTTTCATGTTCCTTGTGGTACTGGTTGACCTCCTATGAATGGGTTTTGGTCCTGAAAGTATGACCATGTGAAGATAAAGAAGAGTGGATTCAGACATCTGAACATGATTTTTGCATTCGGACTAATTGCTTGGGAGAACGAATTGAGTTGAGTGTCATGGTTTGATGATTGGCTTAATTTCAGTTATCTTTGTTGTCCCTCGAGATAATGGGATGTCTTCTTCTCAATATGTCCGTCTATGATTGTCGCTCTCGGTTGTTTCCATGTTACCATGTTTGTTTTAACTTTTGGAGGTAGGAATCGAGAGAATTACAATTATGCTCCAAGGATCCATGGATCATGTGTTATCACAGTTTGTCCATCGTGTGGGTTGCCAAATGAGTGGCTCACATGGCCTCGTGTGATCAACGTTGTGATCTATACAGTGCATGTGGATCCGTACCTAGATAAGTACATTTGTAAAGTCAGAACTTTGGGATTGCCTGAAAAAGGCGGCATGATGATTTTTGTGGATTTATAATTGGAGAAGAAATGCATGGTCATTTGGTTCCGGAGGTCATCTTCACTCTTTTAAGTATTTCATGTCAAACTTATATCAAGTCGTGCTCTGCTTTACAGCGTCCGTCAAAATAATTCTTATATATAAGCCAATTCAATTCTAGCCTTTAGAAGATCATATGCTTTAGGAGCATGCAAAGCTTGGTTGCAGCCATTCTGCACTTAATCTTATATCTCACTCTAGTCAATTGCCCCGCTGTCATGAAAGACACTTTTTTTTCTGTATTCTAAGACGAGTAGGTTACTATTATTATTTTTTTAAGTTATCAACTATAAAACCTCATTTTTTATGGCAATAGAGTTCTCATCTAATTTGAATATTTAATAGTGTATGATGTATTGGAGATAACCATTCAAGAATAAGATACGGATGAATGATGTTTAAGTCTATGATAAATTACATCAAGCATGTGTAAACAACAGGTAGTTTACTCGTTAACATTAGTAGCAAGATCATAGCATCTAAAATGATGCTTTTGATCAATGGCTCACGATTGTTAGGACACCGCTTTGCAAAAGGACTTACGGTAAATCATAGAAATATAATGGAAAGAGAAATTTATAGTGAAAAAAAAAAAGAAGAAGAAAAAAGCCATAAAGAGTGAAAAAGGCAGACTTCTTTCATTGCTCTATATTTTCTTTCGCAAGCTAATCTTTATTTGAAATATATTTAGTATTCACAGCATTGAAAGTGGGGGGGAGAAGAGACGTTAGGTAAGAAAAGGTCTATATAATCCAACGCTTCGACCATTTTTAACCTTTAAATTAATGAGCCCTAAAAAAACCACTCAGAAGTTCTTTAGTTCCATGAAAACATGTCAAAGCTTCGGTTAATTTAAAGGATTTTTATTAGTCTCGGTATAAAAGATAAGCTACACATCATACTCTCTTTGTATTTTACTCTCATCAACCCAAAAATAAATAAGTATGTTAGGTTTAACATTTAAATTAGCAATTAAGTAAAAAGGATAAACGCTTAAAGGCTTGAGCTTTTACCAAATTTTTTTTTTTTTTTTGACTTTCGACACCCCTTATCACCTTAAATTAGCCACAATGTCCTTGTAAGTCCAGATTTAAGAATATTTCTTATATTTTTCTTTTATTTTCTTTCCTTGGAAATTCTAATGCACATATAGAATTGACAAAAAAATATTTATTTTCCAATGGTTTGAATAGATTGTCTTATAATGCAATTACAATTATCGTAATTTTCTTGTCAACAACAAATTTCTATTTAATCAAGGCAAAGATAATATTCAATATAATGTTTTAAGGAGCATTTTTTTTTTTGAATTTGCATGATAATAATAATTGATGTTTAGAATTTTCAATGAAGTTATTTTGCCATTGTTCAAAATTTTTTGAAAATATCTATTTAAAAATCGTGCAGTGAAGACATGAAAAATAAATAAAATTTGGAATATTAGATTTATTGAATAAAATGAAAGCCGATTAATTATAATACATGGAGCATAATGTAATCACACATATTAACATTATAATTAAAGCAAATGCATTTATTAAAACTAGTAGGTGATTTTTTTCACTTTTACTTGTACTTTGGTTATTTTTAGAAAAATGGTTTTCTAGGGAAAAAAAAGGAATTATACAACTCATTAAAACAATAAATTGTTACTTATTTGGCAAATAGTTTTTTTTTAAGGGAAAAGAGGGACACCGATTTCATGCCAAATGGGAGAAAAAAGAAAAGCAAAAAGAAGAAAAAAAAAGTAAAAAATAATCTTAAATCAAGAGATAGCCCCACTTTGATCTTAATCTTCATTGTTTGAGTTGAATATGGTAGATTTATCTTTTTAAAATTTGAAACCAAAGAAAAATTATAAAATATGAGAAATAATCTTAAATCAAAAATGAGATCCATAAGGGATAATTTTATAAATTCAAGGGGTACGGAATGTCAAAAGCCAAAAAACGGGTAGAAAAAGCATGAGCAAAGCATAAACTACAACTACAATTTTATGACAAATAAAGTGAATCGTAGAATTAGAGGGAAAAATGCACTGAGTGTCCTAAAAATTTATGTGCTGAGTATGTTCAAGCTCTAAACCTCTTAATTGGTTAAATAAAGTCCTAACCATTGTTTTAAAAAAATGCAATCCGTTCACTTACATCCTTAAAGTGCACTTTTCACCGTAAGTTTTACGACTTGATAACTTTTTTCAGTAAAGATTTAGAATTTAATTGCCACTTTTTGATAAATTTTTAGGACTGACTCAAATTAGTTAAAATGTTAAAAACTTGATTGCATTTCATATCTAAGGTTTAGAACTTGTGGTGATTCTAAGTTTGATACTAATATTTGAAGATGAGATTAAAGTTTAGTCATTCAGATTTTCTCATGAGACTAACTAGAACAAACGCGCGTAACGTCCATTTGTGATTTTTCAAAGTTTGCTTACGCTAATTATAGATGTAGAGAAACTGTAAGGATGAAGATCCTCAGGCCTGCGAAGGGGCTCTCTAATTATACAAACAAATATGGGATTCTCTATACTTTTTGCTATTCTTTTTCTATTTTCTTTAGTTATCTTAGCATTCTCCGAATAATTTACTGTGGTTTTTTTTATTATTATTATTGTTGAAATTTTGTTGGCACATGTAAGTCGATAGAGTTTAGTATATGGGAAAGATATGAAAGTCAAAATTCATTGTATTTCATTTTTTTTTTTTTTTTTAATATGATTGCTTTTGGATCCAATTGACGAAAGCTTCAATATCTCCCGTAAATTCTATATATTTATTTTCTCACCCATAAATATATCTTGCGAGTTCATTTCGTCCTAAATACGGGCAAACTTTTTAAACTAAACAAATACTTATTTGGGTAAAGGTTCTATGACAAGTGTGTTCGGAAGAGAACGGCATCAATACACATTTGCACGTGCCTTTTGCTTTCTCACATTATTACCATGCACCGTGCGAGCTCTAGAATCATTTCAGATGCAAAGAAAGATGTCATAATACATTTCCAATAGAAATATAATACATGCAGAAGAAGATAAAGAGCCAAAATTAATAAATTATATAAACCAATGTACTAAATCTCGAGACAGACGAATCTTTCATAAGATCCGATAAATTAATATCGATTTGATCGCAGCTAAGAGATGGAGATTATGTGTCTTATTAGGCCTTTCTTGGTATGCGAGAATTCACATTTTGGCCCATGATACTTGGCAAAACTTTATGAATTAGAAAGAAAACTCTTTGTTAGAGGAGAGGGTTTGGACTTGAACTAGAATATCAGAAAAACACAGAGCATTTCCTCATTTGGTAAGCCATGGCGTTTGCCATCCTTTTCTGGAGTCATACACACAGAGAAATTATTAAATGAACTTGATACATAAATTAATATGAATTTGGACCATTACGTCCGATTCAATTCAATATTCAATAACTCAAATTTAATATTTCACAAAAGAACATTAAATTAATAGTTTCTCCTGCATCAGGTCCATGTCTACCTGCAATGCTTTTGTTGGCCTGTCAAATCAAAGCCCTATTCCGTGTACACTTGTCTTGGTTTCCTCAGAGGGAAAGTTCATCTCTGTAAGGCAATCAGAAAGTGGGGCTCCAAAATCCAAACGAAGAATCGAGAGAGAGAGAGAGAGAGCAAATCTCTTTCGAAAAAAAAAAGGTGAGAAAAACATTTCGAGTTTTTCCAAATGTAGGTAAACTTTAATCCAACAGTATCTATATGTCCTATCGAAATTCGAATTGCCACTTTAAATTAAAGTCTGTCGTTACTAAATTCACTAGTCAAAAGGACATTTTGTAATTATCTTGAAAAACAGACAAAAAAGTACGATTTTTCTAATTCTTTGAGTGGCAAAATATATCCAGCAAGATCAAGAAAGACTCCTTTCATAGCCAGGGCACGTCAAATCGTGGCCTGAGGCTTGCAATTGAAGCATTATGGAAATTCTTTTTTTTAAATGATATTATTTACAAAAATGAATAAATGAAATTTCTTTTATCATTTACAAAAATATTTAAATATAAATTATTGTTGATGATGTAAACATTTTCTATTTCTTAATTATTTCAAACAATATGAACATTTATTTTTAGAAAAGATATTTTTTAAGTCATTCATTTTTGACAAAATAAACGGAACTTTAATGTTTAATTACTTTGTACTACAATTTATCAATAGTATCCAAAATTAAGCCACCTTTGTCCGGTTAAATTCAAAACTACATTTTTATTTTATTTTAGGGTAATAGTCATATCATTATGAGGTAATACCACATCAAGATATTTGCATCATATGCCATAGCGGACAGAGTACTCCCTCTTTGCAGTATATGGTTACTAAACTAGTCGACATGGGTCATATACATGTTTCCTAACCCATATTTAATAGGCTGAGTTGTCATATTTAGTAAAGAGGTCATAAATGGGTTTACGATGGTAAGACCAAAATAATATGGGTGATAAATGAGTTTATAACTTATTTAGACCCAACCCACCTTTATAATACTCCTATACTTGCTTAGTATGCATTCTCACTTTAGTTTGTGTATGAGTTTTTCTAAATTGAGTTAAATATGAAAATGTTTTAACAATATGAGTTGGATCGGGTATAAGTTGAGTCGGGTTTGGATTATTTGATTTGTATTGTATGAAAATGGGTCAATTTGGTTTGAATCATTTTCGACCAAACCCAAATTCAAGTCCACTCACTTGTTTGGTAGGTCTGAAATTGGTTACTTGGAGGATTAATAAAGATACCATCATAGATGATATTGATGCTAATGCATAGTGGATGGTCACAACCAATAATAGTAAAGTTAGCTTGTTGCTATCAATTTTTGTTCTGCAAATATTTGTAAGATGAAGTTAAATATTGTATTAGTTAAGTATACACCATTGGAGTTTATATGCTCTTTATATATAAATGATCTCTCCATGTATCAGCTTTCGGATTGTCTTTATAACAATATTTATGTTCTCTTGTATATTTGAAATGCGAATAACTCTATTCCTTATAATAAATCCTAAACTAATAAGATGCTATGATAATGTCATGGATCAAATAGGACGTAAGCTGAAACCGGTAAGTGACCCAAACATGAAAATTAGCAGACTAACTAACATACGTGAATGAGAGGTGATGATACCTGCCACCTAATTGTATTTCTTCAGATTTATTAAAGAATAGTGCTGCTCTTCTGGTGAATTCTTGTTGGATCAGGGTCTACATAGGTTGGATTTATTGTAGGATAGTAAAAAAGTCATAAATTTATTGTAATTGTGTCAATTCATACTTAAACCTGTCAATTGTATTAATAGAGTCCTAAAATTTTTGACAATTTGCTAATGTAGTTTATTTGGCCAATTTTGGCTGGAAATTGTTGATGTGGACGCTAGGGGGGTGCATGACAACCCAAAATTTATGTCCAGAAATAATTTTTCTATTCCAGACTTGTTTTTGGAAGAGAAATCCGTTTGATAAACCTATTCAGTTTTTATATTTCTAGAATAGATTTCTATTCCAAAAATAGGTTCGGAAGAGAAATCAGAAGCTACAATTTTCTGCTTCTGATTTCTGAAAAAGAAATCAGAAATAATTTCTCTCACTAAACCCTAATTTTGATAAGTCCTCCTTCATCTCCTCTAGGTCTCTGCCTCCTCCTCCTCCTCCTCCGCCTCTCCTCATTTTATTAAAAATAAAATAAATAAAAATAAATATATTCATTTTATTCATTTAAAAATTAAATTAAATTAATTAAAATAATAATTTATTTTTATTTATCATTTTATTTTTAGTTTATTAAAAATAATTTATTTATGATAAATAAATATAAATTTATTTTTATTTGCCTTGAGTGTTTTGCCAAATAAATTTTTTTATTCATTTTAAAATAAATTTATTTGTAAAATAGAATAAATAAAATAAATTTATTTTTAAGGATATTTTTATTTTAAAATAAACTTATATTTTTATTGTTTTTTTTATGATTTATTTTATTTTATTCATTATTTTTTTGTTACTAAATCATTTTTATTTTTATTTTTTATATTAAAGGTCGTCGGTTATCGCATCGCCGCCGTCCGAAATGAAGAAATTTTGTGTCGTTATCAAATGAATTTCTATTTTTAGAGTAGAAATTTTGTGTAATTATCAAATGGTTATTTTTGCTTAGAAACTCTTCCGGAAATAGAAATAAAAAATCTATTTCATTAAGAAATTATTTAAAACAGAATGGTTGTCATGCGCGTCCTAGTTTTCTCATTTGGCATAGCCGACATTGAAATAGACAATTTTTTTAATTTTTTTTTAAATTTTGATTATTTTTTATGTCATTTTCTTTCCTTTTTCCCCTAATTATGGGCTAGCAAGGTTGCTGTCTAACCCTCATTGGCCATAGGCAAGGGCATTAGGCTTTCATCTAGATCTAGGAGAGGGCTGCGACCCTTGCCTCTTGGTTGGCAAGGGCGTGGAGGCCCTCACCCATGGCTAGTAAGGCGGCAACACCCTCCCCCAACCAACAAGTGAGGGTGTTGTGGTCCTCACCAGCCAATAAGTGAGGGTGTTGGGCCTCGCTAGCAAACACAAGGCTGCTGCGGCCCTTGCTAGCCAATAGGTGAAGGTTTGACCCTTGCCTAAATCTAGATGAGGGTTTGATGTTCTCACTTATGGCCAATGAGGGCGTTGTGAGGGCTATGACGCCCTCGCCTAGACCAGGCAAGAATCACTAGCCCTCATATGCTTAGAATTGTGAAAGAAAAAAAGAATAGAGAGAAAAGAAAAGAAAATATTAAAGTTTGGAGAAAATATTAAAAATGTGTAAAATTTGTTCATGACATTGCTAATTATACCATGTTGGCCAATGTCTATATCAGTGATTTCTGGTCAAAATTGATTGGATGGATTATATTGACAAATTGTTAAAATGTTTAAAATTTAATTAGTACAACTGAATTGTTTATGATTGAATTAACAGAAATGTAATACATTGAACACTTTTTTGGTACTTTTTTCTATTTATTGCAAAACCACAACTAACTGCTGTAATTTATTTAGGTCCTTAGATCCAGTAAATGCAAGACTCGCTCATCCTTCCTGTCTCCTTCACATTCAGATTCGGACATCAAACTTAGCATCCGGCCTTTCACTCACTTGATAACCAACATTATAGAGACCTCCTTTCTCATTGCGACAGGAACTTCTTTGGGTGTTTTTGCTTGCTGTCATTCATGAAATGACGCCGGATGAAGTCTGATTCTCTGTCCCGGAGTAGCCGGCACTCCTACGCCATAATGCGGCCATCAGTTTTCAGAGAACAAAACTGGCACGTTTTAAAAGTGACTTTTGTTTCCATTTTTCAGGGACCTTTTCTGGGTAATTCTTTTTTCGAGATATTGCGTACCGTGAATTGAAATGGTTGGAAGCGAGAGTGGAATGGTGGGTTTTCTGTTTGGCAGTTTTCTTCTTGGTGAAATTGGGAATGCCTTCTTCTTGTTTGTGTGTGAAGTATTAAGAGATCTTCATGTTCCATTTGTTTGGGAGTCTATACGCTTAGAATGTGTTTAATAACCATTCTATTTCTAAAAACAATTTCTTTAGCCATGGCCGACTATCAGCCAGACGAGGGTCGGGGACCTCACAGGCCTCAGGGGAGCCTCGCCAACCAATAGTGAGGATTGACCTCGCCAAATTTGGGTGAGTCGAGTCTCGCCTAGCTATCATGAGATTGGCCTCACCATGGTGGGTGAGGCTTGAGCAAGGTTGCTAGAACTTGTTTGGCTAGTTGTCGGCCATCACCATGAACAGCAATCAGCTAGAGGAAGAAGTAGAGGAGGAGAAAAAAGAAAGAAAAGAAAAAAAAAAGGATAAAAAATATTATTTGAGCTTGATTCTTGAGTTATTTCGGGAACAAATAAATAAACTCTTTTTTATTTCTTGATTATGTTTCAAATATATTCTCGGAAAAAAAACTCACAATCTTATTAAATAAACAAGTTGTCAAACTCACAATTATATCAAATAAGCTATAAATAACGTTAAAATTGAGTAACACACTATCTCAATTATGAAACAACTATATTAAGCCCAAACGCTAACAAAACAACTCTCACATGCTAACAAATTGCATACCCAAAATAATTATTTAAACTTAAATGTATGTGGAATTCAAACACGAAATCCTAAAATTTTGCTCCTAAAAACCATTACTTCATAATAATTCCCGTCAAACCTCACAGTTTCATGATGCCATAATCCACCATTTTCATAAAATTCTATAGCTGTACTCAAGCATTAGATTTCGTGGCTGGATTTTCACTAAATTTCAGAATTTAGCCCTAACCTGGGAAACTTTTTCGAAACTTTTTCGATTGAACAAACGAAGGGTGCAAGTACTTATCGAGCGTTGACCGTTGCAAATCAAAGTAACTTCGACTTGACAAGCCTTTTGTGACGTGTACATGCAAAACTGTTTCTCTTTTCTCATTTCTTCTTCTTCTTCTTAGTATTGCAAATCGAAATAACTCTGATCAAACGAGGCTTCTGCGAGGTGTACGCGCAAAATCGGTTTCTTTTTTCCCCGTCGTCTTCTTCTTTCTTCCCCCTCTTTTTTCCTTCTTTCCCGCGTTGCTCTCGGTCTTTTCTCTCTTGCTTTTTATCTCACGGATGTCTCCTTTTTAACTCTTTTTTCTTTTCTGTGGGTCCCACTCTTTAAAAAGTCAAAATATTACAATTTTTAATCTACAATGATACCTTCACTATTTAGCCGGCCTAAATTAATTCTAATAATTAAATGAAGAACAAAGAATCTCAAATTGCTAATAGCGCTTATTACATGATGAGAGAAAAATCAATATTGATGATGATAATTGTTTGATGAATCGTAGTATTAAAATCGGATATATTCACATCATATTATGTATGTTTTTTATTTTATTTTATATAAACGACATATTATTATAAATGAACTTAAATGTTCATAAACGGAGATGTTGAAAATATCTCGTAACATTATTCCTTAATTTATTTTTATTTTTATTTTTCATCTTTTTTAATATTATTTTATTTATTATTTCTTTTTTTCCATTTCATCATTCTTTGATAAAAATTTATCAAATAGTAATCTGTACTAACATATCTAAAATACAAAAATACCTAAAATATATAATAAATATAAATGTTTAATTTATAGATCGAATGTTTATTATAAGATAGAATTAAAGTTGAATACATAAATTGAAATAAGATTAATTAAAATAAATTTCTATTTTTCTATTTTTAATTTCTTAAATTAGAATTCAAATATTATTTATATTGAAATATAATTTCAATTTTGTTAATTTAATAAATTTGTTATTAGAGAAAAATAACTTTCCTATTATGGAAATTAGAAATCATATATACATTTATCTTAGCTCTCCCATGAGATAATTTTCTTCCGCCTATATCCCATTTATATCTGATTTTATCTTGTTTTAAGCGAGCATAAACGTAAGATATGATAAATCATATCATATTCCGAATTTTATTCCGATTGCCAAATGCAACCCTATAGTATTGCAGCGCTAAAGTTTTCTCGATAATCTAAAATTAAAAATAGTCAAATATCCATTTATGATTATGATTTTTTTTTTTTTTGCTATTAAGATAATGGATTATTTGGGAATTTTGTTTTAGAAATAATCGATATCATTCATAACCATCCCAAATTGTGCTTTTATGTGGAAAAAAAAAAAAGAAACTGTTTTTCTTCCAAAAACGAGAATAACTATATATATATATTGTAGTTCAAAAACAGAATGGACAAGATTGGGACTTATCACACCTGCAGCTGGAATGCTTAACTTAAGGCATCAAGGACGTACCAACTGCCCAGTAGGCGAGGCACAGGCCCATCAAATGCTAGTGAAGAAACCCAAGACTCAACTTGCAACCCAAGTCTTGGACCACTTATCGAACCATCTGGTTGGTTAGACAAATTATTTATGTACATGTCTCCAAACCACCTCAGGTAATTCTATTTTGTAGACACCATCTCCCAGTCGTATTTATCAAAATATGTATAAATTTTCATTTATGAACTTTTCCAACAAAGAATTTATGGGTTTTTATTTTTGAGACCTGAGTTAGGGGTGGGTGCTGGGCAAGGCTGGGATGAGGATATTAGTGGGTTAAAAAACTTGCCCTGCCATCACCCCGCGCCCCATGAGGGCCGGGCCAAGGGCCGAGGGAGCTTTTCCCCCACAAGGCACTGCCTTATATTGTATGAAAAGTATTTAACATTGTTTATTGATATTGTAATATAAAATTACATGATAATGAGAAATAATTTCATGGTTGGGTTTTGACAATAATGAACTCATGTTCAATCTGCCATGTGAAAAGGTTAATTGATGTTGGACGATTGTGAATGGAGTACATGAAAAGAAAAAATTGTCCCGGACTATTTACATAGAGAACTTTCAAGCTCTATCTCCTACTAGAGGAAAACTTGTACGGATAAGTTATTCCTAGAGTCTTTTTTTTTTCCTATTTCTTATCTAGCAATCCACAAAATAACTAGTGCTTTATTCGTTTCATTAAAATAACTTCAAAAAAAAAAATATTTTCCGGATTTTCCGGATTTTCAGTTTATGGAAAATAAACTAGTTAAAGAAAATATTCATTGCCAATAAAAAAACTTCAAAAATAGGAAAATTGTTTTTTGCTTTTTAGAAAGCGGAAAACATTTGTCATCCTATTTCTTGCACTTCTACGCTAAGCACTTTCTTTCACCAAACACATTTTCCATTTTTTTAATTTTGTTTTAAATTTTTCTTTTTTTAAAAAATGAACATTTCTAATTATTTTAAATTTTTTCTTTCCTTTTTTCTTTTCATTTCTTCTTTAGCTGGTCATTAACCGCAGTTAGATATCAGTCATAGTCAAGCTTGAGCCTTGCTAGATTCGGCGAGCTAGTGATGCTTGAGCCTTGCCCGAGATCACTAGAGGTTTAGCGACCTTGGGCAAGGCTTAAGCATTGCCTAGCTAGTCAAATTTGATGAGGCTAGAGCTCACCTTTGGCCAACAATTGGCTAAGGAAGAAGAAAAAGAAAAAAAAAAAAGAAAAGAAAAATTTTAAAAATAAAGAAATTGGTAATTTTTCCTAGAAAATCAAATTAGATATCAAATTGAGTAAAATGTTTTTTAGTTCTTTTTCAGGATTTGGTCGAATATCGAAAAATATTATCATTTTCCTGGAAAATTGCTACTTGGAAAATATTTTCAAAAAACTTTAGATTCTTCACAAAACAAATGGACCTTAAATGAATGAATAAATAGTCTTTCTAAAACCATACAAAGGGGACGGATCCGCAAGGTGGGATGGTGGGGCAGGCCTAAAAAATCCCCTCCTCTTGTCCTGTCCACTCCCTGCCCAATTCCCGCTTGCAGATTCTTGGTGGCCCATGTCCATCTCTGGCATCAGTCCAATTAAGCTTTCATGCTCTCTTACTTTGAGCCCAATTTTCATACATAGTTAGAAGAAGGAAAAATCATCTGATCTCCACGTGAGCCAACCAAATACTTCCCCACCTTATCCTCTTCCTCTTCCACTCATCCCCCCCACTCCACCTCCCCCAATTCCCTCCTTCCCTCCTTCCCTCCTTCCATCCCATCCTCACTTTTCTCTCCCCGCTCTCCACAAACTCCTCCTCCAATCCCTCTTCCCGAAACAAGGTCTGCATCCCCTCTCCTCTATTCAATCTATAAAACCATCTTTCTGCACCATTTTTTCTCACTAATTATACGCCACTGATCACCGGTCTGCTTTTCCTTCTTCTTTTCCAACGTTCCAGGTTGTGGTTGCGTCTGAGAAGCAATGGCAGCCGCCTCCGCCGCCGTCTGCCCGGTGACCCTCGCTGCCTCCGCCGCCGTTCCGCGGCAGCGGAAGAGCAGGGTGAACTACATCGCGGGGCTGAACTCTTTCGGCGGCTTGAAGGCTCAGAATGGGGTGGCTTCGCTCGGGGTGGCCGTCTGCGCTGACCAGTCGTTTGCGAAGATCGTGAGCTCTCTCCGGTCGCCGGGCAAGTCGAGGAGAGGCGGCGGTGGGGCGCTGTCTTCGACCTGCAGCGCGGTGGAGGAGATTTTCAGGATCGCGGCGATCATGAACGGGCTCACCCTCGTCGGGGTGGCGGTCGGGTTCGTCCTCCTCAGGATCGAAGCTGCTGTGGAAGAGGCTGAGTAAGAAGAAACTCCATGGCAAAAATGTCATTTACATATTTCCCTTTTTCAAATTTAATTTATGTATTTTGGGCAGGATTAAGATTATGTCTGTTTTATTTGTTGTTTGATGATGTAAGAAGATACTCTGCTTCGAAACCTGAAAGGGGGCAATATTTTTAGCTGATGGATTTCATCTGAAAGAAAAAAGCATGAAATTTTAGCATTAATTTTTTTTTGAACAGAATTTTAGCATTAATTAAGTAGGCAGAAAAGATTTGAAGGCAAAATTGGTAGGCATTAGACGGATTATCTGGTTCTTTCTAAGTCGTAAATTATACCCAATCATTACGAAATTAGGTGACCAGGACTATAGAGTCACCGGCGGGTTTAGAGGAGCCGGGGAGAATAGAAAAGAAAAATGAAAAATCGATTCGAATGGGAGAAAGTGAAGCTAAGTTCACTTAATCTTAATCAGATTATTTAGTTTAAGATTTGAGGAGGCCTTCTCAGTGCGATGAGTCACTCGATAGTTTAGGGTTTGCGCATTTGACCTTTGCTTCTTCAAACATCAAACTTCTGGTTTCAGCATATATTCTCAAAACAGATAATGATACAAATAATTTATAAATTTTGGCTTAATGTGCAATTCAATCCTTGAAATCTTAATCTGTTCAACATAATCCTTGAATTTTAGCCCAACATGCAATGTTGCCCTGGAACTTTTAATTTATTTAATATGATTATATGATTTTTGGTACATATTTAATTTAGTCCATAAACTAGACACAAAATTCCATATTGCTATTCTATTAATTCAAATTCAATGATGATATTGAATGGTTTTATATAATTTAGGGATGAAATTGGACATAAACAAAAAATCTATGGGCCACATTGAATAGATTAAAAATTTAGAAACAATACTATACATTGAGCTAAAGTTTATGGATTATATTGGATAAATTAAAAGTTTAGAGACTTTTGAACTATTTATATCATTTTCCTTTCTCAAAACCATTTGATGTTGTATGCATCATGTCAATGTTTTCCTCGATCGGGTTAGCTTGACATTCATTTACCAATCTTATGGCTGAAGAAGAGGGTTTAACCTTATGTTCAATTGTCAAAATTTAGTCTTTATCATTTGAATTTTATCACAAAAAAGATCCATACCTTTTTATTTTGCTTCGGATTTAGCCAATTATGAACTTAGTACTGCAAAAGACCGGTCATCTTCTCACTACTCAGCACCCACTTGGCACTCGTGCAGTGCAAAGCTGGCAAAATAATTGCTTAAATTTATCGTTATTCACTAATCTTAGGTGGTGTTGGTAATATAGCGGCTGAAACTTTAATTTCAATCACCTAATTTGCGTGACTTTTGAATTTTTAAGATTGATGCATTTGAGTGCGATCCATTTTTCAATGAGATAATGACATGGCGTACAAGTTGTGATGCGGGGTGCGTATGCCATGTCGGCCCTAACAAAAAATAAAATAAAATAAAAATCTAGAAGTAAATTCGAAAAATATGACCAAAAAAAGACAGAAAATAGGAAAAAGGACAATGGGTTGCCGGACCTCCGCCACTGTCACAAAGGGGCTGGGGCTGCTTCTACGACATCAGCTGAAGACTATGCGAACAACCAATTGTGAAAAGGTCATGTGACCCTCAACTACAATGGCAGAGGGCCGCGCGGCCCTTTGCGGTGGTCGGGTGGGGGGCATCTGCACCTTCCCCGATAGTAACATATACTCGTGCAGCCCTCTACCGTGGTTTGCAAAGGGTCACGCCACTCTCCGCAGCTGCAAGCAAAGGGTTGTTGTACTGTGCAAAGGGCGATGCGACCCTCTGCGATGGCGGCGTAGTGCCGGCGACCCTTCATCTGAGGTATGAAAGGGTCTCCGCCTTCTGCCCCCTTTTATTCCCCTTTCTTAAAGGTTCTTTTCAATTCTCTTAGGATTGATATGGGGCATGTTTTGACGTCCGCGTTGCGTCTTCACGGTATCAGCATTTGGCCTGAAGGTTATACCACATTTTCAACCAAAATGCATCAATTACGAAACGAAATAGAGTTTATTGCATTGGGTGATTGAGAGCATAAGTTAAATATACTGTAACGTAATTGAATTATACTCGAGTCAGAATCTATTGAAGAAAGTTTCATCCAATCCTCTAGAGTATGAAGTGTAGTTATTTTATAACTATGCTTGAGAGCATAAGTGAAATATATTGGTGTTTACAGGTGTACTTGTAAGTTATGCTTAGCATCGACGGATATCAAAATGGGATGATTCTAAGTTTTCATTTTAGAGATGAATCGGTTAAGTTCGACCCTTTAATTAGTTTTGAGTGGCTCTCATATAGAGCAATTTATACGTAACTGATGAGACTTGACCAAGAGATTCCCAATTCTTGAGATTGAAAATTTCCCGATGCTGCCTCACCAACTATGCCAATCCGAAAAGTTTATAGTTTAAAGCAAGGTTCTCAAGGAGATCGATTCCCACAACACTCATGATTTAACGAAGATTTCCCCTATAATACTTTTTAACTTCTCAATGATGAAAGACCAATAGCCAAAGCCTCACAGAATTTGGCAATCTTTACAGCTTGACTGCCCAAATATTTGGTCCCTAGAAATGATCCTTTTAGAGGGAAACCTGCAGTTTTTGTTATTTTGGATGACGCGGTTTAATTTATGGGAAACCAATAACAAAACATGACTTATCTTTGGACATCATAGTGAAAAGAAGGAGAGATCATGCGACTCTTCAAATTATCAGCTAAACAAGTTATTCATGTCTTCATGCGACAATGCTAAAGCTTCTCAACGACTCTTTAATAATGTGACCATGATAGATTTTGCCATAATATTGACAATACCAACATGCGCATCTCAATACGCCGGCTTAAACATTGCGTGACTTAATTTTCTTGGAAGAAATAATCCTCGTACCGAATTCTACAATCAGTAAGTTGAACTTGAGCACCAACGCTCAACGTGCATAACTCTAGTATCTTTTGCTTAGCTGCACTCAAGCACCCATGACAGTCTGGATGAGAGAGGTGCCCGTTGCACGCTCCATGGCCAAAGCAAGTTTTGGTCAGGAGCTCCTTCCTCTCAGTGTAATAGTTGTAGAAGCCGGAGTTTGATGTATTGTCGACGATATCTTGAAGGAGAACCTTGACCGAATCATTGTAAGCGAAGGTTGTAATCTTGTCTCCGTTGCAGATGTTGTATTGCGGAGATGTGTCTGGATCGCCTTCTATAACCTTGCACGCATGAAGGAGCGCAATCACTACGGCTGCTGCGATTCTGGGGAGTGAAGCCATGTGTGTATCTGACCTCCTTTTCTTGCTGCTCATCCTTCTTTAGTTTCGCTTTCTTATATAAGAGCCGTAGCTGTGTCCATAAGAAGCATCATTTTTCTAGGTTTCTCCGCTCTTTTAGATGAATTTCTTCTTTGACATTGCTAGTTACGAACTTCACTTCTAGAAGTAATCATTTTTCAACAATGTTTGAACAACGAAATTCTTGGTCTAGAAAAGGTATGAAATCTTGGCTTACATCAAACTAAGAAGTCCTTGTCATCTTATTTTATAGGGGTACATCAAATGCGGTCCCTGCTATTGCAATCTGTCTCTCTCTCTGCACCTTGCACTTTCGATCTTGACACTTCTCTTATTTTTTTTCTTAAATTTGCCCTGAAAATCACTTCTTTTGCTAGACAATAATGACCGTTTCAAACAGCAGGAACTTTTACAACTTTTCCTGATGAAATTGGACAACCTTATTACTTAACTATCAGACAGTTTTTTGTTGATTTATCATATCTACTCATTTTTTTTAACTGTTGACGAGGATAATTGACTTTTGCCGAAAGGGCTTAGAGCATGAGATTTTATCCATAATCAATCGAGTGGGCAAAATAATGCTAAATAGAAGCTGAAAGCCTCATGTAGTGGGAGAAAGGCCCATAAATGATTCTCTTGCTTACCTTTTTAAGATAAATGAAAGAGTATTGTGTTCAGAAAACCCCAAAATTATTCTAGATAAACTTGTCAAGAACTCTTTAATAAAGTGACCACGATAGATTTGTCATGGTTTTGGCAATACTGAGATGCATGTCTCAATGCGCCTGCTTAAGCATTGTACGACTTAATCTTTGTTGAAGAAATAATTTTTGCACCGCATTCTACAATTCCTGACTTGAACTTGACCGCACACGCTCTCCCAGCATGTTTGTTGCAGGGGTTGTTGAGGGGCATGCAAGCACGCATTGCAATCCGGATGAGAGAGTTGATATAGCTAGTATGAGTACCTAGAGGGGGGGTGAATAGGTATATAAAAAATTTCTCGAAGCTTGTACGATATTTAAACAATTAATGATTCAATCGCAAGAGTTAAATATCAATCGAGAGCGAGTAAGGGAAAGAGAGAATTGAACACTCGGTTTATAGTGGTTCGGCTTGATTCAAGCCTACGTCCACTCTTCTACATCGACAGCCGATTGGCTGGATTCCACTATGATCAAAGAGATGTTACGAGTGTTGATCTTCCTTGATTTCTAGGTGTAGATGATCTACCACACTCACTCAAGGCGTCACCAAGTATATACTCTCTGTTTACAATTTCGCTCGAACAGTCTCAAACAACAATCAAGGATCTTCGAGACTCTGGAATTTTTCTATCAATCACACTCTTAAAATAACTAGAACGACTTCTTTTTATACTCCTTCATGCCATCATAGCCGTTGGCACTTACCAAAGGAATTCCTCCAATCTACCCGTTGGACGGAATCAATCAAGAAGATCATCCGAGCTATTTAAGGAATCGATGATAGCCCATCAATCCCGTTCGCCCATACAATCGGGATCTCGGTTTCCATGAATAGAACATTCCAAGATTATTTCGTCGACCAACGGATCTTCAATCGATCTTAGATAAGAATTAAAGAATCCGAAATGATTATCCAACCAAAGAATCTATTCCGAGAGAATAGGATCGAATCCTCAACCATAAACCTCGGCTTTGGATTTCCTTCGTCACTTTGGATTAGAAAGCGTCGGTGAGAACAGACTTAAGTCTTGAGTCCGAGTCTTAAGTCTTGGGTCTTGAGTCTTGAGTCTTGAGTCTCGAGAGAACAAAGTCTTAGACTTTAAACCGACGGTCTCCGAACTTCCAGACTTTAGGCGAAAGAAACGTTTTGTCGGCTTCAAAATATTGGAAAGATTTCTCCAACAATCTCCCCCTTTTTGATGGTGACAAAACTTTCTTGAAGATTTGAACAACTTTGACCTGCAAAACATTTCTCAAGTAATATGGCTAACTCATAAAGATTAATAAAATAACCAGACTCGCATCCACCACAGAAAATTGGTTAGACTTTCATGAGAAACACCATATAACAAAACTTGAATAAATGCGACCAGTCAAGCATCACAATCGACAATCAATTCAGTCATCCAAGTTCAAGTTCTCAAGTCATACTCAAAAATAAACATAACCAAAAAGGTCAAAGATTAAAATATGAAAGTTCAAATTGATTCTCCCCTTTTTGTCATCATTGAAAAGGGTGAGAAAGGAGTCATGTCCGCTGGGAATGCGCACGATCGGAAATCCCCAATAGACTGGACTACTCCTTCGAGCTTCTTCGGGTCTTCTCTCGATGAGCTACCTCTTCTCCCTTGGCATTGGCTTGAAGTTGCGGAGCGAGGTCTTTGAGTCTATCCTCCATAGAGATCGAAGATGCTTGTCCAGTGCTCTTCAAAGCTTGGATTTCACGATCCGAACATATATCCGGTTCCGCATTTCCGAGAAGAATATTCATGATGCTACGAAAGTCTACGAATCATCCGTACGTGTACTTGCATTGACTCTCTCGAGATGATGGCGTTTTTGAATGGTCTCGGCAGATTTGGAATCGATGCATCACCTTCTTCGGGCAATTGAGAGACCGAACTTCTTCTCAGGTCTTCGGGAGATTGTCTTAGATCTTCGACAGCGGGAGGTGTAGACCTCTCTTGCTCGCTAACTCCCCTGTCTCTAGGACATCGAAAGGGGAAGAGTGATGATCATGCTCTTCATTTCCTTTTCTCCGAATTGTCAGCGAGACTTTTCTTTTTCTCCTTCTTCTTCTTCTTCAACTTCTTTGTTCTGCTGAAGATCTGTTTGATGAGACACGAACGTCTTGTTCTTGTCGGCGCTTGGATAGTGGGATCTTCATCATCTTCATCTTCATCTTCATCATCAAGGATGAGAGTTCTTCTCTTCTTCTTCGATGGGGCACCCATGGCCTCCTTTCCTTTCCTTTTTGAAGCGTATTGGATTTGGAGATTTCACTTTGAATTTCTCCATTGCCTTGGAGAGTTCTTGCGAGACGCATCTTCATTAACATTTTCAACCCTACCACCATCTTTTCACACGGTCGATCACAAAATGTATGCGGTAGTTCAATGTTCGAGATGTCGAAGATCTTGGTCACGGACCAGGATAAGGCAATTGTCCTTTGTCTTTTGACAATGCTCGTACATATGGAAGAGAATAGTGTGCGGGAGAGAAAACTTCCGTCCCGAGTTGATCGCATACATCAACTTTGCTTCGGGAAGAGACACGAAGTCTTTGACGTAGACTTCGGTCCGAGAGAGTTAATCACAATCTTATGAAGCACGATGTTGATGGCCTTCATCCTCGAGTAGGTAATTTTCTTTCTGCGTCCATATCTTTAACAAGATCCGAGTAGTACGAGCGAGTGAGACTTTGATAGGGAGATAGCGTCCCGTTCAACTCCAACAATGTCCGCCAACATATTCACATCTACCACGTAGACTTGATCTCGAACACTTGAATGAAATTCTATTCGCATCCAAAAAGCTAAGATTTGAATAGAAATAGGCGGTCGATTGAGCATACCCGTCTGTAGAGTCGGCGCGAGAAAGTCTCAAGTTGAAGCAATTTCAACTTTTCTCTTAAGTTCACGTTGATGGAGTCCGGGAAGTCAAAATCGACACTTCTAGGGTTTATCACCCCTCTTTTCAACAGCCTGAAATACACTTTCTCCCGATCCTTGGATTTAAACAAATCCATCCGATTTCCTTTCACATTCGCTGCCACACCCATTCTAGGTTTAAATTCAAGGAACATTTTGTCATCATCGTTCCGTCAATCGATTTTGTCGGCATACGAGGATCACTGGGAATGTTCTCAAGAGCCTCCATTGCCCTTCCTTTAGGAGCAATTCCCAATTCCTCCATTTTCCGCAGAGAAAAGATACTCATTCCCATAATTTTTGTCCTTAAGGAAGTCATCTATATACTTTAATGAAGTGCCGGTGACTTTCAACGCACGATAAAGCTTATAGATAACAGAGGGTTTTTGGACTCTTCGGGTCAAGCATCCTCGATTATCTCTTCTTCAGCATTTGCACCTTGTGGGGGGGAGATCTTGAATGACGTGGAGGAGAGCGAATCGGACTTTGTTGCGACTTGGTAAGTCTTCATCCTCGAGTAAGATCGAAGTGTGTCGGTCCCTTCTCCATTCTCGTGGTCCCCTGTTTGCGATTCTTGATGATTTCCTCGAAGACGACATCTTCCTTTGTCTATAGGAGGATTCCTTCACTTGCTTTTCCCAAGAAAGATGACCACTTTCTCGACAATGAACAAAGAGTAGAAACAGTATCGAGAGGAGAGTGCTTTTTAGGGTTTTGAAAATTTGGGGGTAGAATAACCGTGAATTTATATGTGCCTCGGATTTGAAAAGAGAAGTTTAACCGGCACAAGGAAAGTGTACGAACACTTCTTTTTCAAAATCAATAAGCGCCAAAAATAACTTCCTCTAAAAAGACAAGTTTTCAAATTTCACACGAATTATATCTGAATAAAAGAACGTACCTTTTCGAGATAAGATAAACAAGAATTAGTACCTTTTAGATAGAATAGCAACTTACGGTCTTTTAGCCATGAATGATTGAGTCTCAGGATTTAGAATCTTAGAGCTGGTGAGTCTCTAGACTTTAACTTCTTCACGCTTCAAAATGTTGAGTCTTGAGCGGATAAAATCGAATTGATTTTTCTCCAAAGGCTTTGTAAATATATCTGCTAGTTGGCTCTTTGAATCAACAAATTGAATAGAGATTTCTCCATTTTGAATATGATCTCTAATAAAGTGATGACGAATCTCAATATGCTTTGCTCTTGAATGAAGGATTGGATTTTTGGTGAGATTGATCGCGCGGTGTTGTCACATCGATTTACGTGCATGAGTCTTCAATGCCAAAGTCTTGTAGCTGTTGTTTTATCCATAGAATCTGCGAACAGCAGCTTCCAAGAGCTACATACTCGCTTCACGTCGTTGAGAGAGCTACGGTGCTTTGCTTCCTTGAGAACCAAGACACTGTCCTGTTTCCAAGCAATTGACAAGTTCCGAAGTGCTCTTTCTATCGACTCGCAACCGGCCGGATCGCATCGAGTATCCTAAAAGATTAAAGTCTCCCCTCTTTGGATACCAAAGACCGATGCTTTGCGGATGAAGCAACGTATTTGATAATACGTTTCACGGCAATGAGATGTGATTCTCTAGGATCTCGATTGAAACCTAGCGCGAGATGCAAACACTCAACAAAATATCAGTCTAGAAGCGGTAAGATAAAGAAGTGAGCCGATCATGCTCTGTACATGAGCTTTTGATCTACTTTCTTCCCTTCTTCATCCTTGTCTATCTTCTCGAGAGCATGACATTGGTATGTCGGTCTTCTTGCAATTTTCCAATCCAAATCTTTTGACAAGATCATTAGCATATTTTTCTTGGAAGATAAAAGTTCCTTCCTTCAATTGCTTTATTTGAAGACCGAGAAAGAAAGTTAATTCTCCCATCATACTCATTTCAAATTCGTCCCGCATAGACTTAGAAAATTTCTTGCAAAGACTTTCATTAGAAGATCCAAAAATAATGTCATCAACATATATTTGAACGAGTAAGAAACTTTTGTTTTCCCTTTTTATGAACGAGTAGTATCTACTTTACCTTTGACAAATCCGTTCGTAATAAGAACTTACTTAGTCTGTCGTACCAAGCTCGAGGTGCTTGCTTGAGACCATACGAGCCTTTTCAGTCCCGAAGACCGAGTCTCGGCTTCTTTGGGTCTTCAAATCCAGGCGGTTGTTCCACATAAACTTCCTCTTGGATAAATCCATTCAGGAAAGCACTTTTGACGTCCATTTGGAATAACCTGAAATTTTGTAACAAGCAAACGCAAGTAATAGACGAATAGCTTCTAACCTTGCAAGCTGGTGCGTAAGTCTCGTCATAGTCTATTCCTTCTTCTTGCGTGTATCCCTTGGCCACGAGTCTTGCTTTATTGCGTACGACTTTTCCTTCTTCGTTCATCTTGTTCCCGAATACCCATTTGGCTCCAATAACAGTTTTACCTTTCGGTTTAGATGTCAATTCCCGGACATCATTAATATTGAACTAATCGAGCTCCTCTTGCATAGCTTCGATCCAGCTTTCATCGAGATAAAGCTTCTTCTATGCTTTTTGGTTCAATTTCAGAGATGAGAGCAATGACACTAGACTCTTCACGCCTTTTTGATCAGTGCGGATTCCTTCATTGATTTCGCCAATAATGAGATCTTTGGGATGAGTTTGGATTTGTGTTTCCGATTCTTGGTTGATTTGCTTGGTTGATGATCTCTTTCTTTATTTGAATCTTCATGAGTATCTTGATGATGGACTTCCGAGTCGAGATGCTTCTTGAGTTGAAGACTTTGGAAGGTCTAGCGTGAGTTCAGATTCTTCATATTGAGTCTCGCTGGATTCATCTTGCGGCGAGTCTTGGAATTTGACATTCATTGATTCTTCCACAGACTGGCTTTTCTTGTTATAGACTACGTAGGCTTTGCTTGATGCAGAATATCCAAGGAAGATGCCTTCATCGATCTTTCTTCAAACTTACCAACTCGATCATTTGCATTTTTTCAAAATAAAACATTTGCAACCGAATACATGAAAGTATGAAACAATAGGCTTCTTACCTTTGAACAATTCATAGGGAGTTTTCTCAAGAATAGGTCTTAGAAAGACTCTATTTATAATATAGCATGCGTTGAAACCGCTTCAGCCCAAAATCGTGAAGAAATTTTACTTTCAATTAAAAGTGTTCTAGCCATTTCTTGAAGAGATCTATTCTTTCTTTCCACAACTCCATTTTGCTCTGGAGTATACGGAGAGGAAAACATGTGATTAAAACCAGATTTATCACAGAATTTTGTAAAATCTTGATTTTCAAATTCACTTCCATGATCTGTTCTTATACTTGAAATAGCAAATCCTTTTTCATTTTGAACCTTTTTAGCAAACTTCTCAAAGTACGAAAAAGTTTCGACTTACTTGCAAGAAAATATACCCAGGTAAAGCGAGAGTAATCATCTACAATTACTAGACAATACTTCTTACCTCCAATGCTCGGGTTCTTGTTGGTCGAAGAGATCCATATGAAGCAACTGTAATACATGATTAGTAGATACATGATTTACTTGCTTAAATGAATTTCTTTGCTTTCCCGAATGCATGGAGTGCATAGGTCGGACTTTAGATATGGCAATTTAGGTAGACCTCGAACAAGCTGCTTAGAAGAGATTTTGGCTAATTGCTTCTTGTTGATATGGCCAAGTTTTTTGTGCCATAGAAGCGCTTCATCTTGAATTGAGATTAAGCATTGTTCTTCATTTGGCTGTACATCAAGGAGGTAGATGTTTCCATGCCTTCGACCCATAAAAGACCGAGTCGAATCTTTGCTAGTTCAGAACATATGCCTTCTTGAAAGGAGATCTTGTAACCGTATCCACAGTGGCTAATCTTTGAGTAGATTGTAGTTGAGTCCTTCCACTAGTGAGACATTGCTTATTGTGAGATTTCCAATTTTTACGTCCCGAATCCCACAATACTTCCTTTGCTATTTCCTCCGAAAGAAACTTTTCCACCATTTACTTGAATAAGCTTAATGAAACAATTTGAGTCTCTGTCATGTGTCTTGAGCATCCGCTGTCAAGATACCACTTTATCTTCTTTTTGAGAGACCGCATTCAAAAGAGAGTCTCAAGCTTTCTTTGGTACCCAAACTTTCTTGGGTCCTTTGGTGTTAGTAGGATGAGCATTATTAGGCCATACTCTCTTAACTTGAGCTTCCAAACCATAGGACATTCTTTTTCAAAATGATCGATTTGTTACACTTAGAACACCTTAAAGCATTTCGACCTACCGACTTTACAAACACTCTTTTGAAATGATTTTTATAAGCCTCTTTTGATGGTCTTTTCTTAATTCTTTCTTTTACTTTTGGAAAATCAATCAAGGGGATTGTTTCCCTTTGTCATACCTAGACCAGACTTATTAAAGTAAGGTCTTTGACCGAAAGCACTTTTTCAAGCTTTTCGGATCCTATCGAAAACTTCTTTGAAATATTTGATAAGTCTGTTTTTAAGAAAACATTTTCTTTCAAGAGATCATCTTCTTTTTCTTTAAGAGCAGAAACATTTAGATCTAGACTTTTAATTCTTTCTTCTAAAATAATTTCCTTTTGTTTCAGAAATGAGTTTTCCTTTTTAAGTTCGGAAATTCTTTTGAGAGAAGTCTTGAGATCGAAACACGGTTCATCAATATATTTAGAGACTTTGACAGGAATTTTAAAATTACTTACCTCAAATTCATTTATGAGTCGATCGATCCGAGTCGAGTGCGAATGTGCCATCAAACATATGTTGGCGTATTCATTATCACTCTCTTCACATTCGTATCACTCCGGGTTTTCGCTTTGAGAGCCTTTCGAAACTTCTCAGCTTTTCCTCTTTTCTTTTCGAAGAGGACGGTTGGGTACGATGTGTCCCTTCTTTTTGCATTCGAAGCAAACTACATCTTTGTTTGGTTCCTCATCATCAACAGAGACTTGGTCTGCTGTCTCGAAAACTTTGTTTCCTTGGGATGAACCTTCGCCTTTTCTATTCGGTTTTTCTGAATCTTCTTATCATAAGAGCGAGCTCCTCATCATCCATATCATCTTCGGAATCTGCATCATCGGAATCGTCATTTGATTTTAATGCAATAGATTTCTTACCTCTTGGATCTTCGTCTTCATTAATTCGTTCCACTTCGTAAGGCGAAGAGTTCCAATCGGCTCGTCTACGAGATAATGGCATGATTCTTTGCGTTTCTCTTATTGAAGTCTTTATATGATTCCAATCCTTAGAGAGTCCACGCAGAAGTTTGTTCACCTTCATGGGATCAGAAATTTTTGTCCTTGGTTCTCAAGACCATTGACAATATCGTAAAACGACTAAACATGTCAGTTATAGATTCTCCTGGTTTCATTTTGAAGGCTTCATATTGACCAAGAAGAATGTTAATTCTGGTCTCCTTCACTCGATCTGTCCCTTCATAGGTGATGTGTAATCTATCCCATACTTCTTTTGCTGTAACACAAGAAGATATTCTATTATATTCAGTTGGAGATAAAGCACAATATAAAGAATAAATTGCTTTAGCATCGAGTGCTTGTCTCTTGTTTATCTCTTCTTGAGACATTCCGCTGGCTTCAACAGTTTCTTTCCCTCTTTCGAGATTGAAGCGCGACGCGGGGAGTGATTCCTCTTTCCACAACGTCCCATTCCGGAGGATCCTTTGATCGAAGGAAAGCTTTCATCTTGTTCTTCCGAGATGTTGTAATCCTTTCCATCGAAGTAGGGAGGTCTGGTATTGCTTTGCCCTTCCATCGGCCCCGGTGCTAGCATACTAGCCATGGATCTTTTACTCGAAGTAAAACACTTCAAACAAAGTGAGAACACGGGCTCGATACCAATTGATATAGCTAGTATGAGTACCTAGAGGGGGTGAATAGGTATATAAAAAATTTCTCGAAGCTTGTACGATATTTAAACAATTAATGATTCAATCGCAAGAGTTAAATATCAATCGAGAGCGAGTAAGGAAAGAGAGAATTGAACACTCGAGTTTATAGTGGTTCGGCTTGATTCAAGCCTACGTCCACTCTTCTACAGCGACGGCCGATTGGCTGGATTCCACTATGATCAAAGAGATGTTACGGTGTTGATCTTCCTTGATTTCTAGGTGTAGATGATCTACCACACTCACTCAAGGCGTCACCAAGTATATACTCTCTCATTTACAATTTCGCTCGAACAGTCTCAAACAACAATCAAGGATCTTCGACTCTGGAATTTTTCTATCAATCACACTCTTAAAATAACTAGAACGACTTCTTTTTATACTCCTTCATGCCATCATAGCCGTTGGCACTTACCAAAGGAATTCCTCCAATCTACCCGTTGGACGGAATCAATCAAGAAGATCATCCGAGCTATTTAAGGAATCGATGATAGCCCATCAATCTGTTCGCCCATACAATCGGGATCTCGGTTTCCATGAATAGAACATTCCAAGATTATTTCGTCGACCAACGGATCTTCAATCGATCTTAGATAAGAATTAAAGAATCCGAAATGATTATCCAACCAAAGAATCTATTCCGAGAGAATAGGATCGAATCCTCAACCATAAACCTCGGCTTTGGATTTCCTTCGTCCTTTGGATTAGAAAGACGTCGGTGAGAACAGACTTAAGTCTTGAGTCCCGAGTCTTAAGTCTTGGGTCTTGAGTCTTGAGTCTTGAGTCTCGAGAGAACAAAGTCTTCGGACTTTAAAGCGACGGTCTCCGAACTTCCGGACTTTAGGCGAAAGAAACGTTTTGTCAGCTTCAAAATATTCTGGAAAGATTTCTCCAACAAGAGTGTCCCATTACCCTTTTCCGTGGCTGAAGCAAGTATCGGTAGAGACTTCGTGCATCTCATTTTGATAATTGTAGAAGCCAAAGTTTGATGTGTTAGCTGGGTTCACTCCTATGTGGAGGAGGCCCAATGAGTTGCAAGCTCAAAAAGGGCTTGAGCCCATATAATAAGTTATAGGAGGAAATGGGGTTTTTACTATCTATATAAAAAGGTAGCCGCAAAAAAGGAAACAGTAACAAGAGAAAAAGAGAAAGCGGAAAATCTGGGGTTTTGGGCAATATCTGATTTACATCAAGTTGGCGTCGGAGGTCGATTCGTGGTCCGATTGAGCTGAAATTTTGTCAGCATGTTCGTGGCACAATTTTCTCGAATTTGAACGGTTTGATTTTCGTTTGAAGCTCCATACATCATGTTTTTCGTGGATTGATCAAAACCTGCGTTTTGGTTAGATTTATCCTTGATTTCTTGTGAAGTTTATGTGTATTGCCAAGAATTATGTTCTTGAGGTCTTTGCTGCTATGTACCTCTAGTATTTGCTAGAGAAGAATAATTTTATTGATAGTGAAGATTTTCGGGTGGACTCCGGTCTTGTGTTTTTTTATCTCCTCACATCGAGGAGGTTTTCCACGTAAAAAATCATCTTGTGTTCGCGTGTTTGGTATTTATTTTACACTACTATATCGATTCCTATTAGGTTTACACAAGAGGGGAGATTATTTTATTCCGCTGCGTTGATTCGATATTGTTTGAATTATTACCGTTCTCCCATCAGAGTGGTATCAGAGCATCAGGTTATTGCTTGATTTTTCTGTCTTGTGTTAAACAATGGAAACGAATACGAGTAGAATGGTTACACTGAATTGTTCGAATTATCATATTTGGAAAGGGAAGATGGAAGATTTTTTATATGTGAAAGATTTTTATTTGCCCGTATTTGCCGAGGAGAAACCAGAGAATAAAACTGATGTTAAATGGTCTATATTTCATCGTCAAGTGTGTGGTTATATCAAGCAGTGGGTAGATGATAATGTTTTGAACCATATTATTGAGGAAACACATGCACGCAGTTTATGGGATAAGCTCGAACAGTTATATGCTCGAAAGACTGGAAATAATAAGTTATTTTTGATAAAACAAATGATGGCTCTGAGATATCATGATGGTACTTGTTTAACTGATCATTTAAATTCTTTTCAAGGAATTATAAATCAATTGGTTGCGATGGGAATCAAGTTTGATGATGAGATACAAGTACTATGGTTGTTTGGTACTTTGCCGGACTCATGGGAGACTTTCCGGACATCTTTGTCTAATTCTGCCCCAGATGGTACAATTACCATGGATTTGACAAATAGTAGTATTTTGAATGAAGAGATGAGAAGGAAGACACAAGGATCATCCTCTTCACATTCTGATGCCTTGGTTGTTGAGAAAATGGGAAGAAGTGAGTCTCGAGGTTCGAGAAATAGAGATAAAAGTCGAGACAAAAGCATAGGTAAGTATAATAAATTTGCTAATATTGAGTGCCATTATTGTCATCAAAAGGGACATATTCAGAGGTTTTGCCACCAGTTAAAAATGGAGAAACAAAATGACAAAGGTAAAGAGAAGAAAAGTGATAATGACAGTGATGACAATCATGTCGCTGCACTTAAAGAAGACTTTCTCACTATTTTTTTTTTATGGTAATGTGGTGAATTTTGTTTCTCATGAGATCAATTGGGTAATTGATAGTGGTGCATCCGTTCATGCTACGTCTCGTAGGGATTTCTTTACATCATACAGGTCAGGTGACTTCGGATCTGTGAAGATGGGAAACAAGGGACTAGCTCTAGTTGTAAGCATTGGTGATGTGTGCCTAGAAACCAGCAATGGCACGAGATTAGTATTGAATAATGTTAAACATATACCTGATATCCGCTTGAATTTGATTTCTACAGGCAAGTTGGATGATGAGGGGTATTGCAGCACCTTCAGTAATGGTCAATGAAGGCTCACCAAAGGTTCTCTTGTTGTGGCTAGAGGTGAAAAATATTCTTCGTTGTACATTATGCAGGCAAAGTTGTCCACAGACAAAATTAATGCAGTAGACAGCGAAGATGCAGTTGAGTTATGGCATAAGAGGCTCAGTCACATTAGTGAGAAGGGTTTGTCAATATTGGCCAAGAAGGGTTTGTTAATATTGGCCAAGAAGAAGCTCCTTTCAAGATTAAAAAGTTCAACGCTAAAGAAGTGTGCTAATTGTTTAGCAGGAAAATAGAACAGAGTTGCATTTAAAAACTCCCCTCCTTCAAGAAAGCCAGGTATACTGGATTTAGTGCATTCTGATGTTTGCGGTCCTATGAAAACAAAATCACTTGGTGGCTCTCTTTATTTTGTTACCTTCATAGATGATTTTTCAAGGAAAAGTTGGATTTATACCTTGAAAACTAAAAATCAAGTGTTAGATGCTTTTAAGTAATTTCAGGCTTCGGTTGAGAGACAAACTGGAAAGAAATTGAAATGCATCAGAATTGATAATGGGAGAGAGTATATTGGACTTTTTGATGAATACTGCAGACAACAAGGTATTCGACATCAAAAGACACCTTTCAAGACGCCTCAGTTAAATGGCTTAGCTGAGAGAATGAACAGAACATTGGTTGAAAGGGTAAGATGCTTACTTTCACAGTCAAAGCTACCTGGATCCTTTTGGGGGTGAGGCTTTAAGTACAGTTGTGCATGTATTAAATCTTACTCCATGCGTTCCTTTAGAGTTTGATGTTCCTAATAGAGTTTGGACAGGCAAAGAAGTTTCTTATGATTGTTTGCATGTCTTTGGGTGCAAAACATTTGTGCATGTTTCTAAAGATAAGAGGTCTAAACTTGATGTGAAAACACGACAGTGCATATTTATTTGTTATGGACAGGATATGCTTGTGACACGGCCCACTGACAAAGCATGATCCAAGATTGTTTGTGACGGGCCGTGTCACGTACAAGGGGTTACCTAAGAGCAACCCACGGTCGACCCATGAGTAGAAGAGCGGAAGGCCCATGCGCAGCCCATGAGCGACCCATGAACGAAGTTTGAGCAGCCCGTGACGGTTCGGCTGGTTGCGTGTCAGATGGACCTGCAATCCTGATCTTGCTTCTGACACACGCCCATGATCTGCCCAAGGCCTGACGTGCGCGACCCATGGACTTCCTAAGGGCCTGCCGTGTACAGACCATCGAGTAGCCTTCGAGTAGCCTGTTGTATAGCTTGTAATAATGATACAAATTCAAAATGAACCGTTGGATTGGAGGGACGATCAACGGTCGAGATGCGACCCGCTCTTGTATAAATAGGGATCCCTCTCCCACTTTGTAAACAATTCGTTCACAAGCAATATACACTCTCTTTGCCCATTCGGTTCTTGTGTTTGAGCGTGCGTGTGTGTAAGGCTGACTTGGGATCATCGATCCTAAGGCTGCGCAGTGTTTGATCGACCGAAATTGATCGATCCGTGACATTTGGCTACAAATTTTATGATCCGCTTGAAAAAAAAATTGTAAGAAGTAGAGACGTTGTGTTTATGGAAGATCAAACGATAGAGGATATTGAGAAATCGAAGATGATTTCAACACCACAGGTTAGTGATAATCTGGTTGATTTAGATCTAGTTCCTCTTACAAATATTCCTACACAGGTTGATGAAGAGCAGCAGGAAGTCATTGTTCCAAATAATGCACATGTTCCTGAACATGTTGAAATAGATAATACTATTCCTGAACCAGAGGCTCAATTAGATGTTCCACTGGATGTTCCAGTCCGGAGATCCGTTAGAGATCGACGACCTTCCACCAGGTATTCTGAAAATGAGTATGTATTATTGACTGATGTAGGCGAACCGTAGTGCTATGTAGAAGCAATAGAAAATGAGTGCAAAAGCAATTGGTTTGATACTATGCGAGATGAGATGCAGTCACTTTATGATAATCATACTTTTGAGTTGGTGAAGTTACCTAAAGGTAAAAGAGCTTTGAAAAACAAGTGGGTATATAGGTTGAAGCAAGATGAACATACTTTACAACCACGGTACAAAGCTAGATTGGTTATTAAGGGATTCAGTCAGAGAAATGATATTGATTTTGATGATATATTTTCTCCAGTAGTAAAAATGTTTTCTATCCGTGTGGTACTAGGCTTGGCAGCTAGCTTAGATTTAGAAATTGAGCAAATGGATGTTAAAACGGCCTTCCTACATGGTGACTTGGAGGAAGAGATATACATGGAATAACCTAAGGGTTTCAAAGTGAAAGGGAAAGAGGATTATGTGTGCAAATTGAAGAAAAGTCTCTATGGCCTAAAACAAGCACCGAGGCGGTGGTACAAAAGGTTTGCGTCAGTTATGACAGAACATGGCTATAAGAAGACTTCCTTGGATAATTGTGTGTTTGTCCAAAAATTTTATGATGATGACTTTGTCATTCTCTTGCTTTATGTTGATGATATGATGATTGTTGGCAGGAATGCTTCAAGAATTGAGTTATTGAAGAAACAGTTGAGCAAGTCTTTTGCCATGAAAGACTTGGACTCAGTGAAACAGATTCTTGGCATTAGAATTACCCAAGACAGAGATGCTAAGAAGTTATTTTTGTCGCAAGAGAAAAATATCGAGAAGATCCTTCAGAAATTTTACATGGACAATACTAAAGTGGTTAGTACTCTTCTTGCTGCTCACTTTAAGTTAAATATGAAGCAAAGTTCTATGATTGATAAAGAAAAGAAAGATATGTAAAGTGTTCCATATACTTCAGCTGTAGGAAGCTTAATGTATGCGATGGTATGTATACGCCCAGACTTGGCGCACGCAGTTGGCGTTGTTAGTCGCTATTTGTCAAATCCAGGTAGAGAGCATTGTAATGCAGTGAAGTAGATTATGAGGTATCTTTGGGGAACTTCAAATTTGAAACTCAGTTTCGAGACCGAGAAAATTGAGTTAGTTGGATACACATATTCCGACTTAGCAAGAGATATTGATACTCGTAAATCTACTTCTGGTTATTTGATTTCTTTTATGGGTGGAGCTGTATCATGTAAGTCAAGATTGCAGAAGTGTGTTGCATTTTCTACAACCGAAGCTGAATTTATTATAGCAACTGAAGCTAGTAAAGAGATGCTATGGATGAAGAAGTTCTAAGAAGAACTTGGGTTCAAGCAAAAGAGGTACGTGCTATTTTGTGATAATCAAAGCACATTCATCTTGATAAAAATTCATCTTTTCATTTTAGATCGAAACATATTGATGTTAGATATCATTGGATAAGAGATGTTCTAAATGAAAAGTTGTTGGAACTTGAGAAAATTCATACAGATCATAATGGCTTTGATATGATGACGAAGACTCTACCAAGAAAGAAGCTTGAACATTGCCATTTGATAGCAGGGATGGTGAATACCTCCACATTGTCATGAGGGGGAGATTTGTTAGCTGGGTTCACTCCTATTTGGAGCCTAATAGGCCCAATAAGTTCTGCAAAAGAGGGCTTGAGCCCATATGATAAGTTATATGAGGAAATATGGTTTCTTACTATCTATATAAAGAGGTAGCCGCAAAAAAGGAAACAGTAACAAGAGAAAAAGAAACAACAGAAAATCTGGGATTTTGGGCAATATCTGATTTATATCAAGCTGGCGTCGGAGGTTGATTCGTGGTCCAATTGAGCTGAAATTTTGTCAGCATGTTCGTGGCGCAATTTTCTCGAATCTGAACGGTTTGATTTTCGTTTGAAGCTCCTTACATCAGGTTTTTCGTGGATTGATCAAAACCTGCGTTTTGGTCAGATTTATCCTTGATCTCTTGTGAAATTTATGTGTATTGCCAAGAATTATGTTCTTGAGGTCTTTGCTACTATATACCTCTAGTATTTGCTAGAGAAGAACAATTTTATTGATAATGAAGATTTTCGGGTGGACTCCGGTCTCGTGGTTTTTTATCTTCTCACATCGATGAGGTTTTCCACGTAAAAAATCGTCTTGTGTTCACGTGCTTGGTATTTATTTTACATTACTATATCGATTCCTATTAGGTTTACACAAGAAGGGAGATTATTTTATTCCCCTGCGTTGATTCGATATTATTCGAATTATTACTGTTCTCCCATCATGATGTTCGGTTGACTAAATCTTGAAGGGTATACTTCATCAAACCAATGTACGAGAGGATGTTTTTGCGTCTCCCTTACAGATTTTGTATTGCCCAAATGTGTCTGGATTGCCTTCTATAACGCTGCACGCAAGAAGGTGCAAAATTACTGCAGATGGGTGTGATCATGGGGAGCGAAGCCATGTTGGTTTTTAATCTCCTTTTTCGGTTACTCATCCTTCGTTAATTTTGCTTTCTGATACAAGATCCATAGCTTTGCTCACAAGAAGTGGCATTTATCGCACCAGCAATTCTCGACAGCTCATTTGTTCTTGAATGGCGTATGCCCTTAGTTGCTTCATTCAAAAGCTGGCAATGTTGCATTTTATTCTGGTCGGGGCAATGTTGTATTTTGATGCCTATCACATCCTTTAAATGAATGTGAGGTCTGCCATATTGAGGATCTGACGATTGCACAGAAGAAACTACCTTCTGCTTCTCTGACCTTTGGTCGATACCCTCTTGTAATGGATGACGTCCCTTTCCTAGCCTCTTCTTGTGCTGTTTCACTTCTTGAAGTTATCCAGATTCAACAACGTGTGAACAACGAGTTTCTTGGTCTAGCTGAAGTTCAAAATCTGGTCTGCATCATATTAGGAAGTTCTATATCAAATGCCGCTCCTGCTATTGCAATCTCTGTCTCTGCACCTTGGGCTTTGGGAGCTCCATGAGTTTTCTTTCAAAATATTTTCGATATCAACACTTCTCTAATAGATTTTTTTTTTCTGGACATTTTTCCCTGATAATTCCTTTAAGTTACTGTAATTGGTAGTGCTATTGAGACTTATTAGACATTTAGTGAATATTTCAAACGGGCGGGAACTTTATAGCTTGCCCTAGTGAAATTGAACAACCTAATTATCAGACAACTTTGTGTTAATTTATCATATTGGTTTCTTTTTTAAAAGTTTATCCATTCAATCTTTTGTATGATATATTGTAATTAAACAACTTGAGTTATTTGTGGCCATAATAATAATAATAATAACAATAATAATAATAATATTTGCAGAAGCTGAACATAAAGTTCGCAACTTTAATTCAATGGAGAGGTCCACGATATTGAGGATCGACAAGCAAGCAGACCAAAGTACCTTATGTTTTTCCGACCTTTGGTTAGATAACTTCTTCTAACTAATGACGTCCCTTCCCTGGCCTCTTCCCGGGCAGTTCCATTTAACATTTTCATTCATACGATTACTATTCAGAGCTGGTATGGGACTCTATAATGTTGCCAGACCACATGAGCGACTCGCCTCCTCTTACCCATTCTAGCTCCAACCTCGGTAGCAAGAGATCTCTACCTTTGACCACTACCACCAACCCATGGAAATCTTGAAGTGCGTAGTTTAAGGTTCATTGAGGATGCTTTCCCTAATTTGGACCCAACTGACCCGGTTTACTTATTGCCCTAAAATCGACTCGGTTTTTTACCTGATTTTGTAAAATGTAGGAAAATTATCAATTCAAATTAGAAAATTGAGCTTTTCTTTGTCGCTAGGCAGAGCTTCTCCCTACCAATGGTGACAACTTCCCCCCAAAAACCCTACCTCCCTTTTGCCTTCCCATAAACCCTAAACCCTTGTAGCCCTCTCCCCCGATTTTGACAAATGAAATCCCCCCCCCCCCCACCCACCTCTTACCCCTCCTACATGATGCGTTTCATGATGCGGAAAACATCCGTAAACCCTATTTGGCTTGCTTCAATTAGTGTTGGCTAAATTTTTTCCTCTTTCACACAAAAGGTTAGGGTGTCCCAAACTTCACTTTGGGTTTATTCTGGGTCTTCGTCTCACTTTCAATCATATGTGTCTTTCATCTCTATTCAATTTGACCTATTGAGAGAAGTTGGATATTAGCAGTGCTCGATTGTGGTTTTGGATTTTCTCCTGCGATCTGGTCTTGTCTAGCTACTCTTATCCTCTATCAAAGCCAATTGAAGAACTTGGGGGAGTGGATAATTGCCTAGCTATTAAGTGCAGAAGACTGGGTAATCTGAGAATGGAAGTTGACCCTTCCACAAGACAAAGTGATTTTTTAGGAATCTTGGATGAATGTAACCGTACAGAGTTTGGAAAGCTACATTCGGGAGCCGACATCAACTTCCAAGCTTTTTTGAATACAATGAAGAGAGCTTGGAAGGTAGATTCAATTAGCTTTGCGTAGCAAGAATTAGGTATACTTTCCTTTAATTTTGACTTTGAGATGGATAAAGAAAGAGTGTCAGTGAATAGCCCATGGACTTTTGCAAGCAATTTATTAATCCTTAAACCCTGGGCACCTAATAAACCTGCCCAATATTATAAATTCACTAGCTTTGCTTTCTGGGTTCAAGTTCATGGACTCCTTATTGAATAGTGTTAGAAGAGGTGGTATCCCACGTAACTCAAATCCTTGGTTGTGTTAAGGAAGTTAAAGTTGACAAAAAGGGAGTGGCTTTTTAGAAAGTGGGCAAGGCAAGGGTAGTCTTAGACCTTAATACCTCATTAAGCCTAGGAACATTATATAGCCTAGGAGATGGAAAAGCATGGCTGGATTTTAAGTATGAAATGTTACCTCGCTTCTGCTACTCTTGTGGCAAAATTGGACATTTTGCGAGTAATTGTGTTGAAGTTCCCTTTGATGAAGCAAATATGGAGAAAAGAGTACAAACCGATTTGGGCATTGGTTAAAAGCTGAGGCCAAAGAGACTTGCCCATTTTGGTAGATTTTTTATGGTGATAGTGTGGAAGAAAATGAGGAAGAACAAATAGCCACTGAAACACTAGCCTAAAGCACACAAATAATTATTTTTACTGGGGAGCAAACGGCAACAGAGCATACAACAATAGATTTAACAATAAACATGGCACATATTGATCTTACCATACTAGGTCACCAGGAGGAACACTAGCAGAACATTAGAAAATGCATAATGAGCGTTGAGGTGACAGAACAAAAAATACCGTAGGTTGATAAATCTTTGTCCTAGCCAAAGAAAAAAAGGGGTAAAAAAAAGCAAGCATGACTTTAAAGTGTTCACTGGCAAAGAAATTAAAGAGGTACAACTCTTATAATTATGTCCCTATAAAGTTGTCGGACTTTGATGAAGCCAAACTATAGGAAACTCCCATGAGTAGTTTTTGGATGTTTGTTGACATCTAAATTTTGATTAGGCTTTTAATTTGGCCTTAGTTTATTTATTTATGTTTTTTTTTTCCTTTCTTTGGATAATAACAAATAACAAAAACAACAAAAAATAATAAATAAAAACAGAGAAAAAATGGAAGCAAAGAGCCTTTCTAGGCGGGTTGACAAGCCCAGCCCATTCCTTTTATTTTCTCTCACGCGGGCCCCCACCGGCCCAGCCTGCGTAACTCAGCCCAACCCCTTCTCCCTTGTCTTCTTCCTCATTTGTCTTCTTCCCCAACTGGATAAGCCGCACGTGCTGGAGACGAGGACGCGCACGATGTCGGAATGGAGAGGGAGACGGTATCGTACAATGGAGTGGGAGATGGTATCGTACAATGGAGTGGATGCGTCTTAAATGCAAGGCGGCTTAGCTAGAGCCACCTTGGCAAATGGGACGCCGGTTCGGCCGGCGGCGATCGTTCGGCATGCGAAGATCGGCGGTCGAAGCTCAGTCGACCAGCCACCCCCTCGCCTATAAATAGGCCTCTCCTGACGATGGCAAGACACATAGAGAAGCGGCGAAGGATCGAGGGCTGCAGATCTTTGAAACCTTCCACTGAGAGACTTCAGAAAAGAGGGCCAAGGACGAGCAGGCCGAGATTTGAGAGCTCGCGGCCGGAGAGGGAGAGAGCACGGCGAAGTGAGGGATCACCGGTAGCAAGCTTCGAAGACCTTCTCTGAGAGACTTCGGGGGAGGTTTGAAGGCGAGTGGCCGGAGATCTTAGATCTGACCGGAGGAGGGGAGTTCTGAGCAGAGGAAGTTCCAGATCTACGAAGGGGGTTGCTAGAGAGAAGGGAAACAAGGGAGAGCTACCTAGAGCCATGCCCGACACCGACGCCAACACCACGCTAGATCTGGAAGCTGAGGGGTTGCCGTCACTGCCCCGTCATCGCCGCCACCACCGTTCACCGCCACATCACGTCGTTGTTACAGCCAGGTAACAGCCGTGCTCGCCCGCGTCGTCACTGTCGCTCCACCTTCCCCCTGATAACCTAGCAGCTGCCTGTCGTCATCATTGCTTCTTGAGAATTCAGTAGCCGCTCGTCGTTGTTGTCGAAACCGTAGCCGCCGTCCGTTGCGTTGCCACCATCGAGTCATCGCGTGGTGACGTCCTAGCCTCGGCGTCGTGGATCGCCAAATCTCGAGGGTTACGAGCAGGTCGGTTGGCAAGATCGAAGCGGTCACGAATCCAGGTAAGGTTTTAGGAATCGGGTCGCAGCTGCAAGCCGAGTCAGCGGTTGAAAAATCGGGTCGGGCATGGTTCTGAACTGGGTAGGGTTTGGCTTCAAAGCAAGTTGGTTTGCTGTTGGGCTACACCTTTTTGTGAAGTAGGCCTAATTCCAGCGTGTGGGTTGAGTTTTTAAAAAGCAGAAAAATCCCGGGCCAGGCTCGCGTTGCGGGCTCGTCCAGGTCTCGCAGGTCGCAAACCGGGTTGGTCCCAACCCGGGAACCCGACCCGGTTCTTTTTTATATTATTATAATAATAAATATAGTATTTTAATTTTATTAAAATAAAAAATTATTTTCTAGAAAATAAAAAAAATCTAAAATATCCATATGTTCCCAAAAAAGCCAAAAAAGTCATAAAAAGCCAAAACATGATTTATATTTCCAAAAAAGATAAAAAAATTCAAAAAATGCTTTTTATGTCAAAAAAATGAGAAAAAGACCAAAAAAAAAAAATGTTTTTCCTCCACAAATGAATGGAAAATCCCTAAAAAATCCAAAAGCCTTAGGGTTTAAACAAGATTAGGTACCGAAAGGGCATTAATGATTAACTAATGTAATCAAGTCCTTGATCCTAATTTCTCTAGTTGCGTAGGAGCAAGTATTTCTCTCAATACTTCGCTTGGGTTTCTAATTGACCCACCCCAAATCGATTAGTGGTGACTCCGTTTTAAAATCGACTTACAGGTTTAAAATTTGAACCATTAAGTCTCGAATTGGTGGACTTGAGAGAGTTCGGGCTAAAATAGACCTAGCTAAACCATTAGCCTCTGTAGGCGCCCGCCTCGATCGGGTGCCGAAAAAAGAGGTTGCGATAGCTTGGCGACTCCACTGGGGAGAATTTGAGGACTTAGGCCATTTTTATCTTGTTTAAATGCTTTATTGACTTCGGTTATTTTTTCTTTTGTGCAGGTTAGTATCTTAGATTTTCTTTTTAAATAAATTGTCTTGTGATTACAAACTGTTATGCATACTTTACTATTTTAGCACTACACATGGCACACACAACCCGGTCGTCGGACTTGGGCCGCCATAGGATATCTATGATGGTGTTAGGAAAGATACGGCCTTGAACACGAGACTGCGATGTAGAGGTTACCTTTCTTTTCCCCGAATTTCTTTGGCCGAGGTTAAGAGGGTATGCTGCTAACGCAAGACTGCGATGGGCGGATACCTTTTTAATTTTAACAAACCTTCTCAATTAGAAATCGAGCCGCACATCCCATGCGCATCTCCTTGTGTTTACCAATTTTTTTTTTTTTTAAAGCAAAGTAATTTCTTTACTTTTACTCAGTCTTTTTTATTGGCCCATGGCAATTTAGGGTAGGTTTTTTCGAGTCCCAGCTTATATGTGATGGGAGAAGAGGATATCTAGTTTATTCTTGCTCCCAAAGCAGAGCTCTTCAGATGGTGGGGTCAATTGGACCAGTATGCCCAAGAGTGCGTGAAAGCCAAAGTTGGTCACCTCTTGTCATTGTTCCAAATCTCTGTTCATCCTGAAGTCCTGCAGGCCATGGCACATTTCTGGTGCCCGATGACATCCACTTTTATGTTCGGTGGGTTCGAGCTAACCCCAACTCTGGAGGAATACATCATTATCACTGGAAAGTCTCTTGAGAATCGGCTTGTTAGGCCACCAACAAGCATTGACCCGTTGCGTGGGTTAACACGAGTTTTAAGAACTGAAGTTCATGTTGTGAGGCAAACTCTTGAAAACAACCATAATACCTGTCCACTAGCATTTTTGATTGCCCATTTTGAAAATCAACCCATGGCCCAAAAAAGTGAAATTTTCCTCTTTAACCTTTTTCGTGTTCATCATTTTTCCCCATCAAAGAAATGCCATAAGTCCCTCAATGGCATGGATGGTTGATTAGGTCTCAAGAAGGCAAAATTGCGTCAACATGATTTTAGCCGAAACATTCTTATCTCTTAATCGTTTTAAAGAAAACAGGAAAAAAATCATGTGAGCCTCCCCGGAAATTTTGCAGGTCTGGTTGTTTTCTCATCTAAGCGAATTTCGATGCCTTCTGAAACAAATGATTTCGAAAATCCATTACAAAAATTTGTGATCCTAAGGCCTTATATTCCCAACCAAAGCTGTTTTAACTGGATAAATTTCTTAAGAGACCCTGCTCTTGAGACATTCCAATGGTGCGCTGGTTAGTTTCATGAAAAGATAACTTGCTTTGCTTACAGATGTAGCCATCCAATTTTGTTGCTCGGTCTCATCGGCGGCACCCCTTATTACCCATATAGGGTGGCCCGACAGTATGGAGCCCTTCAGGTGATCTCGTCGCTTTCTAGGAGGAAAATACATCCACTCCGTTTTACCCATCAAAGCAGTGACTATGCATTTGAGATTGCCATTATCGAGGAAACTTGGAGTAAGTGCCATCGCAAAAGAATTGTGGTTCTTGAAAGGCTTGAGGGACAGGAAAAAGCCCACCATGCCTCTGAGTCTTGCATCAACAACTATCGTATCTTGAAAAAGTTGAAGCCATTGGTCCCTCACCAAATCAGTGAGACAAGTCAGCGTGAACAAATAGAGCTTATGGAGAGGGATTTAGGAATGGACTGGATACACACCTCATAGTTGATCCAAGAAAGCAAGCATCTGCGCAAGAGCAAGGCTCCCCGTCGCATATAAATTAGCAATCATGCGCCCCCTCGTGTTAATATCGTAAAATTCTTGTCCCATTGTTTAGGGACTTTTGTTTAATACATAGTATTTCGTTCTATCATTTTAATTTCAAGTTTTAGATGTCAGAAGTCTGCGGTTTATAAAATCCTCTTTTGATAAATAAAAAACAGTTAGACCATTGCCATAGGTCAATCTTTGTTTACTTTCTTGCTCATTTATTATTTTCGCGACTCCAGGTAATTATGAATTGCCAACTATCAGCCATCGACGAATGGCCTCACATGATAGGGCCTAATCAGAATGATGTACAAAATCGCTTTGCCAACATTGAAGACGGCATAGGACGGATGTCCATTATCCTTCGACAACTCTCGAGACAAATGGAATCCACTCAAGTTAAGCCCAACTCCGTAGCTGCTTTAAACACCGTCATGACACCTGCAAATTTGCTAGAGGACAACCAACAGGATAGACAGTTTGTAAAGATCATGAAGAAGTTGAGCCAGCTGCAGGGGCAAGATCCCATGGACTTGTCTAATTATGCTGGCATTAAGATCCCTGAAGAGTTCAAAGCACCTGAATGCGAAAGGTATGCTGATACCTCTCGTCCAGAGACCTACTTGCAGGTTTACCTAGTCCGAAGGATGATTCAATCGTACCAATCAAACCTGATTGGCCCCGCCTTGCGGTGGTACATTGCCAAGAAGATTAGTCTCCTTAAGATCTGGGGGGAATTAACTCATGCTTTCCACCAAGAATATAAAGTTGACATTGGCTTCAACATCGCCCTGCCTTATGAAGAACCGATGGTCGTGAAGCACGAGGAGTTGATAGTCGCAGAGACAGGAGAAGAAGATGTCAATGAAGCCTTGCAATGGGCGACTAAGCAATATCCTATTGCTGAAAAGTTTCCCACTAGGAAAAGCAAGGAGCCTGCGTACGAGGTCAATGACATAGAGCTTGTTCAAGACCGGGGCACGGTAGGACAACTCCCCAAGCTTACTGCAAGAGCTAGGGTTGGCTGCGTTTGGTTAAGCATTTCCAAGGGGCTTTCAGGCCTGAAAGCTCATTGGGGAAATGCTAGACTGTTTGGTTAAACTTTGAAGCCGGTTTTCAGCTTTCAATTTGCCTTCAAAATGCTAAAAGCCCTAAGCTGGTAGGGACTAGCTTTGGGCTTTCAGCATTCTGCGAAATACTGAAATTATTTACCAAACACAATTGCATTTCCCAAAGTAGCTTTGGGCTTTCAGCATTTGCATTGGACTCAAAGCCCATTGCAAATGCTGAACCAAACGTAGCCAAAGAATACTAACCCTTATCAACCTAGAGAGTGAAGCTCCACCATCTCTCACTCCCCATGACAAAGTCCAACTGGCAAAACGAAGGGCTTTACTCAAAAGGTCCAGACCAGGAGTCAAGAAAAGAAGGCCTAAGCAATTCGATTCAACATCTACCACTGAGTGTAGGCAAAATCTGATAGCCAATGAGCCACCGCGCCAAAACTTCAAGCATCCCCTAGGGTACAATCCTGAAGGCTACCAGTCCCTGGGATACAACCCCGAGAGCTACCAGTATTATACAGATGAAAATAGCCATTCATCGTATGATTGTCTCCCACCCCCACACAGGATCCAAAGCTCGTTAGAAATGGAAACATTTGTTTTTATCTGCCATGACTTCTTGTCTCCCAATGAACTACTAAGTTTGTCACCTGACCATGAGGATAACTTAAATGCCTCATCCTCGTTTGGTGATTTTGACCTAGAAGAAAGCAATAGGATAATCTCGATAGAGTCCAGCTTTCTTGAAGCAGCAAAATTCACTACTGCAATGAATATGCAATGGGAAAACCAGTGGCCTAATCAAGACACACTAGGCCTTTCTTGCCCTCATAGGATCATGACCCCCAAAGAAATGTGGATACCTAATCTCTGCAAGTATAATGGCACAACTTGCCCCGTGGCTCATTTGCAATATCTCCACGCTGAAATGAGTCGGTACTATAGCCCGATGTCATTCACAACTTAGGCCTTCCAAGAAAGTCTTACAGGGTCTGTATTGCAATGGTTCATCACAGCGGATATCTACCTCATGAGGGATTTGAATGAGCTGTCTTCCGCATTCCTACATCAATACCAAAGTCAGATTGGGACTAAACTGCTTTGCTAGAACTTGGTTCACTTCAGAAGAAGACTAATGGAGGATTTCCGAGCATATGCAAGGAGGTGGGAGGTTTTTATGATGCAAACCTACCCTCAACTGGTCGAAGAAGAAATGATAAAGCTATTCATAAGGGCTTTACCTCGCAAGCATCGTTGTTGGTTGCATGTGTTACACTTCCTTAGCTTCAATGGAGTGGTCCTCTCATGCGAATACTTCGAGTCTACTGGAGGCGAGGAACTCAAAGGCGCTTGATTTCAGAGCCAGTACTATCAAAGTGCTCCTTTTCATATGAGTTTTCATGAGTTTTGCCTCTTTTTGTAATGTAATGTTTCTTATCTTGTCTAGTGTGCTACTGCTCTATTTTCCATTCCAGTAATCTAATGTATAGTTATAATATTTTGTTTTGAAAAGCATGAGGCGGTATTCCAAACCAACCCGGTGATGCTATCCAACCATGAAAAGAAAATATCATCCAAGGAGAATACTGAGGGCTAGGCTTCCACATGCTTTCTTCCCCCACAAAGATATATACTTTTGAAAATAAAAAATGTTTCATTACCAAAAGCTTTCGTCAAAACAAAATGTTAGATATAATTATATTTGTCTTTCTGACTCACTCATTTTGTGTCTTAGAATATCATCCCCATCCCCATTGACTTAGTGTGATAAGGGGCATTTGAAGCTGGCGTATCACGTGAACTTGCTGAATTCAAAGACACTCTTTTAAGAAGGCAGTGGGGCAAACAGAAAAGATCATCGCACTTCAAAGAAGGTAAGTTTTATTCTCTGAATATAATTTTGGAAATGATGTTCTCTCTCTTCTATTTACAGGAAAACGAAAGATAGGACGTAATAGGTATAGGCATACGGTTAAAATCAAGCCGTCCCCAGGAGCCCTATGCACTCCACCTCGCTCCTGCCCAACTCTTTCTTAAGCCGGAGCAATATCTTTTTCCCTATAACATGCCTGAGCAACTAGATGCTGTGGTTTCATCAACGGGACTTCCAGCTTCGACAAGCCCAGAAGCACAAGGAATGGATCTTTTCTCTTTCTTTGAATTGGCTATTGTCAACAGGGAAGAAATCCAGACAGTGGAAGCGGTCTCTAGCCCCCTATTCAAAATGATGACGTTAGGACCTAGAAACCTAACTTTTTGTTCTAGACGTATGTTCTCGCAAGAAGTAATTGCCATCAGAGAATTTGAGATTTTGATTATCCATCTCAGATTCCATAGAAGCTTGAAGTACATGACTTTGCTCAATGCTGCTAATGGTCATATAGTTAAAGACAGAAGGAGAAATTCCACAGAAGAAATGCGTTAGATGAATCAACAACTACCAATCATGCATACATGGCCACGAATGAGAAAGGCCAAGCAAAAGAGACGTTGAACTGTGTCAAGACGAAGAGGCTGTCATTAACATATAGAGATCCCTAGGAGTCAGCAAATACAAACTCTGGGGCGCTGCTTCAAGTGACCTATATCGATTTACCTAACTTAGTATAAAAGGATGTATCGTCCAGGAGCCGGTTCGGTTAAATGAAAAAAGTAGCGCCCTACAGACACCGTCGGCACCTTTAGCTGAGTGGTACTCGAGAAGAAGTAAAATGGTCCAAAGTCGGGGGTTCGAATCCCTGACGCGGTAGTTAGCCGCTTGGTAGAAAAAAAAAGAAAAGAAAACTAATAAAAAATTTTTGCTTCTCTTGCGCCTGCAAATTATGAGAGAGCATGTGACTTAACAGAGTGAAAATTACAGGACTTCATATCCTCCTCATACTTCAGGTCTATTCAAACACCTGCAAACCAGTGAAGGGTAATGTTGTATTGCTTCCAAGTTATTCGACTCTTGAAAGAGCTTCCGACTAACATGATCCATTTTATCTGTTGCAGGATCACTTGACCGTAAAAAATGCAGATAACAAATTAAGGAAAGACATGTCAAACTCTGATAAGCTCTCCTAAGCGAAATGGTGTCTTGAGTAATCACCAAAGCAAATGACAAAAAATCTTCATGCCTCAACTCACATTTGATTTTGGCCAGACTAATTGATCCACTTGTACATCTTCTCTTCAGCAGGGGCAAAAATAGAGATGCCCGACCAGATTCCCAATCCTTGCCCGATCATTCATGTGTCATATCCCTAATCAATAGGGACAACCATCGACACCCATTTGCGAATACCCCTTTTGATGTTCAAAATTTAACTTATTTGGAAACACCATTATATTAACCCGTAAAGTTGTCAATAGGGTCTTTTTTGAGTCAAAACCATTAATTTGTTTTGAGATTTTAAGCTCCATCATATTTAAAATGTTGCATGCCTTTTCCAAATGGATTTTGCCTGATGATTTTGTTTGTCTAAATTACTGATTCTACAAGGATTATTAGAATAGACAGCTAAGTGAAGAATACAAGATTGATTGAGCATGCTAGATGAGGCGCGTTAGAATGATGAAAGGCAAGCCATATCCTGTACACAGTCCCCCATCTATACACTTGTGAGATGAGTGCAGAAGATTCCATGACTGCAGGGTAAAGAGTTCTCTCACGAATGGTACGATAACCAAAACAGTGAGAGGCATTTCATTGCTCACCCCTTTGAGCTCCTTACATTGGTGAAGCTTCTCTCATACCCCCGTCAAGAACCACCCCACACTGGGGCAGATCGGAGGCGAAGCAACGTCACGAGGTGAGAAGAGAGATAGAAATTTTCTTGCTCGCACTTACATCAATCTTCGGGTGTCTTTATCCCATATGAACACTCGCATTAATTTAAGTGCCATAGAATGACAAATAGCAATTCCTTTTCTACGCACTTGTATTCATTGTACAGCCCAAGTGAGTTTGTAATTTTACCCTCACATTGAGACAAAGTAGAAGTCATTACTATAGCCTAGAGCGTCGGCTGAAGATGAAGACTCAAGAGTTTAATAACGGTGCTTCAATTGAGCTTGCCTAGGCTAGTTCCTCTAATGACAAGAAAAAACAAGGGCATAAAAAAACAGTGTACCTTGTAAAAGCAAGGTCAATGCCCATAAATGAAGAATTTGAATAAAAAATAGGGGCATGAAAAAGCAGTGTGCCTGGTAAAAGTAAGGCCAATGCCCCCTAGTAAAAAATATAGCTAAGAAAAAGTTGCTGATATGGTCCATAGAACCTCCATTTGACAAGAAAGACTAGTGAAAAATGCCAAGACAGTCACCAACTCTCACCCTCTTACATGTGAGCCAAGTCTACATTACATTCCCATTGTAAAAGTCTCGTCAAACTAGGGCACTTCAATTAACGTAGGATTTCGTATGTACATAAGCATCGCTTGAAGAAGTACGAGCAAGATTACTCTATCTCTTTTTGCAGGGTTCTTGACTTGTAAACCTGGAGATGATCGTGCAACATTTTCGTCCATCGGCTTCGGCCTTGATGGTCGCATTTGATGAGCCGTTGACCAAGACTTCATCATAGTTTCGACAAAGACCTCTCACATTGGTAAAGTCGTACTGTTTGTGAGAATACTCAGACCTCTACTGACATGATGACAATGAGATAGTGTGATCCTTATAAATCCTGCATCAATGGTCAGGATAGTCTTTTCCATGAGAGTGAGCGGAAAGTCCTTTCAGACTGAAAGTCCCTCATTTGGCATGCTCAAGACATCTACATTCTAAATGAAGGTTGTCTTTCAAAATATTTTCTAGTGGAAATCAGATGATGCAAAACTAACAAAATTATCATGCGTGAATCTCATTTGAACTCATGAATTTATAACACATACAATCATGTGTGCATGCTGTGCAAATAGCAGACATACTCTCAGAGATCAGAGATATTGCCAGGTAAGCATATCCCTATCCCCGTTTGTCTTAACGTACCTACCACTGTCTAGGTACTCTCTTCTTGTCACTCAACCTATTCGAGTCGTCCCTTGAGTTTGGGTGCTTGCAACTATCTAAGTGTCCATTGTCTTTGAGTACCCACCACTTGCCGGGTACTCCCTCTTAACGACACTCGACTTGTCCGAGTTGTCCTTAGAGTATTGATACTTGTGACTATCCAGGTATCCCTTTGTCTTTAGGTACCTCCCACTGTCTAGGTACCCTCTTATCGACACTCGACCTGTTCGAGTCGTCTTTGGAATTTAGATGCTTGAGACTAACCAAGTATCCCATCATCCATGAGTACCTATCATCATATGGGTACTCTCCCTTATTGACACTCGACCTATTTGAGTTGTCCTCAAAATATTGATACTAGTAGTTGTTCAAGCATTCCATTGCGTTGTGCACCTGCAATTACCCAGGTATGCTCTCTTATCATCATGACACTTGGACCTGCCTGAGTGGTCCTAGATCATATCACTAAATACTTGTGTTCATCCAAGTATTCTAGTACTTTGTACACTTACGGCTACCCAGGTGTTCCAGCCCATTATGCACCTGCGATTACCCAGGTAAGCCTCGTGCTACATTCAAATTCCCAATTACTAGGAGGTGAGAGACCTTCATGAATATGCATGGCACGCCATCGATATTCCCAATTACCAGGAAGTGAGAGACCTTTACGAATATGCGGGGCACGTCCTTGATATTCCCCTTTACCAGGAGGTGGGAGACCTTCATGAATATACGAGGTATGCCCTTGATATTCCCAACTACCAGGAGATGAGAGACCTTCACCAATATCTCAGGTGCATCCTCAATATCCCCAATTACCAAGAGGTAAGAGACTTTCCTGAATATCTTAGGTACGTCCTCAATATTCCATCTACTAAGAGTTCATACTTGTAATCCTCCAAGTACCACTTCGATTCTTACGAACGTCCAGGCACCCTCCAGAATTCGTACTTGTGATCATCCGAGTACTCTTTCGATACCTGTAAGTAATCATGTATTTTCCAGCATCTAGTACTTGTGATCATACAGGTACCCCTTCGATACCTGTGAACGTCTAGGTATCCTCCAAGAGTTTGTATTTGTGATCATCCAAGTATCCTTTCGATGCTTGCAAATGCACAAATATCCTCCAGGTTAGTACTTGTGAATATCCATGTACTATTTTAATGCCTGTGAATGTCTAGGTATCTTCCAGAACATATGCCCTAAGAAAGGTCGGCGTATCTCCCGAGAAAGGTCGGGAACCAACCGGTGTCCTTGATGAAGATCAGGCATCAACAAACAGATGCCTTGAGAAAGGTCAGTGCATCCCCCGAGAAAGGTCAGGTACAAACCGGTGTCCTTGATTAAGGTCAGGCATCCCCAACAAATCGATGCCCTGAGAAAGGTCGGCGCATCTTCCGAGAAAGGTCGGGTACTAACTGATGTCATGGACTGAGGTCAGACACCCCAACAAATTGATGCCGTGAGAAAGTTCAGCGTATCTCCCGAGAAAGGTCGGGTACCAACCGGTGTCCTCGACTGAGGTCAAACACCCCAACAAATCGATGCCTAGAGAAAGGTCGGCACATCTCCCGAGAAAGGTCAAGTACTAACTGGTGTCCTCGACTGAGGTCAGACACCCCAACAAATTGGTGCCTTGGGAAAAGTCAGCGCATCTCCTGAGAAAGTCGGGTACAAACCGGTGTCCTTGGCAAAGATCAAGAATTCCACAAATCGATGCCCTGAGAAATGTCGGCGCATTTCCCGAGAAAGATCGGGTACCAACCGGTGTCCTCGAATGAGGTCAGACACCCTAATAAATCGATGCCTTGAGAAAGGTTGGCGCATCTCCCGAGAAAGGTCGGGTATCAACTAGTGTTCTTGACAGATATCAAGCACCCCATAAATCGATGCCTTGAGAAAGGTTGGCGCATCTCTCGAGAAAGGTTAGGTAAACAACCTATATCTCTAACAGGCGACCAAAGAATGGTTCGAGTCCTGCAAGAGCAATTTCTAGTCAAGGTAACTGAAGAAAGGTTCGGGTCTTGGAGGAGCAACCTCCTCACGTTACCAGGTAAGAGCATGCCCTGATACTTGCCAAGCTCAAGATTTGCACCCTTATCTCGCTTGGTAAGTAATTACAGGTATCTTCTTATCTGTTTTACTACATATAATATTATGTTGCTCTTTTCTGCATAGGACAATAGGTTGCAAATAAGATATAACCTAATGCATATACAAAATTTAGGTATCAGTTTGTCTTTGAATGCAACCTCTGTGAACTCACCTTCAAAGATGGACGGCTGTTGACACCTAAATTTTGATTAGGTTTTTAATTTGGCCTTAGTTTATTTATTTATGTTTTTTTTTCCTTTCTTTGGATAATAACAAATAACAAAAACAACAAAAAAATAATAAATAAAAATAGAGAAAAAAACAGAAGTAGCAGCCTTTTGGGCTGGGTCGACAAGCCCAGCCCCTTGTATTTTCTCTCGCGTGGGCCCTCACCGGCCCAACTCGCGTAACTCGGCCCAGCCGCTTCTCCCTTGTCTTTTCCTCATATGTCTTTTTCCCCAACTGGATAAGCAGCACGCGCCAGAGACGAGGACGCGCGCGACGCCGGCATGGAGAGGGAGACAGCAGCGTACAATGGAGTGGACGCGTCTTCAATGCAAGGCGGCCTAGCTAGAGCCATCTCGGTGGACGAAGCTCCATCGACTAGCCACCCCCTTGCCTATAAATAGGCCTCTCCCGACGACAGCAAGACACATAGAGAAGCGGCGAAGGATCGAGGGCTGCAGATCTTCGAAACCTCCCACTGAGAGACTTCAGCAAGGGGCGTCGAGAACGAGCAGGTCGAGATTTAAGAGCTCGCGGCCGGAGAGGGAGAGAGCACAACAAAGTGAGGGATCACCGGTAGCAAGCTTCGAAGACCTTCCCTAATAGACTTCGAGGGAGGTTTGAAGGCGAGCGACCGGAGATCTCAGATCTGACTGGAGGAGGGGAGTTATGAGCAGAGGAAGTTCCAGATCCGTGAAGGGGGTTGCTAGAGAGAAGGGAAATAAGGGAGAGCCACCTAGAACCGTGCCCGACGCCAATGCCACTCCAGATCTGGAAGCTGAGGGGCTGTCGTCGCTGCCCCGTCGTCGTCACCTCCACCGTTCGCCGCCACATCACGCCGTTGTTACAATTAGGTAACAGCCATGCTCGCCCACGTTGTCATTGTCACTCCACCTTCCCCCGATAACCTAGCAATTGCTCGTTGTCGTCACTGCTTCTTGAGAATTTAGTAGCCGCTCGTTGTCGTCGCCAAAACCCTAGCCGTCGTTCGCCGCATCGCCACCTTCGAGTCACTGCCTGGTGACGTCCTAGCCTTGGCACCACGGATTGCCAAATCTCGAGGGTTACGAGCAGGTCGGGTTGGCGAGATCGAAGCGGGTCATGAATCTGGGTAGGGTTTTAGGAATTGGGTTGCGGCTGCAAGCCGGGTCAGTGGCTGAAAATCGGGTTGGGCATGGGTCTGAACCAGGTAGGGTTTGGCTTCAAAGCAAGCCGGGTTGTGCGCGTGGGCCGGTTTGTTGTTGGGCTGCACCTTTTTGTGAAGTAGGCACAATTCCGGCGTGTGGGCTGAGTTTTTAAAAAGCAGAAAAATCCTGGGCCAAGCCCGCGTTGCAGGCACGTCCAGGTCTCGTGGGTCGCGAACCGAGTCGATCCCAACCGAGTAACCCGACCCGGTTCGTTTTTATATTATTATAATAATAAATATAATTTTTTAATTTTTTAAAATAAAAAATAATTTATTTTCCAGAAAATAAAAAAATAAAAAAATATCCATATGTTCCCAAAAAAGCCAAAAAAGTCAGAAAAAGCCAAAAAAATGATTTATATTTATAGAAAAAGATAAAAAAATCCAAAAAAATGCTTTTTATGTTAAAAAATGAGAAAGAGACCCAAAAAAAAAATGTTTTTACTCCACAAATGAATGGAAAATCCCTCAAAAATCCAAAAGCCTTAGGGTTTAAACAAGATTAGGTCCCGAAAGGGTATTAGTGATTAACTAGTGTAAACAAGTCCCCAATCCTAATTTCTTTGATTGCGCAGGAGCAAGTATTTCTCCCGATACTTCACTTGGGATTCTAATCGACCCACCCCAAACTGATTAGTAGCGACTCCATTTTAAAATTTACTTACAGGTTAAAAATTTGAACCATTAAGTCGCGAATTGGTGGACTTGGGAGAGTCTGAGCTAAAATAGACCTAGCCAAACCATTAGCCTCCATAGGCGCCGGCCCCGATCGAGGGCCGAAAAAAGAGGTCGCGACAATGTTATCACGAGATGGACTTTGGTGGCTAGCCCTAACAAGCCACTGATTTACAAATAAACATATTGTGCTAGAACTATCAAGGGTTGGGCACACCATTGATAGTCCAAAACTTGTGAGCCATTATGGCTCACAAAAGGCTCAATTTGATTTTGTTAATGGAGACTAAAAACCAATAAAATATGATTTCTCGCATTAAAAGACAACTAAAATTCAAACACAGTTTTGTTGAGAACCCAATAGGAATTGCGGGGGGTTTAGCGGTTCTATAAAACAAGGGAGTGTTAGTAATAATGGAATCAACTTCCCAGGAAAGGATAAACTTGCTATGTGAAGATTATGATAGCTAGAACAAAATGCGGGTCACTTGTGTTCATGCTCCTAATCTCTTTCGAGAAAGATTAAACTTATAGGAAAAAAATGAGATAGATTAGTATTTTAGATGCTTTACCATGGGTTTGCTTGGTGGATCTTAATGAAGTGCTCTATCATTGGGAGAAGGTGGGTAATAGAATGGCTGAAAACTAATGAATGTAGGCTTTCCAAAATTGTTTAAACAATTGCTTGTTGATGGAAATAGATTGCAAAGTGTGTGCCTTCACTTGGTCAAACAATAGAGAAGGGGTTGACTTAGTCAAGGAGAATTTGGACAGGGTGTTGTGCAATTTATATTGGAGGCTCATTTTTCTGAGTGTACCCAGCTGTTGGGTCAGACCATAGCCCATTATTACTTGTTGGTAGTGCTGAACCTATAAAGAAAAGAAGAGAATTTTGTTTTGAAGCCTTCTAGACTAAAGATGTTGAATGCTGAGAAGTAATAAAACAATCATGGCAATCTCATAATCTAAGTGAAGCTGGTCTAAGAAACAAAATGAAGGCTGTAACCCATGCTTTGAGGGAATGGAGTAAAAAGAAATTCCCAAAAAACCATCTTCATATAAAGGCCCTCAAGTTGGAGTTACAATCCCTAACAAATAATGTAAGCCAAACTCAAGACTTTAGTAGGGCTTGGCTCTCAAAGGAGGAACTTGAAACCTTATGGAGAAGAAATGAGATGTTTTGGGGATTAAGATCTAGAGTAAATTGGCTAAGGTGGGGAGATAAAAATACGAAATATTTTCATGCAACAACAATTCAGAGGAGACAAAAAAAAAAAAAGAATCACTATGCTAAAGAATTTAGTTGAGCTTTGGATTAGGGACAAGCAGCAATTTCAGTTTCTCACAATCTCTTTCTTTAGAGATTTATACACTTCGTATGGCCTAGAAATTATCAACCGGTACTAGATCAATGATATAAATGGATGTCTAGTGGTGGAAGTAACCTTGGAAGAAGTTCATGATGCTGTTTTTCAACTTGGTGCACAGAAAGCTCTTGGTTCGGATTACTTAAGTGGAATTTTTTTTATCAAAACCATTGGGATATAATCAATAGGGACATTTTTGAAGAAGTCAAGGGGTTTTTTTAGTCACGAGTATTAGAACCAGCCCTAAACAAAACTCATCTAACCCTAATTTCGAAGACACTCAACCTAGAAAAACTTGACCAATTTCATCCTATTAGCCTTTGTAATTTTGCATACAAGATTATATCAAAGATTATGTCAAACAGACTTACAAGATGGTTGTTGTTGTTGATGTTAGGGGAACAAAGTGCCTTCATAAGTGGAAGACATGTTCAGGATAAAATATATATTGTACAAGAGGTGCTATACTAGTTGAGAATGAGGAAATGGAAAAAGCATTTCCAAGCAAAGTTGAAATTAGACATGCAGAAAGCCTATGATAGAGTAGAATGGGATTTCCTAGAAGGATGGTTGCTGAAAATGGGTTTTTGCAAAAAATTGGTCAACTAGATTATGTAATGTGTTACTATGGTCACTTTCAGCATCAAATTCAAGGGGGGAACCTCTTCCTTATTTCAAACCTTCAAGAGGTATTAGACGAGGAGATTGTTATCACCCTATCTCTTTATTTTAGTAACAAACTATTTGTCTTCTTTGATAGAAATATTTATAAATGATGGGAGTATAAATGGAATCCAGTTAAAACGGTTTTGTCCTACCTTAACCCATTTATTATTTATGGATAACTCTATATTTTGTCTAGATGAGTCCATACAGGAATGCCAAAATGTCTCAGCTATTCTAAATCAATACTATTATGCCTTAGAGCAAGCAGTAAACCTTAACAAATAAGGTATTCTTTTTTTTTTTTCCAGTAAAGATTGCCCTTGACTATTAAGGGACAACATGGCAAGAGAATTGAGTTCTAGAGCTAGATTGGACAGAAAAATACCTAGGAATCCCCTATGACTAGGGAGCCTCAAAGAAACATACGTTTGCATGGATTTTGGGTAGGGTAAACATGAAATTGGAAGGTTGGAAGAAACAAATTATATTGAAGGCAAGTAGGGAAATCCTCCTAAAATCAATGGTGCAGGTGTTACCACAATATGTCATGTCGGTATCAGTTTGTAGAGCAATTGAGAAGAAATTAGCCAACTTCTGGTGGCAAAACATTGAAATAAGAGCTGGTCTACATAGGAAGAGATGATAAATTATGAAATTTAGGAAAGACAGGGAAGGAATGGATTTCAGGGACCTGCTTACTATAAACAAGGCCCTTCTAGGTAAACAAGCTTGGAGATTGGTTAAAAAATCTGGAAGCTTTATGGGGCAAACTACTAAAAGGGCTCTATTTATATCGAAAAAACTTTTGGCATGTTGAGAAAGGAGCCAAGCATTCATAGGATGGCAAAGTCTAATTAGGGGAAGGGATGCCAGATCGAACTCAATGAGGTGGTCAATTGGAAGTGGACAAAAAGTCAACATCAGAATGGAGAAATGGCTAAAGAGAGGACTATTGGGGGGCCGGCAAACTGAAATGATCCACAAAAGGTTTCGGAATTGATGAACTTTGAAGAGGAACAATTGAATGAACAAATTTTAAATAATAGACCACCGAGGAGATCCCTGCAATTCCAATCAATCGGCAACTTAGCAATGATGAACTAGTATGGCAGGGACTAAGAATGGGTCCTTCACTATAAAAAATGGCTACAACACACTAAAAGAATAGACGACAGCCAAGGCAGCAACTGAACAACCTTCTTCTTCCTACCAAACACCAAGAGCACTATGGAACGCTATATAGAATATGCAAATCAACCCTTAAGTAAAGATATTTTTCTAGAATGTCTGTCAAAACGCCATCCTATCCAAAGAAAACTTATGGAAAAGAAATATATTACCTGACCCTGTCTGCGACCTTTGCCGAGAAATGGTAGAAATGGTTGAGCACATCTTTCCCTCTGCCCTTGGGTCGCATAGGTATTGAACAACCCATAAGTCAAAATATAGATAAGTACATGCGAAGTTACCCGAATAGATGTGTAGTTGGTGCATTTTATAAGGAAAGACTCTAGCTTACCCTCCTTGGAAGCGATTTCAAACATCCTCTGGCAAATTTGAAAGGGGCAAAATAACCTTATATCTCATGGAAGCAAGCCAGATGCCTGCAGTATAATAGATCTGGCTCAGTTTCAGCAAAGAAGTTATGAAAAATGAGGCTTTCAACACTCTAAAGCAAGAAAGACAGGAGAAAACGAGACACCTCAGATTTGGGAAGCTTTGGCGGCAGGAACAATAAAGATCAACATTGACAGGTCGCTTGGTGAGGGGACGATAGAAGGAGCTATCTCCTGCATCGTTCGTGACTACTTAGGTTGCCTCGTTGACGGTTTCACCAGGACGGTTCGAGCGGCCCCAGTTACTCAATTGGAAACCCTAGCCCTATTAGAAGCTCTGAAGTACATCAAGAAGGCAAAGATGGGTGTTGCTTCTATAGAGTTCAACCATCTAGATTTGGTTCGGTCTCTCATGTATGAGGAAGACTTCAACTAGGACACACATGGTCTCTGGACAGAGTGCAAAGATCTTTTACAAAATCAACTGCTTGTGGGCCTTGATTTCTATCAAGAATTGTAGATGTAGTTGCGGATTGAGCCGCGTCCAAGCATATGAAAAAACCATTACCCCCAAATTGGCTCTCTTCTCCTCCCCAAGCCCTATGGGCCCTACTATGTAATGACGCCCCACTCCTAGAAGTTGCTGGATCTTCACCAGTTATGACATAAATAAAACTTCTTTTTCGACCAAAAAAAATCAGAAAATTTACAGATTAACATCCCTTAGTGTGTTCCACAACTTTCAAATTTTGATTTTTTGCAAATTAGTCCTTGAAATATGTCAAACTTACAAGTTTTCCTAATAACTCAATTGAAAACAGTTTTACAAGCCAGAACTGACCTTATCCGATTTATGGCCAAATTGACCCCCTAAACTTTGCTAAAAATTCCTCAAAACGAAGTTGTACATTTTCAATTTTGAAGCTCTTGATTTGAACTTATAGCCATATTTCACAAGTTTTTCTGAAATTATGATCATAAAAATTTCTAAAAATCATTGAATGCACAGACATCTAAACAATTCAGAATTCCAGCAAGTCACAAACTTTAACAAACGTGTAATCAAGACATTTCATGCATCTACACATCAATTTCCAGCACTTTCAAGCCATATTCAACCTTGTTCATCATCATTCAACAAATTTCCAGCAAGATTGAACCTTACTCATCCATGATCCATCATCACTATCCTAAACATTCATTTAAGCATGCTTTGGTCACGATCAAGTTCAATTGCAAACATGATTTTCTAACATTCATCGCTTGAATGAACTGTGGTCATTGAAGATTGAACAGCAAAATAGGCAAAGCGAGATTTGACGGAAGCTACCTAAGAAGCTCCTGCATCACACTCTTATTGAACTCAACAAAATCAATCAATCGAAGCTTGTTCAAAAAAATCCTAAGGCTCATCATCATGTTACACAATATAAACAAATTGACAAAGCAACGTCAAAATTGAAATCAAATGAGTTATAACATGCTCGGCCAAAGAGTGGTTGATTTTTCCTACGCATGCAATCTAGTGATGATTTAATGAAATTGAACTAATTCTAGAACTAGTTTTCTATTCTATTTTTGAAATGTCCTCAGATCCTAGCTCGGCAATGATCATGAATTGACATGATCAACCTCGAGCATCATTGGATGATCCTCGGAGCAAACAGCAAAAAATTAAGAGGTCCTACCTTGTGAATGAAGGTAGGCCAGTAATCAAGGAAAGTTAGCTTGATCGGTGGGCTTGCAACAAGGAATCAAGGTGGTATCGATCACCATGACGCTATGGAAGAGCCAAGGAGGACCGTCGCACAAGGACGTCATGGCTAATCACTGGAGTGAGGCCGACAACCAGTGAGAACAAGAGGTAAAGCCTTCTATGAGCCCCTCCGGGGGGGGGAGATAGAGAGAGAGGGGCTAAGAGTTCGTAAAATTCTAAACGCAAGTGCACGTGTCGAACAAGTAATATAATGATGAGAAAAAGTATCGTCCCACGGAGATCGATGGTTAATAAACCAATTAAATACTAAAATAGACTAATTCTAACATTTATATAACAGATCAAAATATAATTAATATTAATTTAAAAACGAAATTTGTAGACTAAATGCGGTAAATCAATTAGATAAATATGTTAGAGCATCCCATTTCACCATAACCATTAGATATGAATTTCAGATTGTTGTGAATATAAGAATGATATCAAACATGTAATAGTGGAATTTCCTAATCTATTTACTATCATATCTCTAGGTATAACAAACCTACTTAGCTTATTAATCCACTATATCTCTATGTGAATTAAAATAAACATGAGTGCATTAAAAATTATGAATATTCCTGGTTTACAATGAATCTTTTGGATCACCCTATCATCGAAAGCTACACAAATAACGCGGTATATCTCTATCCACGTTTAATTCACGGTTATATATTATAATGAGCAATTGCATATTATCACTTTTTAGTCTCAAACGTGCACATCAGATCATTCAAGTGGTGGCCAGTCACTCAAAAGCATTAAACACAATAATATATAACTCACATGAATGAAATCAATTGCAAAATATAAAAATCATGAAATTCACATCATCATGGTTAGGCTACATCATAACCCTAACAAAAGAAAATTAGAACATAATAGAAGAATAAATAAAAATATGAATCAAATCCAGCATCTTGAATTAAAGAACAAGAATTCTGTTACTACTTTTATCTTCTCTTCAAAATACTTCAAAAACTCTTTGAAGAATGAAAAACGATCTAACAAAAACCTAACAACTCTCTCTTTCACTCTTCAAGTTCTTCTCTTCAAAAGATATATCACATATATCTATCTCCTAACGCGTGCAGATAATATTAGAGAACAAAATCAAGAATTTCCTGATTTGATATCCATCTTCCACTGCTTTTTTTATTTGAATTCTTGATATTTGCCATTCTTTTCCTTATCTTCTCCATATATGGTTATTCTGCATAAACAAGGAAATTTCAAATAATCAGAAGGAAATCCAAATATTTTCTCAAGAATATTGCATTAATTGTTGCCTAAAATAGGTAAAATAACTCTATTTTTATAGAGTTATCAAACCCCCAAACTTAATATTTTGCTAGTCCTTAAGCAAAAGTAAGACATAACACATACTCAACCTAACAACCCCATCCATGACATCTTTCCATAATTACTCAAATTCACAATTCAAAGAGAAACATAAATTTCATCCAAACATTGAAATCGATTTATAAGTTAAGACCAATTCTAAATATATGATCCAAGTGTGTGTGTGTGTGTGTGTGTGTGTGTGTGTGTGTGTGTGTGTGTGTGTGTGTGTGTGTGAATCCTTATCTTTTTTCGAATTATATACAATCCAAATAAATTCACATTGACATGCAACCTCTAAAATTTTTTCAATAATTATGAACAAATCTCATAGGTTTGTTTTTCATTCCTCTCTCCACTAATGTAAGCTAATTATCCAACCAAAAATCAATAGGACTTTTCTCGGTTTGTAATGTAAGACTGGGCTAAAAGTGAGATAACGGTAATTTTAAGCTCAAATCACCCATCAACACGTTGATTTCTAGGATCTAATTAAAGCCAATGTCACTATCCAATTTCACTCATTCAAGATAATTTTTCTACCACAATATATCATCATTCCTTTTTTTATTTTTTATTTTTATTTTTTTTCTGAATTGCTTTATGTTGGAGTTTCTCCTAAAGTCCCTCCTAATATAACATGAAAATTTCTAATCCATTGAGTATCCAAAAGGCTCACTCAATTGAAAGTTGGATAGGGAATCATAAAAAGCAATTTTGTTCTTTTTGACAATACACCTCAAACAACCATTGCAATTACCTTTTTTTTTTCATACTCCATCATTCCTCCCAAATTTCTATCAAGCTCAAATAATTTTTTATCCCAAAAGAAAATCAACATGTTCATAGGATATGGGACAATGATATAATTTGATAACGGCTAGGTTAAATATATATGGGTGCCAATGAAAATTGGGTAATAATTAAGGCTCAAAGGGGTGACTAAGGATAAATAAGCAGGGTTAGCTTGAAAGGCTCAATCGATCCAAAAATTACCTAAATTATTTTCTCAGTTAAATTTAGCTTAAGATTTTGCCTCAAGTGAAAATCAAACAAATTCTAAGATTTGGATGAAATTTAAGAAAATCATATACTTCACATGAATGTTCTCTAGATTTACACAATTAAAAAATTAAGGACTTTTAGTGCTCAATAAGTGGATCAACATAATTAGAATTAAAATTAACTCACACATCAATTGCAAGTTTAAATAAAATTTAAATTATCCTAAGAATTGCAAAAATTCACAACCAGGAATGTAATCATGATAAAAAAAAAAATTAACCAAAAATTTTGTCTCCCCCCCAAACTTGAATGAAGTAGTGTCCTCAATGCGAAAAATAAAAATAGAAAGAAGAAAACTCCCCTAGTTGTAGGATAACTTCAACGAATGACCTTGATGATTAAATTCTTGAAAATGTGCTCCCTAAAAAAATTAACCCGGATAAAATAGAGAAAAGTTAAGCTTTTATTTATTTATTGCAAAACATAAACTTAACAGTAAGTAAAAAAAAACATAATTAAAATGCTTGGGTTGCCTCCCAAAAAGCGCTTGTTTGATAGTTTTCAGCCAAACTATCTTTGATGTCACTAATCCAGAGGATGAAGTTCAATGGTGGTTTTTTGCTTGTTGTAGCCACCTTCAAAGTAGAGCTTCAAATACCTCTGAGGTTGGATAGTGGGTTTATATTGTTCCTCCATCAAAATTTTGTGCATGCAAATTGAAGGACTAATTCTCTTGATATAAGCTATTTTTCATCCAATTGCACCATTATACTCTCTTAATACTCTGAGCAATTTCTCCTCCATCAAATCTGTCAAAGAAGAAGATATAATTACCAGTAAAAAAAAAAAAAACTCCATCTAAATAAGCATATTTCAAATGAGAAGGTAAGGGTTTGAGTTTAATAATTGGAGGCTCTTCAATTGATGGTTTAGGCTTTGTTGTATGCTGTCCCAACTCCTCAAATTTAATTGAATATGATGGAATTGCCTCCACGAAATTTGCGTACTCCTTTATCTCCTCATTCTGAATATCTTTGTCCCTTGATTGAATCAGACATACTTCAAGTGGGTCTTTAAAAATATTTTCCTGAAAAAATTTATTCACCAACTTGTCAACTGTCTCAACTCTAAAATAAAAATTATCATCATATGGATATTTCATTACTTTAAAAACATTAAATGAAATAAGATCATCTTAAACTCTAAGAATTAACTTCCCTTGTTGTACATCAATAAGAGCTCTTCTTGTTGCTAGAAAATGTCGACCTAAGATAAGTGATACCTCAAAATCTTCCTCCATGTCAAGAACTATGAAATCTGCAGGAAAGATAAATTTGTCAACTTTTACCAAAACATCTTCCACAATACCCCTCGGATATTTAATTGATCGATTAGCCAGTTGGAGTGACACTGTGGTTGCTTTTACCTCACCCAATCCTAATTTCTTGAAAATTGAATAAGGCATCAGATTCATACTTGCACCTAAATCACATAATGCTTTTTCAAAGTAAGAATCCCCAATAGTGCAAGGAATAGTAAAACTCCTTGGATCTTTTAATTTCAGAGGCAATTTGTTTTGTAGGATAGCTGAACACTCCTCATTTAACTTCACAGTTTCATAATCCTCCAGTTTCCTTTTGTTTGCCAAAATCTCATTCAAAAATTTTGCTTAACTAGGCATTTGCGCTAAAGCATCTGCAAAAGGAATGTTAATGTGCAATTTTTTAAATACATCAAGAAATTTAGAAAATTGCTTATCTATTTTGTGCTGCTGGAGTCGCTGAGAGAATAGAATTGGCAGCATATATAGCTTGGAATTATCTATAAAAAGTTTACTTTTGCTTATTTCCTTTAATTATTTATTGATCACCTCTTCCTTGTCTTTGAAAATCTCTTCTTCTCCCACTTGTTTATCACTTCTCAGAGTAATAACCTTTATGTTTTCAATTGGATTTTTCTCTATGTCGCTCAACAAAGAATCCTGTTGTCTCCCTGACATCATGCTTGCTAACTACTCACTTGCATCTCCAGATTTCTAATTAAAGCCTCTTGGTTTTGAAATCTCACATCCGTGCTTTTGATGAAGTCATGAGTCGTATTAACAAGTTTTGTGACTATATTTTCCAAATTTGACTCTGTCTCTTGTGATTGTTTGAATCCCAATGGTTTCGTCACATTCTGATTATTCCATGAAAAATTTGGATGATTGCACCATCCCGGATTGTACGTGTTGGAGTAGGGATTATTCTATGACCTGTTAAAATTCTCAACAAAGTTAGAATTTTCACTAGATTGTTTAAAAGTACTACCTACCTGACATTCTGTGATAATATGTCCTCCACCACAAAAATCACATGTCAAATTCTGAATTTTCATAGCTGAAACACTCATATTATCTAGCTTTTTGTTGAGTACTTCAAATTGTGCAGCAATTGCAGCAAAAACATCCACTTCATGAACTCCGCTAGCTTTTCGCATTGGTAGTCTCTCAGTAGACCATTGATAACTATTGGATGCCATCTCCTCTAATAGATTGTAAGCTTCTTCTGGTGTTTTATTATTTACAGTTCCTCTTGCAGTTGCATCAATCATAGAACGAAGATTTGTACTAGAGCCATTATAAAAAGTTTGTATCTACATCCACACGGGTAGTCCGTGATGTGGGCATCTCCTAAGAAATTCTTTGAATATTTCCTATGCTTTATATAATGATTCATTATCCACTGCATAAAATTAGTAATATCGTTACATATCTTCGCAGACTTATAGGTGGAAAGAACTTACCAAGAAATTTTTGAGCCATATTATTCCATGTAGTAATTGATCCTGTAGGAAGAGAAGAAAGCTAACTTTTAGCTTTGTCTCTAAGAGAGAATGGAAATAATCTTAATATAATAGCATCATCTATAACTCTATTATATTTAATGGTGTCACAGATTTCAAGAAAAGTATCGATGTGAGCGTTTGGATCATCGCTTGGTAGCCCACTGAATTGCACTGATTATTGAAGCATCTGAATGTGTGATGGTTTAATCTCAAAGTTATTTGCTTGAATTACAGGTCTTTTGATACTTGATGTGGTGTCTTGAACTGTTGGCGCAGCATAATCTCTTAAGAGTTTATGTGGATTTTCATTATCACCGTTTGCCATCTTCTTAGCATGATTTCTTTGTTCTCTTAGTCACCTTTTGAATGTACGCTCGATTTCTAGATCAAGCTCAATAAGTTTCCCTTGTTGGCTACGTGTCATAAACCGATGTACACCTGAAAAATAAAACAAAACAAAAGCTAGATTAAACTTAGAATTATTTGGTATCAATATTAATTAGTATTAAACAAATGATCTCCAGCAACAGAGCCAAAAACTTGTTTATAAAATTCTAAATGCAAGTGCACGTGTTGAATAAGTAATATAATGATAAGAAAAAGTATTGTCCCATAGAGATCGATGATTAATAAACCAATTAAATAATAAAATAGACTAATTATAAAATTTATCTAACATATCAAAATATAATTAAGAATAAATTAAAAACGAAATTTGTAGACTAAATGCAGCAAATCGATTAGATAAATATGTTAGAGCATCCGATTTCACAATAACCACTAGATATGAATTTTAGATTGTTGTGGGTACAAGAATGATATCAAACATGTGATAGCGGAATTTTCTAATCAATTTATTATCATATCTCTAGGTATAGCAAACCTACTCAGTTTATTAATCCAATATATCTCTATGTGAATTAAATAAACATAAGTGCATTAAAAATTATGAATATTCCTGACTTACAATGAGTCTTTTGGATCACCTTATCACTGAAAGCTACACAAATAACACGATATATCTATATCCACGTTTAATTCATGGTTATAAATTGTAATAAGCAATTGCATATTATCACTTCTCAGTCTCAAACATGCACATCAGATCATTCAAGTAGTGGACAGTCACTCAAAAGCATTAAACACAATAATATATAACTCACATTAATGAAATCAATTGTAAAACATAAAAATCATGAAATTCACATTATCATGGTTAGGCTACATCGTAGCCCTAACAAAAGAAAATTAGAACAATAATTCTGTCACCACTTTTGTCTTCTCTTCAAAATACTTGAAAAAAACTCTCAAAAGAATGAAAAACGATCTAACAAAAACCTAGCCGCTTTCTCTCTCTCTCTCTCTTTGTTCTCATCTTCATAGGATATATCCAAGATCCTTATCTCCAAGCAATTGCACACAAAATTAGGGAGTAAATCAAAGGATTTTTTATTTGATATCTATCTCCCACAACTGCTTGATTTAAATTCCTGAGTTTTGCTAATCTTTTTCCTTATCTTCTTCATATATCATTACTCTACATAAATAAGGAAAATTCAAATAATCAGAAAGACATCCAAATATTTTCTCATAGATATTGCATTAATTGTTGCTTAAAATAGGTAAAATAACTCTATTTTTATAGAGTTATCACTAAGCTTGCAGCTCATTGGCTAAATTTAAGTCACTAGGTTAGGTGACATGTCATTATGCATGGCCAAGATCAATTAGTGAAAGAATGGCTAGGATTTAACCTCACGTAGATTGATGACTTGGCTTTAGGAGCATTTTGGTAATTTCTAGCAAAGGGGAGGGAGAGGATTAGCCAGCCATGGTGGCTTGGTAGCATGACTTAATGGATTGACCTCTCGGATGAGTTTTGTGAATTTTTGTCCGATTGTATACAATCGAATGCAAATTGGAGCGATTTAGCTTGAACGGGTTGATTTGTGATACTTTAGTTATCCAATTTCACCCTCAATTTCACAATTTGACTTGACATTTTTGTCAATTTGATTGAACGAAATTAGGTTCAAATTGGTAAAATTGATTTGGCTTATGGTGGGCGAAATGCATTAAAGATACCCTAATTGCATTAATCTCTTTGAAATTTGACATGGCCATAACCAATTATGTCCCAATTGATAATTTAGCCAAATAGGGGCTTGGTTCAATTGACCTGGCTCTTGTGCTTAATTTCCAAAATGGATTTGAAATTTCAATTACCCATAGTCCTAAGATCAAATGTCACGAAGGACTCAAGTTTAAAAAATGAATAGAAAGAATGAATTTTGGAGTTTTTTTATTAGGGTTAATACCTTGAAAAACTCCAAACTGATACATATGTGATAAATTTACCCAAAACTATTTTTTTAACCATGAAAAACCTCAAACTAGTACACCTGTGACAAATTTACCCCGGCTGACCATAAAAAATCATAAACTGGTACATTTATGACAAATTTACCCCAAACTATCTTATTCGACTACAAAAAACCCAAAACTGGTAAATTTGTGACAAATATCTCCGCTAAATTAGATTAATACCACAAAAAAATCACAAAAATTGTAAACTGTGACAAACATAGTGTAAAATCCCAATTTAGTATACCAGTTAACTATCATATGTCATTTAATTTAATAATTTGACAGTTAAATTTAACGAAAACTAATAGAGGGTAAATTTGTCACAAGTGTACCGGTTTGTGGTAAATTTGTCAAATGTATACTAGTTTGAGATTTTCGGTGATAAAAAAAAATAGTTTTTGGTAAATTTGTCACAAATATACCAGTTTAAGGTTTTTCAGGGTATTAATCATTTTTATTAAAAGCCCGAGTCTTCAATTTAGTTGAAAATGTTGACTCCTAATCATTTAAAAAAAAAATTGGTAATTGAAATTGAAACTATTCAAGAGAACAAAGCTATTATGAAGTTTTTATATTTTTTTTGCGAAGAGTTGACCAAAAGTTGACCTGTCAATTATTGAAGCCTTAAAATCAATTAATGAGTCTCACTTAGACTTCTTCTTCTTTTTTTTAAAAAAAAAAATTTGGAAATTGAAAGTATAAAAGTGAAATTAACTGATCTATCTCTTTTAATGCAAAATGCTAAATTTTGACCAACAATGATTTTTCAATAAAACTTTGACAAAAGAGTTATTCTAAAGTCAACCTTTGACTTTTTGAAATCAAAGTGTACATGACATGGAGACAAACTGCTTATACAAGAAAGAATGTTAAACGACTCTTTTTTTGTTGTTAAGAACTAGGTTTTGTCGTGATCAGGAATCCAAATCTCAATTTTTTACCTTTAAATGATTGATTGGCTAAAAAATGACATATATATACAATTTTCATGTTAAAGTAGAGAATAGGCATTTTCTACTATTGCTAATGGTGTATATATAATTTGATTCATAACCGCACATAGACTTTAGGATTAAACATACATGCCTCTAATACACTAGTTTGAGAGAGACATTGACGTCGTGAGACATCGACCTTCTCCAACCCTACCAAGTGGAATCGGATGGATTCTTATGCAATGAAAAAATATTCAATTCAAAAATGAATTGAATATAGAATAGGATGGAAAAGATACAAAATCAATAAGAGAAGGTGGTCAGAAAAACTTATTAGATACCATGACTCTGGTATCTAATAAGTTCTACCTACTATTGGATTTGAACCAATGACTCCCGCCGTATGAAAGCAATACTCTAACCACTGAGTTAAGTAGGTCATTTATCATCACAAAGAAAAACAAAAAGAACTCATCCCATCGATGAATTATAAATCCAATGGTACTTGTCGCGACCTCTTTTTTTTCGGCACCCGCAATCGGGTACGAGCGCCTAAGGAGGCTAATGGCTCGGCTAAAATTGGTTAAGCCTGGACTCTCCCAAGTCCACCAATTCACGATTTAATGGTTCGAGTTTTTAACCTGTAAATCAATTTTAAAATGGAGTCGCCACTAATCGATTTTGGGTGGGTTGATTAGAAACCCAAGCGAAGTATTGGGAGAAATACTCACTCCTGCGTAACCAGAGAAATTAGGATCATGGACTTGATTACACTAGTTAATCACTAATGTCCTTTCGGTACCTAATCTTGTTTAAACCTTAATGTTTTTTGGATGTTCGAGGGATTTTCCATGCATTTTTGGGAGGAAAAACATTTTTTGAGTCTTTTTCTAATTTTTGGACATAAAAGGGATTTTTTTTTTTGGATTTTTTTGGTATTTTTGAAAAAATACAAGTCTTTTTGGCTTTTTCTGAATTTTTTGGCTTTTTTCATGAATTTTTGGCTTTTTTTTTGGTTTTTTGGCATTTTTTAGAAAATATGAAAATTTTTTTGATTTTTTGGAAAATAAATTATTTTTTTATTTTTTAAAATAAATTTTCATATTAATATATTAATATATTTTGAAAAAATGACCCGGGTCGGGTTCCCGGGTTGGGACCGACTCGAGTCGTCTGCTCATAGCCCGGACGGGCCCGCAACGCAGGCCCGACTCGGGCCCTTTTTTGGTTTTTCTTTAAAAAAAACACAAAAGCCCGAACGATTTAGCCCATTTTCGTCAAAAGAACTTCAGCCCAACAACCACCTGGCCCACGTGTGTAGGCCTGACCCGGGGAAGCCCTACCCGGATGCCAACCCGGCTTCTGACCCGACGCGATGCCTCCTTCCTCTTTCGCTTGGACGCGACGTTGATGGAGGAGCTGGGACGGCAGATTGGTGTCGACGACGGCAGCGATATGGAGGACAGCGGCTGTAGGTTGATGTGGCGTGGCGGCGATGGGTGGAGATGCAGGGGGCATGGCGGACAAAGCGCGACCAGTAGTCGGAGCTTCCGCGAGCTCGATGGCCGCGAGCTTTGGCTGCCAACCCAGAAGCGAGGTGACAAACGAGAAGGGAGGGGTCAAAGATGCTCACTGGCTTCAGGGATTTCAACCGAGGCTCGTCAGTAGGGGGCAGCACCGCGGTGGATGACGGAGTGTCGCGGCGGCCAGATCTCATGGATCCTCCTCAGATCCGGTCTTCTGCTTTCCAGATCTGAGGGCAGGGGATGGCAGCGGCGCACAGCGTCGGAGGGTGACGACGGCACAGCGGTTGACTGGAGTTTCGGCGTGGACAGTCGACGGCGTCAGGAGGGACGGTAGCAACGGTGGGGTATCGGAAGCAGTGGCGATCCGGTGCAGTGACGGCGTCGGGGTGGTTGGGGGCGTTCGGCTTGGCACATGGATGGCGTCGGGCAGCATCGACGGCACCTCCTTTCTCCTCGAATCCGACCTTCCCTCCCCCGATTCCTCTCTCGCTTAGCCCTTTCACCTGCTCGGATCTCTCCTACCTCTCTCTCTCTACTCCGGCGAAGCTCAAATCTGAGGCCGCGAGTCCTCGGCCCCCCTGAAGTCTCTCAGTGGGGTGTCCAAGGGCTGCGACTCAATCTGGCTCCCTCTCTCTCTCTCTCCGGGATCTCTGTGTGTGTTCTTCGTTGGGGATGGAGGGTCTATTTATAGGCCGAGGGGTGGCCGGTCGACGGAGCTCGACCGTTGGTTGCCACAACCTTCGCCGGCTGAACCGGCATCCCATCCGACGCCAGCTGCCCCCTGCTCCACGTGCGTCGTCGCTGCTCCTCCTCCCCGCTCCGGCTTCGCGGTCCCCTGCGCGTGCGCTGCAACTGCGCGAGGAAGAAGAAGACCTGGCTGGGCCGAGCTGAGGTGGAAATGGGCCGAGGGCCCATGCGGAGGCTGCTTCTCCTCTTTTCTGTTTTTTTTTTTGTTTGCTTTTATTTGTTTATTATTCCGAAAAAAAGACGATAAATAAAATAAAAAAATAATTAATAAGATAAAATAAACTTAATTAAAATTTGAGGAGTCAACAGTACTATTAAGAAAATTATGGCAACCAAGTTGTGATCGACATGGGTTTCGTTAGTGGGAGTTTGGCATGTACAAGATTAGAATTGGCAGTTTGTAAACAATGCCCACTTGGAGAAAGAGAAGTAGAGGCAGTTACGCAATCTTGAGACGTGGGTATCACAATCTAATATGTGGCACATGCGGTCGGCATAAACATCGCAAAAGTGTTCAGCATGATGAGGTTAAAAGTTCAAGAAAATTGCGAAAACTTTTTATTTTTAGGTGAAATGTCGCTTCTAAAATAGAAAAGTGATGGCGATAGCGGTCGGACATGTGCCGGAAGTGGATTGGCATAGTGGAGAGACGGCTGGCATTATGCCAAACCTAAGCTGGCACTAGTCCATGGAAACGGCCAAAACGCGTGGCCAAATCATGAGATTTTAATTATTTCGCTATTTCATTCCTATATTTACTAAACTTTCGCAAGATCTTCTCATGTCTAAAATAAAGAATACAAGTTATAACATTTTTTATCCATGAAAAAGAAATAGCATATTTTCATCTAAAACGAATTGCAAGTTATAAGATTGTTATTGGAAAAAATAAAAATGTCATCAGCCTATGATTAGCTGACTCTATCCACGGAAATGTGATTAAGATTATTGGAAAAAATAAAACATCCTTTAGATTATTATGGATAAAATTAATTATCTGAAATGTGATTGAGATTATCTCTAGGTTTTCAACGTTTTTCAACTGTTAAATTTTGTTAAGTAGATAAACGTCATCTTTAGAAAAACTAAAAAGCAAGTTAAATTATCTTATTGTTCATAGAAAAAATTTAAAAAGCACCAGTCCAAACAGCACTTTATTTGTGCACTATAAAAATGTCATTGAGAATAATGATAACAGTTGAAGTTGATTTGCTCACTCTCACTACTTTAAATTCTTTTATAATCACTTACATGTGTCTCTCTCTTGTTCAAACACATGGTACTCTGTTGTCTTATCTGGATTTATTCGCCAAATGATACATGAGGCTCATGGAAATTCACATGGAACTCAAATAGTTGAAAATTGCATTCACCTATGCTACATTCACTATATATTGATAAATCCATGTCAATTTACCACAAATTATGATAAGTCCGTAAATTTTGGAGTAAATGTGACACAGATGCGCTGATTTAGGGTAAATGTTGCAGGATGTAGAAGTTTGGGATTTTTATAACATAAAAATTAATTTGAGATAAATGAAATATAAATGCACTAGTTTGGATTAAAATGGTATGGATATACCAGTTTGTGATTTTTGGGTAAATGTAGCATGAATGTATCAATTTGGAGCTTTGACGGTATTAATCATAATAATAATAAGCATCAACTGGTGCTAGGCTTTTCTTTAATGCTATCACAAATTTTTTTTAATAGTTTCTATATAAATATTCGATAACTCAAAACGAAGTAAAAAAAAGTCATCACCAAGTGTAGTGCAGTATTAGTGCAAAAAAAAAAAAAATCAAATCTTGCAATTAAATTAATGTGAAATCAACGGAGAAAAAAAAAAGAACAATAAAGAACATTGAAGATTTATATAATTCAGTCCAATTGTTGATCCATACTTCACAATGAAAGTCATTAGCAAATAATTCAGTAATAATCGAAAAATTAGAGTTATAATCGGTCAACACTCGGTGCTTTCCTTACCTACGTTAAACCTAAACATGCGATATTTACAAATAAATAAATCAACTAGTTGTAAAGATCAAAGCACAAGTCACCGCGTCCGGCTGAAATCAAGCCCTGAACGCGTGGCCCTAGTTTCGCCCTTTTGCGGCTTTCCTAAGGGGGTTTCTTTTTCTTGTACGGATCTTTTCTATACGCTTTTCACGGTAAGAAGTGGGCAACAATAAATGATGAAGAACTAGACCTACTTTTAGCGAAAAAATAGCACCACCGACCAACGGGAAAACAAACCTAATTCGACTAAAGGGCATCGTGGATTCCGACAAATCAAAATATTTCAGCTAACTCGGATCCCGTACATAAGTTAAAGTCAATACATAATTTAATAAAATAGATATACCAAGAAAGAAAGTTGCTCATCAAAATAACTACAATAAGAAGAGCTCGATGTGTGGTATGTCGTGTCTTTTGGAGAAGATCATCGATGCCTCGACCCCCATTGGAGATGCCGTGCACAAGCGTCTTTGCCCAATAAATGATGAAGAACTAGACCTACTTTTAGTGAAAAAATAGAACCATCGGCCAATAGGAAAACAAACCTAATTCAACTAAAGGGCATCGTGGATTCCGACAAATCAAAATATTTCAGCTAACTCGGATCCCGTACATAAGTTAAAGTCAATACATAATTTAATAAAATAGATATACCAAGAAAGAAAGTTGCTCATCAAAATAACTACAATAAGAAGAGCTCGATGTGTGGTATGTCGTGTCTTTTGGAGAAGATCATTGATGCCTCGACCCCCATTGGAGATGCCATGCACAAGCGTCTTTGCCCAATAAATGATGAAGAACTAGACCTACTTTTAGTGAAAAAATAGAACCATCGGCCAATAGGAAAACAAACCTAATTCAACTAAAGGGCATCGTGGATTCCGACAAATCAAAATATTTCAGCTAACTCGGATCCCGTACATAAGTTAAAGTCAATACATAATTTAATAAAATAGATATACCAAGAAAGAAAGTTGCTCATCAAAATAACTACAATAAGAAGAGCTCGATGTGTGGTATGTCGTGTCTTTTGGAGAAGATCATTGATGCCTCGACCCCATTGGAGATGCCGTGCACAAGCGTCTTTGCCCAATAAATGATGAAGAACTAGACCTACTTTTAGTGAAAAAATAGAACCATCGGCCAATAGGAAAACAAACCTAATTCGACTAAAGGGCATCCCGATCCTGACAAATCAAAATAGTTAAGCTAACTCAGATCCGAGTCAAAGTCAATACATAATTTAATAAAATAAATATACCAAGAAAGATTGTTGCAAATCAAAATAACTGCAATAAGGAGCTCGATGTGTGGTGTGTCGTGTCTTGGAGAAGATCATTGATGCCTCGACCCCCATTGCATATGTCGTGCACAAGCATCTCATCAAGATCACCTCTACCAATCTCGCCCATAGAAAGGAGAGCAAAACTATAACCCTAACTCTTAGGGGAGAAGCCATATTCTATATTAGTTTTCTTTCCCTTTGCTACTCTTTCTTTATTATCAAGAGCCTTAGATGCATATACAAAAGACATCCAGTTATATTGGTTTCCCTTGCTCATACAAATAGAAAATGTCATTCTCTCTTTGGCTAGATAAAGACACCGGAGTTTAGTTTTAACTCAAAAGGTGAAAATATGTAACTTAGAAGGTAAATAGGTGCTCGGAAGATTTGAATTTATATGAAATTTTGTGATATCACCATTGATTATATTAAAAATTTAAGTTATTAAAATAAATAAGTGTGTAATTTATTATCTAAATATGTCAACAGATTAATGTCCATCAGACCACATTTTCTGCTCATTTCCATCTGGCAGTTTCTGATTTGGTGGTTTTCTCGAGATTTTTTCCCCAAGTCGCGATCCCCGAACTCCACACAAGCCAACGTCTGGACCCCATGCCTAGCAACGAAAGCTGTTGGACAGCTCCACAAGCGTCTCGTCATCGTTAACGCTTGTTGTCTGTTCTCGTATTGACTTTTGCGACTTTATGAAATTTCTAAGAAACGGGGATACGTGATTCTCATTTCCGAGATGTTTTTGCACGGTTTTATTACCCGTGTAAATAGAGGCAAGGGTTGGACCGAGCAGGTCTTTAAAAAACTCAAGGAGAAAATAGATGGAAGATTCACTTAGGGGTGGAAGACCCCGCGCTATCCTCTGTATTCCCTTTTTATCGTAAAAATAAAGATATATAAGAAATTTAGGGGCCTTACGGTAGAGAAGATAGACTCCACATTGGAGTATTTTTACATATTTCGGCTACTGTCGGGTAGGATGATATACTAGCCACCCGTGCCTCGGGTGAGTGAAGGTGGGTGAAAAGCCCACAGTAGAGCTAGCGCGTCTTACGGCACTGCACAGAACTGCGGGCTAGCTTTGTTCTCGTATTGACTTCTGCAACTTCGTGAAATTTCCAAGAAACGAGGAAGCGTGACTCTCATTTTCGAGATATTTTTACACGGTTTTATTACCCGTATAAATAAAGGCAAGGGTTGGAGCGCTCTATAAAAGCACCATTCCACTTGAGAACTTGTGCAATTCCATATTCACCATCCTCGTTTCTACACATATCTTGAGAGGCAATCCAAGCATGAAGGTGGAAATACAGTGGAAGAAGCTGGTCAAGCCGTCAGTGCCGACACCGAGCGACCAGCGAAAATGGAAGCTAACATCAATAGATGAGCTTCAGATGCCAAATTATGTGGGCGTTATCTTCTACTATAGAGATAATGCCGGGAACCCCGGAGTCGATATCTCTCAAAGGCTTCACCAGATGGAGGAGTCACTTTCCAAAACTCTAACCCTCTTTTATCCTATGGCAGGGAGATATATCGAGGATGACGACGGTTGTTTTATCGACTGTAATGACCTTGGAGTGGAGTTCGTCCATGCCAAAGTGGATGGCCAGATTGATCAGCTTCTCCATAGAGACCCCGACATGGATTTGCTCGAATATTTGTCGCAATTCCCGAACAACCTGGTAGGCAATCCACTAGTGGTGATTCAAGTGAATACGTTCGAGTGCGGCGGAATAGCAATTGGCTTGCGCTCTACACACAGGATCGGCGACGGGTGCACCATGGCCATATTCGTTAATTCGTGGACCACCGCTTGCCGAGGTAACGTAGATGTTACAGTCTGTCCAAGTTTCGAGTTGTCGTCTCTATTCCCAATGAAAGTGTCGGCCGTTGCGAATTGGCCTCCGCCACGGAGTACTGGCAGCAAGGAATTCACGATGTCTAGGTTCAGGTTCAGTGGTGATGCTGTATCGAAGCTGAGAGCCCTAGCAAGGGATGATGCAAAGGATTCAATGGGCAACAACTTTCAGCCTTCGAGGGTGGAGGTTGTTTCGGCACTAATAAGTAAGGCTCTCGTCAAGATTGATCGATGTGGACAGGGCGAAGAAAGGCCTATCGCAGTTTATATGACGTTTAACTTGCGCGATAAAGTCAAACTAAAGATACCCGCAAATTCTTGTGGCAATTTCTTCAGCATGATTTCTGGGCGCTCCGATCAACCCGCGGCCAGAAAAAGGAATCCGGAGTTCAATGAGATGGTGAATATAATCCACAATATGATATCGGACGCTAAACCGAAATATGCAACAATAGTAAACAAGCAGGAGTTCTGCTCGACGGTGGGGAATTCTATAGCCGAATTTGTCAAAGTCGCGTCCTCAAACGAAGTGTATACGATATTTTTTAGTAGCTTGTGCCGTTTCGGGCTATATGAGATTGACTTCGGGTGGGGAAGGCCGGTTCTCGTCAGCAACATATCATTGAATCTCAGATCGGTCTTTCTTATCGACGATGAAGAGGGCAAAGGAATTGATGCATGGACAACCACCACTGGAGATGAGATGATTCTTCTTAAACAAGATCCGGATATACTGGCATTCACTTCCTAGTTGGAGGTGGACACGTTGCACGAATATGTAATCTGCGAAGTCATCGTATCTTACTATAATGTAGACCAGGAAAAAGAAAATGGACTTCGTCTGTAGTATTTGTTACATCTGTTTCATTTCTTTAAGAAGGATGGTTCTTGTGGACAATGTTAATCAACTTATTAAATACCTTAGAGCGAACTCCTCTATTGTGTTCAATTTCCTCAGGCTGACCTGTCACACCCCAAGTCTCGAGCATGCACATATCCCTCAGTGGTCGATAAAATTGTGACGTCCCAAGACGCGTCGCCAACCCGTTCATTTTAAGGCACATGTGGAAGCAAAATAAAAACCCTTGACAGTAAAAAGTATGGGATAGAAAAGTAGGACAACAAATTCATAAACAAAACACATTTTTATAAACAAACTAGTCTATTTACAAAAAGATCGGCTCTCAAAAAGAAGTTATCTTACAACCCACTAGTCGTACATATTCGCCAATCCTTCGGACTCCACTTCGAAAGGCTTTGGGCTCTTCAGGTCCTCCACAACCCCATCAAGAGGGTCAGCTGCACCCTTGCTTAGAGCAGTGTTGACCGCAATAGTGAGGATATCAAAACCCTGAAGGGGACCATCCCTGTATCCATTGAACCCATGGCAAAATCACGCCCTGAATTGATGAGGTACCCTCTAAGGTAGGCTCTCATTGACCCAGATAGTGGTCACTATAAGCTCATAGACCCAGTGACTTCCGGGGACAGGGACATTGTTAGGGAAATCCCTTATGATGTTTTGAAGATGACAAAATAAATCAAAGGCTATTAACATGTTTGATGGTTGAGTAATAGACTATGCGGATGATGGAATGTGTAAAAGATATTATCAAAGTCTATTCTTGGAAGAACCAGAAAACAGACTCTATGCTGAAGCTAAACCAGAAGACAAACTCTATGCTGAACCAGAATATGTTCAGACTCAGATTGCAAAGTCTATCGCATTCAGATTCAGATTGTAAAATCTATTGCTCTCAGACTTTACATCTGGATTCGACAGAATGTAACTTAAGCCCAATCATATAACGGTTAGTGATCTGGTTTGGATTCCACATTAAGATTGATTTGATTGATTCAATTTAATTGATTGACGATTGGATCTTGAAGACAAGAACTTTCTATACGAAGAAGCTTTACTTATGGAAACCAAGATTTCGTTTGTATGGGCGATCGGAATTAATTTGGGATTCTACCTTTGTACTCAATGGCTACCAAATCTTTCAGATACAGAGCTGTCCAATGGGTATATTGGAAGACGATTCTCTGGGATACTGTCCAACGGGTAGTTTGGAAGTGGAGGAGTATTTAAGGAGATTATGGACCAATGAGCAAGTAAGAGATAGAGCGTAGAATTTATAATTCTAAAGTCCAAGCGATCTTTGTTCTTACACTTGTCTTTAGAGAGCTTAAACATTTGTGATCATGAGAGAAATACTAAAAGAGTGACTTAGTGAGATAGTGTGATCTACTAAGTGTTTGTACTCAAAGTTGTAATCTCTTGTTGATTGCATAGTGGAAATCCAGCCAAGAAGGCTGTTAGCGTGGGAGAGTGGACGTAGGCTTTGATTAAGCCGAACCACTATAAATCTTGTGTTCTTATTCTCTTCTTTAACTCTTTTGTTTTACTCGAAGTTTATTTTATTCCGCATATAAGTGTCAAGGTTTAGTTTTCCATTTTTTTTTTCGAATAAATCATGTCTACACATTGTCTAACCAAATCCAATTCTCTCTCAATATGTTCCTAAAAAAATCTGATTCGGGCAGCATTACGACCTTTACTACAACTAGCACTCTCAGACATCTGTGCTCCACTCAGTAACCCCTCAATGCTGACCAAAACGAACTGGACGTACCGCCATCTAAGGTCCTGAAAATGTTAAGCCCACGATGGGGTGAGACAATGTCTTAGAAAGTTTACTCCCTAAACCCCTTATTTAGGAAGAAAATACGCCTAGACGTAGTCTAACCACACATCACATAAGACTTACCTTGCCTCAGTTCCTTCCTGCACGTCAGTACAACTCATATCGCATATAATTGCATTAAAAGCACTCATCAATTGGACGTCTCAACTTATAACCCAAACAATTATAGGGGTTTCGATTATAAGGCCAAATCGTTATTACCCGTCACATTCCGCGTCACATAATTTTCTCCCATAATCAGGCGCGTCAATTCAATCAATCATGCGTCCCAATTGATTATGACCTAATGGCCACGATCGACTCAATAGTCAGTGGTCTTCTGGCGTAGCCGAACGTCATCTCACACCATCGAGCACGACAACGTCTATACCTAAATGGCATTTCACTAGGGAGTATCAGTCTAGCCTCCATTACGACCGGCATTTGTTGACTTGGGGCATCCTATATAGACCATCATTCGGCTTAACAGCTCGTGACAAATTTTCATAGCCATCACACGATCATTCAACCTTGGGCAAGGACACCGTGCATTGCACTCAAATGTCTCAATTAAAATAGTGAACTTGGCCTATTTTCAATATATTAAAAACACCAGGTAAAAAATAATCGTGTGGGTACATAGCCAGATCGAACCAGAAAAATTGATATTCTTCCTTTTAAAATCTCACTATTTGATATAGTATTTAAAAGCATTTTCGGTGTCAAAATCCGACACCCGGTATTTTCTAATTAAATACCCAAATTTCACAATTTTGAAATAATAACTCAAAATCACAATCATCACTCAATTTGCACAAATTAACATTCAATTGCATAAACTAAATACACCATTACAATCAGCACGAAATTCCGGTAACCCACTATCCTAATATAATTTTCGGAAAATATTAAATAAATAATTTAATAACAAAAATAATTAAATAAATACAATTTAATCCAATAAATACAAACCCAGGCCGGAAACACTAATTTAACCACCTAAACGGGCCTAGAAAATTAATGCACCTATCCACATAAATAGTACAATCTATTTAGCTCTTAATCAATCTATTCTAACAACCTAAAAATCATAATTAAACAATTAAATCACTAATCCAAACTAACTAACCACCTAAATCATACATAGCCTAATCTAATTACCTACTAAAAGTCATTAACTCCATAAGCAGAGTTTAGCAAGTAAACTCATTGGATTAGCGAACTGGTGAGTCCACGGCGACGGTGACGTAGAGGCAAGCGGAACACGAGCTTGTGGTGACACCAAGCGAGGCCCGGAAGAGACTTAAAACGGGCCACGAAGCCTAACAGCCCTTGTTGCCTTCGGTTTTGTCCAAGGATCGAAGGGGCTAGGCTAAGTGGCGGCTTCGTTGGAAACGGCCACAAGGGCAGCGAACGGCAGCAGCGGGATAAAGCGATGGCTCAGGCGGCTTGGACGGCTTGGATGGTGACCATGGGCAAGCTTAGGGACTTATGAGCAGACGCGGGATAATGGCCTAGGCTCACGGGGGGCGATGAGCAGGCACGGGACGAGCGAGATGCGAGGGGGAGGCTAGCAATGGCTCAGGAGGACAACTACTGCTCAAACGGGCGGCACGAGTGGTCGACGGCATGAGGTCCTGATTTCTCTGGTTTTCTTGAGCTCACAACACTTCAACAATGGAGAAAGGGGCAGCAAGGAGGAGGAAGAAGAGAGGTTAGCTGAAAGGGTGCCTAAAATGCCTCTAAAGTCTCTTCAAAATATCCAAACACTCATCACCAATGCCCTACCATGCCCAGCCATCATCCTCAACCATTATCCACACCAAAGCTTCTCCAAGAAGTCTCCCAAGGTGGCTGAAATGTTGCTCCCCCCTTGGCCTACGAATTTTGTAACATTTCTCCTCAAATTTCATTCAATTCCTCTCCAAAATAACCCAATTGATGCCCCAAAAATTCAGCCAAGGTGTCCACACTTAATTCCGCACTTTTCCTTGCTAAATAATCCAACTTGACGGCCAAATGTGCAACAAAAAACGGTCTTCAAATTTTCCCGGTCAAAACTAGCCATACTTTGAATTTTTCCCGAAAGCTCGAGTTTGCAAAAAAAAATTCAGAGGATGAACCGACATTTCTAAAATAAATTGTGACATGACAAAAATTTCAATTTCTGAAATTGGGTTCAATTTCACGGTTAATTTCAACTGGACGCGAATTTAGTGTGACCTAACCTACCAGGTAGCTTTTAGGAATTTTTAGCACATTTGACCCGTGGTCGATTATTTTCTAGCCACATTGTACCTCTTCGACACATTGATGACTTTCGGTTGTCGTGAAAATCTCGAGATTTTAAATACGGACACAGGGTACAAAAATGACAGATAAATCAGTCTAGTGCCATTCAACGAAAATTTTGCAATTAGGTGATGTCACCCACTCTTTAATCACATGCCTCTGTCAAAACGACATATCTCTGGTCTCTGATTGATTTTGACAGTGCCATATTGACTATTGCAGATTAGCATAGTCGAGTAGTTAATTTCTGGTTGAATTCTTAAGTCTATTGTGTTTAGATTCCTTAACGATTTCACCGATAGATTAGTTATCTCGTGAGTGATCAGCTCAAAGAAAAAGACTATAGGCGCGTCGATGAAAAGCCCAACTCATTTAATTAAAAACAGAATCGGAAAATTAGGATATCACAACTCTTCTCATCTTATAAAAATTTCGTCCTCGAAATTTAAACCATTAAAAATCTTTAAATAAAAAGGTGGGGGTATTGTCGTCTCATCAAGTCTTCACTTTCCCAGGTTGCTTCTTCCATCTCATGATGTTGCCAGACCACTTTGACTAATGGGATTATCTTGGTGCGTAGAACCTACTCCTTTCGATCCATAATTTGAACTGGTCTCTCCATATACAACACTCTGTCGTCCACGTCTAACTCTTCAAAATTCAGCATATGGGTCGAGTCAAGCTCGTACTTTCTCAACATCGACACGTGAAAGACGTCGTGCACTTGCGCTAGTTACGATGGCAACGCAAGACGATATGCTAGAGTCCTTATCATTTCCAAAATCTCAAAGAGACCTACGTACCTCGGACTCAACTTCCCTTTCTTACCGAAGTGCGAAGTACCCATCATCGGTGGCACCTTTAAAGAGACGTGCTCACCAACTTGGAATTCCAAAGGTCTTCGACGCTTATCTGCATAGCTTTTCTAGCGACTCTAAGCGGTCTTTAATCTGTCCATGATAACTGCAACTACATCCACTGATTGTTGAACCAACTTTGGGCCTGTGATCTTCTGTTCTCCAACTTAATCCTAACACACTGGCATTCTGCACGCTCTGCCATACAACGCTTCAAAAGGTACCATATGAATACTCTCTTGGTAGTTGTTGTTGTAGGCAAACTCGACGAGATGAAGCTGTTCCTCCCACTTTCCCATGAAATCCAACACGCAAGCTTGCAACAAGTCTTTGAGGGTTTGAATCGTCCTCTCAGACTAGCCATCCGTCTGAGAATGATAAGCCGTACTATACTCCAGCTTCGTTCTTAAGGCAGTCTACAAAATTTTCCAAAAGACAGCTATAAATCTCGGGTCTCTATCAAATGTAACCGTCATCCGCATTCCATGCAAATGAACAATTTGACGCATGTACAATTTTGCATATTTGACTAAAGCAAGGTCCTTCCATACAGCGATAAAGTGAGCCGACTTCGCCAATCTATCGACCACAACCCAGATGAAATCATTACCTCTCTGACTCCTTGGTAAGCTCGTGACAAAGTGCATCGTGATGTATTCACATTTCCACTCGGTAATCTCGAGAGGTTGCAAAAGTCCTCCCGGCTTATAATGTTGTGCCTTTACTTGCTGACACGTCAGACACTTGGCAACATGCTTGGCAATATTCGCCTTCATACCGATCTACCAATAGTGTTGACACAAATTCTGATACACCTTCGTACTACCTGGATGAATGCTATAACTATTACGATGAGTTTCTGACAAAATCTCCTCTTTAAGCGCTGCATTGTTAAGTACACACAATCATTCTTGGAACCTCAGTATTCTGTCTTTAGAAATCTGAAAGTCAGCCTTTCTCTTTTCGGTATCCTCTTGCAGGATCTTTTGAATCTCTGGGTCTGTCAACAGAAGTGTCTTGATCCTTATATGCACTTACGGTTCAATTCTAAGGGTGGCCATAAGATTTGAAAGGTGGCCTACCTCAAATTTGAAAACCGAATCTCGAGCTCCTTCAAGTAAGACCCACTCCTTAAACATCATCTGCACAACTGAAGACTTCTGACTCAACGCATCTGCGACCTTATTAGCCTTTCCATGATGATACAAGATGTCGCAATCATAGTCCTTGAGAAGTTTCATCCAGCGACGCTATCTCATATTCAACTCCTTATAAGAGAATAGGTACTTGAGACTTTAATGGTTTTTAAAGATCTGGAATCTTTCTCCACACAAATAATGTCTCCAAATCTTCAGAGCAAAAATAATCGCTGCGAATTCCAAGTCATGCATCGGATAATTCAGCTCATGAGGTCTCAACTAACGAGACGCGTATGCAACCACTCTGCCATGCTGCATTAACACACAACCCAATTCTCTAAACGACGCATCATTGTAGATCTTGTACACTTCAAGACCATATGGTATGGTTAGCACTGGTGCGATAGTCAGCTTCTATTTAAGCTCTTAGAAACTACACTCGCACTTATCTATCCACACAAACTTCTCTTCCTTCTTCAGCAGTCAAGTCAAAGGCAAGGCTAACGCTAAAAATCCTTTCACGAACCGTCTATAATACCCTACCAATCCAAACAAGCTTTTGATCTCCGTCAGTGTCGTCGGTCTTGGCCAGTTGATAACTGCTTCGATCTTGGTTGGGTCCACGGAGATTCCTTAACTTGAAATCATGTGATCTAGGAACGCCACACGAGTCAACCAAAACTCACACTTACTGAACTTGGCGTACAGTTCATGATTCCTCAGTGTTTGAAACATCATCCTTAAGACTTCTCGAGTACACCGGGATATCATTGATGAAAACGATCACAATTTGATCCAAATACTCCTTGAACACCCTGTTCATCAGATCCATGAAAGCGGCTAAGGCGTTTGTCAAACCAAACGGCATTACAGTGAACTCATAATTGCCGTATCACGTACGAAATGCTGACTTCGGTATGTCCTCCTTTCTAATCCTCAGCTGATGATATCATGTCCTCAAGTCGATCTTAGAAAATATTAATGCTCCTTGCAGCTGATCAAACAAGTCATTGATCCTCGGCAACGAGTACTTATTCTTGATCGTCACCTGATTGAGTTGACGATAGTCAATGCACAGACGCAACGAACCATCTTTCTTCTTCATGAATATAACTGGTGCTCCCTAAGGTGATGCACTAGGGCGTGTGAATCCCTTCTAACAACTCATGCATCTGCACCTTCAATTCTTTCAACTTTGACAACGCCATCCGATAAGGAGCCTTAGAAATTGGCTCTGTCCTAGGAGCCAACTCAATCACGAACTCTATCTCACTTTTTAGAGACAGACCTGGTAATTCCTTCGGAAACACATTTGGAAACCCCTGAACCACTGCGATATCTTCAATCTTCAACTCCTTAAATGTCATGTCCATGACAGTCACCAAGTAACCTTGACAACCCCATCTAGCAAACGGGTTACCTCAAGCGACAAGATTAAAGTAATCAAGGGTCCTCCTCAACTCTCAATAAACTTGAAACTTTCACCCACTAACGAGTTAAACTGAATCACTTTACAATAGCAGTCCATCTTAACTTGTTGCTTGGTGAGCCAGTCCATGCCAATTATCACATCAAAATCATATATGGCTAAGACTATCAAATCTATCCTCCCCTCTCACTCACCAATCACTAATTTACAACCAAGACAGTCTACTACAACTAACACTTTATCCTTTAATGGTGTAAATATACTAACCACTGACTCTAACATTTCAAGACTCAATCCTACTAGCTTAACAAATTGCTCAGTGATAAACAAATGAGTTGCGCTAGGGTCAAATAAAGCATAAGCAGCATGGTCATTTAGCGAGACCGTACCTGTGATCACATCAGGTGAGTCCTTTGCCTATCCTCTAATGACGGCGTACACCCTACCCTAAGCTGAAGGTTTGTTCTGTCCACCCTACTATGCATTCTACATTGCAAAACCCCTATTTTGACCCATTAGCGGCGGTGGCGGCAACTACTGCGGTCTCATCAGTTTGCAGGGACATTCTCTAACTTGGGGGCCCTGTTAGCCACACCCATAGCAAGCACCTGTCCTAGAATGGCACAAAGCCTATTCATGTCGCCTTTCACAAAAGCGACATACTTTACTAAGGCTCAGCGCTAACTTACCTATCCCACCTTTCCTATTAGGTGGAATAGAGTACCTTTCTCCGGTCATGGGCTTTTTACCAAACCGGTTTCCATCTCTGTTTGAATTGAATCTCGACCCAAAAGTAGCTGCCTGCTCAATCAGGTTCATCTTTATTAATTGGGCCCGACCATATAGCTCGTTGTAATCTTTTAGGTTGAATGGCACCAACAGTTTCTTCAACTCCAGTCGGAGGCCGTTCCTGAACCTCATAACTCTATCAACTGGATCCTCTATCAACCTTGGGGCGTACTGCAATAGCTCTGCAAACTTGGCCTTGTACTGGTCTACAGTCATCGAACCCTGACAAAGGCACTGAAATTCCTCCATTTTTTGTTCCCTTGCACTATTGGAGAAGTACTTGCCATTGAACACTGCAATGGAGGCATTACACCAAGTGCTTGCGTTACCTTGCTGCTGATAGACTGCAAGGATGACCTTCTCTTCCCTTGTGCAACTCAACAGTGTAAAGGCCTTTTCAAAGTCCTAGATCTAGAGGGCTACAACCTCGGGATCTTCTGCACTTGTGAACCTCGGCAAGTTCAGCTTTAGGAACTGCGCTATGAGCTTATGCATTGCCCTCTTAACAACCACGTTCCCAGGTTGAACTTTGGCAAGTGCGACAGCGGCTGCGGCAGCAATGGCATCGACGGTGGCGACAACAGCAGCATTGGCGGTAGCAGTAGCGATAGCGGTAATGGAAGAGCCTTGGTTCTAGGCCCGTTGCCCCATCAAAGCTACAAGAGTCTCAAGCACTTGAACGATCCCATCGATTCTAGGATCGCCAAGGGCTGCTACCCCAGCACCAATCGACGGCGGCACTAAACCACTTGCGCTAGTCTGAGCTTGTGCTCTACCTCTACTACCTCGAGTACCGACCTTGGTCGGCGTCCTACCCCGAGTCATAGCTCCTATAGTCCTCTTTCTAGGCATCCTGAGCTCTTGATCACTCATTATGTAGACTTTCTACACAACATGTTCCCAATTTCATGCCGAATTAGAAACTGAGTGATCCCCACAAAACAATCTACCAAACAACTATTAATTACATGCATCAATATAAAATAAAAGGTCGTTCCTACTAATTATCCCATAACCCATCGCACCTTATCACTCTAACCGTTAACCAACTCTAATACCACTTCGAGCGAGGATGTCACGCCTCTAATCTCTAGCACATGCGCATCCCTTGGTGGTCGATAAAATTGCGCTATCCCAAGACGCGTCGTCAACCTGTTCATTTTAAGGCACATGTGGAAGCGAAATAAAAATCCCTGACAATAAACAGCATGGGATAGAAAAGTAGGATGACAAATTCACAAACAAAACGCACTTTTATAAACAAACTAGTCTGTCTACGAAAAGATCGGCTCTAAAAAGGGAGCTGTCCAACAACCCACTAGTCGGACATAGTCGACGATCCCTCGAACTCCACTTCGACAGGCTCCAGGGGCTTTAGGTCCTCTCAAGAGGATCAGCTGCACCCTTGCCCAGAGCGGCGTTGACTACAACGGCAAGGATATCAAAATCCCGAAGGGGACCATCCCTATATCCATTGAGCCCATGGAAAAACCACGCCTTGAATTGATGAGATACCCTCTGAGGTAGGCCCTCATCGACCCAGACAATGGTCATTACGAGCTCATAGACCTAGTGACTCCCGGGGATAGGGACGTCTATGCTCCACTCAGTAACCCCCCAAGGCTAACTAAAACAAATTGGAGGTATTGCCATCTAAGAACCTGAAAAGGTTAAGCCCACGACGGGGTGAGACAATGTTTCAGCAAGTCTGCTCCCTAAACCCCGCTTTAGGAAGAAAATACGCCTAGAGGTAATCTAACCACACATCATATAATACTTACTTCACCTTAGTTCCTTCTTGTACATCAACACAGTTCATATCGCATGTAATTGGATTAAAAGCACTCATCAATCGGGACGTCTCAACTTATAACCCAAACAATTACAGGGGTCCCACTTATAAGGACAAATCATTATGTCACGTCTCATTCCGTACCACACAATTTTGTCCCATAATCATGTGCATCTATTCAATCAATCATGCATCCCAATTGATTACGACCCAACGGCCACGGCCAACTCAATAGTCAATGGTCTTCCGGTATAGCCGGGCATCATCTCGCACCATCGAGCACGGCAACATCTATTCCTAGACGGCATTCCACTAGGGAGCATTGGTCTAGCCTCCACTGTGATTGGCATCTGTTGACTCAGGATATCCCATATAAGAGCATTGTCCGACTTAACAGCTCGTGACGGATTCTCATAGCCATCACAACCCCAGCCAAGGACACCACGCATCGCACTCAAATATCTCAATTAAAATAGTGAACTTGACCTATTTTCTTCATTTTAAAAACATCAGGTGAAAATAATCGTGTGTGGGTACACGGTCAGATCGAATCAGAAAAATTAATATTCTTCTTTTTAAAATCTCACTATTTAATATATTATTTAAATTCATTTTCGGTGTCAAAACTCGACACCCGGTATTTTCTAATTAAATATCAAAATTTCACAATTTTGAAATAATAACTCAAAAGCACAATCATCAGTCAATTTGCACAAATTAACATTCAATTACATAAACTAAGCACACCACTGCAATCAACATGAAATTCCGGTCACCGATTATCCCGGATAATTTTGGGAAAATATTAAATAATTAAATATATGCAATTTAATCCAATAAATACAAACCTAGGCCAGAAACACTATTTAACTACCTAAATGCACCTAAAAATTTAATGCACATATCCACATAAATAGTACAATTTATTTATCCCTTAATCAATCTATTATAACCACCTAATAATCATGATTAAGCAATTAAATCACTAATCCAAACTAACTAACCATATAAACCATACTTAGCCTTATCTAATTACCTACTAAACGTCATTAACTCCCTATGCAGAGCTTAGCAAGTAAACTCACTGGATTAGCGAACAAATGAGTCCACCGCGACGTCGACGTGGAGGCGGGCAGAACACAAGCCCGCGGTGACACCAAACAAGGCTTGGAAGAGACCTAAAATGGGCCTTCAATTTTGTCCAAGGACTGAAGGGGCTGGGCCGAGTAGTGGCTTAGCTGGAAATAACCACACAGGCGGCGGACGGCAACGATGGGACAAGGTGGTGGCTCTGGCGACTTCGATGGTGACCAGGGCAAGCTCGGGGACTTGCGAGCAGACGCGAGACGGCGGCCTGGGCTTGCGGGGGACAGTGAGTAGGCGCGGGATGAGTGGGACGCGAGCGGGAGGCTAGTAATGGCTCAGGTGGACAACTGCTGCTCGAATGGGTAGCACGGGCTGTCGACGACGTGAGGGGCTGGTTTCTCTAGTTTTCTTGAGCTCACAACACTTCAACAATGGAGAAAAATGGTAGCAAGGAGGAGGAAGAAGAGAGGTCAGCTGAATGGGGGCCCAAAATGCCTCTGAAGTCTCCTAAAAATATCCAAACACTCATCACCAATGCCCCACCATGCTCAGCCATTATCCACACCAAAACTTCTCCAAGAAGTCTCCCAAGGTGGCTGAAATGTTGCTCCCCCCTTGGCCTACGAATTTTGTAACATTTCCCCCAAATTTCATTCAATTCCTCTCCAAAATAACCCAATTGATGCCCCAAAAATTCAGCCAAGGTGTCCACACTTAATTCCACATTTTTCCTTGCCAAATAATCCAACTTGATGGCCAAATGTGCAACAAAAAATGATCCTCAAATTTTCCCTGTCCAAAATAGCTCTACTTTGAATTTTTTCCGAAAACTCGGGTTTGTAGAAAATTTTCGGAGGATGAGTCGACGTTCCTAAAATAAATTGGACATGACAGAACTTTCAATTTCTTAAATCGGGTTTAATTTCGTGGTTAATTTCAACCGGACCCAATTTTTGCGTGACCTAACCTATCGGATAGCTTTTAGGAATTTTTAGCACGTTTGACCCGTAGTCGATTATTTTCGAACCACATTGTACCTCTTTGACACATTGACGGCTCTCAGTTGTCGTGAAAATCTTGAGGTTTCAAATACGGACATAGGGTACATAAATAACAAAAAAATCGATCTAGTGCCGTTTGATGAGGATTTTGCAATTAAGTGGAATCACCCACTCTTTAATCACATGCCTCTGTCGAGTTAACCTATCTCCGGTCTCTAATCAATTTTATCAGTGCCATATTGACCCTTACAAATTAGCACGGTCGAGTAGTTGATTTTTGGTCGAATTGTCAAGTCTATTGCATTTAGATTCCTTAACGGCTTTACCCGATAGATTAGTTATCTCGTGAGTAATCAACTCAAAGAAAAAGACTATAGGTGTGTCGCTGAAAAGCCCAACTCATTCAATCAAAAATAGAATCAGAAAATTAAGATGTCACATGACCCCCTCAATCCATCGTACAAGAGCGCGATCCGAGAAAAATGATTAGGGTCAAATTCTATCATTTCTACAATGCCCATAGGACTTGTTTGTTGTAAGTGCTAGCAAGACATGTACGGGTCTAATCTTTGTCAGTGGATTGAAAGTTTCATCATAGTCCAGACCATATTGCTGTGAGAACCCAATTTGGAATGCACAGAGATCTAAATAATTTGGAATTCCAGCAAATCGCAAACTTCAACAAACATGTAATCTAGCCATTTCATGCATCTACACATCAATTTCCAGCACTTTCAAGCCATATTCAACCTTGTTGATCATCATTCAACAAATTTCCAGCAAGATTGAACCTTACTCATCCATGATCCATCATCACTATCCTAAACATTCATTTAAGCATGCTTTGATCACGATCAAGTTCAATCATGAACATGATTTTCTAACATTCATCGCTTGAATCAACTGTGGTCATCGAAGATTGAACAGCAAAATAGGCAAAATGAGATTTGACGGAAGTTACCTATGAAGCTCCTGCATCACACTCTTACTAAAATCAACGAAATCAATCAATCAAAGCTGGTACTAAAAAATCGTAAGGCTCCTCATCATGTTACACAATATAAACAAATTGACAAAGCAACATCGAAATTGTCATCAAATAAGTTATAGACATGCTTGGCCAAAGAGGGATTGATTTTTCCTACGCATGCAATCTATTGAAGATTTAATGAAATTGAACTAATTCTAGAACTAGTTTTCTATTTGATTTTTGAAATGTCCTCACATCCTAGCTCGACAATGATCATGAATTGACATGATCAACCTCAAGCGTCATTAGATGATCCTCGGAGCAAACAACAAAAAATTAAGAGGTCCTAACTTGTGAATGAAGGTAGGCTAGTAATCGAGGAAAGTTAGCTTGATTACTAGCAACAAGGAATCAAGGTGGTGTCAACCACCATGACGCTATGGAAGAGCCAAGGGAGACCGTCGCACAAGGATGTTAAGGCTAGATCATTGGAGTGAGGCCGACGACCAGTGAGAACAAGAGTGTTGCGACCTAAATTTCGGGTGCACCACCTAAATTTAGGCTAATGAACTACTAAGTCTTTAAACTTAGCTCGGGCTCTCCCAAGCCCATACCAATTCACGACTTAGGTTCAAATATTTAGCATGCAAAAGATTTTTAGCCAAGAGTCGTAACTAATCAGTTTACGATAGGTCGATTAGACACTTAAATAAAATAATGGGATAATTTTTTTACTCCTACGAACCGGAGACTTTGGATGTGGGGACTTGGTTACACTAGACTTCTCTAATGCGCTTTCGGTACCATTTCTTTTTATTTTCAAAAAAAAAAAAATTGCAGACAGTTTAGATTGATTTTAAATCTATTTCCCTAACATGTGAGATAATCATACAGGTGCGCAAACTACCAATTTAACACCCAAGAAAACAATTAATAAATTACGGAACTTACCTCGTAGCAACGAAAGCTTTTGCGTTGTTAGATCAGAATTCACATCAACCTTAGATATGATTTCTAATTAACACGCAATTTCTTTTTGTTTTCATTTAATTAATGAGATTATGCTTTATGCAATGCAATATAACTAAATGACCTAGCAAAAATCACTAAATGACATATATTTCATGAATCTAATTCTATATGACATGCGTATGACATTTTTATTTTTATTTTTAAAATAAAAAGAATGCAATCCATCCTAGAGATTGAAACTAATATATCCTAAGACATTTTTTTGTATATTTTTTTCATGAAATTCGAAATTAGGAAAAATGTGAAAATTGTCTAACTAAATTAAGATTCTATTCAATTTGTATTAAGGATTAGGTCAAACTAAATCCTAATTTAAACCAAAATATTATCTTAACTTAGCAATCTCTAACCTAAGATGCAATCTATCTAAATCAATCTAAACTTAAAATGAATTTTATCCTAATGTGGAATGACGTGCAAATGATGCCCTAATTCTACATGACGTATGCATGATGATTTTTTATTTATTTTGTTTTTATTAATCTCGAAATTAAAAAAAATGTCAAATAATTAAACATGCAATTTAAGCTAAGGAAACAAAAATCTAACATCCTAGATTTATTTTTTTATTTCGAAAGTTTATGATAAATAAAATGCTTAGTCTAAATATGCAAATAAAGCATGCAATATTCTAATTCAAACATATTTCAAGATGAATAAAGCAATCAAGACAAGATAAACCATTCAAAATCATCAAAGATATCACACACCATTCAGATTAATGGATGATATTTTGCTAGTAAAATTGATAAATTGATCTTAAGCTTTAAATATCAAAATATCAATTTTATTCCCACTTGATTAATTATTTCATCTAAAAAGCCTTATAGATGAAATGAAAAACCCAGGCACGGTTATGAATTAGGCAATAAATCCTAATTGTGAGATATGCCTATCATTCAAATATGCTTAATGGATATCAGATAGACAAATTAGGCGATAAAATATTCAATGGAACCGAGTAAGGAGTGTTACCTAATTGTGACAATAACTTTCCAAATTCAAGCGTCGGGCAATGGATCATGAACGGTGACCGATGGTGGTTTGCAATGCTCGACGGTATGAGCAAAGGTGTGCGGCGAGCGACACAGTGGGGTGAGTGACCGGCAACAACGAGGATGCCCAAGATGGATCACAGTGGACTGCTCGTCTAAAGTCGAAGACGTCGAGGTGACTCCGCAGAGAGGAAGCTTTGACAATTTTTTTCTTTTGTATTTTCACTTCTGGACAATACCTGCAGAAGACCAATTCACCACTTAGACTTATTTCATCAAAATTCTAGCAACTCTTTTGACTATGGACTCCAGGCTTGCAAGTGGTGGCCACAGTATATGACGTGGTATTCATGCTGGTCAGGAGATGTTGGCCTCTTTGGACTTCGACGAAACCTGCAAAGAATGAATACGAACGAAGCGCAAAAGCCTGTTTGGTGATTGTCGGTGAGTCAAAAGAAAACACTTCAGGGCATCGCCAGGCTAGATGGAACTTGCGGGAGTCCTCGCTGACTCCGAACTAGGCTGTAGTGGTTCAAGCGTCCCTGGGGTGTGCTGGTTCGTGGTATAGAAAAAACCGCAGATCATGGATCGTCGGGGATGCGAGGGCTGCTCGAGTGATTGCTGCAAGGAGAAATTACGGTCCCACCGGGGCAACAGCGAATCAAGCAACAGTTGAGCGCGAGGAAGGCGGTAGCTCCATCAACGTCTCGGTTGAGCTGGGCTTGTCGAGGCTTGGTCACGACGGTAGGAGGTTGGCACCAGATCAGCAGCTCGTCGGAAAGGCAAAGAGGTCACAGCAGCGAGTCTGTCGTCGCTGCATTTAAGTCACTATGATAAGCGACATGTCATTTTGCACGGCCTAGATCAATTAGTGAAAGAATGGGTAGGATTTAAGTTCATGAAGATTGATGACTTGGCTTTAGGAGCATTTAGGTAATTTCTGAGGGGCATTTCGGTAATTCTAGGCAAAGGGAGGGAGAGGATTGGCCGGTCATGGTGGCTTGGTAGCGTGACTTAATGGACTAACCTGTCGGATGAGTTTTGTGAATTATGGTCGGATTGTATACAATTGAATGCAAATTGGAGCGATTTAGCTTGAACGGGTTGATTTTGATACTCTAGTTATCCAATTTCACCCTCAATTTCACAATTTGACTTGACATTTTTGTCAATTTGATTGAATGAAATTAGGTTCAAATTGGTAAAATTGATTTGGCCCAGTATAAATTATAATTGACTTATGGTGGGCGAAATACCTTAAAGATACCCCTTTACCAAAAAAAAAAATTTGCCTTAAACATACCCTAATTGCATTAATCTCTTTGAAATTTGACATGGCCATAGCCAATTCTGTCCCAATTGATTTAATTCAGCCAAATCGAGGCTTGGTTCAATTGACAGGGCTCTTGTGCTTAATTTCCAAAATGAATTTGAAATTTTAATTACCCATAGTCCGGAGATCAACTGTCACTAAGGACTCAAGTTTAAAAAATCAATAGAAAGGAATGAATTTTGGAATTTTTTATTAAAAGCCCGAGTCTTCAATTTAGTTGAAAATGTTGACTCCTAATCATTTTTCAAAAAAATTGGTAATTGAAATTGAAACTATCTAAGAGAACAAAGCTATTATGAAGGTTTTATATATTTTTTTGTGGAGAGTTGACCAAAAGTTGACCAAAAGTTGACCTATCAATGATTTAAGCCTTAAAATCAATTGAGTCACACTTTGACTTTTTTTTTTTAATTTTGAAAATTGAAAGTAAAAATGTGAAATTAACTAATCAATGTCTTTTAATGCAAAATGCTAAATTTAGACCAACGGTGATTTTTCGATAAAACTTTGACAAAAGAGTTCATTCTAAAGTCAACCTTTGACTTTTTGAAATCAAAGTGTACATGACATGAAGACAAACTTCTTATACAAGAAAGAATGTTAAATGATTCTGTTTTGTTAAGAGCTAGGTTCTGTCATGATCAGGAATCTAAATCTCAAGTTTTTACCTTTAAATGATTGATTGGCTAAAAAATGACATATATATATATATATATTGACCTTTTCTACTATTGCTAATGGCGTATATATAATCTGCATCATAATTGCACATAGACTTTAGGATTAAACATATAGACCTCTCATAGAGAAAAAGGAACCAATCTTGGCACTAGGATGGACTAATGTAATCATATCGCCGTACTTTGAATATATAGTTTGTACCGACCAATGGCTTAACTCTAGGCTCAAGACGTTTCTACCACATTAGCACTAGATCTTGATAAGTACCTAAATGACCTTAGAATGGGCTAGTGGTGACTTCTATATAGATGTGCATTACGAAATCACAAGTTGTAATAGCCGTTATATTGGGAGAATGCGAATGAGGCACGCACCTTCTTTATATGTAGGGGAGAAGTGCTATCATGTTGCACATCAACCTTCTCAAACCGTACTAATAGGCCATTTTGAGAGAGACATTGACTTTGTGAGACACGATTATATTGAGCAACCTATTGGATTTATATTGGTACTATTAAGAAAATTATGGCAACCAAGTTGTGATTGGTATGGGTTTCGTTAGTGGGAGTTTGGCATGTACAAGATTAGAATTGGCAGTTTGTAAACAATGCCCACTCGGAGAAAGAGAAGTAGAGGCAATTACGCAATCTTGAGACGTGGGTATCACAATCTAACATGTGGCACATGTGGTTGGCATAAACATCGCAAGAGGGTTCAGCATGGTGCGGTTAAAAGTTCAAGAAAATTGCGAAAACCCTTTTATTTTTAGGTGAAATGTCGCTTCTAAAATATAAAAGTGATGGCGATAGCGGCCGGACATGTGCCGGAAGTGGATTGGCATAGTGGAGAGGCGGCTGGCGTTATGCCAAACCTAAGCTGGCACTATAGTCCATGGAAACGGCCAAAACACGTGGCCAAATCATGAGATTTTAATTATTTCGCTATTTCATTCCTATATTTACTAAACTTTCGCAAGATCTTCTCATGTCAAAAATAAAGAATACAAGTTATAACATTTTTTATCTATAAAAAAGAAATAGCATATTTTCGTCTAAAACGATTTGCAAATTATATGATTATTATTGGAAAAAAAATAAAAAGGTCGTCAGCCTATGATCAGCTGACTCTATCCACGGAAATGAAAATAAAAAGGTAACTGGAATAATTGAAGTGAAAGAACAATATTATTTTATGGGATAGTTTCTGTTAAAAGTGGTCTGAGAATTGGTTCCCAAAATTCAAAATCGATTTAAACCGGTTTGGGAACCAGTTCTGAGTGATTACCCACTCAGGAACCAATTCCCGAGCCGGTTTTGGAATCGGTTTTGTAGGTAGAGGTCTAAAACTTTATTTTTTCCCCTAATTTTCATTCTTACTCCTGTAATCACACATCGTTTTTCCTCTTGGCTCTCTCAGACACATACGGCACTCCTCCTTCATCGTTTCTCTTCCTCACTTGCTTCCCTTTCTTACCAGCTCCCTCTCGCACCGTATGACGGACAGACGGCATTCTTTGCCACCAAATTCTTGTGTACTACATGGATTGGCTCACATAACTTCTCTTTTGTAAGAGGAGTTATGCTTGAATAAATAAATAACTTCATGTAGTAATTGTGGAAATAAGATTAATACTAGACCCATGTTTGTTGCTAGTGTTTATGCAATGTTATGATTTTTGCTTTGTCTTATAATTTTATTTGTGATAATTAGTCTCGTGGATCATTAATTTTTTCGTTTAGTCAAAAAGTTCATGTATTTATTTATTACAAATACTTAATGTTTTAATACAAATTATGAGGATTACGTTATTTTATTATGTATTAATGTAAAATTTGAAGTCACATAGGATATTGAGAGGTTGCAAAACAGGTTTAAATGAAAACAGAGTTGACATTGGAATCGAATCAGAAAAATAAGATGGGTCGGGTACAGGATCCATATAAATATGATCGGGTATATGATTTAAAAAAAAGAAACCGATTATATTAAGATCGAATATAGGGCGCAGGTCTAGATCCTATTTACTAGACCCAATCATTCCAATCGTTCCAATCATTCCTATGAAAAAGGGCAAATAAAGCCCACAATTTTTTACTTGGACAAATCCTCTCTCTCTCTTCATGATGGTCTTCCCTGCTTTTTGACTTGGTCTTCTTCCACTATCTTCATTTTCACATTCACGTGGATGCAGAGATGAGTTGAACACAACCAAAAGAAGCCTCTTCACGATTTCGGCTCATAAACGAGATCCACATGTAATATTCTTCTTCTGATAATTTCAGCTGATCAATTCACACATGCGTTGACCAAAAAACAAAAAAATCACATATGCCAATAATTTGACATGCACGTGATGGAGTTCGCATGATCTCATCAGTCCGAACCGCAAATATATTCCTACGGTTTTGAGGAAATCGGTGAAAGAATTGCCCATCGTCGAGCAGAACTCCCCATCTACTCTAGCGGCATTAAAAAAAAAATCTAAAATATTAAAATATTATTAAAATTTGTCACGCCAAGACTGATGAGGTTATGTCAGCCAGCTGCTGTTCAATCAGCAAAATCCGGTCAAAATTGATTGGAAATGACTGAATTTGCACAACGTAAAAAGGTTTAGGACTTAATTGGTACCAAAAAAGATTTAGAACTAAGTTGACATAAATACAAAAGGTTTATGACTTTTTTTGGCACTTTTCCCCTACTCTTTCTTTATTATGCCCACAACACAAGAACCTTAGATGCACATACAAATGACCTCCAGTTATATTGGTTTCCTTTGCTCATACAAAAAGAAAAAGTCGTTCTCTCTTGATTAGATAAAGATGCTGGAGTTTAATCTTAACCCAAAGCGTGAAAATATAAAACTTAGAAGGTCAATTGGTGCTCGGAAAATTTGAATATATATGAAATTTTGTGATATTACTATTGATTATTCTAAAAATTTAAGTTATCAAATGAGTATGTGATTTATTATCTAAATATTTCAAGAGATTAATGTCCATCGGACCACATTTTCCGCTCATTTCCATCCAGCAAATCCATGTCGGGGTCTCCATGGAGAACCTTATCAATTTGACCATCCACTTTGGCGTGGATGAACTCGACTCCAGGGTCATTGCACTCCATGAAACAACCATCGACGAGGACATATCTCCATGCCATAGGATAAAAATTAATTTGAGATAAATGAAATATAAATGCACTAGTTTGGATTAAAATTGTATGAATATACCAGTTTGTGATTTTTAGGTAAATATAGCATGAATGTACCAATTTGGGGTTTTTGATGATATTAATTGTAATAATAATAAGCATTAGTTGGTGCTAGGCTTTTCTTTAATGCTACCACAAAATTTTCTTATTAGTTTCCGTATAAATATTCCATATATATTTATTATAACTCAAAATGAAGTAAAAAAAAAAAAAAAACTCATCACCGAGTGTAGAACAGTATTAGTGCAAAAAAAAAAAAATCAAATCTCACAATTAAATTAATATGAAATCAACAAAGAAATAAATAAAAAATGAACAATAAAGAACACTTGAGATTTACTTAATTCGGTCCAATTGTCGATCCATACTCCACAAGGAAATTCATTAGCAAATAATTCAGTAATAATCGAAAAATTAGAGTTTTGATCGGTCATATACTCAGTGCTTTCCTCGCCTCCATTAAACCTAAACATGCGATATTTACAAATAAATAAATCAACTAGTTGTAAAGATCAAAGCACAAGTCACCGCGTCCGGCTAAAATCAAGCTCTGAACGCGTGGCCCTAGTTTCGCCCTTTCGCGGCTTTCCTAAGGGGGTTTCTTTTTCTTGTACGGATATTTTCTCTACGCTTTTTTTGTTTGGTCATTTTCTCTACGCTTTTCACGATAAGAAATGGGCAACAATAAATGATGAAGAAGTAGACCTACTTTTAGCGAAAAAATAGAACCACCGACCAACAAGAAAACAAACCTAATTCGACTAAAGGGGACTAAAGGTAATTCCAGATTCCGACAAATCAAAATATTTCAGCTAAGTCGGATCCAGTATATAAGTCAAGCTCAAGACATAATTTAATAAAATAGATATCCCAAAAAAGAACGTTGCTCATCAAAATAACTGCAATAAGAAGAGCTCAATGTGTGGTATGTCGTGTCTTGGAGAAGATCATTGATACCTCGACCCCCATTGCAAATGTTGTGCACGAGTGTCTTATCAAGATTGCCTCTAACAATCTCGCCCATATAGAAAGGAGAGCAAAAACTAAAACCGCAACTCTTAGGGAAGAAGCCATATTCTATATTAGCCTTCTTCCCCTGTGCTACTCTTTCTTTATTATGCCCACAATACAAGAGCCTTAGATGCACATACAAAAGACCTCCAGTTATATTGGTTTCCTTTGCTCATACAAAAAGAAAAAGTCGTTCTCTCTTGGTTAGATAAAGACGCCGGAGTTTAGTCTTAACCTAAAGCGTGGAAATATGTAACTTATAAGATAAATAGGTGCTCGAAAGATCTGAATTTATATGAAATTTTGTGATACCACCGTCGATTGTTCTAAAAATTGAACTTATTAAATGGATATGCAATTTATTATCTAAATATTACAGTAGATTAATGTCCATCGTTTACTTACCTTTTACCAAAAAAAATGTCCATCGGACCACATTTTCGGGTCATTTCCATCTGGCAGTTTCTGATTTGGTGGTTTTCTCGAGATTTTTTCACCAAGTCGCGATCCCAAAGTCCACACAAGTTAATGTCTGGACCCCATGCCTAGCAACGAAAGCTGTTGGAGGACTACAAATGAAGCCTCCATTCATTGAAACATCAGGACCTCACCCGTGACCACAAGCGTCTCGTCATCATTTAACGTTGTCTGTTCTCGTATTGACTTCTGCGACTTTCTGAAATTTCGAAGAAACGGGGAAGCGTGACTCTCGTTTCCGAGATATTTTTACGCGGTTTTATTACCCGTGTAAAGAGAGGCAAGGGTTGGAGCGCTCTATAAAACCACTGGAGAACTCGTGCAATACCATATTCACCATCCTCGTTTCTACACATATCTCGAGAGGCAATCCAAGCATGAAGGTGGAAATACAGTGGAAGAAGCTGGTCAAGCCTTCAGTGCCGACACCGAGCGACCAGCGAAAATGGAAGCTAACATCAATAGATGAGCTTCAGATGCCAAATTTTGTGGGCGTTATCTTCTACTATAGAGATAATGCCGGGAACCCCGGAGTCGATATCTCTCAAAGGCTTCACCAGATGGAGGAGTCACTTTCCAAAACTCTAACCCTGTTTTATCCTATGGCAGGGAGATACATCGAGGATGACGACGGTTGTTTTATCGACTGTAACGACCTTGGAGTGGAGTTCGTCCATGCCAAAGTGGATGGCCAGATTGATCAGCTTCTCCATAGAGACCCCGACATGGATTTGCTCGAACATTTGTCGCAATTCCCGAACAACCTAGTAGGCAATCCACTAGTGGTGATTCAAGTGAATACGTTCGAGTGCGGCGGAATAGTAATTGGCTTGCGCTCTACACACAGGATCAGCGACGTGTACACCATGGCCATATTCGTTAATTCGTGGGCCACCGCTTGCCGAGGTAACGTCGATGTTACAGTCTATCCAAGTTTCGAGTTGTCGTCTCTATTCCCAATGAAAGTGCCGGCCATTGCGAATTGGCCTCCGCCACGGATTATTGGCAGCAAGGAATTCACGGTGTCTAGGTTCAGGTTCAGCGGTGATGCTGTATCGAAGCTGAGAGCCCTAGCTAGGGATGATGCAAAAGATTCAATGGCCAACAACTTCCAGCCTTCGAGGGTGGAGGTTGTTTCGGCACTAATAAGTAAGGCTCTCGTCAAGATTAATCGATGTAGGCAGGGCGAAGAAAGGCCTTTCGCAGTTTATATGACATTTAACTTGCGCGATAAAGTCAAACTAAAGATACCCGCAAATTCTTGTGGCAATTTCTACGGCATGATTTCTGGGCGCTCCGATCAACGCATGGCCAGCAAAAGGAATCCGGAGTTCAATGAGATGGTGAATATAATCCACAATATAATATCGGACGCTAAAACGAAATATGCATCAATAGTAAACAAGCAGGAGTTCTGCTCGACGGTGGGGAATTCTATAGCCGAATATGTCAAAGTCGCGTCCTCAAGCGAAGTGTTTACGATTTCTTTTAGTAGCTGGTGCCGTTTCGGGCTATATGAGATCGACTTCGGGTGGGGAAGGCCGGTTCTAGTCAGCAACATATCATTGAATCTCAGATCGATCTTTCTTATCGACGATGAAGAGGGCAAAGGAATTGATGCATGGACAACCACAACTGGAGATGAGATGATTCTTCTTAAACAAGATCCGGATATTCTGGCATTCACTTCCTAGTTGGAGGTGGAGAGGTTGCACGAATATGTGATCTGCGAAGTCATCGTATCTTACTATAATGTAGACCAGGAAAATGAAAATGGACTTGGTCTATAGTATTTGTTACATCTGTTTCTTTTCTTTAAGAAGGATGGTTCTTGTGGACAATGTTAATCAACTTATTAAATACCTTAGAGTGAACTCCTCTATCGTGTTCAATTTCCTAAGGCTGACCCCCTCAATCCATCGTACTAGAGCGATATGAGAAGAATGAGTAGGGTCATATTCTATCCTTTCTACAATGCCCATAGGACATGCTTGTTGTAAGCACTAGCAAGACACGTACGGTTGTAATCTTTATCACTAAAAGTTTCATCATAGTCCAAACCGTACTACTGTGAGAACTCTCATGTCACTAGGTGAGCCTTATCTCTTTCGATTGTTTAAGGGTTGATGTAATGACACACGATGGTATGATAGTGGGTGGAAGTTCATTCATTTAATGTTTTGAGTGGGTATATATAATAAATAATGGAGTAGGACCCTCTAAAATTTTGTGAATGAATTGACACTTTAAATTTACTTTCTTAAAATGAATGGTGTATCAAAACATCAATTCATGATTCAGATTAACCCGAAATAATCAATTTACCAAACTGCCCTTGCATTTGGTGGAAAATCACATACCTACAAAAAAGTCAGCTTCCTTCTCTTTTTTTTTCTTTTTTCGGAGATCTTAAGAAAAGTGTGTTCATCTCTCAAAAGGACACATGAGAAGAATTAACATTTATGACAATGAAATTGAAGGAGGGCAAACCATTTAGTTTGGCGAGATGACCATTGAAGCTAGAGGACCTATACTTGAATAGAGCACAGGGATATCGAGTTCAAAAAAAAATAATAAAAAATAATAATAATAATAATAATAATATATAAATTAATAATAATAATATATATAAATTAATAATAATAATAATAATAATAATAATAATAATAATAATAATAATAATAATAATTTGAAGATAGCTCTTAAATGTATAATTAGATTGGTAGAGCTCAAACTTCGTTCTAGAACAAAATCAACAAGAGAGTTAAGGGAGGGTGAGACTAGCTCAAATCATTTCCTATGCTAAAGGTTGAAGAAGATGAGCCAAAGAGGAAAGGAAAGGGAGAGAGGGAGAACAGAAGACTTTTCATCTCCCTATCCAAAATGGCTTTTTGTGCATTGCCCTGCTTTCCAATCCTCGTCCTTCGCGTCACTTATCGGCTACTTCGTTGTTTGCGGGCCACTTACTTGGATGTCGCCTGCCTTGGAGGTCATAAATATTTGGACAAACGAGGTGGGAAATCACAAGTCAGAGCTCGCGGTTTGTGACCTCCGTGTTAGAGGTACCCAGCTCCATACATATAGACACATACAGCGGTCACAGCCAAGGTCAACCAAAGATGATAGCTCCGGCAACTAGAGGAGTGTGGACGAGGACTAGGAGTGGTTGTGGCAGGCTCGCAACCGCACAATAGGGTCTGCTATCGTCAGGTATGCATTATTCGAGGTTGCTGGAATAAGAAGGGAGAGGGAAGAGAAATAGGAAGAAAAGGTGAACAATGCAAATAAAAAGACTAGAAGAAATTTCAACCATGAATACTACTAGGGATAATTAGTTGCAAGGTGGGCCGGTTCCTAGTTTATGAAATCAGGAATCAGCCCCACCTAATTTTGGAACTAGATTGAATCAGATCGACTAACCGGTTCGGTTCTCGGGTGGATCTGCGAACTGGTGGCATGGGAGGAAAGACAACAGTAATTCCCAAAATGAATAGTCTCTTCTTACACTATGAACCCAGTAGCCTTCTCACTGACACGTCACTATTGAGGTTTGTCTAGTATTCACACTCCCAATTATAGGCACCTTGTCTTTCTCTATTGAAATAATGACAAAAACTTAATTAAGTTGAAGAAGGATTGCACATGTCTGGCCGCTATGGATAACAAATATTTTTAACCTCGTTTAGACTGATATAGCTCATATAGAATTATTGCGGCCCTCCCAAAGTATTTCTCTTTCAGGTCTTAGGGAAGATTTAGAGATTTTGCTCAAGAAACAACCCTAATAGTTCATCAAAAAGATGGCTCAAGCACATCATCTGAACGACCATCCATAAGGTTCATTGATCAAGAGCATAGACTCTCTCAAGTCTATACCTCGCTTAACGTTGGGTTTTTCATTTTAGGTTCTTAACAACCTAAGTATTTCTAAAAGTGGCTACTAGCCATCTGGGGTCGGTTAGAAACTAAACGAAACCCAAGAGTGTCGTATTGATTCCTATTCAACTATAGTTTCTAAGTCTAGGCTTACTTACATTAATGTTCTGTAAGCCCCATTTTGGTCCCTAATTGGAAAATGTGTTATCTAAGTGGCTATTCACTCTTGATTTTACCATTTATGATCCTAAAGGCATTAGTTCACTTTGTGATTATGCAATTGTTCTTGTGAGATTCCATTATGATTTTAGTGTGTGGCCTAACCATACTAAAAAGCAAAGAGCAACCAACATTTAAAAGTGCAAGAATTAAAACCCCAAAAATTAAAAATTGAAAATGTAATTTATAGACAGAAATTTATTCTTAAATTGAAAATGTAAAATCACATGATTAAAGATAAATTTCGGGGTTAATTGAGCTAAGCCTTCAAAAGAATAGGAAACATTTGCTATTGCAGATTTGTCTCTCTGTAAACGTACGGTGGTAAAATTTGCTGGTTAGATATTCCAGATTTGCACCCTTTTCTACTGCTTGGAAAGTCGGAGAGTGTTCTAGTTCTGATAACCATGAAAAAGGATTGACCTGGCTTATTAAATAGAGATACTTAGCTCTTTAACCTTTCAGAACATGATTAGTTTAAGAACCGGACGTCACGTGTTTAAAGCTCACCAATTATATATGAATTATAATTTGGGTCAGAGTCACTTCATGAGTCAAAAGTTTGGACTTAATTAATTTATAGATGTGCATAGTATTTTATAGGCCTCCAAATAAACGGGCCTTGGCCCTTGTAAAATAAGTGAAACAAGACGGTCTTAATTAACTTTGTACTACAAAAAGTGTCGCAGTTTTTGGGGATAAAAATTGATTGCACGAGAAACCAAACAAGTCGAGATCACATGGGTTAGTCATCATAGAGTGAGAAGAGCAAAAGACCATGTTGCCCCTTGAATTATTTACGAGACAAAGCTTCTCGAGAATGCTTCATATGACCATGATAGATATTGCTGTAATTTTAAATATCCTCACGTGCGTAACATAATCATCACTTTATAAACCTGAGCAATATAATCCTCAAACCTAATTCTATAGTCATGAATAGGGGCGAGCATGGTTTCAGAATAAAACTTGAGTATAGGATCGGTGACAACCATTTCAGTTCCAAGTTCTAGAACATGTAGGGTAGGTTTTATATTACAAAAATTGAAAAACGTATTCTAACAATTAGGTTCCTGATTTGAAGCTTAGAACCTGAAACAAGTCTTTATGTTTTTCTTGGTCTATGTCTTCGAGCTATCTTGTGGCATTCAATGGCATTTAATGATAAGTGTGTAATCTGAAGCCACCAGTCTAAACTTCTATTATGGGTTATAACTATGACTAAGATTTTTACTTTATTAATATTTCATAATCTTTGTATGTCTAAATATGAATTGTGATAAATGGATTATAGCAAATGATGATCATTAGAAGTGACGATTCACTATAATTATTTAATGAAGAGTATAAGTAGAACCTGGGTAAATCTTGGAACTTATGACATCATAGTTTCCAAGGTCCTAAATATGTGGGTAGGTTCTAGATTTCAAAAATTAGGAAGCTTGTTCCAATTGGAAGATTTTAGGTTTCAGGTCGAATATAGACGAAACCTGAAACCGTTCATCTCTAATCTTGAAATTGAAGTTGAGCACCAATACCTAGGTGACAATACTTTTGTATCAGTTGCTTGGCAGGATAAGAGAGCATTCCAGTGCATCCTCCATGGCCGTAGCAGGTAGGAGTCAAGAAATCATCCCGCTCATTCTAATAATTGAAGCCGGAGTTCGATGTATTATTGACCATATCTTGAAGGCGATCAGTGACCACGTCTTTGTACGCTCAGGTTGGACCCGCTTCTTCATTGCAGATTTTTTGTACCAATGTTTCATCAGGAGCATCTTTTATAACGTTATATGAGCGAAGCAGTGCAATTGGTGTAGCTGCAATTTTGTGGAATGGAGCCATGTGTCTCTTACCTCGTTCTCTTGCCAATACTCATCCTATATTGCCCCTCAAAATGAGGGTCGTATCCAAGGAAAATAAGCTTCACGTAGGTTTCTCCACTCTTTAAAAAAAAAATTCTGCGATTTGTTTGGTGAACAAGTTTACTCCTAGAAGTTACCAACAGTCAGGAATGTAATAAATAGTTGAGTTCTTGTTTTAGCAGTAGTTTAGAACCTTTGCCTCATCAATTTGGGAAGCCGTCGTCATCTCATTTAAGCTCCGTTTATTTGATGAAATATATTTTTCTCATTTTGTAACATTTGGATAGTTTAGGAAAATGAGCTATTGAAAAAAAAAAAATTCCTATTCAATAGAAAAACTATGTTTAAATTTAGGAAAATGATTTGCCTTAAAAAAAAAAACCATTTTCCAAAATATTATTAGAAACTCTATGTTCAGGAATAGGAACCCTAAAGCTTGTTCTTGAGCCCTTGGCTGCAGACCTAAGTCTAAACCTGGGGTCGAGTCCACCAAAGTCCATCAAGGTCAAGCTCGGGATGAAAGACACTAGGTTTGAAACCTTGATGCTCGAGCCCGAGTTCCATAGAGGTTAAGTTTGAGACACCAACCCTAGTAGTTGAGCCTAGGGATCCAATACCACTATGTTTTTCAAATTCAACAGGGTAAAAATAACAAGAGGGCCATAACTTTCGTCATGATACTTAAGTGAGCGATAAAAAGTTATGATACTCAAATGTGAGTACCGTACGGAATTTATGACATTTTTAGAGTACTTACCCCCAAATCAAACAAAAGTATCTCCGTCGAAGAAGCGCCTAGCTAGCTGGTACGTATCAGGGAAATATCCTCACCATCTACAATGTCATCCACTCAAATGTTTAGATTAGCCATGGAATCAGAGCTAAAGACAAAGGCTAGAGATCCCACCAGAATATGACTTGGATTTGATTTGTTAGTATTTGAAGGCGTGTCTAAATAACTTAGCAGTTTTTATTTTTTGCTTAATTTAAATCTCGAGATAGGACGTACTTCAGCTTTTTCTTGCTTCATAACTCCCCAAACTTTCACGACATACAAATTTTGAGACGTGGGATTTTACAGGATTTTTTTAAATTTAGGTGACATTTTATAATTTGGCCAGAAAACAAAATTTTATTTTTATTTTTGCTGAAGCATAGACATAGATGTCCAGATTATTGAGCCGTAACAACTTAGAGGCAGTTTATTTACTATTACATCCTTTAGATTATTATGGATAAAATCAATTATCTGAAATGTGATTAAGATTATCTCTAGGTTTTCAACGTTTTTCAACATTTAAATTTTGTTTAGTAGATAAACGTTGTCTTTAGAAAAACTAAAAAAGCAAGTTAAATGATCTTATTGTTCATAGAAAAAATTAAAAAAGCACGAGTCCAAACGGCACTTTATTTGTGCACTATAAAAATGTCATTGACAATAATGATAACAGTTGAAGTTGATTTGCTCAGTACTTAAAATTATTTTATAATCACTTACATGTGTCTCTATCTTGTTCAAACACACGGTACTATGTTGTCTTATCTGGTTTATTCACCAAATGACACATGAGGCTCATGGGAATTCACATGGAACTCAAATAATTGAAAATTGCAAGATAGTGCAGTCATTCACCTATGCTATATTCACTACATATTGATAAACCCATGTCAATTTACCACAAATTATGACAAGTCTGTAAATTTTGATGTAAACGTGACACGGATGCACCGATTTAGGGTAAATATTGTAGGATGTAGAAGTTTGGGATTTTTATAACATAAAAATTAATTTGAGATAAATGAAATATAAATGCACTAGTTTGGATTAAAATGGTATGAATATACCAATCTGTGATTTTTGGGTAAATATAGCATAAATATACCAAGTTGAGGCTTTTGACGGCATTAATCGTAATAATAATAAGCATCAGGTGCTAGGCTTTTCTTTAATGCTACCACAAAAGTTTTTTAATAGTTTCCATATAAATATTCTATACATATTTATTACAACTCAAAATGAAGTAAAAAAAAAGTCATCGCCAAGTGTAGTGCAATGTTAGTGCAAAAAAAAAAAATCAAATCTTCTAATTAAATTAATGTGAAATCAATAGAGAAATAAAAAATGAACAATAAAGAACACTGAAGATTTACTTAATTCCATCCAGTTGTCGATCCATACTCCACAAGGAGAGCTATTAGCAAATAATTTAGTAATAATAAAAAAACTAGAGTTTTAATCGGTGATACACTTGGTGCTTTCCTCGCCTACATTAAACCTAAACATGCGATATTTACAAATAAATTAATTAACTAGTTGTGAAGATCAAAGCACAAGTCATCGCGTCCGGCTGAAATCAAGCTCCGAACGCGTGGCCCTAGTTTCGCCCTTTTGCGGCTTTCTCTCTTCCTAAGGGGTCTCTTTTTGTTGTACGGATCTTTTCCCTACGCTTTTCACGGGAAGAAATGGGCAACAATAAATGACGAAGAACTAGACCTACTATTAGCGAAAACATAGAACCACCGACCAACAGGAAAACAAACGTAATTCTACTAAAGGGCATGATAAATGATGAAGAACTAGACCTACTTTTAGCGAAAACATAGAACCACCGACCAACAGGAAAACAAACCTAATTCGACTAAAGGGCATCGCGGATTCCGAAAAATCAAAATATTTCAGCTAATTCGGATCCCGTACATGAGTCAAACTCAATACATAATTTAATAAAATAGATATACCAAGAAAGAATGTTGCTCATCAAAATAACTATAATAAGAATAGCTCGATGTGTGATTAGTCATGTCTTCGAGAAGATCATTGATGCCTTGACCCCCACTGTAGAAGCCGTATTCTATATTAGCCTTCTTTCCCTTTGCTACTCTTTCTTTATTATGCCTTAGATGCACATACAAAAGACCTCCGGTTATATTGGTTTCCTTTGCTCATACAAAAAGAAAATGTCGTTTTCTCCTGGTTAGATAAAGACGCCGGAGTTTAGTCTTAACCTAAATCGTGGAAATACGTAACTGGTAAGTAGGTGCTCGAAAGATCTTGATTTATATGAAATTTTGTGATATCACTTTCGATTGTTCTAAAAATTTAACTTATTAAATGAATGTACAATTTATTATCTAAATATTTCAGTAGATTAATGTCCATCGGACCACATTTTCCGCTCATTTCCATCTGACAGTTTCTGATTTGGTGGTTTTCTCGAGATTTTTTCACCAAGTCGCGATCCCAAAGTCCACACAAGTCAATGTCTGGACTCCATGCCTAGCAACGAAAGCTGTTGGACAGCTCCAAATGGGGCCTCCATGCACTGAAACATCAGGACCGCACCCGTGACCACAAGCGTCTCGTCGTCATTTAACGTTGTCTGTTCTCGTATCGATTGCGACTTCGTGAAATTTCCAAGAAACGGGGAAGCGTCACTCTCGTTTCCGAGATATTTTTACGCGGTTTTATTACCCGTGTAAAGAGAGGCAAGGGTTGGAGCGCTCTACAAAACCACTGGAGAACTCGTGCAATACCATATTCACCATCCTCGTTTCTACACATATCTCGAGAGGCAATCCAAGCATGAAGGTGGAAATACAGTTGAAGAAGCTGATCAAGCCGTCAGTGCCGACACCGAGCGACCAGCGAAAATGGAAGCTAACATCAATAGATGAGCTTCAGATGCCAAATTATGTGGGCGTTATCTTCTACTATAGAGATAATGCCGGGAACCCCGGAGTCGATATCTCTCAAAGGCTTCACCAGATGGAGGAGTCACTTTCCAAAACTCTAACCCTCTTTTATCCTATGGCAGGGAGATATATCGAGGATGACGACGGTTGTTTTATCGACTGTAATGACCTTGGAGTGGAGTTCGTCCATGCCAAAGTGGATGGCCAGATTGATCAGCTTCTCCATAGAGACCCCGACATGGATTTGCTCGAATATTTGTCGCAATTCCCGAACAACCTAGTAGGCAATCCACTAGTGGTGATTCAAGTGAATACGTTCGAGTGCGGCGGAATAGCAATTGGCTTGCGCTCTACACACAGGATCAGCGACGTGTACACCATGGCCATATTCGTTAATTCGTGGGCCACCGCTTGCCGAGGTAACGTCGATGTTACAGTCTGTCCAAGTTTCGAGTTGTCGTCTCTATTCCCAATGAAAGTGTCGGCCGTTGCGAATTGGCCTCCGCCACGGATTATTGGCAGCAAGGAATTCACGGTGTCTAGGTTCAGGTTCAGCGGTGATGCTGTATCGAAGCTGAGAGCCCTAGCTAGGGATGATGCAAAGGATTCAAAGGCCAACAACTTCCAGCCTTCGAGGGTGGAGGTTGTTTCGGCACTAATAAGTAAGGCTCTCGTCAAGATTAATCGATGTAGGCAGGGCGAAGAAAGGCCTTTCTCAGTTTGTATGACATTTAACTTGCGCGATAAAGTCAAACTAAAGATACCCGCAAATTCTTGTGGCAATTTCTACGGCATGATTTCTGGGCTTTCCGATCAACCCATGGCCAGCAAAAGGAATCCGGAGTTCAGCGAGATGGTGAATATAATCCACAATATAATATCGGACGCTAAAACGAAATATGCATCAATAGTAAACAAGCAGGAGTTCTGCTCGACGGTGGGGAATTCTATAGCCGAATTTGTCAAAGTCGCGTCCTCAAGCGAAGTGTTTACGATTTCTTTTAGTAGCTGGTGCCGTTTCGGGCTATATGAGATCGACTTCGGGTGGGGAAGGCCGGTTCTAGTCAGCAACATATCATTGAATCTCAGATCGGTCTTTCTTATCGACGATGAAGAGGGCAAAGGAATTGATGCATGGACAACCACAACTGGAGATGAGATGATTCTTCTTAAACAAGATCCGGATATTCTGGCATTCACTTCCTAGTTGGAGGTGGAGAGGTTGCACGAATATGTGATCTGCGAAGTCATCGTATGTTACTATAATGTAGACCAGGAAAATGAAAATGGACTTGATCTATAGTATTTGTTACATCTGTTTAGTTTCTTTAAGAAGGATGGTTCTTGTGGACAAGGTTAATCAACTTATTAAATACCTTAGAGCGAACTCCTCTATCGTGTTCAATTTCCTCAGGCTGACCCCCTCAATCCATTGTACTAGAGCTATCTGAGAAGAATGATTAGTGTCATATTCTATCATTTCTACAATGCCCATACGACATGCTTGCTGTAAGCAGTAGTAGGACACGTACGGTTGTAAGCTTTGTCACTGGATTGAAAGTTTCATCATAGTCCAAACCGTACTACTGTGAGAACTCTTGTGTCACTAGGCGAACCTTATCTCTTTCGATTGTTTAAGGGTTGATGTAATGGCATACGATGGTATGATAGTGGGTGGAAGTTCATTCATTTAATATTTTGAGTGGGTATATATAATAAATAAAGGAGTGGGACCCTCTAAAATTTTGTGAATGAATTGACACTTTAAATTTACTTTCTCGAAATGAAAGGTGTACCAAAACATCAATTCATCATTCAAATTAACCCGGAATACTCAACTTACCAAACTGCCCTTGCCTTTGGTGGAAAATCACATGCCTACCAAAAAGTCAGCTTCCTTCTTTTTTTTCTTCTTTTTTGGATCAAAAGAAAATTGTGTTCATTTCTCAAAAGGTCACATGAGAAGTAAAAAAATTTATGACAGAAATTGAAGGAGAGCAAAGCCTAGAAAACTACAAACCAAAGCCAAATCTAGAAATGAGGAGGATTAAGAGAGCGCCAATAAAGTTAAGCACACAATCTATGGCAGATCACTGGATCTCGTATCATTATTAATGATAACACACATCGGAAATTCATTCTCCAATAATTATGACGTTACTAGTTAGCGGTATGCGTCTAAATTCGACTTTCTTTACATCATCTCTATACGGAGACAACCAAAACAAGTTGAGCAAACAGACATACATCTAACATGTGGAAGAGCAAACAATTTGGTTTGGCGAGATGACCATTGAAGCTAGAGGACCTACACTTGAATAGAGCACGGGGATATCGAGTTCCAAAAAAACAAAAAACAAAAAAAATAATAATTTGAAGGTAGCTCTTAAATGTATAACTAGATCGGGAGAGCTCAAACTTAGATCTAGAACAAAATCAACAATAGAGTTAAGGGAGGGTTAGACTAACTCAAATCATTTCCTATGGCTAAAGGTTGAAGAAGACAACCGAAAGAGAAAAGGAAAGGGAGAGAGGGAGAACAAAAGACTTTTCTTCTCCCTATCCAAAATGGCTTTTTATGCATTGCCTTCCTTCCAATCCTCGTCCTTTGCGTCACTTATCGGTTACTTCGTTGTCTGCGGGCCACTTACTTGGATATCGCCTACCTTGGAGGTCATAAATTTGTGGACAAACGAGGTGGGAAATCACAAGTCTGAGCTCGCGGTTTGTGACCTCCATATTAGAGGTACCCAGCTCCATACACATAGACACATACAACGGTCACAGCCAAGGTCAACCAAAGATGATAGCTCCGGCAACTAGAGGAGTGTGGACGAGGACTAGCAGTGGTTGTGGCGGGCTGGCGATGGCACAATAGGGTCCGCTATGGTCAGGTATGCATTATTCGAGGTTGCCAGAATAAGAAGGGAGAGGGAAGAGAAATAGGAAGAAAAGGTGAACAACGCAAATAAAAAGACTAGAAGAAATTTCAACCATGAATACTAGAGATAATCGGTTCCAAGGCGAGCCGGTTCCTAGTTTATGAAATCAGGAATCAGCCCCACCTAATTTTGGAACTAGATTGAATCGGATCGACCAACCAGTTCAGTTCCCCGGTGGGTCTGCGAACTGGTGGCATGGGAGGAAAGACAACAACCTCGAAGTAAAGTAATCAAGCCACACAAACAAGCAGACATGTAGAGGGTGTCTTGGTCCTTCGAAGACTAGATCTAAGTGAGAGTGTGAAACTCAGAGAGAGTTACGAAAATCACATATATTAGATGCAGATTCACGGTAATTCCTAGCCTACACTTTGTATGAAGAATGACCAAAAGTAGAGCATTGATCATTTACATTGATGAGATTCGGTTACGGTCACGAACGGCCAAAACCAGAGCAAGAGACGGAGAAGAGTGTCGGGACTCGAGATAAGACCGCGAGAGGGACACAACTTAGATGAGAGGGACTAAGGGAGGCATCTAGTAAGAGGGAAGTGACTCAAGCGAGAGGGATGCATCGAGGGGAGAGGCATGACTGACGAGTGAGAGTAAGCTAGAGGCGTCAGCGACAAGCATGATTGAGAGTGACAATCACGAGTGACAAGCATGATTGAGAGTGAAGACTAGACAAATAGGGTTTTTAGCGTGAATGAGAATGAAGAATGGGCAATTAATAATTAGGGTTTTCAGTTTTGTAATAATAAGAATTATATATATTGGTCTAGTCCAGGTGGTACAAATGATTTCGTCTACACCTGAAATTAGCAATTGGATTGATTATTGTTGATTCAGGTTTTTTTTTTTTTTTTGGTTGGTAAAAGGAAACTTCATTCACGAGACAGAAAAGTTACAGTAGTTCAACATATCAGTATTTAACAGATCAAAGAAAGCAGGAGGGCGGGAGTTGACCCAGTTCGATGGGAGAAGATTTTGGGCTTGGGCTTTTGCAGCCTAGTCAGCAACTGCGTTGGTTTCTCTTCTGTAGTGTTGGATCCGCAGGGTTGGGAAGAGGCGGAGCAGAGCCCTAGCTTCAGCGAAGAGAGCGCCGAGCTCCCATGGTGTGCGATCTTGTTCGTGAATTGCTTCAACCACAGCAAGAGAGTCTGATTCCAGAAGGAGGTTGTGTTGGTTTCTTCTTGTGGTGATGAGGTATCGTAGGGCAAAGATGAGAGCTTGGGTTTCGGCTTGCAGGGGCGAAACAGAGGGTGTTCGGTGAGCACTGCCATCAATCAGCTTCCCGGAGGAGTCGCGACAAATACAAGAGACAGCAACGTCATCCATTACCATGGGGAAGGATGCATCAATATTGATTTTAAGCACACCAGGAGTCGGAGGGCACCAAGACAGATCCAAAGGGGAACGGCGAGGAACAGTCTTTCTAGCCAATCGAAACCCGGAATGAGAAGAAGTTGCATCGAATCCACTCGTAAGTGATCTGTTTCTCTGGATTGGGAGGTCTTGCTGGTGTGGCAGAGAAATTGGTTTCTGATGATTTTGTTGCAACAAGGCCAGATGATAGCGATAATAAGAGCGGGCGTGGGCCAGAGCAGAAGCTACAATGTGATCTCGGTTCAGGGATCTTCGGCGGAAGACAAAATTGTTCCTGGCTTTCCAGATGTGCCACAGAACATATGTAATTTGTGCATAAAACTGCAAGTTCCTCTCCTGATCAAATATATGTAATAGCCAGGCGTCAAATCTGTGATGTTGAGCATGCTGAATAGTACATGGTAGATGGGCATGAGTCCAAACTTCCGTTGTCCATGGGCAATGTAGAAACAAATGTTCAGTGGTTTCGGGGGCCGGGCTACTATCACTACAGAGTTTACAAATGGGATCTTCAATAATGTGACGATAGTAGAGATTTCCAGAAGTGGCTATAGCATTGTGGCATAGTGACCATAAAAAGATACACAGTTTTGGAGGAGCCGATACCTGCCATATAGTAGCCCAAAGGTGTTTAGGGGGTTGAAAGGATGAGGAGGGTTGATTATGAAGGACTGTTGTTGCTGCTGTATTGATCCGGTGATATCCATTTTTGACAGTGTACACACCATTTAATTGTCCTGTCCAAATCAATTTGTCTTCAGTATAGTGCGGACTGATCTGTATTTTTAGAATTTCAGCAATTTGATGCGCATCAAAACTTCTAGAAAGCAAAGGGATATTCCATGTCTGAAGGTCTGGACAGATGAAGTCGGCGGCCTTAGTAGGCTCATTCCTAGGTGCTGGTCCCCTAATAATGCCTGTAGACAGCCATTTATCCTCCCTGATGTTAATGTTATGCCCATTGCCTACTGACCACTGTAGATTAGATGCTATAGAATCTCTGCCTAGCAAAAGGCTTTGCCATCCCCAAGAGGGCCGAGCACCTCTGTTCGCATGTGCAAAGTCAGTGAAGGGGAAATACAACCCTTTAAGGATGCGACTCCATAGAGATGTAGGTTGTTGAAATAGCCGCCAAACTTGTTTAGCCAACAATGCTTTATTAAAAGTGATAAGATCCCTGAAACCAAGACCACCCAAGTCTTTTCGAACTTTGAGAGAGTCCCAATTCCGCCACTGAATACCTGACTTGTTGCCTTGAGATTGCCACCAAAAGCTAGCCACCTTTTGTTCAATAGACTTACACAGTGATATAGGTATTTTAAAAATCGACATTGCATACTATAGAATAGCTTGCACTACTGCTTTGATCAATATTTCTTTCCCACCCTTCGAAAATAACTTTTCCTTCCAGCCATCAAGTTTAGAGTGAACTTTTGCCAAAATCCAGGAAAACATTTCTTTTTTTGATTTCCCCCAGTCTGATGGGATGCCGAGGTATTTGCCAGTCTTTTTCATCACGGGAACTCTAAGTTCTCTAGAAAGAGACTCCTGTGATTGAGTTTTTTAGAAACCAAGAATTGGATCAGATCTAATGGAAATTGCCCAAAACACGTCATAGTCCGAATCTTTTTCTCACCCTAATGAATATTCAATTCTTGAGGTGTTACTTACTCATTAGACGAGACAAAATTGAAGATGTAAATTGGGATCCCTATCCATATTTATATAGTTGAATACCCAAAAAAAAAAAAAACCCTCACCCTTCTCTCACTTAGCCCCTTATCACACACCTCTCTCTCTCTCTCTAACCTTGTGGCCATGGTCGCTCTCTGAAATTGCGTCCATGCCCACCACATATAAACTAAGTGGCGTTGGCGACAGAAGGAGAGAAAGGAGAGGAAGAGGTTGACGGCAACGGCGGAGAAAGGTGTATGCTGGAGGAGACATGAGAAGTTGTCTGAGTGATAGAGCTTTAGGATTCATGGGGGAGTTTGGGAGCTTGGAGATTTATAAGGTGGGGGTAATATGGTCTTTCTAGAGTTTAGTTTTATCCAGCTGTAGCTGGTTGGTATTTTCAAAGTAAGTAGAGTTGCCCTTCGCGCAAAATATGAAGTACGAAACCGGCACAATTTGTGAAGATATAGACCTGCAAAGGCTATGGATTCGAATGAAAAAACATTGTTGACACCTCAATTTTTATTATGTTTATTAATAAAGTTTTTATTTATTTTGTCTTTTTCGAAATAATAAGCAAATAACAAAAAAACCGAAAAAACAATAAAAACAAGAAAAAACAAAATAAAGCAAAAGCCTAGCCCCTCCCCTCTTTTTTCTTTTCCACGCGGGCCTAAGGCCCAAGACTTGTTTTTTTAGTTTTGGCCCGGCCACCCCCTCTCTTCTTCTTCCCCCCTCTCTTCTTCTTCCTCCCATCTTCTTCCTCCTTCCTCGTTCTTCCGCCCCTGCAGGTCACGCGCGGCGACGAAGACGCGCTCGAGCACAACCTACAACGAGAGAGAGGAGCGTAGGCCGGTGGGCGAGAAGACGCGCATTGAAGGCGAGCATGCCTCCGTGGAAGGGAGAAGATTTGACGCCGGTTCAGCCCACACCCAAGGCCGGTCGGCGTGCGAGGGCCGGCGGCCGAACCTCCATCGACCGGCCTCCTCCTCGCCTATAAATAGAGGAGCACCTCCGTCGATCAAAGCACGGCGAACTCCGAGATCTTCCTTTGAGAGACTTCAAGGGGGAAATCGAAGAGCAAGCCAAGAGGGCGGAGGATCGGGTCGCAAGCCAAACGACCTCCCACCGAGAGACATCGGGGGAGGCCGGCGGCAAACGAACCCAGATCCGCGAGCGGGTGAGCTTGAGAGGGAGAGATCCGAACGTGAAGGGTCGATCGAGGGTAGAGGCCGAGGTTAGCCGGAGAAGTGAGGTTCTCGCTGTTGTTCCTCGCCCGACGCCGTGCCGAGACCGAACCGCGAACGCCACACCGGATCCGGGAAGCCGAGGCTTCGTCATCGCGACCGTCGCCGCCCGTCGCTCTAGGCAACCGCCTCCACCACCAACGACACCGTCTCGCCAACCAACAACGCCGCGCGCCATACCCTCTCCACGGACGGGTATCAACCCCGCTTGGTGTCACCGTTTCCGTTCGAAACCCTCCTCGCCGCCCCGAGCTACCGCGAGGTCGGTCCTCGGCCGCGCTCGTTCGCCGTTCCTCGCATCTCCACCCCCCCGCCGCCGTCGCGCCGCCATGCCGCACCGCTATCGTCCTCTCGTAGCGCCACCGATCCGCCGTCCCAACCCCTTCGCCGGCGCGCGCGAGCGAGCGAAGGAGAAAGGAGGTCGGGGAACCGGGTCGCCGCGGGTCCGTCAGGCCGGCTTCCCGAATCGGGTAGGGTTCCGTCTAGGCCGGGTATGCGCGTGGGCCGGGTAGTCTTTGGGCTGAGTTTCTTTTTGTGAAGTGGGCCAAAAATAGGTATTGAGCTTTTACTCTTAAAAAAAGAAAAAAGACAAAAAAATCCGAGTCGGGCCAACGCGGCCCGTCATCGTTCAGGCTCCGACCCGGGTCGGACCCAACCCGCGGATCCGACCCGGGTCGGTTTTTATATTATTTTTAATATAAAATAATATTATAATAAATAAATAATTTATTTTAAAAAAATAAAAAAAATTATTTTCGAAAAAATATTAAAAAAAACAAAAAACAAAAAACAAAAAATATTTTATTTTTCGAAAAATCAAAAATATTTCATATTTTCTAAAAAATGTCAAAAATCCAAAAAAGGCCAAAAATTCATGAAAAAGTCAAAAAAATTCAGAAAAAGCTAAAAAGACTTGTATTTTCCCAAAAAAAAAAAACAAAAAGTCCAAAAAATCCCTTTTGTGTCCAAAAAATTAGAAAATGACTCAAAAAATGTTTTTCCTCCCAAAAATGCATGGAAAATCCCTCGAGCATCCAAAAACCTCGGGGTTTAAACAAGATTAGGTACCGAAAGGGCATTAGTGATTAACTAGTGTAATCAAGTCCCGATCCTAATTTCTCTGCGGTTGCGCAGGAGTGAGTATTTCTCCCGATACTTCACTTGGGTTTCTAATCAACCCACCCCAAATTGATTAGTGGCGACTCCATTTTAAAAATCAACTTAAAGTTAAAAACCGAAACTATTAAAGTCGTGAATTGGTGGACTTGGGAGAGTCCGGGCATAATTAGTTTTAGCCGAGCCATTAGCCTCCTTAGGCGCTCGTACCCGAATGCGGGCGCCGAAAAAAAAAAAGAGAGGTCGCGACAGCTTGGCGACTACTGGGGACTTTGAGGACTTAGGCCATTTTATCTTTGTTTAAACGCTTTCTTTGGCTCGGTTTTTTTTTTTGTGCGGGGTAATAGCTTAAAGTTTTTTTTTATTCTGTCAAAATAAAATGTTTTGTGATTATAAACTGCTGTGCATGCTTTACTTTTGTTTTAAACACTACACATGGCACACACAACCCAGCCACGGACTGGGCCGCCATAGGATTCCTAGGATGGTGTTAAGAAAGATACGACCTCGAATGCGAGACTGCGATGTAGAGGTTGCCTTTCTTTTCCCGAATTTCTTAGCCGAGGTTAGGAGGGTATGTTGCTAACGCGAGAGGCGCGACGGGCGGATATCCTTTTAATCTCACCAAGCCTTCGAGTTAGAAATCGAGCCACACGTCCCATCTCGTATGTCTTTGTGCTTGCCATTTTATTTAAAAGCAAAGTGATTTCTTTACTTTTACTCGGTCTTTTTATTTGACCCATGGCAATTTAGGATAAGCTTTTCAAGTCCCGGTTTATGTGCGATGGGGAAAGACGATATCCAGTTCATTCCCGCTCCCAAGGCGGAGCTCTTCGGATGGTGGGGCCAATTAGATCGGTTTGCCCAAGAGCGCGTGAAGACCAAAATTGGTCATCTCCTATCGTTGATCCAAATCTTGTTCGTCCGAAGTCATACAAGCCATGGCACATTTTTGGTGCCCGAAGACAATTACTTTTATATTCGGTAGGTTTGAGCTAACCCCAACCCCGGAAGAATACGGCAAGATCATCACCTTTGGAATGCCTCTTGAGAAAAAACTTGTCAAGCCATCGATAGGCGCCCTCCCATGGCGCGGGTTAGCACGACTTTTAGGAACCGAAATCCATGTCATGAGACAAATTCTTGAAGACAACCATAATACCCGCCCACTAGAATTTATGAATGCCTGTTTCCAAAATCAGCCTATGACCCAGAAAAGTGAGATTTTCCTCCTAGCCTTTTTCGGGCTCATCATCTTCCCCTATCAAAGAGATGCCATAACTCCCAAGATGGCATGGATAGTTGATCAGATCTTAAGAGGGGGGAATTATGTCAACATGATTTTAACTGAAACATTCTTGTCTTTTAATCGTTTTAAAGACAACTCGGAGAAAATCATGCGAGCCTCTCCTGAAATTTTACAAGTCTGGTTCTTTTCTCACCTAAGCGAATTTCGAGACTTCATGCGATCACCGAAACAAATGCTTTTGAAAATCCATTACAAAAATTTATGGTTTTAGGACCGTACATTCCCAATCAAAGCTGTTTAAATTGGGTAAGCTTCCTAAGAAACCCAGCTCCTGAGGCATTCCAATGGTGTGCTCGTTGGTTCCATGAAAAGAGGGCCCGCTTTGGTTACATGCGCACCCGCCCAATTCCGTTGCTCGGTCTCACCGGCGCCATTCCCTACTACCCATATCGGGTAGCCCGACAATATGGAGCCCTTCAAGAGATCCCACCGCCTTTCAAGATGATGGTCCCTCCAGTTCTTTTCAACACAAGCCGTGACTATGAATTCGAAATTTCTACCGTTGAGGAAACTGGGACAAGTGCCATCGCAAAAGGATTGTGATACCGAAGGGCTTGAGGGAGAAGAAAAAGCCCACCACGCCTCAATGTCCTACATCCACAACCATTGTATCCCGACAAGGTGGAAGCCATCGGTTCCTCGCTCAATCGAGAGAGTAGCCCGCACGAGCAAGCGAGCTCATGGAGAGGGATTTGGGAATGGACTGGATGCACACCTCGAGCCAACCCAAGGAAGCGGGCATCCTCGCAAGAGCAAGGCTCCCGTCGCATATAAATTGGGAATCATGTGCCCCTTAGTGTAAATAGTGTGAAAGTTTTGTCCCATTGTTTAGGGACTCTTGTTTGATATCTAGTATTTCATCCTGTCTTTTCAATTTCAAGTTCAAGTTTTAGATGTTAGGAGTTGCGTCTATAAATCCTATTTTGATAAATAAAAAAGCAGTTAGACCATTGCCATGGGTCAATCTTTGTTTACTTTCGTGCTCATTCATTGTTTTCACAACGAACAGGTAATTATGAATCGCCGGCCACCAATCGCCCGTGATTGGCCTCATGCAATAGGGCCCGATCAAAATGATGTACAAAATCGCCTCATTAACATTGAAGACGGCGTAGGACAGATGTCTATTGTCCTTCAACAACTCTCGAGACAAATGAAATCCACTCAGGCTGAGCCCAACTCTATAGTTGCCTCAAACACCGTCATGACACTCGCAAATTTGCCAGAAAATAGCGATTACTATGGACAATTTGAAAGGATCATGAAAAAGTTAAACCAGTGCGGGCGAGAATCCCATGGACCTTTCCAATTATGCCGGCATTGAAATCCCGAAAAGCTCAAAGCACCGAATGCGAAAGGTATCGATACCTCCCGCCCGCAGACCTACTTACGGGCCTACCTGGTCCGAAGGATGATTCAATCGTACCAATCGAACTTGACTGGCCCTGCCTTGCGATGGTACATTGTCAAGAAGATTAGTCCCCTTAAAACTTGGAAGGAATTAATTCATGTTTTCCATCAAGAATACGATATTGACATCACCCCTGACATCACCTTGCCCTACGAAGAGCCAATGATCGCGGAACACAAGGAGCTGTTAGCCGCTGAGATAGGAGAGGAGCATGTCAATGAAGCCTTGCATGATAAATGGGCAGTTGAGCAACATCTTGTTGTTGGAAAATTTCCCACTAGGAAAGGCAAGGAGCCTTTGTACGAGGTCAAAGACACAGAGTCTATTCAAGACCGGGGCACGATAGGACAACTCCCCAAGCTTACTCCAAGAGCTAGGGTCCAAAGAATACCAACCCTTATCAACTTGGGAAGTGAATCAGATAGTGAAACTCCAATGTCTCTCACTTCCTTTGACAGAATCGAGCTGGCAAAACGAAGGGCCTTACTCAAAAGGTCTAGACCAGAAGCCAAGAAAAGAAAGCCTAAGCAAATCAATACAGCACCTGCTAACGAGCCACCGCACCAAGGCTTCGAGCATTCCCAAGAATACAGCTTTGAAGGCTACAATCCCCTAGAGTACAACCCTGAAGACTTCCCGGCTCCAGAATACAATCCCAAGGACTTCCAGCGTTATTTCGACAATGGCGACGATTCATCATATAAGCTGTTTTCTACTCTCATCCAGGGGATGAAGGCCCGTCGAAGAGGAAGCATACGTCTTTATCCGCTACGATCCTAACGAAGTACTAAGCTTGTCCTCGACCATGAGGATAGCTTCAATACTTTATCCTCATTCGGAAATTTTGACCAAGAAGAAAGCAATGGGGTAATCTCGGTAGAATCCAACTTCCCGAAACAGAAAAATTCACCACTACAACAGATATGCGGTGGGAAAATCGAGTGGCCTAACCAAGATACATCAAGCCCGTCTTACGCTCATAAGATCACGACCCCGGAGAGATGTGGATACCGATTTTCGTAAGTATAATGGCACAACTTGTCCTGTGGCTCATTTGCAATATCTCCATGCGAGAAATGAGTCGGTACTATGGCCCGATGTCGTTCACAACTCGGGCCTTCCAAGAAAGTCTTACGGGGTCTGCATTACAATGGTTCGTCACGCGCAGATATCAGCCTCATGAGGGATTGGAATGAGCTGTCTTCCACATTCTCGCATCGGTACCGGCACCAGATTGGAGCCGAAGCGTCTTGCGAGAACTTGGTTCACTTTAGAAGAAGACCAATGGAGGATTTTCGAGCATATGCAAGGAGGTGGGAAGCTTTCATGATGCAAACCTACCCTCAGCTGGCCGAAGAAGAAATGATAAAGCTGTTCATAGGAGTTTTACCCCGCAAGCATCGCTGTTGGTTACATGGGTTGCATTTCCGTAGCTTCAATGAAGTGGTCCTCTCATGTGAATACTTCGAGTCTACTGGAGGCGAGGAACTCAAAGGCGCTTGATTTCAAAACCAGCACTATCAAAGTGCTCCTTTTCATATGAGTTTTCATGTGTGTTGCTTGTTTTTATAATTTCATGTTTCTTATCATGTCTAGTGTGCTACTGTTGTATTTTCCATTTCAGTAATCTAATGTACAGTTCTAATATTTTGTTTTGAAAACATGAGGCGGTATCCCAAACCCGCCCAGTGATGTTATCCAACCATGAAAAGAAAATATCGTCCAAGGAGAAATCGAAATTTGGGCTTCCTCATGCTTTTTCTCCCCAAAGACGTATTTTGAAAATAAAAAATATTTCATCACCCAAAAGCTTTTGTTAAAACAAGATGATAAATTTAACCATGTTTGTCTTTTTGACTCATTCACTTCATGTCTCGAAGATCATTCCCATCCCCTTTGACTTAGTGTGACATGGGGCATTTGAAGCAAGCGCATCGGCAAACTCGCCAAATCTAAAGACACCACGCCAAGAAAACGGGGCAAATAGAAAGAATCATCCTACACCAAAAGAGGGTAAGTCTTATCCTCTAAATATAATTTGGAAATGATGTCTTCTCTCTTCTATTTACGGGATACAAAAGATGAGACGTAATAGGTACGGGCATAAAGTTGAGATCGAAGCATCCATGACATACCTCACTCCCGACTCCATCCTAAGCTAAAAGACTATCTTGTCGCACGACGCGCCCAAACGGCTAGATGTTACGGTATCAACTTCAACATAAGGAAGGAGTTCCTCCTCTTCCTTTTAAGTGATTACCGTCAACGGGGAGAAAATCTAGACAGTCAAGGCGATCTATGGCCCCACACCTTGGACACGACTTTGGAATCTAGAAGCTTCACTCCGGACACATGTTCTTCCAAGGAGTAGTTGCCATCACAAAGCTTGAGATTTTGATCTCGATTCCATAGAAGCTTGAGGTACATGACTTTGCTCAATGCTGCTAATGATGCTATAGTTAAAGACAGAAGAAGAAATTCCATAGAAGGAAGGCGTTGAAGATGAATCAACGACCAACAATCATGCATACATGGTCACAAATGAGGAAGGCCAATTGAAGGAAGCATTGAACTATGCCAAGACGAAAATGTTGTCATCAACATACAGAGATCCCTAGGAGTCAGCAAATACAAACTTTGGAGAAGAGTAATTTGGTATCGTTTCCAATACTCCCAATGTCCGAACTCACTTTTGACATATTTTCTCCTATTGACAGGAAGCATAGGATTCAAGAAACAAGCTCAATGGTTAATTTGGGCAAATCAAATGATCCATATCGATTTACCTAACTTGGTATGAAGGGACGTGTCGTCCAAGAGCCGGTTCGGTTAAATAAAAAAAGAAGCGCCCTACGGACACCATCGACGCCTCTAGCCGAGTGGTATCCGGGAAGAAGCAAAAAGGTCCGAAGTCGGGGGTTCGAATCCCCGATGCGGCAGTTAGCCGCTTGGTAAAAAAATAATAAAAAAATTTTTGCTTCCCTTGCACTTGCAAATTACGAGAGAATAGGTGACATAACGAGGCAAAAGACATAGGACTTCGTGTCCCACTTGCACTTCAAGTTCATCCAATCATCTCGCAAACCGGTGAAGGGAAACATTGGGAATCAAAAACCAAACTTGACGGTCAATATTGGCCAAGTGAGGTTCGTGGAAATGACCCGCATCAAATTCACCTGGCTTCGTGTAAAAAGATGTGTCATCCAGGAGCCAATTCAAAGAATAATTGACCTAATGAAGCAAGGGACATAGGACTTCGTGTCCCCCTCTCACTTTAGGTTCACCCAATCATCTGCAAACCAATGAAGGGTAAAGTTGTATCGCTTCCAGTTATTCGACTCTTGAAAGAGTTCATGACTAACACATTCCCTCTTGTTTGTTGTAGGATCACTTGACTATCAAAAGCAAGGATAACGAATCAATGAGAAGCATGTCTTGTTTGTTGCGGGATTACCGATTTTGTCAAAAACAAAGATAACAAATCAATGAGAGGCATGACAAACTCTCCCAAGCAAAATGGCGTCTCAAGGGCAAAAGCGAGAGATGCTTGATCGATTCCCAACCCCGATCGATCATTCATGTGTCATATTCCTAATCAATAGGGACAACCATCGACGTCCATTTGCGAATAACCCTTTTGATGCTCAAAATCTAACATATTTGGAAACACCATTATGTTAGCCCCTAAAGTTGTCAATAGGGTATTTTTTGAGTCAAAACCATTCACTTGTTTTGAAGAGTTCAAACTCCATCATATTCGAAATGTTGCATGTCGTTTCCGGATGAATTACGCATGATGATTTTGCCTGTCTAAATCATTGATTCCATTGAGAATTATTAGAATAGACAGCTAAGTGAAGAATACAAGATTAATTGAGCATGCTGGATGAGGTGCGTCGAATGATGAAAGGCAAGCCATATCCTACACACAGTCTCCCATCTATACACTTGTGAAATGAGCGCAGAAGATCCCATGGCTGCAGGGTAAAGAGTTCTCTCGCGAATGGTACGATAACCAAAATAGTGAGAGGCATTCCATCGCTCACCTCATTGAGCCCCATACACTGATGAAATTTCTGTCCTATCCTGTCAAGAACCACCCCACACTGGGGCAGATCAGAGGCGAAGCAACATCGCAAGGTGAGAAGAAAGATAGAAATTTTCTTGCTCGCACTTGCATCAATCTTTGGGTGTCTTTATTGTATATGAACACTCACATTAATTTAAGTGCCCTAGAGTCATGAAGAGCAATTCTTTCTTTACGCACTTGTATCCATTGTATAACTCAATTGAGTCTGTAAAATCACCCTCACGTGGAGGCAAAGCAAAAGCTACGCCATTTGAGCAGCATAATCGAAGTGCCGGCAAAAGATGAAGACTCAATAGTCTAACAAAGGCGTTTGCTTGAACTTGTCAAGATCGGCTCTCAAGCAACAAGAATGAAAAAAAAAAAAACATGGGCATAAAAAAGCGAGTGTACCTGGTAAAAGCAAGGTCAAATGCCCATAAATGAAGAACTGGAATAAAAAATAGGAGCATGAAAAAGCAGTGTGCCTGGTAAAAGCAAGGCCAATGCCCCCGGTCAAAAATACAGCCAAGAAAAAGTTGATATTGTGATCCATAGAACCTCTATCTAACAGTGAGAAGAAAAGACCAGCGACAAACGCCAAGGCAATCACCAGCTCTCACCCTCTTACATATGAGTCAAGTCTACGTCACATTCTCATTGTAAAAGTCTCTTCGAGACTAGGGGCACTTCAATTAACGTAGGATTTCATATGTCTATAAGCATCGCTCGAAGAAGTACGAGCAAGACTATTTTATCTCTTTTCGCGGGACTCTTGACTTGCGAACTTGGAGATGATCGTGCGGCACTTCGTTCATGAGCCTTGACCTCGACGGTCCCATTTGATGAGCTATTGACCAAGTCTTCATCACAATTTCAACAAAGACCTCTCACATTGGTAAAGTCGTACCACTTGCGAGAATACTCGGACCCGCCGACATGATGACGGTGAGAAGTGTGGTCCTTATAAATCCCGCATCAATGGTCGGGATAGCCTTTTCCATGAGAGTGAGCGAAAAGTCCTTTCGGATCGAAAGTCCCTCATACGGCATGCTCAAGACATCTACATTCTAAATGAAGGTTGTCTTTCAAAATCTTCCCAGTGGAAATCAAAAGATGCAAAACTAACAAAATTATCATGCATGAATCTCATTTGAACTCATGAATTTACAGCATATACAATCATGTGTGCATATTGTGCAAATAACAGACATACTCTCAGAGATCAGAGATATTGCCAGGTAAGCATATCTCTATCCCCATTTGTCTTAAAGTACCTACCACTTTGTCAGGTACTCTCTTCTTGACACTCGACCTATTCGAGTCATCCCTTGAGTTTGGATGCTTGCGATTGTCTTAGTATCCCATTGTCTTTAAGTACCGACCACCGTTCGGATACTCCTTTCCCGACACTCGACTGTTCGAGTTGTCTTTAAAGTTTGGATGCTCGTGATCGACCAAGTATCCCTTTATCGTTAAATACCCGCTACTTGTCTAGGTATCCCTCTTGTCTTTGAGTACCGGCCACCTTTGTTCGGATACTCCTTTCCCCGACACTCGACCGTTCGAGTTGTCCCCAGTATTAATACTTGTGGTGACCAAGTATCTCTTGGAGTACCTCTCTTTGTCGAGGTATCCCCATATCATCAAGTACTCACCGTTGTCCAGGTATTTCCTTTTCATGACACTCAACTTGCCCGCGTTGTCCCCAAATAATAGCAGCTGTTCAAGCATTCCACTGCTTTGTGTACCTGCGGTTACCCAGGTATGCTCTCTTATCATCATAATACTCGGACCTGCCTGAGTGGTCCCAGATCATATCATTAAATACTTGTATTCATCCAAGTATTCCAGTACTTTGTATACCTGTGGCTACCCAGGTGTTCTAGCCCTTTTGAGTGCCTGTGGCCATCCAGGTAAGCCTTGTGCTTCATTCAAATTCTCATTACCAGGAGGTGAGAGACCTTCATGAATATCCCAGGCACGTCCTCGATATTCCCAATTACCAGAAGGTGAGAGACCTTCATGAATATCCAAGGTACGTCTTCGATATTCCCAACTACCAGGAGGTGAGAGACCTTCATGAATATGCGAGGCACGTTCTCAATGTTCATAATTACCAGGAGGTGAGAGACCTTCATGAATATCTAAGGTATGTCCTCGATATTCCCAATTACCAGGAGGTGAGAGACCTTCATGAATATCCAAGGTACGTCTTCGATATTCCCAACTACCAGGAGGTGAGAGACCTTCATGAATATGCGAGGCACGTCCTCAATGTTCACAATTACCAGGAGGTGAGAGACCTTCACGAATATCCCAGTGCACGTCCTCGATATTCCCAATTACCAGGAGGTGAGAGACCTTCACGAATATGTGAGGCACGTCCTCAATATTCCTCAATTACCAAGAGGTGAGAAACCTTCATGAATATGTGAGGCACGTCCTCAATATTCCCAATTACCAGGAGGTGAGAGACCTTCATGAATATCCAAGGTGCATTCTCGATATTCCAACTACTAGGAGGTAAGAGACCTTCACGAATATCCTGCACGTCCTCGATATTCCCCATACCAGGAGGTGAGAAACCTTCACGAATATGCGAGATCCATCCTCAATATTCCCACTACTGGGAGGTGAGAGACCTTCACGAATATCCTGGTATGCCCTCGATATTTCCCAATTGCCGGGAGGTGGGACACCTTCACAAATATACAAGGTATGTTCTCGTATTTTCAATTATCAAGTACCCCTTCGATACTGCGAATGCTAGGTATCCTTCAAGATTTTGTACTTGTGATCATTCAAGTACTCTTTCAATACCCACAAGCAATCGGGTATTCCTTAATGCTGCGAACATCCAGGTATCCTCCAAGAGTTTATGCTTATGATCAATCAAATGCCCCTTTGACGCCCCGTAAAGGCCCAAATATCCTTCAAGTTTGTACCGTGATCGTCAGTACCCCTTCGATACTTGTGATCATCCAAGTATCCCCAAAGAGTTTGTACCGTGATCGTCTGTGTACCCCTTTGATACTTGTGATCATCCAAGTATCCCCAAAGAGTTTGTACCGTGATCGTCAGTACCCCTTCGATACTTGTGATCATCCAAGTATCTCCAAAGAGTTTGTACCGTGATCGTCGTGTACCCCTTCGATGCTTGTGATCATCCGGGTATCCTCCAAGAGTTTGTACTTGTGATCATCCAAGTACTATCTCCCAACAAGCAGATGCCCTGAGAAAGGTCGGCGCATCTCCCGTCAAGGCGACCGAAGAAAGGTTCGGGTCCTAAGAAGGCAATTCCCCATCAAGGCGACCGAAGAAGGGTTCGGGTCCTAGACAAACCAACTTATTGCTCTAACAGGCGACCGAAGAAAGGTTCGGGTCCTGGAAAAGCAATTCCCCGTCAAGGCGACCGAAGAAAGGTTCGGGTCCTAGACAACCAACTTATTACTCTAACAGGCGACCGAAGAAAGGTTCGGGTCCTGGGAAGGCAATTCCCCGTCAAGACGACCGAAGAAAGGTTTGGGTCCTAGACAAATCACTTATTGCTCCAATAGGCGACCGAAGAATGGTTCGGGTCCGGAGAAGCAATCTCCTCATGCAAACGGGTAAGATGATGCCTTGATACTTGCCAAAACTCGGGGTTTACACCCTATCTCACTCACTCCCGGTAAGTAACTACGGGTATCTTCTTATCTCTGTCTTAGTATATGTAAAGTTATATTGCTCTTTTTTTCCGCATAGAATAATAGGTCCCAAATAAAGTATAATTTGCTACGCATGCATGGATAAAATTGAGGCATCGTCTGTCTTTGAATGCAACCTCTGCGAGCTCACCTTCAAAGAGGGGCAGCTGTTGACACCTCAATTTTTATTATGTTTATTAATAAAGTTTTTATTTATTTTGTCTTTTTCGAAATAATAAGCAAATAACAAAAAAACCGAAAAAACAATAAAAACAAGAAAAAACAAAATAAAGCAAAAGCCCAGCCCCTCCCCTTTTTTTCTTTTCCACGCGGGCCTAAGGCCCAAGACTTGTTTTTTAGTTTTGGCCCGGCCACCCCCTCTCTTCTTCTTCCCCCCTCTCTTCTTCTTCCTCCCATCTTCTTCCTCCCTCCTCGTTCTTCCGCCCCTGGAGGTCACGCGCGGCGACGAAGACGCGCTCGAGCACAACCTACAACAGAGAGAGGAGCGTAGGCCGGTGGCTGAGAAGACGCGCATTGAAGGCGAGCATGCCTCCGTGGAAGGGAGAAGATTTGACGCCGGTTCAGCCACACCCAAGGCCGGTCGGCGTGCGAGGGCCGGCGGCCGAACCTCCATCGACCGGCCTCCTCCTCGCCTATAAATAGAGGAGCACCTCCGTCGATCAAAGCACGGCGAACTCCGAGATCTTCCCTTTGAGAGACTTCAAGGGGGAAATCGAAGAGCAAGCCAAGAGGGCGGAGGATCGGGTCGCAAGCCAAACGACCTCCCACCGAGAGACATCGGGGAGGCCGGCGGCAAACGAACCCGGATCCGCGAGAGTGAGCTTGAGAGGGAGAGATCCGAACGTGAAGGGTCGATCGAGGGTAGAGGCCGAGGTTAGCCGGAGAAGTGAGGTTCTCTCGCTGTTGTTCCTCGCCCCGACGCCGTGCCGAGACCGAACCGCGAACGCCACACCGGATCCGGGAAGCCGAGGCTTCGTCATCGCGACCGTCGCCGCCCGTCGCTCTAGGCAACCGCCTCACCACCAACGACACCGTCTCGCCAACCAACAACGCCGCGCGCCATACCCTCTCCACGGACAGGTATCAACCCCGCTTGGTGTCACCGTTTCCGTTCGAAACCCTCCTCGCCGCCCCGAGCTACCGCGAGGTCGGTCCTCGGCCGCGCGCCCGTTCGCCGTTCCCTCTGCATCTCCACCCCCCGCCGCCGTCGCGCCGCCATGCCGCACCGCTACTGTCCTCTGTAGCGCCACCGATCCGCCGTCCCAGCCCCTCTGCCAGCGCCGCGAGCGAGCGAAGGAGAAAGGAGGTCAGGAACCGGGTCAGCCCGCGGGTCCGTCCGACCCGGCTTCCCAGTAACCGGGTAGGGTTCCGTCTAGGCCGGGTATGCGCGTGGGCCGGGTAGTCTTTGGGTGAGTTTCTTTTTGTGAAGTGGGCCAAAAATAGGTATTGGGCTTTTACTCTTAAAAAAAGAAAAAAAGACAAAAAAATCCAGTCGGGCCCGCAACGCGGCCCGTCGTGCTGGGCTACCGACCCGGACCGGGTCGGACCCAACCGCGGATCCGACCCGGGTCGGTTTTTATATTATTTTTAATATAAAATAATATTATAATAAATAAATAATTTATTTTAAAAAAATAAAAAAATTATTTTCGAAAAAATATTAAAAAAAACAAAAAACAAAAAACAAAAAATATTTTATTTTTCGAAAAATCAAAAATATTTCATATTTTCTAAAAAATGTCAAAAATCCAAAAAAGGCCAAAAATTCATGAAAAAGTCAAAAAAATTCAGAAAAAGCTAAAAAGACTTGTATTTTCCCAAAAAAAAAAAAAACAAAAAGTCCAAAAAATCCCTTTTGTGTCCAAAAAATTAGAAAATGACTCAAAAAATGTTTTTCCTCCCAAAAATGCATGGAAAATCCCTCGAGCATCCAAAAAACCTCAGGGTTTAAACAAGATTAGGTACCGAAAGGGCATTAGTGATTAACTAGTATAATCAAGTCCCCGATCCTAATTTCTCTCGGTTGCGCAGAGTGAGTATTTCTCCCGATACTTCACTTGGGTTTCTAATCAACCCACCCCAAATTGATTAGTGGCGACTCCATTTTAAAAATCAACTTGCGGGTTAAAAAGCGAAACTATTAAAGTCGTGAATTGGTGGACTTGGGAGAGTCCGGGCATAATTAGTTTTAGCCAAGCCATTAGCCTCCTTAGGCGCTCGTACCCGAATGTGGGCGCCGAAAAAAAAAGAGAGGTCGCGACAAACATAGAGGAAAATACCGGCGCAGGTGAAAAATGAATAGTAAATGATTGTGTTTCCAAATGTAAAAGCTCATTATATGAGTCTAAAAGGATCTTTTAGTGACATTTCTTGACACCGAATAAAAACATGACTTGAACCCTATATGAAATTATTGAGAGATTTCCGAACACGAAGCCAACACAACACAAGTCACCTCAAAACCAATACGATTGACAAATTTTTACTTATATTTAACGACAAAAAAAAAAGTGTCAGTCACATTAAAAGACAAGAATAGTATAGAACACGAATTGCCAGCCGTTCTTTTCCGTGGATCTCAAGTGATTGAAATGATTGAAATAACCACATACGCGTTAATAATTATTTAAATGATTGAAACACTGTAAAACTATAGGAACTCAATAGACGGGATCTCCATCCATGATAATTGACTATCTTAACTGTTTGATACCATGGTATGAATACTAAGAGATAAATCCGCAATAAGAGAAGTTTCCAATCCGGAATCAAGACATTTCGCCTCAAAATTTTTTTTTAACCATGCGGATTTAAAATTTCAATTTAAGACAACAAATTTGTATCTTAAATTTACTCCCACTTAAAGAGGATGACACATCAACAAATTAGATTTTTACAGGGGAGATGTGTTATGTTGTTTCTTTCTTTTTTCTCTCTTTTTCCTTAATTTCCTTAGTTAAGTTTTTTCTTTCGTATACCTATTTCCTTATTCTTCATCGAGCACCTCTTCTCCTTTGTCCGCTACACATCACGCCTGCTATCGTGTCACAATTCTAGACATTGCCAACGCCGCCGCCGCTCACATCATAGAGAGAGAGAGAGAGCTGCAGGAACTTGATTTGGTGGTTGCGCATGCAATTCTTACCAAGGTTGAGCTTATTGGTGATGTGATTGATCTAGACTATAATTGATTTTAAATCAGTCACCTGATTAGAGAAGATGGATTTAACATGTATTCCTCCTTATATTTAGAGCATATGCTGGCCCATTTTTATCACATGTCACAATCGACATAATATCGTTGTCCGCATGGTTATAAAATTCAGAAGCTTACTAAGACGATGGCGCTGTTAAAATCACAGGGCTATGTCAAAGAATAGTCAACCGAAGGAGTTTTGGAAATTATGGAATGAATTTTTATTGGACTACGGATTCTCCTTCTTTTTTCTTCTTTTTAGTTTTTTTTTTTTTTTGGCTATATGACATTTTAAATATGATTATAGCAAACTAACTCGATCTCACACGTTTGAAAAAGTATTAAGTCTTTTTATGTACTTAGTAAAGTCTCGCCATATCATAAATTATAAAACATAGTATTTTAGGACGTTTTGCCCTTGCCTATGGCAAAAACGCACTAGTCTTTGTAAAATATTGTAAAACACATAAAAGAATCATACTTGCAATTGTTCACAACTAAATAAAGTGATTGTATTATGACATTTTCTTCTAGATTCGACAGACAAAATATCGTTAAAAAATTTTGCACTTCAGGACTTTTTGAACTCGAATATAGTTAGATGTAATAAACACTTGTACATTATCATAAAGTTAAAAATATGTATTCTACGATGTTCTCTACTTCCTTACGACAAAATGTTATATAGCCTTTTTATGTATTCATAGGAAAATTCATGTTTCACATCTTGCCCTTGATTACTAAATAAACTCGGTAAGATTTTGACACACGTTAACACAATTGACCATCTTAAATAAGATGATGAGATATCAACACTCAAATGCAATTAATCTAGTAATAATGTAAATTGTTGACTCGTGAATTATTATATATATATATATATATATATATATATATATATATATGTATATGTACATAATATATATGTATATGTATATATATTGTTAGCTGAGTTCACTCTTATGTGGAGGAAGTCCAATGAATTACAAACCCAAAAAGGGCTTGAGCCCATATAATAAGTTATATGAGGAAATATGATTTTTCACTATCTATATAAAGAGATAGCAGCAGAAAAGGAAATAGTAACAAGAGAAAAAGAGAAAGCAGAAAATCTGGAGTTTTGGGCAATATCTGATTTACATCAAGTTGGCATCGGAGGTCGATTCGTGGTCTGATTAAGCTGAAATTTTGTCAGCATGTTCGTGGCGCAATTTAATCGAATCTAAACGGTTTGATTTTCGTTTGAAGCTCCATACATAAGGTTTTTCGTGGATTGATCAAAACCTGCGTTTTTGGTCAGATTTATCATTGATCTCTTGTGAAGTTCATGTGTATTGCCAATAATTATGTTCTTGAGGTGTTTGCTGCTATGTACCTCTAGTATTTACTAGAGAAAAACAATTTTATTGATAGTGAAGATTTTCAGGTGGACTCCAGTCCCGTGGTTTTTTTATCTCATCACATCGAGAAGGTTTTCCACGTAAAAAATCGTATTGTGTTCGCGTGCTTGATATTTATTTTACTCTACTATATCGATTCCTATTAGGTTTACACAAAATGGGAGATTATTTTATTCCGCTGCGTTGATTCGATATTGTTCGAATTATTACCGTTCTCCCATCAGAGTGGTATCATAGCAACAGGTTATTGCTTGATTTTTCTGCCTTGTGTTAAACAATGGAAACGAATACGAGTAGAATGGTTACACTGAATGGTTTGAATTATCATATTTGGAAAGGGAATATGGAAGATCTTTTATATGTGAAAGATTTTTATTTGCCTGTATTTGTTTAGGAGAAACCAGAGAATAAAACTGACGTTGAATGGTCTATATTTCATCGTCAAGTATCAGGCAATGGGTAGATGATAATGTTTTAAACCATATTATTGAGGAAACACATGCACGCAGTTTATGGGATAAGCTCGAACAGTTATATGCTCAAAAGACTGGGAATAATAAGTTATTTTTTGATAAAACAGATGATGGCTCTGAGATATTATGATGGTACTCGTTTAACTGATCATTTAAATTCTTTTCAAGGAATTATAAATCAGTTGGCTGTGATGAGAATCAAGTTTGATAATGGGATACAAGCACTATGGTTGCTTGGTACTTTGCCGGACTCATGGGAGACATTCTGAACATCTTTGTCTAATTCTGCCCCGGATGGTACAATTACCATGGATTTAGCCAAGAGTAGTATTTTGAATGAAGAGATGAGAAGGAAGACACAGGGATCGTCCTTTTCACATTCTGATGCCTTGGTTGTTGAGAAAAGAGGGAAAAGTGAGTCTCGAGGTCTGAGAAATAGAGATAAAAGTCGAGACAAAAGCAGAGGTAAGTATAATAAATTTGCTAATGTTGAGTGCAATTATTGTCATTGGAAAGGACATATTCAGAGGTTTTGTCGCCAGTTAAAAAGGGAGAAACAAAAGGAGAAAGGTAAAGAAAAGAAAAGTGATGATGATAGTGATGACAATCGTGTCGCTGCACTTAAAGAAGATTTTGTCATCGGAAAGGACATATTCACCAAAGGTTCTCTTGTTGTGGCTAGAGGTGAAAAATATCCTTCGTTATACATTATGCAGGCAAAGTTGTCTACAGACAAAATTAATGCAGTAGATATCGAAGATGCAGCTGAGTTATGGCACAAGAGACTCAGTCACATCAGTGAGAAGGGTTTTTCAATATTGACCATGAAGAAGCTCCTTTCAGGATTGAAAAGTTCAGCGCTAAAGAAGTGTGCTCATTGTTTAGTAGGAAAACATAACAAAGTTGCATTTAAAAGCTCCCCTCCTTCAAGAAAGTTAGGTATACTGGATTTAGTGTATTATGATGTTTGCGGTCCTATGAAAACAAAATCACTTGGTGGCTCTCTTTATTTTGTTACTTTTATAGATGATTTTTCAAGGAAAATTTGGATTTATACCTTGAAAACTAAAAATCAATTGTTAGATACTTTTAAGCAATTTCAAGCTTCAGTTGAGAGACAGACTGGAAAGAAATTGAAATGCATCAGAACTGATAACGGGGGAGAGTATATTGGACCTTTTGATGAATACTGTAGACAACAAGGTATTCAACATCAAAAGACACCTCCCAAGACGCCTTAGTTAAATGGCTTAGCTGAGAGAATGAACAAAACACCGGTTGAAAGGGTAAGATGCTTACTCTCACAATCAAAGCTACCTGGATCCTTTTGGGGTGAGGCTTTAAGTATAGTTGTGCATATATTAAATCTTACTCCATGCATTTCTTTAGAGTTTGATGTTCCTAATAGAGTTTGGATAGGCAAAGAAGTTTCTTATGATTATTTGCGTGTATTTGGGTGCAAAGCATTTGTGCATGTTCCTAAAGATTAGAGGTCTAAACTTGATGTGAAAACACAACATTGCATATTTATTGGTTATGAACAGGATATGCTTGGCTACAAATTTTATGATCCACTTGAAAAGAAAATTGTAAGAAGCAGAGACGTTGTGTTTATGGAAGATCAAACAATAAAGGATATTGAGAAATCGAAGATGATTTCAACACCACAGGTTAGTGATAATCTGGTTGATTTAGATCCAGTTCATCTTACAAATATTCCTACACAGATTGATGAAGAGCAGCATGAAATCAATGTTCCAAATAACGAACATATTCCTAAACATGTTGAGATAGATAATACTATTCTTGAACCAGAGGCTCAATTAGATGTTCCACTGGATGTTCTAGTTCGGAGATCCGTTGGAGACTGACGACCTTCCACCAGGTATTCTAAAGATGAGTATGTATTATTGACTGATGCAGGTGAACTAGAGTGCTATGCAGAAGCAATAGAAGATGAGTACAAAAGCAATTGGTTCGATGCTATGCAAGATGAGATGCAGTCACTTTATGATAATTGTACTTTTGAATTGTTGAAGTTACCTAAAGGTAAAAGAGCTTTGAAGAACAAGTGGGTATATAGGTTGAAGCAAGATGAACATACTTTACAACCATGGTACAAAGCTAGATTGGTTGTTAAGGGATTCGGTCAGAGAAAGGGTATTGATTTTGATGATATATTTTCTCATGTAGTGAAAATGTCTTATATCCGTGTGGTACTAGGCTTGGCAGCTAGCCTAGATTTGGAAATTGAGCAAATGGATGTTAAAACGGCATTCCTACATGGTGACTTGGAGGAAGAGATATACATGGAACAACCTGAGAGTTTCAAAGTAAAAGGGAAAGAGGATTATGTGTGCAAATTGAAGAAAAGTCTATATGGCCTAAAACAAACACCGAGATAGTGATATAAGAAATTTGCGTCAGTTATGACAGAACATGGCTATAAGAAGGCTTCTTCGAATAACTGTGTGTTTGTCCAAAAAATTTATGATAATGACTTTATTATTCTCTTGCTTTATGTTGATGATATGCTAATTGTTGGCAAGAATGCTTCAAGAATTAAGTTATTGAAGAAACAATTGAGCAAGTCTTTTGCCATGAAAGACTTGGGCTCGACGAAGCAGATTTTTGGCATTAGAATTACCTGAGACGGAGATGCTAAGAAGTTATTTTTGTCGCAAGAGAAATATATCGAGAATATCTTTCAGAAATTTTACATGGACAAGGCTAAAGTGGTTAATACTTCTCTTGCTGCCCACTTTAATTTAAATATGATGCAAAGTCCTACGACTAATAAAGAAAAGAAAGTTATGGAAAGTGTTCCATATGCTTCAGCTGTAGGAAGCTTAATGTATGCGATGGTATGTACACGCTTAGACTTGGCGCACACAGTTGGCGTTGTTAGTCGCTATTTGTCAAATCCAAGCAGAGAGCACTAGAATGCAGTGAAGTGGATTATGAGGTATCTTCGGGGAACTTCAAAGTTGAAACTCAGTTTCGGGACCAGGAAACTTGAGTTAGTTAGATACACAGATTCTGACTTGGTAGGAGATATTGATACTCGTAAATCTATTTCTGGTTATTTGATTTTTTTTGCAGGTGGAGCTGTGTCATGGAAGTCAAGATTGCAGAAGTGTGTTGCACTTTCTATAACCGAAGTTGAATTTATTGCAGCGACTGAAGCTAGTAAAGAGATGTTATGGATGAAGAAGTTCTTAGAAGAACTTGGGTTCAAGCAAAAGAAATGAAAAATTGTTGGAACTTGAGAAAATTCATACATATTATAATGGTTTTGATATGATGACGAAGACTCTATCAAGAGAGAAGCTTGAACATTGCCGTTTGATGGCAGGGATGGTGAATCCCTCCACATTGTCGTGAGGGGAAAATTTGTTAGCTGGGTTTACTCCTATGTGGAGGAAGCCCATGAGTGCAAGCCCAAAAAGGGCTTGAACCCATATAATAAGTTATATGAGGAAATATGGTTTCTCACTATCATATATAAAGAGTAGAGAGAAAAGAAAATAAGTAACAAGAGAAAAGAGAAAGCAGAAAATCGGGGTTTTGGGCAATATTTGATTTACATCAAGCTGGCGTCAGAGGTCGATTCGTGGTCCGATTGAGCTGAAATTTTGTCAGCATGTTCGTGGCGCAATTTAATCGAATCTAAACGGTTTGATTTTCGTTTGAAGCTTCATACATTAGGTTTTTCGTGGATTGATCAAAACCTACATTTTTGGTCAGATTTATCATTGATTTCTTGTGAAGTTCATGTGTATTGCCAAGAATTATGTTCATGAGGTGTTTGCTGCTATATACCTCTAGTATTTACTAGAAAAGAACAATTTTATTGATAGTGAAGATTTTCAGGTGGACTCCGGTCCCGTGGTTTTTTATCTCCTCACATCGAGGAGGTTTTCAACGTAGAAAATCGTCTTGTATTCGCGTGCTTGGTATTTATTTTACTCTATTATATCGATTCCTATTAGGTTTACACATGATGGGAGATTATTTTATTCCGCTGCGTTGATTCGATATTGTTCGAATTATTACCGTTCTCCCATCATATATATATTGCACGAGTGACCGAAATCATTGCTGGCAATAGGATCACTTCGACATGTTTGAGTGTTCCATGTACACCGCTCGAACTCTTCTTCTTCTTTTTTCCCTAATAGATTCGTTTTAAAAAGTAATTCCCAAAGTGAATAGTCTCTTCTTACACTATGAACCCAGTAGCCTTCTCACTGACACATCACTATTGAGGATTGTCTAGTATTCACACTCCCAATCATAGGCACCTTGTCTTTCTCTATTGAAATAATGACAAAAACTTAATTAAGTTGAAGAAGGATTGCACATGTCCGGCCGCTATGCATAACAAATATTTTTAAAGAGTTTGACATAACTAAAGCCATGCCAAAGTAATTACTAAAACCCCTAACTTTAAAAGTTTGACTAAGCTAAAACTAGCACTAAAGACACAACCAAATTAGGACCTATCTCCAAGCTATTTTCCAATTTTTATATTGTTGGGAAATTTTATGTTTTTAATATTAATATTTTTTATTCTGAAGATGGGGGACTCGGGCTGGGCCCTTGGGCCAGTCCGGATATAGTTCTCATCTAGGCTCTGCGGGTTTGGGCTCAGGAAACAAATTTGGGCCTTTGTTCCTGTCTCACTTTTAGCTAGAAACAAACCCAGCTCATCAAAGAGCAATTTTACCTTTACAAATTCTCAAAAGATTCGATACAAGTTAAAGAAGAGTACATCAAAAGTGACGATAAAAACATCAAGGCAATCGCAAAATCCGACTAGGCCTCTTGAGATTCGTAACAGACGTCTGGGAACAAGAAGAGGGTTAGTAGTCTTTGCTGAGCCATTGCGGGTGACTTCGAAAGGCTACGGAAGAAACTTGCTACTTTCAATTCACTCGTCGCTGCTTCTTGCCCTTCTATGTGCCCTTTCTTTTTCGATCTGACCCTTCTATGTTATGTACCCGACACTGGAGGAGCATGGCTACCCCAGGGGGGCAGGCCTACCAACGAAGAGCTGGCATACGGTCAAACCGAGGAACTGGCTCACGCCTTGTCCTGCTCTTGCTTGAGTTTCTCTATCTGTCTTCGGTAATCTTCTGGAGTAGGACGTACAGGCATGGTTGGAACGGTAAGCAAGTATTTGGCATCCATCAGCCGATTGATGAACTCCACAGGGGCATGATGCTCTTTCATTTCTCCGTCCAAATCCTTGGCCCGGATTATATTTTGTGAACGACAATCGTGCCAAGCGTTCTCAATGTCACTCACTTTCCTTTGGTAAAACTTTACTTGAGTCTCGCTAAGGCTCCTTTGCACGAGATCTAAATGGAATTCGTCCAACCTCAGAGGTGGTGGAATTTCTTGAAGGGCTGCATACCGTCGAATAACCCGGAGGGGCAAACTGTACACCCGATGAATTCCAGAGGAGGGTCCGGACCATCTGACAAGCATGAGAGGCGTGCTACTCGGAAATGTGTCCATAAAACGCACCAAAGGAGTTTTTTTAGAGTTGATAGTTTTCAAAAAGCTTACCCGCTGTGAAAAAGACTCTTTTGGGATAAACTTCAATATTTGTTTAAACTTGCCAATCATATAAGAAACATAACTAAGCTCATAAATGCCTATACCCAAATTCCTTGATATGCGATAAAAATGTAATTTCTTATTCATTTGTGGGATCCAATTAGTCCAGGGGACTCCCATGGCTCCTCTCTTCTCAATGAATAGCTATCTCTCAAACATAGATTTAAATTCGACCTCAATCAGAAAATACCGCAACAAACTTGACTAACCACATGAGTGACTAATGGGTTCATCAAATGCTTAGTGTGGGAGTACGACAAAACCAAAGAACGCCAAGAGAAACACTCTAGATGAATGCCGCATGTCTCTCTATTGGGTGTGCAAATTGGTTTGTCAAAAAAGTGAGAGGGCAATCCCCGTCACGAGCCTTTAAGATCTTTTTTCTTTTTTTTTTAAATGTAAAAGGTAAGAATTATATTGACTTTAAACCAAAAAGCTATAAAATAAAAAAATTATACAGCAAAACTCGGTACCAAAAACTTGCACTCACGAAGACAATAATTAGAGTGAGTGGAAAGGTGCTAAGGTGAAAGAGAGAGCAACCTGCACAGGAGCAGAGGAAAGCCAAAACAGTGACAAAAGCAAACAAAAACCGAAAACAAGGAGCACAAATACACGAGCAGCCCCACCAACAACACAAAGTAGGATCTTTCAGTTTCGCAAACTATGATTTTTCAAACCGGGGGGGGGGGGGGGGGGGGGGTGGTGGTTTGGTGCTAGGGACCATAGTGAAGGGAGTAACTCCAATGGCAACGTTGTACTCTAAGATCTGGACCAATTCATGTTTACCCAAGGAAAATGTCAACGTTATCAGATTCCAGAAATGGGAGAGCGTTTGGATCAGATCGAAGTGAACTGGAACGGGGATCACGGGCACAAACTTACCTCGCTTTGTATAAAGTTGTGACTGTTAAGATCAAGCCGCTTCCGCCACCCTGAGAGAACATCAACGGGAGCGGGGATGAAGGTGGGACATTCAATAGGCGTTAAGGCACCCACTTCAATGGGTGATGAAATCCCATGAAATGAGTGGGGTTGATCCGGCCTACAACCGTCTGCATCTCGTAGCCAGCCTCGTCCTTCTCAACGCCCCCCTAATCTGTTCTCCTAATCTGTTCTCCTAAGGTGCAATCCGAGGGAAAAGTGCCAAAAAAGTCCTAAATCTTTTATATTTGTACCAATTTAGTCATAAACATTTTTTGGTGCCGATTTAATCATAAACATGTTTACATTGTGCCAATACAGTTTTTTCCAATCAATTTTGGCTGGATTTTGCTAACTGATCGCCGGCTGGTTGACATGGCCTGATCACCGTTAACGTGGACAATTTTTAATAATATTTTTGAATTTTTGTTTTTTTGTTTTTTCTTTTTTTCTTCTCCTCTTCTTTCTCTAGCCAATCGTTGGACCTTAGCGACTAGCCAGAGGCGACGACCAGCGAGGTCAAGGTTGACCTCACCGGCCACCTCGCCAGTGGCTGCGAGGGTAGCCTCGCACTGGGCGGCGAGGCTCGCCCACCCAGCGCAAGGCCGCCCTTGAGGCCTAGGCAGCGAGGCTTGCCTTTGCCAGATCTTGTGAGGGTCGAGCCTCACCCATGGCTGACGAGGCTCGACCTCGCCAAATCCAGTGAGGGCTAGCCTCGCTCGCCCGGTGCGAGGCCGCCCTCGAGGACTAGGTGAGCCCCGCAGCTCGGCAAGAGGAGGCGGCCTCAAGCTGGCCTCGCGCCGAGCTGGTGGGGCTCGCCCTCCTTGGCTATGGGCGAGGCTCGACCCTTGCCAAATCCGGCGAGGGCAAGCCTAGCCGCCTAGGCCTCAAGGGCGGCCTCGTGCCAAGCGGGTGAGGCTCACCCTTGCGGCCACTAGCGAGGTGGCTAACGAGGTCAACCTCGACCTCGGCGACCGACTGGAGGAAGAAGAGGAGAAGAAAAAAAGAAAAAATTTAAAATATTATTAAAAATTGTCCACGTCAGCACTGATTATGCCACGTCAGCCGGCCGGTATCCAGTTAGCAAAATCTAGCCAAAATTGGCTGGATATGACTGAATTGGCACAACGTAAAAAGGTTTATGACTAAATCGACACAAAAAAAAAATGTTATGACTAAATCGGCACAAAAACAAAAGGTTTAGGACTTTTTTGGTACTTTTCCCTGCAATCCGAAGTTTTGGATTGCAAGTTGTGTGTGAGAAATATCATGCTAAAGTGATTTAAAGGCATGCATTTTAATTTATATACAAAACACTACTTCAAGCACATTTATGCATCTATATATTTCTACACCAACCTACAAATCAAATAGGTTAACAAACACTTCACCCCTTATGACTCCTTATCTATATCCACCATTTAATACCTTATTAGTGGACGTACCTCAAGATCCATATGACTTTGACACGCAACCTATCACAAAACAAGTTAGTAGACACTCAACGAGTTTATACTAGGTTTAAGTTCTCTAAAGTTTATAACCAGGTCCCTAGTAGAGTTGTCAAGCTATTGCAATCCTTTCAAGGTGAATCACGAGGAGATTTGATGGATTGCCAAGCAAGCATGAACGCAAGATGTCACTCACGCTTGGCGTGGATTCCCCCAAATCCTTTTGGTTGCAACTTGGTTTCCTTGATTAATAATAAAAATTGTTCTTTTTAGAGGAGTCGTCACTAATCCTTTTGGAGGCTACTTAGAAGCCAAGTAAAGCAAGAGAGGTCACTTTAGTTCCATGAACTAGAGATTCAGGTCCAGAAACTTAATTACAGTAATAGTCTAATTAACTCCCTTCCGATACCTAAACTCAATTTGGTTATCGTAAACGTGAATTATGCGGTCTTTCCACTTTTTATTCCCTAATGATTATGTGTTCATGCCCAATTGAGCTCAACATAGCAAGCCATAAGTGCATATATCCACACTTACGTAATCAAACTGAAAGTATGAAAAATCAAAGTACAGTGATAACAAATATATTAAAGTGCAGTAAATAAAACCCGATTCAAGTTGGATAAATAATTTGTTGTAGAACTCTAGGTTAGAATCTCCCGTGAGCTAAAGAAAGAAATAAGATTAAACGTCCAACTACTCTAATTTTACGTGATGCAAATCCCTAATCTAAAAACCCCAGATATCAAGTCATGCTGGGACCAAATTGATTGAGACTTCAACAAAACCTACTCCTATATGGGATACTATTTTTCTTTTTTTCTTTTTTATTATTATTATTTTGACAAAAGGAAATCATTAATGAAACCCCACTACCATTAACAAAGAACATACTTACCTCCAACGCCCACAAACCCGAGACCCAGAATCCTCACATTGACGCTCCCGCCCCACCACAAGCATTGCAAAGGCACGACCCACACGGCAACATGAAGATCAAGCATCCCAGACCACAGAAAGATGTTTTCTTACTTTTTCTCTGAAAAACAATCTAACTTGTCCCAGGTTTGCGACGGCTTAAATGCATTTTCGTCAATTGGTTTCCAGTTGAAATCAAACATTTCATCCCTCTGGATTTAAGACCCCTTTTCACTTATTCGTAAGTTCTCTTATGTAACATAAAAACAAAAGTACCCAAACCCAGAACAGACTTCATGTTGAATTTTAGTAAGGCAATCATAAAAGAACACAAGAATTATGAGGTTCAGCAATGTGCCTACATCCTCGGACAAAACTCTCGACTCTCTTATTATTATTATTTTTGGTCATAACATTCTTCTGCAATTTGTACATAGGGTTCACCGCAACAAAAAAGGGAAATTTTAAAAATAGGAAAACTATCAATGTAGAGATTTGCCCACAATATGTCCTTTCCTTGAATATGAGAGCAAATCTCGCCAATATCGCCAATACTCTCCCTCAAGTTGGAGCGAAGACATCGTCAGAGGTCAACTTGTTCATCATATCCTAAAATACTCCCTTGGGTAAAGCTTTGGTGAAGACATCAGCAAGTTGATCCCCACTACGAATATATGGTGTCTCTATTGTCTTATCTTGAACATTTTCCCTTACAAAGTGACAATCGACCTCTATGTGTTTGGTCCTTTCATGAAAGATCGGATTTGAAGCAATGTGTGTTGCCGCCTGATTATCACAAAATAGCTTCGTAGGTTTAGACATGGGATCACAACCCAATTCTTGAAGCAATAGATGAAGCCATACGATCTCACAAGGGGTAGTAGCCATGGCTCGATACTCAGCTTCTGCACTAGATCTAGCCACAATTGTTTGCTTCTTACTTTTCCAAGTAACAATATTTCCACCAACAAATGTACAAAAACCCGTGGTAGATTTTCTATCCATGGGGTTCCCAGCCCAATCAGCATCAGTAAATCCCACAATCTCTGTATTACCATTATTCTTCAACAATATTCCTCTTCCTAGAGAAGCCTTTAGGTATCGAATGAGTTGGTTTAGCAACTCCATATGCCCTTGTGTAGGTTTTTGCATAAATTGGCTCACATAGCTAACAGAATAAGCAATGTCAAGTCTAATAATTGTTAGGTAAATCAATCTTCCTACCAAACGCTGAAATTGCCCAATATCATGTAATGGTGTTTCCTTAGACATAGTCTTATTGTTGTAATCCATAGGAGTGCTAGCAGGTTTAACACCCAGCTTACTAGTCTCCTTCAATAGATCTAGGATATATTTCCTTTGAGTCAAGAACATACCTTTGTTAGAACTTGCTACCTCTATCCCCAAAAAACATCTCAATTTTCCAAGATCTTTAATGTCAAACTCCTTGCTCAACAACTGTTTAAGTTCTGCAATACTTGCTAAGTTACTGCCAGTAATAATAAGATCATCAACATAAATGAGAATAGCAACAATACCTTCACTAGTTACTTTAGTAAACATCGAAGAATCAGCCGCACTCCTTTTGAAACCAAGTCTAACGAGTGTAGAACTTAGCTTGCCATACCATGCTCTAGGTGACTGTTTGAGACCATATATTGCATTCTTTAATTTGCAAACCATTCCCTTATTATTCTCTAAGGGATGTCTTGGAGGAAGATCCATATAAACCTCTTCTTCTAAGTCTCCTTGGAGGAAAGCATTCTTCACATTCATCTTAAACAATGGCCAGCTACAGTTAATTGCCACAGATAGAATGACACAAACAGTGTTCATTTTCACTATAGGAGCAAATGTGTCATTGTAGTCTATCCCATATGTTTGAGTATACCCTTTTGCAACGAGCCGAGCTTTGTACCTCTCAACCGAACCATCACCATTGTATTTGATCTTGTAAATCCACCGACATCCAACTGTCTTTTTCCCGTTTGGCAATTTAACAAATTCCCAAGTATGGTTACGGTCCAATGCTTGAAGTTCATCTTTCATGGCATTCACCCACACACTACTTTTACATGCTTCCAAGAAGGTATTGGGTTCCTGTTGCTTTTCAATAGTAGATAAGAAACTTAAATAATTATGGGAAATTCTATCATACCCAATAAAATCTTGAATAGGATGCTGAGTCGTATGATATGTTACAAAATCACGGAGCCGTGTTGAAGGCCTTGGAATGCGTGATGACCTGCGGGTTGAGGCTGAGATATTAGGTATCATATTTGCTGGATCTACCTTTGTTGTATTTTCAACCTCTATTTCCAAATCAGCCCCATCTGTTGTAATGGTAGCTATATCAGGAACGGCATCGACATTAGGGACAAGCCGACTCCCTAGAACAACCGTTGTTGGAATTTCCTCTTGATCCAACATTGAATCCCCGATAGATAGGATAGGAAGCAAAAATTCAAAATAGTCATTTTGCTCCCCCTGAATTTGATTCCTAGCAAAAAACTTATGAGCCTCATTGAAGACAACATCACGAGAAATATAAACATGTCTAGTACTTGGTTCATAGCATTTGTATCCCTTCTTGACATTTGAGTATCCCACAAACACACACTTTTGAGCTCGTGGATCCAACTTGTCACCAGATTGAGAATGCACAAAACACACACATCCAAAAATTCTTAGGTGAGAGATACCAAATTTTCGGCCATATAGACTTTCAATTGGAAATTTATACCCCAACACTTTACTAGGCAAACGATTGATTAAGTAGCAGCTAGTAAGGACTGCGTCAACCCAAATGTCTTGGGTAAATTTCTTGAGAATAACAATGCTCAGGTAACCTCAAGCAGATGCCTATTTTTTCTTTCAGCAAGTCCATTCTGTTGCGAAGTTCCAACGCAGGAGGTCTGATGAATGACTCCCAAGCTACGCAGGAACACTTGAAAAGCCCAATTGGTATATTCAGTTCCATTGTCTATACGAAGAATCTTCACCATAGTGTTAAATTGATTTTTCAACATATTGCAAAAATCTTGAAACACAGTCATAACTTCACTCTTGGATTTAAGCAGATAAAGCCATGTAGCTCGAGATTTATCATCAATAAATGTAACAAAATACTTGAACCCCTCCTTAGAGTCAATAGGAGAAGCTCCCCAAACATCTGAGTGAACTAAATGAAAAAACGGTTCTGATTTATGTGTACTATGTAAAAAAGGTAACCTATGTTGCTTAGCATAATGACAAGGATCATAGCAATTGGAATCATAACTTAAAGTCATATCAATAGCATGTAACACCCGATCAGAAGGATGACCCATACGCCAATGCCACAATCGGGAAGTGTCAATAGTCTTCCTTTGTGCCATCAATGCTTCATTGTTGAGGTCCACCATATACAGCCCATTCTGTAACCGCCCTTCACCAATCATCCTCCTGGTGATTCAATCTTGAAAAAACACCTTTTGAGGAGTAAAAATAACATTGCAATTCCCCTGATTAGTATATTTGCTAACTGACATTAAATTTGAGGATAATTCAGGTACCAACAATGCTTCAGAATTATTTGAAAAGAAATTAATTTGTCCAACACCATTAGTTGGAACCTGCCCACCATCAGCAATAGTAATAGGTGGATATGACACACCTGAAGTAATATTGGATAGCAAGTTTGGAGAACTACACATGTGGTCTGTAGCACCAGAGTCAACAATAGACTGAGTTTTGGATAAAGCTGAGTAAGCATGGACATTACCAGACGTCATAGCCAAATTTCCGGTTTTAGTGCTGGAAGCGTTCGTTCCATTGCCATGTATCTGAAGTAATTGCTAAACATGTTGAAAATCCAACTTGGATTGAAAATCGTTTGGATTTTCTTGGATTGCCACCTTAACTTCCGAACCCCTGTCTTTGAAAGGACGCAAATGCAGATGAAGAACCCAACACCTCTCTTTGGAATGGCCATCGCAATTGCAATGGTCACAATGGAACCATGCTGGTTTCTTAAATTTTCCTTTGGCAAACCGAGCAGTGGAGTCTCCTTACTTTGTGTTGATAGCACTATGGGCCGATTGTTCACCAAGCTCTCTTGATGTAATTGGAACTGAAGGCATGATGCGTCTCCTTGTTTCCTCACTTTGGATTATGGCACAAACTTCATTGAAAGTGGGCAATACAGGACTCATAAGAATTTGACGTTTGGTGTCCTCAAATTCAGGCCTGATACTTGCTAACAATTGAAAGATTTTATCTTGCTCTTCTCGATTGACATAATCCATCACATTCTGGGTCGCAGGTCTATACTGACGAAGCTCATCCCATTGCTTCTTCATTTTTCCCAAGTGTTCAATGAAAGATTGTGTTGCACCTTGCTTAGAAGAAGCAAGTCCTTATTGCAGTTCAAAGATTCGAGATGCATTCCTGGCTTGACCATACATCTCGTTTATCGAATCCCACAATGCCTTGGCTGACTCTGAATATGCAAATATCTCATAGATCTCCGGTTCCATGGAATTGAATATCCAAGACATCACACTGTGGTCATTCGCTTACCATTCATCAAATTTGGGATCCATCACGAGAGGGGCTCTAATCTTCCCATTGATGTGAACAAGCTTCGATCTACCCTCGAGAGCAACAGTTTTAGCTCGTGACCAAGGAAGGTAATTTCTTTTGTTTAGCAACAACGAAGTCAACCGCTGATTGTTTGTCTCATGCACCTTTGTTGTGTTGGATGCATCTCCTGACTTCTTTGACCCATCCATGACCCTTTGCTAGTAATAACAATGATATGATAGCAACAAAGAGAGGAACAAGCACTAACTGAAGAATGAAGATTGTTGTAGAACAGGAACAGTCTCAAACATAAGCAGATCGAGACAATCAGATGTGCAGAAAACAAACCAAAAAAAAATCACAGGTTGAATCAAACCTGCTCTGATACCATGTTGAATTTTAGTAAGGCAATCAAAAAAGAACACGAGAATTATGAGGTTCAGCAATGTGCCTATGTCCTCGGACAAAACTCTCGACTCTCTTATTTTTTTTTTGTTATAACATTCTTCTGCAATTTGTATATAGGGTTCACCGCAACAAAAAAGGGAAATTTCAAAAATAGGAAAACTATCAATGCAGAGATTTGCCCACAATATATCCTTTCCTTGAATAGGAGAGCAAATCTCGCCAATATCGCCAATACTTCACTTTTCATTTCGCAAGACCTGTGCTTCTCATTTGCTTTCTGGAGGCTAAAACAACATAAAACATACTCACACACCTGACACCAACCTAACACAACACGCAAGCTTATGCCAGACAACTTGCCAAAGATTAAAATGTATCCCCGTGATAAACATCACGTCACCCGTACTTGTAACGCATACACATGCTACACATACAAACACATCTACGCATTGCACCTTCCTAGCTTATCCTTACTTTCAACAACAACCATATTTTTTATGGCACACACATGCAAACCAACACTCACGATCTCTCTCCTAACAGTAGATTTGCACCAACCCACATTCACAACATCTAAAATGAACATGTACAACTCATATGCACCCACAGCAAGATACACTCCACTACGACACTAATGGCTCCCATTTTTTTTCTGCAACACACAGGTGCAAACCAGGAAATGTTCACATGTAACGCACACTCGATCTTGCTGCCAAGATGGTTGATGTCCGCAATAGCTTTCATAGGTTTTCTGACTCATGATACACTCTCACAGTTCACTCAGTGAGTTCACATAGCACACACATACGGTAGCTTGGACAAGCACACACTCATAGTTTGCATTTGGGGCTTGCACATGATGATAGCTGATATAGCTAGTATAAATACCTAGAGGGGGTGAATAGGTATATAAATGATTTTTCTTGATAATTGCACAATACTAGACAGTTGATAGATTTGAGAGAAACAATAATCGAAGTAAGACTGAGAGAAGGGAAGAGAAAATTGAACACGCGGTTTATAGTGGTTCGGCTTATTTCAAGCTAACGTCCACTCTTCTGCACTGACAGCCTATTGGCTGAATTCCACTATGAACAAAGAGATGTTATAGCGTTGTTCTCCCTTGATTTCTCGGTGTAGATGATTTACCACACTTGCTCAAGGTATCACTAAGTATAGACACTCTTTGTGTATACAATTTCGCTCAAAATGTATCAACTAATAATCAAGGTGCTTCAGACTCTGGAATTTCTCTATCGATCATTTACTAAAGCAACTAGAACGTCTTCCTTTTATACTCCTTTATGCCATCATACCCGTTGGCACTTTACCAAATGAATTCCTCCAATCTACCCGTTGGACGGAATCAATCAAGAAGATCATTCGAGCTATTAAAGGAACCTGATGATAGCCCATCAATCATGTTCGCCCATACAACAAGGATCTTGGTTTCCAAGAATAGATCCTTCCAAGAATACTTCGTCGACCATCGGATCTTCAAACAATCTTGATTACGAATAAAAGAATCCGTTATATTTATCCAGCCAAGAGATCTTCTCCAGAGAATAGGACTAAATCCTCAACCAAATACTTCGGCTCTGGATTGCCTTCGTCACTTTGGATTAGAAAAATTGTCAATGAGAATAGTCTTGAGTCTTAAGTCTTGAGTGTCTTGAGTCCGGTGATCTCGAAAGTCTTCGAGACTCTAAACGGAAGGTCCGCAATTATCCGACTAGATCGATAGAAACGTTTTGTCGCTTCAAAATATTCGAAAAGATTTCTCCAACAATCTCCCACTTTTTGATGGTGACAAAACTTTCCTGTAGATTTGAACAACTTTGACCTGCAAAACATTACTCAAGCAATATGGCTATCTCATAAAGATTAATAAGTCAACCAAACTTTGCATCCACAGAAAATCGGTTAGTCTTTCATGAGTAAGACCATACAACAACACTTGATATAAATGCAAACAGTCAAGCATCAAAATCCACACCTAAGTCAGTCAAATTCAAGTTCACACCCAAGTCATACTCAAAAACAAACACTCAAACACACAAAAGAAATTTAAAGTCAAAGTTTAAAGAGTTCAAATTGCAGCAATTCTCCCCCTTTTTGTCATCATTAAAAAGGTTAGAAAAGAGTCAAGTCTGCTTGGGAATGTGCACAATCTGGAAATCTCTCATCGATTGTATGATGCCTTCCAGCCTCTTCAAGTCTTCCCGTAGATGAGCCACCTCTTCTCCTTTGGCATTGGCTTGAATTTGAAGAGCGAGGTCTTTCATTTGATCCACCAGGATAACAGAAGATGCTTGTCTTGCATTCTTCAGGACTTGAAGTTCACAGTCCAGAGCATAGATTTGACTCTGCATTTCTAGAAGAACATCAAGGATACGACGAAAATCTACTGTATTGTCCGTCTGTGTGCTCGCATTTGCTCTCTCGGATGGAGTGAAGGCAGACGATGGAACTTCGGTGAAATCGAGCAGATTTTGTGTTAACGTATCATGTCCTTCCTTAGGCATTTGAGAAGCTTGAAAATCTTCTGGATTTGCTGGTGAGTGACTCACACCTTCACTGTTGACAGCATGTGGTGTAGTCATTCCTTGCTCGCCATCTCCCCCTGTCTCTAGGACCTCAATTGAGGAAGAGTGATGGTCATGCTCTTCAGCGTCTTGATTCCCTTTCTCTCCGGCTTCATCTACAGACTTTTCTTTCACTGCTTCTTCTTCTTCAGCTTCTTTCTCTTCGTCTTCTTTCTCTTTCTCTTGTTGCTCCTCTGCTTCTCTGTTCTTTGCTTGTCCCTCTGCTTCTCCCTATTCTTTTTCCTCTGCTTCTTTTCCTTTCTTCTGTTGTTTTGTTGTTTCAAGTACAGAACATCTGGTCCTTTTCAATGCAGAGATAGTGAGATCTTCATCTTCATCTTCATCCTCCAAGATAAGAGTTCTTTTTTTTTTGAATGGAGCACTCATGGGCTCCTTCCCTTTTCTCTTTGATGCGAAGATCTTTGGAGTCTTCACTTTGAACTTCTCCATTGCCTTATTAAGCTCTTTCAGACGCATTTTTGTCAGTATTTTCAAACCCACCACCATTCTATCGCATGGTCTAACACAAAGAGTATGTGGAGGTTCAATGTTCAAGTGTCTGAAGATCTTGGTCACAAGACCTGGGTAAGGCAATTAGCCCTTGTCCTCACCATTGCTCTGTACATGTGAAAGAGAATGGTGTGAGGGAGAGAGAACTTCTTCCCGAATTGATCGCGTACATCAATTTCGCCTCGGAGTTAGACACGTCGTCTTGGATGTAGACTTTGGCCTCGATACGAGTTGATCACAATTTTGTGAAGCAAGATGTTGATGGCACGCATTCTTCTGTAGGTAATTTTTCCCTCTGTAGCCCTGTCTTTGACAAGCTCCAGTGTGGTACGAGCAATCGAAACTTTGATCGGTTGATAGCGTCCTCTTTTAACTCCAATTATATCTGCCAACATGTCCACATCTACCACATAGTCTTGGTCTCGAACACTGAAAGATATTCTATTCACATCTAAAAAGCTAAGATTCGAATAGAAGTATGCTGTCAAATGCGCATAACCGTCTGTGGTATCGGAGCAAAATTGCTCAAGTTGAAGCAGATTGAACTTCTCCCTTAAGTTCACATTAATGGCATCCAAGAAATCGAAATCAACACTCCTAGGGTTTATTATCCCTCGTTTCAACAGTCTGAAGAACAGATTCTCATGTTCCTTCGATTTAAACAAATCCATCCTTTTTCCCTTCACCTTCGCAGCAACACCCATTCTAGGTTGAAATTCACTGAACATTTTATCATCATCGTTCCCGTCAGTCGGATTCAGTCCCGATACACGAGGATCACTAGGAATGTTCGCAAGTGCTTCCTCAGCCTTTCCTTTGGGAGCAATTCCCAAATCCTCCAGTCGTCGCAAAAAGATATACTCATTCCCATAATTCTTATCTTTAAGGAAATCATCTATGTAGTTCAGCGGAGTCCCAGTGCTCTTCAACGCACAATAGAGCTTGTAAATAAAAGAGGGTTTTTGGACTCTTACAGGATCTGCGTCCTCAATTATTTCTTCCTCCGAATGTTGACCCGCACCTTGTGGGGTAGATGGTGAAGAGTAACTCGGTGGAGAGTGAATCGGGCTCTATTGCTGACTCGGTAAATCTTCCTCTTCGGTGAGATCGAAATGGGTAGGCCCCTCCCTCATTCTCTGTGGTCCCTTGTTCGCGATTCTTGAAGACTTTCTCGAAGAAGACATCCTTCCTTGTCGTTGAAAGATTCCTTTACTCGCTTTCCTAAGAAAAGATGACAACTTTCTCGAAGATGAACACGAAGTAGAGACAAGATTGGGAGGAGAATGCCTTTTTAGGGTTTTGAAGTTTAAGCGAGGAAAACTGTATATATATAAGTCAGTTTAAAAAGGAAAAACCAATCGGCACAAAGGAAAGTGAACAGACGCCTCTTTTAAAATCGATAACTGCCAAATAGAAGTTAATCTTTTTGAAAAGACGATTTCGTTTTTCACGAAAATTATAAATTAACTAAACTAATGATCGTACCTTTTCGAGATTGAATATAATAACAACTTATAGTCTATAGCCATGAATGTCTAAGTCTGAGGGTTGGAGAGTCTCTAGACTTTAACTTCCTCAAGTTTCAAAATGTTGAGTCTAGAACGGATAAGATCGAATTGATTCTTCTCCAAAGGCTTTGTGAATATATCCGCTAGTTGATTTTTTGAATCAACAAATTGAATCGAGATTTCTCCATTTTGAATATGATCGCTAATGAAATGATGTCGAATCTCTATATGCTTTGCTCTTGAGTGAAGGATTGGATTTTTTGTGAGATTGATTGCGCTGGTGTTGTCACATCTAATTTCTGTGCATGAGTCTTCAATTCCAAAGTCTTGTAGCTGTTGTTTTATCCATAGAATTTGTGAACAGCAACTTCCAAGAGCTACATACTATGCTTCTGTTGTTGAGAGAGCCACAGTGCTTTGTTTCCTTGAAAACCAAGATACTGTCATGCTTCCAAGCAACTGGCAAGTTCCCGAAGTGCTCTTTCTATCAACTCTGCAACCGGCCAGATCTGCGTCTGAATATCCTAGAAGATTAAAGTCTCACTTCTTAATAATACGTTTCGCAGCACTGAGATGGGATTCTCTAGGATCTGATTGAAACCTAGCACAGATGCAAACACTCAACAAAATGTCAGGTCTAGAAGCAGTAAGATAGAGAAGTGAACCAATGATGCTCTGTCTGCTTTTGATCAACTTTCTTCCCTTCTTCATCTTTGTCTATCTTCAAAGAACTTGACATCGGTATGTCGGTCTTTTTGCACTTTTCCAGTCCAAACCTTTTGACAAGATCATTAGCATATTTTTCTTGATAAATAAAAGTTCCTTCCTTCAATTGTTTTACTTGAAGTCCAAGAAAGAATGTTAACTCTCCCATCATACTTATTTCAAACTCATCCTGCATAGACTTAGAAAATTTATTGCACAGACTTTCATTAGATGATCCAAAAATAATATCATCCACATATATTTGAACAAGTAAAAAGCTTTTGTTTTCCTTTTTGATAAATAAAGTAGTATCTACTTTACCTTTGTCAAAACCATTATGTATTAAGAACTTACTTAGTCTGTCGTACCAAGCTCAAGGTGCTTGCTTTAAACCATACAAGGCCTTTTTCAATCTAAAGACTGAGTCTGGCTTCTTTGGGTCTTCAAACCTTGGTGGTTGTTCCACATAAACTTCCTCATGGATAAATCCATTTAGGAAGGCACTTTTGACGTCCATTTGGAATAACCTGAAATTTTTATAACAAGCAAACGCAAGTAATAGTCGAATAGCTTCTAACCTTGCTACTGGAGCGTAAGTCTCATCATAGTCTATTCCTTCTTCTTGCGTATCATCATAGTCTATTCCTTCTTCTTGCGTATATCCCTTGGCCACGAGTCTTGCTTTGTTTCGTACGACTTTTCCTTTTTCATTCATCTTGTTCTTGAACACCCATTTAGCTCCAATAACAATTTTACCTTTTGGTTTAGATGTCAATTCCCAGACATCATTAATGTTGAACTATTTGAGCTCTTCTTGCATAGCTTCAATCTAGCTTTCATCAGATAAAGTTTCTTCTATGCTCTTTGGTTCAATTTCAGAAATGAGAGTCACAGCACTAGACTCTTCACGCCTTTTGGATCTGGTGCGAATTCCTTCATTAATTTCGCCGATAATGAGATCTATGGGATGACTAGGCTTATGCTTCCAGTTACTAGTCGATTTGTCTGGTTGATGATCTCTTTCTTTATTTGAATCTTCACGAACAACTTGATGCTGATCTTCCAGAGTCTGAGATGCTTCTTGAGTTGAAAGCTTTGGAGGATCTGGAGCAAGTTCAAACTCTTCATGATGAGTCTGACTAGATTCATCTTGCGTAGAGTCTTGAAATTTGCCATTCATTGACTCCTCCACAGACTGGCTCTTCTTGTTATAGACTCTGTAGGCTTTGCTTGATGTAGAATATCCAAGGAAGATGCCTTCATCTGATCTTTCTTCAAACTTACCAACTCGATCTTTTACATTTTTCAAAATAAAGCATTTGCAACCGAACACATGAAAGTATGAAACATTAGGCTTCTTACCTTTGAATAACTCATAAGGGGTTTTCTCTAGAATAGGTCTTAAGAAGACTCTATTGATGATATAGCACGCTGTTGAAACGACTTGACCCAAAATCGTGAAGAAATCTTACTTTCAATTAAAAGAGTTCTAGCCATTTCTTGAAGAGATCTATTCTTTCTTTCCACAACTCCATTTTCTTTGAGGAGTATATGGAGAGGAGAACACATGCTTAAAGCCAGATTCATCATAAAATTTTGTAAACTCTTGATTTTCAAATTCACCTCCATGATCTGTTCTTATACTTGAGATAACACATCATTTTTCATTTTGAACCTTGTTAGCAAATTTTTCAAAATACGAGAAGGTTTCGGTCTTACTTGCAAAGAAATATACCCAAGTAAAGCGGGAGTAATCATCCATAATTACTAGGCAATATTTCTTACCTCCAATGCTCTGGGTTCTGGTTGGTCCGAAGAGATCCATATGCAGCAACTGTAGTACATGATTAGTAGAGACATGATTTATTGGTTTAAATGAATTTCTTACCTGCTTTTCCAGAATACATGGAGTGCATGAATCAGACTTTTGGTATGGTAATTTGGGTAGATCTCGAACAAGTTGCTTTGATGAGATTTTGGCTAATTGCTTCATGTTGACATGACCAAGCTTTCTACGCCATAAGCTTGCTTCGTCTTGAATTGAGATTAGGCATTGCGATTCATTTGGTTTCACATCCAGAAGATAGATATTTCCCTGTCTTCAACTCATGAAAGACTGAGTAGAGTCTTTACTGGTTCCAGAACATGTTCCTTCTTGAAAGAAGATCTTAAAACCAGTATCACACAATTTAGCTAATGCTGAGAAGATTGTAATTGAGTCCTTCCACTAGGAAAACATTACTTATTGTGAGATTTCCAATTTTCACAGTTCCAAATCTCACAATACTTCCTTTGCTGTTTCCTTCAAATGAAACTTTTCCTCCATTTACTTGAACAAGCTTTATGAAGCAATTTGAGTCTCCTATCATGTGTCTTGAGCATTCACGGTCAAGATACCACTTTACCTTTTTCTTGACGGAGACCTGCATTTAAAAGAGAGTCTCAAGCTTTCTTTGGTACCTAAATTTTCTTGGGTCCTTTAGTGTTAGTAAGATAAATAGTATTAGCCCATATTTTCTTAACAGGTTTCCAAACCATATGACACTCTTTTTCAAAGTGATCCGGACTGTTGCACTTTGAACATCGAGGGCATTTCGACCTACGAGACTTTACAAAAACTTTCTTGAAATGATTTTTGTAAGCCTCTCTCGAGGGTCTTTCCTTAATTCTTTCTTTTACTTTAAGAAAATCAATCAAGGGAATTGTTTCGCTGTCATACCTAGACCGGACTTATTGAAGTAAGGTCTTTGAGCTGAAAGAATTTTTTCAAGTTTTTCGGACCCTATTGAAAATTTCTTTGAAATATTTGATAAGTTGGTTTTTAGAAAGACATTTTCTTTCAAAAGATTATCTTCATTTTCTTTAAGAGTGGAAACATTCAAGTCTAAACTTTTAACTCTTTCTTCTAAAACATTTTCTTTTTGTTTTAGAGCTGAGTTTTCCTTTTTAAGTTCGGAAATTCTTTTGAAAGAAGTCTTAAGACTAAAACACAGTTAATCAATGTATTTAGAAACTTTGACAGGAATTTTAAAATTACTTGCCTCAAATTCACTGTCTGAGTCTGATCCAGAATCTGAATCTGAGTCTGATTGTGCCATCAGACATAGGTTGGCATATTCATTATCACTTTCTTCACACTCTTTATCACTCCAGGTTTCGGCTCTGAGAGCTTTTCGAAACTTTTCAGCTTTTCCTCTCTTCTTCTTCAGAAGAGGACAGTTGGGTCTAATGTGTCCATTTTTCTTACATTCAAAGCAAACTAGATCTTTGTTTGATTCCTCATCATCAACAGACTTGGTCTGCTGTCTTTGAAAACTTTGTTTCTTTGAGTTGAACCTTCTTCCTTTTCTATTCAGTTTTCTGAATCTTCTTATCATGAGAGCAAGCTCCTCATCGTCCATATCATCTTTAGAATCTGCATCATCAGAATCATCATTTGATTTTAATGCAATGGATTTCTTACCTTTTGGATCTTCGTCTTCATTAATTCGTTCCACTTCATAAGACTGAAAAATTCCAATCAAATCGTCGACAGATAGTGGCATAATTCTTTGCGTCTCTCTTATTGAAGTCTTTATGTGATTCCAATCCTTGGAGAGTCCACGCAGTAGCTTGTTTACCTTCATTGGATCAGAAATTTTTTGTCCTTGATTCTCAAGACCATTCACAATATCTGTAAAACGGCTAAACATGTCAGTTATAGATTCTCTTGGTTTCATTTTGAAGGCTTCATATTGACCGAGGAGAATGTTAATTCTTGTTTCATTCACTCGATCTGTTCCTTCATAGGTGATATGTAATCTGTCCCAAACTTCTTTTGCTGTAACACAAGAAGATATTCCGTTATATTCAATTGGTGACAAAGCACAATATAAAGAGTAAATTGCTTTTGCAACGAGTGCTTGTCTCTTGATTATCTCTTCCTGAGTCATTCCGCTGGTCTCAACGGTTTCTTTCCCTCTTTCAGAGACTGATGCAGCTGTATGAGTAATTCATTTTTCTACAACGTCCCATTCCAGAAGATCTTTTGATGGTAGGAAAGCTTTCATCTTATTCTTCCAGATGTTGTAATCATTTCCATCAAAGTATGGTGGTCTAGTATTGCTTTGCCCTTCCATCAGCCCTGGTGCTAGCATACTAACCATGGATCTTTTACTCTGAAGTAAAACACTTCAAATAAAGTAAGTACACAAGCTCTGATACCAATTGATATAGCTAGTATAAATACCTAGAGGGGGTGAATAGGTATATAAATGATTTTTCTCGATAATTGCACAATATTAGACAGTTGATAGATTTGAGAGAAACAATAATCAAAGTAAGACTGAGAGAAGGAAAGAGAAAATTGAACACGCGGTTTATAGTGGTTCGGCTTATTTCAAGCCTACGTCCACTCTTCTGCACTGACAACCTATTGGCTGGATTCCACTATGAACAAAGAGATGTTACAGCGTTGTTCTCCCTTGATTTCTCGATGTAGATGATCTACCACACTCGCTCAAGGTATCACTAAGTATAGACACTCTTTGTGTATACAATTTCGCTCAAAATGTATCGACTAATAATCAAGGTGCTTCAAACTTTGGAATTTCTCTATCGATCATTTACTAAAGCAACTAGAACGTCTTCCTTTTATACTCCTTTATGCCATCATACCCGTTGGCACTTACCAAAGGAATTCCTCCAATCTACTCGTTGGACGGAATCAATCAAGAAGATCATTCGATCTATTAAAGGAACCTGACGATAGCCCATCAATCATGTTCGCCCATACAACCAGGATCTTGGTTTCCAAGAATAGAACCTTCCAAGAATATTTCGTCAACCATCGGACCTTCAAACGATCTTGATTACGAATAAAAGAATCCGTTATATTTATCCAGCCAAGAGATCTTCTCCAGAGGATAGGACTAAATCCTCAACCAAATACTTCGGCTCTGGATTGCCTTCATCACTGGATTAGAAAAAATATCAATGAGAATAGTCTTGAGTGCTGAGTCTAGTGATCTGAAAATCTTCAGACTCTAAACAGAAGGTCTGCAATTATCCAGACTAGACTGATAGAAATGTTTTATCAGCTTCAAAATATTCTTAAAAGATTTCTCCAACAATAGCAGCTCAGATTGGGCTTTTTACCCATAATAAACATCATAAGTTCGTTTACTAGGCCCTCCCGAACATAAGAAAAGCTACAAGATTGACTCAAAGTCAAAGGCACTCCCACTAGTTCATTCCCGATCCAAAATAGAGTACTTAACCTGCCCCTTTTTGATCCTCAAAGAATAAACCAAGGGGGATGGTTGTTAGGGAAATCCCTTATGATGTTTTGAAAATGACAAAATAAATCAAAGGCTACTAACGTGTTTAAGTCTAAAAACGGCCAGAAGACTTAACGTAACACATGTCCAAAGTATATTCTTAAGATTTCCAGACTCCTGTGTCAAAGTCTGAAGACTGTCAGACTTTAGTGTCAAAATCTATTCTACATCAGAAGTCTATCCACTCTGACAAATTCCAGGCTGAACGTGAATGAAAAACCTTAAAACAAACTCTATGCTAAAGCTGAATTTATTCAAACTGTGTCAAGACCTTAAAATTAAATATGTTTAGAAGCAGAATATGTTCAGACTAACGTTCAGATTGTAAAGTCTATTGCACTCAGACTCAGATTATAAAGTCTATTACTCTTAGACTTTACATCCAGAACGAGACACAAGTTCAAATCGTAACAGATTCAAATTGAAGAAGATACATAACGAAACAACTAGACAGAACGTAACACAAGCCCCAAACATACGATGGCTGGTGATCTAGTTTGGATTCTACATCAAGATTGATTTGATTGACTCAATCTAATTGATTGACAATTGGATCTTGAAGACAAGAACTTTCTATATAGAGAAGCTCTACTTATGGAAACCATAATTATGTTTGTATGAGCGATCAAAATCAATTTGGGATTCTACTTTTGTCACTCAACGGCTACCAAATCTTCTAGATACAAATCTGTCCAATGAGTAGATTAGAAAACGATCCTCGAGATATTATCCAACGGCTAGTTTGGAAATGGAGGAATATTTATAAAGATCAAGGACTGATGAGCAAGTAAGAGATGGAGCGTATAATTTATAATTCCAAAGTCTGAGCGATCTTTGTTCATACACTTGTCTTTGGTAAGAGTTTGAGTGATCTTTGTTCATACACTTGTCTTTGGTGAGCTTAAACGTTTGTGATCATGAGAGAAATATCAAAATAGTGACTTAGTGAGACAGTATGATCTATCACTACGTGTTTGCACTCAAAATTGTAATCTCTTGTTGATTGCATAGTTGAATCCAGCTAAAAGGTTGTTAGCGTGGAAGAGTGAACGTAGGCTTGATCTAAGCCGAACCACTATAAATTATGTGTTCTTATCCTCTTCCCTGAACTCCTTTATTTTACTCGTAGTTCTATTTAACTACTAAAGTTTGATCTCGCTCAAAGTCTGCCGCTCTTCAGACTCAGTTTCAGAAGTCTATTATTCTTTAGACTCAGTTTCAAAAGAAAAATATTTCTACAATTTTTTGCGAAAAATTCTCCACACCTATTCACCCCCCTCTAGGTGTTCATACTAGCACTTTCAATGATTACCTTGTTTTATCACCAGTATTGCTGTCAGACTTGGGCCAGAAGCATTGAGGATCAATCCCCCAGTGGAATTCGGAGTAAACTTCTTCCGCTGGAATTCGGAGGATAAGTCAAAACCCCGTTTTGGCAGCTGTTCCTAATGAGGATCTTCAGCCTTCCTTACCCCCTACACCCCTCTTAGCATTTTGACTTGTTCTTTCAACTTCGATTTCACGGCTTTAGCTAATTTTGACCCAAAACCCACAAGGTCTTCATTTCTCTTCCACCTATCACTTGGGCTCTACAGCGTTCTCACCTTATAATTCACTTTCAACATTTAGTAAGATAGGGTGCCTGGATTGGTCCCAATCTCTTATTTCCTCCCATTGCCAAGACTTCCCTTTGCTTGCTTTCTTTCTCTTTCTGTTTTGCACACTCTTACTCTTTCCTTTCGACTGAAGCTCCTTGCCGATTGCTCACTAGAAGTGTGTTTAGTAATAATCTTGTTCCTATGAATAATTTCTATTCATAAATAATTTTTTTTTCATTTCTATTTTCTGGATAAGTTTCGGACCAAAAAAACATGTTTGATAACTATATAAAATTTCTTTTCCCGGAATAAAGAGAGAACAAGAATGCGTTTGGTACAACTTTCAAATTTTTTAAGTAATGTAGAATTTTTTTTATTTTTTAATAATTTTATGAGATTTTTCTGAATTTTTTATTTTCTTTTTGTCCTCCTTTTTCTTCCTCCCCTAGCTAGTCGCTAACATCATGGTGGTCGGGTGACGTTGAGCCTCATCCAACCACTGAAAGGTCAGCTTCGCTCGGCCATAGTGAGGCTGATCTCGCCATACCTCATCTTTGGCCAGTTGCTAATCATTGCCAAGGCTCAACAATTGACTAGTAGTGGAATAAGAAGGAAAAAAAATAGCTTTGAAGAAGTAGGTTATTTTTGTTTATTGTTTCTTGTTCCAAATCTATTCATTGACCTCTAATCAATTCCGACAGATAGAAGAATCGATAACGTGAACAAATGAAGTTTTTGTTTTTTGTTTTGTTTTGTTTTGTTTTTTTTTTGTTTTTTGTTTTTTTTTTTTTTTGTTTTTTTTTTTTTTTTGTTTTTTGTTTTTTTTTTTTTTTTTTTGTGTTCCGGGGAAATAAAATAGAAAAATAGAGAATTATAATAATTTCAATGGTGCATTTAGTAACATTTCTGTTCCCCAAAATAATTGTCGTTCAAAGTGTTATTTTTATTTTTGCCGAAGCATAAACTTAGATGTCCAGATTATTGTTGAGTTGTAACAACTTAGTGGTAGTTTATTTACTATTACGTAGATAGTTTTTTGTTTCTTGATTGCGGAAATTTTTTTTCCTTTCGTATGAAAACATCATTTAGATTACTCTGGATTTATTGACAAGATGACATACGAGGCTCATGCGAAACTCACATGGAACTCAAATGATTGACAACTTCACTTATATCACATTTACTCTAAACTAATAAACCCATGTCATGTTTACCACAAATTATGGTAAATTTGTAATTATTTTAGAATAAATGTGACACAAGTACACCTATTTAAGGTAAATGTGGTAGGATGTAACAGTTCGGGATTTTTTGTAACATAAAAATTAATTTGGGATAAATACGATATAACTGCACTAGTTTGGGTTAATATAGCATGAGTGTACTAGTTCAGGGTTTTTGGGCAAATATAATGCTGATGTACTAATTTGGGGCTTTTAGTGATATTAACCATAAAACATTGGTGGCGGTAGGCTACTTTGTAATGCTAACACAAAATTTTTCAATAGTTTCCATTTAAACATTTGATATATCTTACATAACTCAAAATGAATAAAAAGAAAAATTCATCACCAAGTGTGTTGTAATATTAATTCAAAAGAAAAAAAAATCGGATCTCACAATTGAATTAATGTAAAATTGATAGAGAAATAAAGGATAAATGATAAAAGATGTCAAAGATTTACGTGGTTCGGCCCAACTGTCAAAACGTACGCCACAAAAAAAGTCAATAGTAAATAATTCAATAATAATAATAGAATTAATGTTACAACTGATTATACACTCGAATCTTTCCCTCATCTATATCAAACCTAAACGGACGATATTGACAAATAAATAACTAGCTTAGTTGTAAAGATCAAAGCACAAATTACCGCATACGGCTAAAATCAAGCTCCGAAAGTGGGCCCCTTGTTTAGCCCTTTTGTGGCGACCACCATCCACCGACCAACTTTAAGCCAAAAAAAAAAAAAAGAGAGAACCACCGACCAACAATAAAACAAATCTGTTTGGAATAATGGGCATGCCAGATTTCAACAAATCAAAATCTTTTGTTGGGTTGGATTCCGTACACGGTTCAAACTTGTATTGATTAATAGTTAATAGTTAATTCAGGATTTTTTCGATGAGTAAATTTTTTTTCCTAACACATATAAACATGTATTTTTTTTTAATTGGGCTAGTCACAAATCAATGCATGTTCCAACTTTGTAAGTGCAAATTCAGCGAGTCCTTCACTTGTGGGCCACGGAACCCAAGCGTTTTGGGCATGTTCCCCCTTATTGTGGCTAGTTGAAGACTTTCTGATGCTTAGGTTAGTGTACATTCTAGGGCAAGTACACAAGGTCTAGAGAAAGAAGTACCATCAGTGCTAGGGCTGTGCATGGTACAGGCGGGCGGTTCCCGACTTAGAACCGAGAACCACCCGCTAAAGACCAGTTCCGAAAAATTGGAACCGGAATCCGCCCATTTGTTGCATGGATCCACTTGGGAACTGGACCACCGGTCCAGTCCGGTTCCCAGGTGGATCCATGGAACCAATCTCGTGACCACAAGATGAAAATCTTAAGCTAAGGAAAACCTAACATCAAAAGAGAGGATATAATTGATCTCAATTCTCAACTGCACAGAATGAAAGAGAAAACACATTTGTTTCAGTCTGATCCTCAACTGCACAGAATGAAAGAGAAAACACATTTGTTTCAGTCTGATCAAGTCGTGAGGCAGAAAGCTTAAGATTTTATTAGTCACTTGACTTACGAAGTAGTATATACTTTCGCTGGGCAACCAAAAAACACAAAATCCGAGTTTCAAAATCGACTTTAGTCTCTCAATTACGTTACAACCGATAAGCTTTCGAGACCACCGGGTTACAGCATATCAGCCCCAGCACCAGAACCCTCGCAATCCAAAATTCATCGCTACATGCAAAAATCAAATAGAATAAATCAAGAATTTCCGCTCCGGACCAGGTGATTTTGGCAACTTCAGAAAACTCGTGTGTCTAATTCGTTGTTTTCACTCCGATCGGTTCGACAAAAGCAAGTATCCAAGCACAGACTCGGCTTAATTTCAACCTCAAAGAAGGACAAGGTAGAAAGAAAGGACGAAATCCAAAGCCGAAAATCCCTCGAACACTGAAGAGAAATACCACAACGGAGCAAGGAATTTGCTTCGCAAAACTACTTCTCCATTTTTTTTTAATATTAAAAATGAATCGGTCTAGTCCGGGTGGGCGGGCGAGCAGATCTGCCCATGGAACCAGGAATCGGACCGATACCCACCGGTTCCCGTAAATTGGAACCAGGAACCGAACCGGTTCTCTCAAGAACCATCGATTCCGGGCGGTTCCAGTCCGGTTCCGGGCGGATTCCGGTTCTTTTGCACACCCCTAATCAGTGCGGTATGACTCATGTATTTATAAAGTAAATTTAATGGATTGGCTTGTAGACTTAAGATCTTCGTAGAGGCCTATTTGCCACTTGCCAATCCTAGTAAATTCCAGACTATATCCATAGCAAATACAAACACCCAAAATCTCAGCTTTGGGGTTGATCCCAGCATAAAGGTCGATCTAGTTCAGAGAATGATGCAAGGTGGTGTGGCCAAAACCATTAAGTTCGATAGCAGCTGGCACGCGAGGATTGCAAAGGTAAAAACTTGAGAAGAGAGAGCATGACTTCAGAATGTCAAAATGTGAAGAAATAGGGTGGATGGATATATACTGAAGTCCTTGGCAAGCACCACTACTTGCCTATGGCATGTATTACTCACTCGCGCATAGCCTTTACCGTCCCAAACTAGAAAACTGTGGGAGATGATTCTCGTAGAGAAGGTACTATCCATACTTTTTTCGTTCTAGAGTTGAGGACCAACACAGCATCAACAATCTTTCAGTATTTTCGCATCAGCATCGCATAAGCATTTCTCCCAATCCAGACGGGAGATTTCCCCATCGCAAGCTCTATGGCTAGAGCTTGTTCTAACATGAAAGAACGTTGCTCGTCGAAATAACTGAAATAAAGAGAGTTCAATGTGTGGTCTGTTGTGCCTTAGAGAAAATCGTTCACACAATTCATTGTAATAAATTAGGGTATCTCCATCCCCATTGCAGTCTCGCATGCGAGTGTTTCGTCAGGATCACCTCTAACAATGTCGCACTTAGAAAGGAGAAGAAAAACTAAAATCGTAACTCTTAGGGATGCAGTCGTGTTCTATATTTGCCTTCTTTCCTTTGCTACTCTTGCTCTTTCTTTATTATGCTCACTATACAAGAGCCTTAGGTGCATATGTAAAAGACCTCCAGTAAATCAGTTTCTCCATTCTTGCATACTACCTTATTTACTTCTACCTCTAGAATTTACCAATTCTTGGTTCATACAAAAAGAAAATGTTACTCTTGCCATGGTCAGGTGAAGATGCTATAGTTTGGCCTTAGCTCAAAGCATGGAAATATGCAATTGAGGAGGCAAATAGGTGCTCGGAAGATTTGAACTCACGTGAGATATTATGAGACCACTACCAATTATTTTTAAAGCTTAGCTATTAGATGAAAACAAGGCCAATTCTCTAAAAAAATCCCAAACTTTAAGTCCAATCCCAAACTTGCTAAATGGGCTTCTTAATCGCATTAGGGACCATTGGACGCAAGGCAGCAGGAATCTAGTGTTGCTAGATGTAGAATGCTAATGCATGATGAATCTCCTCCTCTCCTTTCAATCTCTTCGGCACAAAAATCTTCTGTGAATGGCATTCATGTCATATGGATCTTGTTGAAGTAGTCATAGCCCATACAAGTAAAACAAACTAGGAACAATTCTGTTAGAGGAATTTCTTGAAGAACTTTGTACTAACGAGCCACCCTACATGGGTAATAAGAAGTAGCACCAAAAGGCCTAGCAATGGGATTAGTTCAGCATACTTATGAGAGAAACAAGCTTCCTCAACATGGAACCATTCAATGTGCCATAGCAATGCCTTAGGATTAGGATTTTTCAAAAATAATAATAATCTAACATGAGATTGTTTATTTGGGGAAAAACACTTTTAAGACCTTGAATTTTTGTATGGGATGCCCAAATTCGTCTACCTTAAATTGTTTCATGAGGTGACCAAACCCTCTCATGTGGGAGAAAAACTATATTTGCAAAAGCTCAGGAGGGCACACATGGTCTTTTCTCCATTTTGTTTGAAACGGTTTAATGACAAAAAAATGTTTCAACTAAAATTATATTAACATAGTTTAACCCATTACAAACTTGGCTAACCACCCATGAAATTGAAAGATTTACAGTATTTTTTTCGATAAGGAAAAACAAATAGCTTGAAAAATGCTAAAATAAAAACCCTAGTCTTTGGAATTATTGGTTGATTTGCAAAACATTCCACCATAAATGAAAATGGGCATACATAACAATTAGCCTTGACAACCTTCCTTACCGTTTCGGCTTCAACTCTTAAAAACTGTGATAATTTCATAAATAAAATTTATGTCGATAGGCTGCCTAACGAGCTCCTTTTCAAGAGGCATTTCAATAGCAACATTGTATTCCCCCAATGTTGGGGTTAGTTTATACTCACCAAATATGAAGGTGGAAGTTTGTGGACACCAAAAGTGTGGTAATGCCTATATAACACCGAAGTGGATGTTGATCTCTAGCAATGGGAGAAGTCGGACGATCTTGGCTTTCACATATCTTTGGCCCTCCTAATCTAACTAGTCCAATCACAATTTGAACTCTTTTTTGGGAGTGGAAATTAACTGTATGTTGGTTCTCCCCATCGCATATGAGACTAACGACGAAATGTATTGTCATGGACCAACAAAAATGTAGTAAAGTAAGTAAATCGCAATGTCAAAGTTTAGACAACTTACTTTCATTGGGTAGGAATGACAATCACATAGACACGTGCTTGAAACGTGAGACTCAATTTATATCTAGATGGCTTAACTAAGTGGAGCTAAGCGGATGATCTGACCGTCATAGTCTCGCATTTAAGTGTTAGGTCCTCTTAACTCCAACTCAATCAAAAGGAATGCCCTATATCACGCAATTTCACTGATAAGAACAAACACATATGACACCATCAAGAACTTTCGAGGAAGAGAAGGTCAACATCTACACAACAGTCTTGCTTTCAAGGAAGTAACATTTTCAACACCATCTTCAAATCCTATCACGGCCTAGGCTTGACGATATGGTTGTGTGTGCAATAGTGTAGTGCGAAAGCAATAAAACATGCAAAACAATTTAAATGCAAACAACACTTTTAATTAGGGAATATAAATCATTGACCCCAAAACCTTGATTAGCAAAGACTACTCTCCTTATGCCTCCCACTTGCAATAACATTTAACACTTGATGTTAGGGATGTACCTAATATCATTGTTGCCAAACAAAAGAATATTTTTTTCAAAAGAGAAAATTGGTCTAAGTTCACTGAGAGTTTTAACTTAAGTCCCCAGTAGAGTTGCCAAACTGTCACCACCTAACCACGAGTAGACCACCTAGGGTTTGGCTGATGGATTATTAAGTCTAGACTTAGCTTAGGTTCTCACATGCCCATACCAATTCGCAACTTAAGGTTTAAATATTTAACATGCAAAAAGTTATTATATAGGAGTCGACACTAATCTATTTTGGTTGGATCGATTAGAAAACCAAGTAAAGTAATGGGAGTATTACTTCACTTCTACGAACTAGAGACTGTGGGAATAGGGATTTGATTACACTAGATTACTTTAATGCCCTTTTAGTACCTGTTTTCTTTTAACCTAAATTACTAACATGCAATGAGTGATCATGCAAGTGTGCAAACATTAAAGGTAGCACTCAATAAATCAAATAGATACAAGAAATTAAACACCATAACAGCAATGATTTTTTTTTTTTTTTGGTTTTCTCTCTATTATGGAATTAAATCTAGCCTATATGACAAGCAATTAAATGAACCTAACATGAGGACTATATGACAAACACAGGATATTTTTGGTATTTTTATTAAATTCGAAATAAATAATTAACGGAGATTAACTACCAACCTCGAAATGTTATCCTACTTAAACTACGATTTAATCTGGAAACTTATCTTAAGCAGGTAGATTTTACCCTAGCATGCAATCCAACCTAAAAGATAAATCTAACTAGATAAATTCTAAACATGCAACCTAATCTATTTAGGAAACTATCCTATTTATTACACTATCTTTTGGGTGTTTTCCAAGACAAGTCGTTATCAAACCCACTCAACATATTCGTCAAGAATTCAAATAAAGAATTAAAAAATTGAAAAAATAATCATTATCTTACGTATTAAATTAACAATTATTCTAACTTAAAACATCACAACATGTAGGGAAAATCAAAATAATTTTAAAAAAAATTGATCTGAAGTTTCACAAATCAAATTAGTAATTATAATGATTTTTGAACATCATCAATGCGCACAAAAAAAAATAATTAAAAAAATGATTCAAAATTTTATGGATCAAATTAATAATTATAATGACTTTCTTTTAATAATATCCTATCAGATAATATCTAACACCACAATGGAATCGATATTAGCATCCAATTATCCAATTTAGGCAATAAAATATCAAGATGACATTTGGCTCAAGAAAATTACCTAGTTCGGATAATTCGTTTTCGCATTGGACCAGCACCAAGGATTCACGAACAGCGGTTTGCATCAAGATGGGCTCAACAATGGTGGGCTCACGACCAATGAACTAGCAAAAATAGAAAGCTTACAGAATCGCCTCAATTCGAACACAAGTACTCGGAGAGATGCTCAAATTTTATCTTGAACACTTGGATCTAAATTAAAGGATGAGTTAAGTGAGTTTTGCCTCAAATACTCGGTGAGATTTGAGACTTACCTAGGGTACCCTACCTGAAGGGTTGATTGGGTTGCTAGAAGGTTGCTTGTTAGCAGTGCTTTGGGAATCTTAGAGTGTTTGGACACGTCCTAATGCTTTAGAGGGCATATTGCTGCTTGATTTTCTTTTTAGAACTTCACCTATCAAACATGGTCCACAATAACAGGTATATGCATTCATCACACATTTCAACCTATTTATGATTCATGCATCATAGCTTTGATGTGCTATTATTACCATAATTCCATGGAGAGATTCGAAACCAAGAAAATCCGTTCTTGCAATGTAAATATCTTGAAAATGCAAAATGAGAAACTTTCGATCTGAAAGAGCTTTAAAGTTGTTTCCCGACAATCGATGCGAGAATATAAGAATCACTCTAACTCACTATTGTCATGCCAAACAAGGGTCCAAGTATTCTCACAAGTGGTGCAATCTTATTATTCTAAGAGATCTTTAATAGGGACCATAACGCAGGCTTGGTAAATGGCTCAACAAATAGGACTCTTCATGTCAAGGCTATTAAAAAAACAATCCTTTACAATCATCTTCGAGTTTACAAGTCAAGAAACCTACGAAATGAGATAAAAATAATATTGCTTACATTTCTTCGAGTGATACTTTTAAATATATGAATTCTTATTTTTATTTAAGTGCCCTAATCTAAGGAGACTTTGTAAGGGACGTAGCGTAGGCTACGTTCACAAGCTAAGAAACGAGAGGATTGTTAAGCTCAAAATGTGTTTAGATGGGTGAGAGTTGGTGATCATTTTGATATTGCCATCAATCTTCTTCTTCACTATTGGGGATTTTTTTTCATATCAAAGCTCCATTGACTATAACACATCGGCAAAATTTAGGTGTCAAAAAAAAAAAAAATTTATCTTCAAATAAAACTGTTATAGGATATAAAAATTACAAACGACTAGCCACGACTTTTGGACAAAGGTATTAGAGTAAAAATTGATGATGTTCTTTTTAACAAAAAAAAAAAAAAAAATTGGGTAAATTTGGAATTTGGGCATTTTCTAAGACGTAAGAAAAGTTTGGGACAGATTTGGGATTAAAACTAAAGTTTGGGGTTTTTTCTAAGATGAAAAAAAAAAAAGTTTGTGGCAGATTTGGAACTAGATCTAAAGTTTGGGATTTTTTCAAAGACAAAGAAATTTGGAATAAAATTGGGACTGGACCTAAAGTTTGGAGTTTCTTAGGGAATTAGCCAGATGAAAACATTATTTATTATCTAAATATTTCAACAAATAAATGTCCAATAGGCCATATTTTCTGCTCATTTCCTTTACCAGTTTCTGGTTTGGTGGTTTTCTCGAGATATTTTCGCCAAGTTGCGATCCCCAAAGTCCACAAAAATTATTGTCTGGACCCGAGGCCCAGCAATGAAAGCTGCTGGACAGCTCCAAAGAGGGCCTCCATGCACAGAAGTATCAGGAAAATTGCAGTACCCGTGACGACAATCATTCATCCCATCATCATTAACGCTTGTTGTCTGTTCTCGTAACTCCTGCGACTCCAAGAAATTCCCAAGGAAAGGGGAAGCGTGACTCTTGTTTACAATATATTTTTACATGGTTTTATTACGGGTGTAAATAGAGCCAAGGGTTGGAGTGCTCTATAAAACCAGCATTCCACTGGAGAACTTGTGCAAAACCATATTCATCATCCTTGTTTCTACACATATCTTGAGAGGCAATCCAAGCATGAAGGTGGAAATACAGTGGAAGAAGCTGGTCAAGCCGTCGGTGCCGACACCAAGCGACCAGCGAAAATGGAAGCTATCATCAATTGATGAGCTTCAAATGCCGAATTATGTGGGAGTTATCTTCTACTATAGAGATAAAGCCGGGAACCCCGGAGCTGATATCTCTCAAAGGCTTCACCAGATGGAGGAGTCACTTTCCAAAACTCTAACCCTCTTTTATTTAATGGAAGGGAGATATATGGAGGACGACGACGGTTGTTTTATCGACTGTAATGACCTTGGAGTGGAGTTCGTCCATGCCAAAGTGGATGGCCAGATCGATCGGCTTCTCAATAGAGACCCCGACATTGATTTGCTCGAATATTTGTCGCAATTCCCGAACAACCTAGTAGGCAATCCACTGGTGGTGATTCAAGTGAATACATTCGAGTGCGGCGGAATAGCAATTGGCTTGCGCTCTGCGCACAAGATCAGCGACATGTACTATGATGTACACCATGGCCATATTCGCTAATTCGTGGGCTACCGCTTGCCGAGGTAACAAAGACGTTACAGTCTGTCCAAGTTTCGAGTTGTCGTCTCTATTCCCAGTGAAAGTGTCGGCCGTTGCGAATTGGCCTCCACCACGGATTATTGGCAACAAGGAATTCGAAGTGTCTAGGTTCAGGTTCCGCGGTGATGCTGTATCGAAGCTGAGAGCCCTAGCTGGGGATGATGCAAAGGATTCAACGGCCAACAACTTCCAGCCTTCGAGGGTGGAGGTTGTTTCGGCACTAATAAGTAAGGCCCTCGTCAAGATTGATCAATGCAGACATGGTGAAGAAAGGCCTTTCGCAGTTTATATGACGTTTAACTTGCGCGATAAAGTCAAACTAAAGATACCCACAAATTCTTGTGGCAATTTCTACGGCATGATTTCTGGGCGCTCCGATCAACCCACGGCCAGCAAAAGGAATCCGGAATTCAATGAGATGGTGACTATAATCCACAATATGATATCGGACGCTAAAACGAAATATGCAACAATAGTAAACAAGCAGGAGTTCTGCTCGACCGTGGGCAATTCTATAGCCGAATTTGTCAAAGTCGCGTCCTCAAGCGAAGTGTTTACGATTACTTTTAGTAGCTGGTGCCGTTTCGGGCTATATGAGATCGACTTCGGGTGGGGAAGGCCGGTTCTCGTCAGCAACATATCATTGAATCTCAGGTCGATCTTTCTTATCGACGACGAAGAGAGCAAAACAATTGATGCATGGATAACCACCACGGGAGATGAGATGATTCTTGATATTCTGGCATTCACTTCCTAGTTGGAGATGGAGAGGTTGCATGAACATGTAATCTGCGAAGTCATCGTATTTACCATATGTAGACCAGGAAAATGAAAATGGACTTTGGTCTCTAGTATTTGTTACGTCTGTTTGGTTTCTTTAAAAAGGAATTCTTGTGGACAATGTTAATCAACTTATTAACTGCCTTACTATTGTAGTTTAAGGGTTGATGTAATTGCATATGATGGTATGATAGTGGGTGGAAGTTCATTCATTTAATGTTTTGAGTGGGTATATATATAGTAAATAAAGAAATGGCATCCTCTAAAATTTTGGGAAGGATTGACAGCTTAATTCTACTTCCTTTAAATTTTGTTTTTTTAGTCAAATACTTCTTTTAAATGAATAGTGTATCAAAACATCAATTTAGGATTCAGATCAACCCGGAACACCCGACTTACCAAAATGCCCTCACATTCGGCGGAAAATCACATACCAATTAAAAAGTAAGCTTTCTTCTGTTCTTTTCTTTGGACCGAAAGAAATGCGTCTTCATTTCTCAAAAGGACACATGAAAAGTACAAAAACTTCATAGCAAAGTAATCGAAGCAAAGCAAAGCCCGGATTACTACAAAACAAGGCCAAATCTAAAATACAAGAAGGATCAATAGAGCACCAATAAGGTTAAGCACACACTCGTTACACAAGAATGGATCAATCAAGCAAAATAAACAGCAGTCAATCACTGGATCTTATATCATCATTAATGATGAACAACGTCAAAATTCCTTCTCTAATAACTACGGCGTTGCCAGTGGATGGTATGCGTGTAAATTCGGTTTCCTTTACACCATCGTCATACGAAGACAACTAAAATAGGTTGAACAAACACACATCTAACAAGTGGAAGAGCAAATTATGTAGTTCAACAAGACAACCATTAAAGGTAGAGGAAGATGACCTATACACAAACATAGCACGAGGGTATCAAGTCCCAAAAAAATATATATTAGACTCCCAAATCTAGGTCGGGAGAAGATAGCTCCTAAATGTAAAATTACATTGGAGAGTTCAAACTCATATTTAGAACAAAATCAACAAGAGAGGGAGGGGAGGGTGAGACTAGGTCAAACCATCTCCCATGCCTAAAGGTTGAAGAAGATGATGGAGAGAGGAGAGAGGGAGAGGGAGAACAAAAGACTTTTCATCTCCCTATACAAAATGGCTTTCTATGCATCACCCAACAATCCGTTTCTTCAATGCTTGTTTTTCCTTTCGATCCTCGTCCTTTGCGTCATTCATCGACTACTGCTTGCGGGTCACTTGCTTGGATATCGCCTGCTTTGCAAGTCATTATTTTGTGGACACACCAGGTGGGCAATCATATATTCGGGCTTGCAGCTCGTGACCTCCGTATTGGTGGTTCCCCAGCTCCGGCGCGTGCGCATGTCACAGTCAACCAAAGACGGTAGCTCCGGCGACTTGAGGAGTATGGCCGAGGACTAGCAATCGTCGAATATGCATTATCCAGGGTTGGCAGAAGAAGAAGGGAGAGGGAAGAGAGATAGGAAGAAAAGGTGAACAGCACATATAAAAAGACTAGAAGAAATCTCAACTATGAATACATGAGTGATCAATTCCAAGGTGGACTGGTTCTTAATTTGTGGAATCGAGGCCTGGCTTCTAGGTGGGTCCAAGAACCAGTGGCATGAAAGAAAAAACAAGAGCCTCAAAGTAAAGTAATCAAGCTGCACTAACAAGCGAACACGCAAAGGGTGTCTTGGTCTAAAGGCTAGATTTAAGTGAGAGTGCGAAACTCGTAGAAAGAGTTACAACAATCACATATATCAAACGCAGATTCACATCAATTTTTAGCCTATACTTTGTACGAAGAATGACAGAAAATAAAGCATTGATTATCTACCATGATGAGATGAGGTTGCAGCCAAGATCAGCCAAAAACAAAGCAAGAGACGGAGGAGAGAGTCGGGACTCGAGATGAGACCACAAGAGGGATGCGACTTAGGCAAGAGGGACTAAGGGTGGCGTCAAGGAAGATGGAGGCAACTCAAGCAAGAGGGAGGCATCGAGGAGAGAGCCATGAGCGATAAGTGAGATTGAGCAAGAGGTGTGAGCGACGAGTGAGAGTGAGCATCGTGGGCAAGGCTTGTCCAGCGCGAGTGAGTGACAATCATGACCGACGAGCATGACTGAGAGTGAAGAATGGAAATGAGATTGAAGAATGGGTAATTAATAATTAGGGTTTTAATGATATATATATCGGTATGGTCCAGGTGGTATGAGTGGTTTGGTCCATACCTGGAATTGGGAATTAGACTGATGATCACTAGTTCCAGGTTTTAGGAACCAAGAATTGGTCCATCTCCCATGGAAATCACTCCAAAGCACGTTGGTTTGGTTTTAGTTTTTTCTCAGCCATAATAATTACTCAATTGTTAAGGTGTTACTCACTCATTGAACAGGGAAAATTTTGAGATGTAAATTGGGATCCCTATCCATATTTAAATAGGTAAATACCAAAAATAACCTCATCATTCTCTCACTTAGCCCATTATCCAACCCCTCCCCGTCCCCCTCCCCCGCTCCCCTCCTCAAGCTTTCAAGCTCTAACCTTGTGGCCATGGTTGCTCTTTGAAATCGCGGCCATGGCAGCCTAGACTAAGTGGCGACGATGGCAGAAGAAGAAGAGAAAGGAGGGGAAAAGGTCGACGGCAATGGCAGACAAAGGTGTATGACATGGGAGGTTTTAAGAGTAATGGAGGTTAGGATTCAGAAGGAGTTTGGGAGCTTGTAGATGCAGTTTGGTCTTTCTAGAGTTTAGTTTTATCCAGCTGCAGCTGGTTGGTATTTTCAAAGTAAGTAGAGTTGCTCTCTGAGCAAAATATGAAGTACAAAACTGTTAAAATTTGGGAAGATATACCTGCAAAGGCTATGGAATCGGACAAAAAAAACATATAGGAAAATGCTAGGGCCAGCGAAAAATGAATTCTAAAATGATTTGTGTTTCCAAATGTAAAAGCACAATATATGAGTCCAGAAAGATCTTCCAATAGCTTTTCTCAACACCACATAAGAATGTGACTTGAACTGTATATGAAATTATCTAAAGATTTCCAAACTCAAACCCGACACAATACGACTCAATTCGAAACTGATATGATTGACACATTTTTACTTATATTTAAAGACAAAAAAAGATGTGTCAATCACATTGAAACCTTTTCATAGAGACATAAATAGCATAAACAAACACAATACACAAACACAAATTACCAACCCTTCTTTTCAATGGATCTCAAGTGACTGAAATGATTAAAATAACCACATTCACGTAAATAATTATATAAATGGTTGAAACACTGTAAAAAGATAGGAACCCAATAGACGGAATCTCCATTCATGATAATTGGTTCTGCGGAGCTTGTGACTTAGGAGCAGGAGTCATTTGCTGGAGATTAATTCTTTATGGAAAAACGCCAAGTGGAGAAACGAGAGAGCGGGATATTCGCGTTTGATAGGCAAAGAAATTTGTGGTTCAAAAGGCACATTATTTTATTTTTTTATTTTTAGTACTGGAGGAACTAACTTGCAGCCGACAACCGCGCCGTAAACCCCCATGTGACACTTAAGCTAAAGGACCCACCACCCCTGAGTCACACTTAAGATACTTAGCGCCTCCCCTGGGTTGTGAACCCTTCACCTCTTCGTTGAAGATCAGTAGAGTCTTAACCAGTGGAGCCACCGCGGCCAGTGGTTCAAAAGGCACATTATTCCTCTCTAGGAATAACGGTGCCGTTATCTTAGCATTACCCTTTTGGAAATTATGGAATGAGATTTTTATATTACTACAAACTCTCCTTTCTTTTTTTTTCTTCCTTTTTTTTTCTTGGCTATATGACATTCTACATATGATTATAGCAAACTAACGTGATCTCACAAGTTTGAAAAAGTATTAAATCTTTTTATATACTTAGTAAAGTCTCATGCTATCATAAATTATAAAAGATAGTATTTTATGACGTTTTGCACTTTGCATATGGCAAAAACACACAAGTATTTGTAAAGTATCGTAAAACACATAAAAGAATCATATTTGCAATTGCTCACAATTAAATACAATGATTGTTTTATGACATTTTTTTCTAGATTTGATGGACGAAATGTCGTTAAAAAGTTTTGCTCTTCAAGACTTCTCGAACTTGAATACAGTTAGAGGTAATAAACACATGTACATTATCATAAAGTTAAAAATCCGTATTCTACCAAGTTCTCTATTTACTTACAATGAAATGTTATATAGCCTTTTATGTATCATAAGAAAACTCATGTTGGACGTCTTGCAGTTGATTACTATGTAAAGTCAGTCAGATTTTGGCACACATTAACATAGTTGATCATCCTAAATAAGATGACGAGATGTCAATACTCAAATGCGATTAATCTAGTAATAATGTAAATTGTTGGCTCGCAAATTATATATTTATATATTCTTTTTTTTCTCTTTGAGAAACCCCACATAAATTTTTATCATTATTTTGAGTGAAAGTTCATACTGCAATTTTCAACATATATCAAAATTCATTTCTCCTTAGAGAATTGAATGGCGGAGACGGATCGGTCACTCCATTGAAAGTGACAGAGCCGTCACATGCCCAATCTCTTACTTAGACTCCATTATCATATGAAATAATATACTTGAACTTCCCAAGTTGATCGAGACGACCTATGTAACTTTTACATACAGAGGAAGACCAATTCAGTTCTCTATTGGTTGCCTCCCTGCATATCTTGCACCACGTACCTTTCTAAAATATACTAGAGAGAGAGAGAGAGAGAGAGAGAGAGAGAGAGAGAGAGAGATATTATCCCAATCTTTACAGGTCGGTCGCAACTGCAAATGCAAAGAAATAGAAGCCAGTCTACTGAAGTGATTCTTCACCCCTCCAGCTTATTACTTAGAGGATCGCAAGTACTCCAGACACCCTGAATTCACATAAATTGCTCCATCAAGCAGTTGCGCTAAATTTTCAAGGTTGAGATTGCCTCAATCCGTCATATGATAGCGGCAACTCAGCACCTTTACCCTGAAGTCGCTCGTACTCGGTATGCTGCCCACTGTCCGTGCATTTGCCCGCCAATTTCAAGCACAGGCTTCCTGTCAAGAACAAAATCCCAGCAAGTATCCAACTGAACTGCAAGTTAGCAAGGGCTCGGGCCCTTGAGTCCGCATCGCTCGAGCCGCAAGTTACTGCGCCGTGCACTAATTCTTTGCTGGCGTAAATGGACTGTGTGGTGCAACCCTTAGGCACAAATTCTGGTACCCAAAGAAAGAACCCCATGTCCATGAACCAACAACCCTGGAAGGTCACAGAAATGGCAAGAACTAGAGATGCCGGAAAACTGGTGGGGATACATATTGCTGCCAAAGATGAGACGAAAGACACGAGCACCATGAGCTGCAAGAGCCAGTGGTAGTGCCCTTCAAGTCCGACATGATCAGCGGAATGGAAATGAAGCAAGAGAAGTTCTTGACCAAAAACTGAAGCTGCAAGAACGCCTATAACTCCTGATAGAGTCTCTGCTTTATGGTTGATCTCTGCGAAAAGAGAGAAACCAGAGAATAGAGCAAGGTGGAGAAACATGGTGGCGTGCTCAATACCATCGAGCTCAAAAGGAAGGCGGAGGAAAGGGAAGTCAAACAATTGTGCGAAGATCGCAAAAATAGAGAATGAGAACACAAGTAGGAGCTCGGAATGCTTGAATATGGGGGCAGAGGCGGTGAACGGATGCGAAAATCGGGATTTAAAATTGCTCGATCCTTTGACAAAGTAGTTTCTTGATATGTTTATGATGTGCCATAAACCAAGCAAGGTGAGGGCGAGTCCTGGCACCAAATGCCCAAGAAAAGTTCCCATGGAAGCTCCAGAGAAAGTAGAGAGTGGCTTTTAAGTTTGTAGTCTTGGACGATATTAAGTTTTTGTGCAGATATAAATAGGCAGAAGATGTTCTTAAAGGGACAGGAGTCCAATCTAGTTTTTGTCATTTGCTTCAGTGCTTGCTGCATGTGTTTCCACAAAGTAAAGATTGCAGAAAAAGACGACCAAATTTTTGCACAGTCGAAAGCAGAGGGTCGAGGAAAACGAGCTGAGAAACCTCTGCTTTTACTAACGTAAAGCGATGTCCATCTTCGAGCCGTGTCGAACTTTTTTAAAGCCGTGATTTACTCAAGTGCCCAGACTCGGCGAAAATCAACGGACACCTAGCTACGATCACAATCATCCTACAGTAGATAAGAGGAGTCTCAGGCTTGTGCTCCCTCCACAAGATCTGACTAGAGATTACACCTATAGAAGGCTGAATCATTTCTGATTGATTGAGAATTTCAGGTTAAGTGGAGTGAACGTTGGACCCATTAAATTGCAAAGTTGTGGCAAAAGGAAGTCCCCACTTTTTCAAGGGAACCATGCCACAAACACAAAGAGTTCTTTAATGGGGATAAAGTTGCTGATTCCCGGGATGTGACCACGCCTACACTTGGAAGAGGAAGTGCACATAACTTTGGCAATTAAAAAGCTGGTAGATTACACGAGATCCACACACTTACTGAACCAATCACCGATCCGTAAATAGACTGATGAGAGGTTTCCAGTGTTATTTCGGTCATGAAGGTTCGCCGGATATCCTCTTTCTGATCCCACGAATTATGCCAACTTCACAGCAAAGTAAAACAAGATTCCTCATCTTATCCCAAAACTACGGTTAACTTCACGAATGTATAAGATAGGAACCTCATGCCACACTGTGGCATAAATAGAAACTGAATAGAAGGTTTCTTCATACCACACTATGGCACAAACAGACACTTGCAGTCAAATCAACCTATGAAGTCCGAAAAGAAAAATGCCCTTTGCGGTTTATGCATATTGCGAGCACTGTGAAAATCAAGTTCAGCTAATGTTGTCAGCGATTCTTCATCACAAAAGTCATGAGACACATCTAGAAACAGAAAGCCTCTGGACACTCAGAAAAAGCTTCAACTAAATTATGGGGAACCCACATGCAAGCTTTTCTCCAGATATGATGCCGAATCATCTCATGTCTACTAGCTTTGATTCAAAATAAAACCTATAATTCAAGGCCTCCAAGTTGGATTTTATAATATTTAATTCAAACCATACAACATATGGATTAAAAACCAACATTCCTGAAGTATTGAAACACTGCCAATCTATGTATGGCATATGATACTTCCAGAGGCCATGAGGTGATTCTTCTTGCATATTCAGCACAAATAGCCAATATACATAAAAGGTACTTCTCAAGTCAGGGATATATGCAGATAGCTTACTCAAAGAATTGCATGTACATCACAAACCACAATTGCTCACTCACATACTTCAAATTTCTTATTTTCTCCTCCCTTGACATAGACAGATAGCCACATACAGAAGCACCTACACAATTGTTCTATAGAGTGCATTTTAGCATAACCATGATGCAGCTTACGACAGATGACAACGCTGGCTTCCATCTATGGAACTTCAAAGCATGACTGAACTTTCTGTTCACCCTACTGTAATAACGGGCTGTTAGCCATCAAGCAAGTTTCTAAGCGTGTACCTTTCTGGTCATACAATTAGCAGGCGTTGAAGGTTCTAAGATATCTGATACCACGTAAAAAAGAATGTGTTGATTTGAGGAAGAAGAAACCTACAGAACACGCCTAAATTGAAAGAGACATTCTCATTAATGGCATGATACATCTGACTTCATGACGCAAAATGGCCAGAAAAAGATGAAGCTGCAACAGAAAATGACCCAAAGTTGGTGTAACCATGAAGATCACCATGGCCATTCCTTCGGTCTGATACAGGGTTTTAATCTACATTAAGAATTCCCTACTGTTGTACATCAGAACACGGCAGGACCACAGCTTCTTTTTAAAGGTAATAAAGGTTAAAATAAAAATCCAAGCACATCATAAATGCACAAGGATTAAAGAAGAGAAGAAAAGCAAAAAAGAAAGGAAAACATCCAAGGCTCCAATAAGTCAGAGCAAGATGTCCAAACCCAAATAAAAGAGCACGACATCGAAGCAACCCAAGATTCGAAATCTTGTTGATAACATAAAGACGGTCCACTGAACGTTATACTAGAGGTTACCATACTAATGATGAAAGACATCTCATCAAGAATAAAACACCGAGGGGAAAAAAAAAACATAACAAGGGGTGCAGTACCATGATTGACTGAATTGAGAGTCTATAAATTACAGAAAATCACGCTACTCTTATGTCTGGACCTCGCTAACATGCAGAAACAGACCCATGGATAAGCAATTGCAGGTGCAGGGTATGTAGAAGGAAAAAAACCGTGGAGATTGTGAAGGTGTAATGAATAAAAGGTGGCCGTGTTACACAATGGACTTGCTTATAATCTGCAACTAAAGATGAAAACTCTCATCAAAATCAAGATGGATCTCACAAACTATCCTCTTGAGCAAGATTAATTACCACGGTCAAATCCATAATCAGAACAGTTATTCAATATTCTTCATTATAGCCATAGGAGAAAGACCAATAAATTCTCAACGGCAGCAGGTTCCACAGCAACAGAAGCTATCCCCATCGTTCCAAGTTTGCTTGCACTGACCCCAACTCGATCTAAAGATCACCCTTTCCACGTAATCACATCCCGAACCCACCGATAAGAAATTTCTCGACAAGAGAAGCAGATAACGAGACGGGCGCAAAATCACATAACCGATATTCCCACTTCGCCACAAGGATCGAGGAGGAAGCAACCTCAAACTCGTTCAATGTCCATCGCACGTAAACACCGAGCAAACCGAAAGCAGGACATATGAATCGACCGCAAAAGCATCCAAAACCATCGAAAAGGATTCATTCCGCGAACCTTTTTGTATATCTATCAATCAATCGGTGAGCTCTAGCCTCCATCATTCGGCAAAAATCAAGGAGGCTTAAACAATACGCTACAACCTCAACCAACACGAACCCATCATCGATACCCAATAAAACCACCCCGACCGAAAACCCAACCGACGTTACAATCGCAGCAGCTCCCGAAAATCGACCCGAAACTCAAGCGACGGCGATGGGCTGCTGCTTCGAGGGCTCCAGGCTCTGCTTGCCCGCGCCGCCGGCGAAGTCCTCGGCGCTGTAGATGACGGTGATGTAGAGGGAGCAGCTGGGGCAGCGGGCGATGTCCTCGCCGAGGCGGAGGTCGTCCCTGGTGATCTGAAAGAGGTCGCCGCAGGGGCAAGGGAAGGTGTACGCCTGGAGCTCCTCGCTCCACTCCATGTCCTCGATCTCCACGTCGTCGTACGACATCGCTGCTCGGTTCTTCGTCTGCTTCTTCGGGGGGCTAGAGGGTTTCTGCCCGGCCGCCTGCTTCTTACTCGGGGAATCGGCGACGGAGATGCGGCCGGCGGCCGGCGGCCGGAAGGGTCGGCCGTCGGACAGGGCGAGGTTGATTAGGGCTCTTGAGAAGCAGGGGCAGAAGGTCGGTTCTCTTCCTTTTGGGAAAAGATACACCAAAAGCAGAGTTTACTACTTAGAGATAATGATACGAATAATCTCTCAATTTTGTCTCCATGAATATTTGTTTGATAAGATTTCTAAGTTTTAGCTTAATATACGATGTCTTTCATCAATTTGAATTAAAATTTATATATATATATATTCAATTTAATTATGGATTGTATAAAAATATTAATATTATCCTTTCATTAATTCAAATTTATGAATAATATTGAATATTTTTATATAATTCAGTGATTAAATTGAATATAAATTGGAGAATAATATTGCACATTAAATTAAAGTTCAAGGATCATGTTAAATAAAATTAAGATTCATGAATAACAATATATATTGAATCAAAATTTAATGATCACTTATGTTCCGCTTACACATTGTTATAGTCCAAACCCTACCAAATTTCACCTCCTTCCAAATTGGTTTGTGGTTTGATTTTTAATTTGATTTTAGGTAATTAGGGAAAGTGTGAAAATTTAAAATTTAAAGTTGGCGTTATTTGTTAAAGAAAATGGCGTCTTTTTAATTAGAAATATTAGGGTATTTAGTTAGTATTTTTAAAAGTAAATGGTAATTGGATGGATGACAGGCGATGTACATTTTCTATGTTTCGCCTTTTCCCTTCTTCCTTTTTCCATTATGAAGCAATTGAAGAAACATTTTAATCAATATGTAAAATGGTGCTTCCCACTCCACTTGTGATTGAAAAATTCAAATCTAACGAGCCCATCATCAGGAGGCCACTATGATATTAGAAATTAATAAGTATTTTCACATGAGACATGTTACTGTTATTTGATGCATTATGAGTAGTTTAGAGATTCATTTGTGACGTGAATTGAGATGGCAATCTTGCGAAACCATGTCAATGATCCTCGTGTTGTAGCGATTGAAGGATTCAATGGCTGATTTGGTGATATAAGTAGTCCAGTTTTATGCAATAAAGGATAGGAGCCTAGGATGGGCTGAGCCCACGATGTAATGCAACTCCACATGGATCAAGTTCCCAGGGAGAGAGCAATTATTCTAGACATTTTAACAGGAAAAAAAATGGTTAATACCTAAAAAATCTCAAACGGCACACTTCGTACAAATTTACTTCAAAATATTTTTTTAATTGTGAAAACCCCAAAAATGTGACAAATTACCCCGACTAACTATAAAAAACCCTAAACTAAGTACATTTATGACAAATTTACCACAAACTAATTTATTCGTCCACAAAAAACCAAAAACTGATAAATTTGTGACTAATATACCCTCCGAAAAATTAAATTAATACCACAAAAAAATCACAAAAATTATAAACTGTGATAAACAGAGTGTAAAATCCCAAATTGATATATCGGTCAATTGTCATGTGTTATTTAACTTTATAATTTAACAAGAAAATTTAACCGAAACTAACAGAGGGTAAATTTGTTATAAGTATACCAAGTTTATGGTAAATTTGTCAAAGGTATACTAGTTTTGGATTTTTGGTGGTCAAAAAAATAGTTTTGGGTAAATTTGTCACGGATATATCAGTTTGGGGTTTTTCAAGATATTAACCCAAAAAAAAAAAGATCATCACCAAGCATCTTCCTCCGAACACTAGCACGAATTATACTTGTTTCCAAGTGTCCGGCCCTTACATTTAAAGATATCGAAATGGATTGAAAACCTATTTATTAACCCATATATGATGAACTGGGTCTTGCAATGGGTTAGCTGAATTTTGTTGATGGGTTTATATGGGTTTGAGTAATAAAGTCCAATAAAATGTGAGTTTTTAATGGGTCCTAAGGTCAACTCGCTTGCAATTGCTCTTCACTTGTCTTTAGGTTTGGGTTGAGGGTCTTCGGGTGTAGCAACTTATTTTCTAATTTTATCTTTTACTTATGATCTTCTTCTTCTTCTTTTTCAAAATTGAAAATTTGTAAAAACTTTATGATCTTTTATGCTTTAGAAAATTGTGAAAATTAATATATGATTTTACATGTCAAGATTTATTGACTTATTGATTTTAAGATATGTTGGATACTTTATTGTACAACTCGAAAAATTTGCAATAAAGAAAAGGTTATCTTTCATACACTATAAGCATAACATAAAAGCTCTTGTTTTTAAATATTTATGTTTTAGTGATGTGGGTCAAATTGGGTATGAGTTGGGTACATGTTGGGTATGAGTTGCTTCATATGTAGTATATATAAATAGGTTAAAATGGGTTAAATAAGTCAATTTTTGTCAGGTTATTTTCGACTTCATCCAGCCCTTTGACAACTTACTTATATTTAACTCAAGATTAAGACTTGCAATTCATGTTCACACGTCATATCCTAGTTTCATAGTTGTGTCATAAAAAAAATTACTTTTTCTTGTTAATTAGGCCATAAAACTCATGCACATTTGTTTCGTGTCATTTTTTTATTTATCAAATAATCGTGTCAAAACGTGTCTATCCGCATCTTCTAAACTCTCTTTTACTCGACAAATCCGTGTCCTTGGCACCTAATTTAGCCCCCAATGTTACCTTCCTTGGGCTGCTCATGATCCAAAGCTGTTTGCACAATCGAATTTCTGGATGAGAGGCCCAGCAACGAAAGCTATCTCCACAGCCACATCTACGGCCTCGATAAATCATCAATCCCATGACCAAAAAAATCTCCTCAACATACACAATTTAGTTAATCTTTTTCTTCCTTTCTCTTGAGGACTTTCTCTGACCAAATTATCCAACCTCTGGGCTGCGCACCCTTTGACTTTCTGTAATTCTTTCCATCTCCATCTATCTCTTCATGAGCAAGTAAGGGTCTCTCATTTTCAAGATATTTCTACATGGTTTCTCCTAAGTGTGAATAGAGCCAAGAGCTAAAAATAGGCATGATGACTTTTTAATGATTGCTTGCAAACAAAAAGGTCAAACGAGGATATGTTCTTAGGAGTTTGGGGAGTGCTGTCCTGTTCAAATATCTATCGTGGAAGACTATCGAATTTCTATTCGATTGGCTGTATACATGTAATGGCCGGCCCTTCTATCATCTGAGAATATTATTTTTGATGCTCGGGGCATGAGTGTAAAAGTCCGGATTATTAAACTATTAAATGTGTGCATGATAATAATAATTTTTTATATTCCTGTTTTCATAAATAGATTTAGAACAAAAATCTATTTGAAAAACAATTTCATTTTTTTTATCTATGGAATAATTTTTTAGTTTAGAAATAATTTTGAAACATAAATAATAAGAAATTTTTTTCAAATTTTCTATTTTTAGAGTAAAAATGAGAAATAAAAATTATTATCATTATTTATCTCATTATTAGTTGGCTGCTGCTCATCTGTCATCGCCTTCTCCTGCCACCACCTCCTTTTTTAGGGAGAAATTTTGTATCGTTATCAAAATAAATTTTTTATTTTGAAAATGAAAATTTTATATTATTATCAAACACGTATTTTAATTAAAAATTCATTTAAAAATTAGGATAAAAAACTAATTTCTAAAATAAAATAATTATCATTCGAACTGCAAAGGCTATTGGAACATCCCATGAACTCCACCGAACGAGAGAAATAAAGGGTTTCGGCCTGTGTAATAATCTTGACCAAAAATAGTCTACACGCAACTCGTGAGATTTGGACAAGTGTGCTTCGGATCCTGAGCAAGAAACCCTTTGATTATCGGGAGCAACGGCGCCGCCTTTGGGATTAAATTAAATAAATTTCGGTGAAATCAAGCGGCGGTCCGTTGATAAACCAGCCCAAGGATTGGAACCCCCTAGCATCTCTATGGGTCTTTGAAAAATTCAGTCACCCTCATCATCACGTGCCACAGAAAATGAAGCCACACCTCAGTCCTTTTTCTAATGGTTTTCTCTACGTGATTTTTCAACCATTGGGTGGACGGACGAGATGAGTCCTACCCACGGGAACTCCATCAATTGAACGGTCGTGATGATGTGAGTTTACGCATTGCTTGGCCCATGAGCACGTGCATCCTTTTTAAATTTTACATTCTCACGGGTGCAAGTAAATACACGAGAGCAATGCCCGGCCGAGAAAACATTACATACAATAGTTATGCCACGTCATCTATATACTTCACTCAGAATAATTTAAAACTCTCATGGACCCCACTCTCTCTCTCTCCTCACTTCCATTTTCTTAGAGAGAGGGGGCCGCCAGAGTTTTAAATTTGTCTAACATGCGACACGTGTCGCTTGATGAGTGGATTAGTGTATGAATGACGTGGCACATTGTGAGTAATATATTCTCGTACACAGCCAGTATTCTAGAATATTCTAACGATCTATTCTGTGGCTGTATTCTGTGTGCTTGTCCACACACGGATTTACTCTCCCCCACCTATTTCGAGAGAAACCCTAAATAGTAAACACCTCAAAACCACACCCCATTCAAACCTTGTCCTCTGCACTATAAAAAGTCCCCATCATTTCTCTCCTCATTCCACAGCAATTCCATACAAACACTCATACCCAAAAAGCCAAAAAGCCAAATAGAAGGGTCAAGAAGACAATGTCTGCATTAGTAGAGATCTGGGAATCTGAACTCGCCAGGCTCAGAGAAAGGGTTGCAGTCCAGAAGTTACTCGGGTCGAAGTCGAAGTCGAAGTCGGAGCGAGAACGCGAGGAATCAGCCGGAGCCGAACGGAAGGAGTCGTCCCCGGCCAAGAAGGAAGAGGTTCCGGCGGAGAGCACCATTTCGGAGGCCACCGTGTGCTTGCTCATGGACCGGTTCGTGCCCTGGTGATGAGCCGGAGAAGGACGAGGCGACGAGGATCACGATCGGAAAAGAGACGGATCGTGACGTCGTCGCCTTGTATATTCTCGAGCGCAGGCGATCCTTTTTGAATAGGGAAGGTGTGGGAAGCATGTGTACTGGCTTTCTTTTGTAATTAGACCGGAGGTTCCTTTTACAACTTCCAACAACGTTTTCATCTTCATGCCAATCCTGTTCATGGATCCTGTTGACAAGCGCTCGTTCAACGTAGGCTCCATCGGTATTTAGAGTGCTCCTAACCCTTATTAAGCATACTCAGTTAAAAAGAATTCAATTTTTAAAATCATCGATTTTATATAATACAAGAATAGTAAGCGCATTGAAAGTGGTAAAATATTCTTACTTGACTTATTAATTAGTTTTCTAAAGCACTCGGTTAGACCTTCATTTTTATAAACCAGCGTGCAAATTTTTGTTCTCCTAGGCCTAATTTTGTTAACAGTTGTTTGTAAATAACAATCTTATAGTAAAAATGTCGAGAGTTAAAAAGAAGCTACATTGAAATGTGTGCACGGTGAAAGCAAACAGCCACAATTTTGCCTAATTGGACGGGAATTTCTGACTTTGAGCATGGCCGTTTAGATAAAATTAGGGTGCTTTTTGTGGAAAGTCTGTGCGCATTGAAACTCCTACCGAGTTTTATCGCATTGAAACTGTCAATACCACCCCGATTTTTTGGGATCTTTTATGTATTGACACTTGTTATGTTCTGCCTTTGAAATGTTTAGACAAAAAATAATAATAATAATAAAAATCCTATCGAGTTATTTTTACATGGTTCCTGCATTACATGCGGTTTTTTAACCTCTTCTTACTTGGGTTGGGTGCTCTTTTCGACGGCCCAATCTCCTTATTGGGCCTCATGTCGGTCCATGGGCCGTGGGTCTCGCTCCGGTCTAGAGTTTGCCCAATGATCATCTCTAACTTCTTGACCTTAGCCTCTTACGTCATGGCTTTAGACCCCCTAATGTGGGAGAAAGCTACTAACGCTCAAAAGTTAAAGTTGCGTGGGCCTACAAATCACCTTCACTTCTCTGGCTGCACCCCCCCCCCCCCCCCCCCCCCCCAAACGATGCCGAAGGTAGGTAGAAACTGGGATAATAGTTTATCCATTGGATGTTGGCCCTGAATATTTGCCCAATGGTAATTTTTCACAATTTTTTTCCGAAAAATTGGAATTTGTTTTCCTCCTAGAAATTATCTTATGAAAGAGGTGAGATAAAGATAGATAAGATTTCTATTATTCAAAATCGATTTTTTTTCCTTAAACAACAAGTTTTTTAAATTAATAAAATTAAAATTATATTTCAATATAATTAATATTTAAATTCTAGTATAAGAAATTCTAAATAACAAGCAGTAACAATTTAGTTTTTTCATTTAATCTTGTTTTTATTTATATATTCAAATTTAATTCTGTCTTATAATATAAATTCAATAAATAAATATAAATATACATATTTTAGGTATTTTGTATTTTAAGTATATTAGTACGGTTTACTATTTGATAAAATTTTATTAGGGAATGATGGAATGGGGAAAAAGAAATAAAAAAGAAAATAATTGAAAAGGAAAGGAAATAGAAAAAAATGCAAATAAAATTAAAGTAATCAAGAGTGCTGCAAAAGATTTTTACCATCTCCGTTTTTGAATTTTTACATTTATTTATTATATCAAATAATGTATATGATATGAAAGAGTACAAGGTATAAGTAACCCGAGATTCTAAAATTGTTGACAATATAAAGAGGAGCCGTGATTTTGCTAGGACAATAAAAACATAATCAAATCACGACTGAACATTACACTCAGCGGTTACCACATGCTCATGACCCGAGGTGTCTCAGCAAGAATGAAACGTCAACAGAAAAAAATAACAGGAATGGGGGGAATAAGCAGAAGGAAAAACCACGGAGATTGCCAAGGTTTAAAGAATATAGAGTCGCCTGTTACACAATGGATTTGTTTATTGTCTGTGACTAAAGATGGAAAACTCCTATCAAAATCAAGACGAATCTCACAAACTGTCTTCTTTAGCAAACTGATAATGCACAAACAAGGCAAGATCAATTGCCCCAAACGTACCAGCCATCACAACATTTTTTACATATCCTATATTGTAGCCAGGGAAAAAGACTGAATGGGATAGATCCTTAACAGTAGCAGGTCAGGAGGTAACAGAAGCTATCGTCACGGTTCCGAATTTGCTCGCATTGAGCCCAACTCGATCTAAAGATCACACTTTCCACATAATTACATTCCAAACCCACTGATAAGAAGATTCTCCACAAGAGAAGCAAATACAGCACAGGCGTGAAATCGCATGGCCGATCTTTTCACTCCGTCGCAAAGATCATGGAGGAAGCCAACTCAAACTTGTTCCATTTCTATTCGTATGGAACACCGCGTGAACCAAGAGCAGTTCGTACTACTAAATTACTAATCCATCGGATCCCCATGATCCAAACTTCTTCAGACAAAAAAAAAGCGTCCAAAACCATCGAATGGAAGACACAAAGGACGTTCCATAAACCTTTTGCATATTAATCAATTGGTCAATACTATCATTCACGCAAAATCACCACGGCATAACAACACGCATCAACCACAATTAACAGGAACCAACCCTCATTACCTAATAAAACTACCCTGACCAAAACTGACCTTAAAAACCAACTGATATCACAATCACAACAACTCTGAAAATCAACCTGAAATTTAAGGGATGGCGACTGGCCGTCGCTTAGAGGGCTCCCGCTTCTTCTTATTTTTACTTGGGGTTTTGGTGGTTCGATTTTTATTTAGTTTTAGATAACTTGGACAGGTATAAAAATTTAGGATTTGAGGATAGGCTTTCTTGGAAAGAAAATTGCATTTTTTGTAAATAAGAACAAACGAATGGTTGATTTGAAAGTGCAAAGTGGTCTCTAAAGGTAAGACTTAATTATGTATTCAGTATTTTCAGAAGTAGAGGTATGTAACAGATTATTGGGTGAAAAGTGATGTATATTTTTGAAATTTTCCTTTTTTTAAATCTTAAATAAGCAATGAAGGAATTTGCTAAATTAATAGGTTTAGAGGGCGTATCCCAATCCACCCATGACTCAAAAATTTGGAACCAAGACTACATTTGATGGTCGAGATAAAATTCAGGATAAATAAGATTTATCTTATCATGCATTTGGTGCCTTTTTAAGATAGGATAAAGTTGAATATAAATGGAATATAGACCAGATAAAATTATCTCATGGGAGAAGTGAGATAAATGTAGATATGATATTAAAAATGTAAAATATAGGATATGTAAGAAATTTTTAAGAAATTTTTAATATCTATAATAGGAAAGTAATTTTTCTCAACCCTCACGCGAGATATATTGTTGCTAATTAATGCAGTACAAGCAGTTCAAAGGTTTGTTATCAAAATGGATCGAAATTGCGATCTTGTAAAAGTAGAAAAATCGAAGTTATTTTCAGCTAGGAGTATAGGATGGGCTGAGCAAGCCCATTTTGGCTTTGCCCGAAAAATCAAACAAGCCCGGAAATTGAGTTGGTTTAAAAACTCATTTGACATTAAGGTATGTAGAATGTAAAATATCTCGCGGGGACATGATTTGAACCGACTTTTGCCTTCTAAGTTGATAAACTTGAATCGTTTGGTTTCGCTCAGATGAGTAGCAAGATTTACTTTAATTTTTGAACAACTTTATCAGGTGTCCAGGGAGAGAGCAATTATTCTAGAGATTTTCAAGGAGAGTGAGAAAAAAAGAAGAAAAATAATTGCGACTAATCTTCCTTTGGACGCTAGCACCAATTACACTTATTTCTAAGTATCCAGCCCTTATATCTAACTCAAGATTAAGATCGATACTTCATGTTCACGTGTCATATATAAATTTTGCAGTCGTGTCATATAATTTTTGTTCTGCTAGGCCTAATTTTGTTAACAATTGTTTGTAAATAACAATCTTACAGTACAGTTGAGAGTTAAAAAGAAGCTGGATTGAGATGTGTGCACGGTGAAAGCAAACAGCCAAAATTTTGCCTAATTGGACTGGAATTTCTGACTTTTTTTTTTTTTTTTGGGACGAAATAACTGATATATTAGATGAAAGGAGAAATACAACCAGCTAGAAGAGCATCACTGAGTACAATATTCAGGAAAGGAGGGGAGGGAAAACGATCCAACTACTGGATAAGCCTTGGGCCCTATGGGCTTTGGCGGCCCAATCCGCAGCCTAGGTTAGCCTCTCGACTAGCATGATTGAGTGACACATTAGGGCACTGGGAGAGGAGATCGTGGAGAGTGGCGAAAAGGTGTCGTTCTTCCCGTGGTTGCGGCCGCTTCGTTGAAGGACCTCTAGCGACGAGGCAATCGGATTCAAACGCTACACGATGGAGGTGCGGTCCCCGCTGGATGAGATGATCTTTGGAGAGCCCTAATCATGGCGAAGATCTCGATTGGAACGCCGACTTCGCGGGTACAGTATCGGTAAACATATCGGTGAGTTCACCTTTACTATTTCGGTAAATACAAGCGATAGCTCCATGACGATTGCCTAATACGAAAGCCCCATCGATGTTGCATTTGATTATGCTCGTATCCGGTGGTTTCCATCGGTGATCCATGCTAACTTGTGATTTTGGAACCCTAGTTTTTGGGGATTGAAGACTATTGAAGATTCTACACTGGGTTATTGCATTATCCACCGCCTGGATGGGATTCGGAACTTTTCGCGGAAGATGGCATTGTTGCGATGGCACCGGATCTCCCACAACAAAGTTAGCAATGACTTCAAAGGTCGGGGAGGAGTGAGGATGAGTGGCGCGAGTAGCCAACCAGGCATCCAATCTTTTTACCGAGGTAAGAGAGACAGTATTCGGATCCGGGCGTTTGACCATATGCTGCGAGTCCAGTTACAATAGAAAAAGATATGTTCAACGGTTTTACGGGGTGTTGTGTGCACAAAGAGTGCAGTAGGGATTGGGAGATAGATATCGATGTATAGGTTTTCTTTTGTTGCTATGGCATTTTTGCAGGCCAACCACGAAAGACTCGGATTTTAGGAGCTGTGTTCATATGCCGATTCTTTTCCCACAATTGATGAGGAGGCTGATAAGAAGATGAGGCCATTACAGGTAAGTTTCGGTGTGTTGAAAGTAAGTAGTGATAGCAGCTCTTAACTGTAAAAGCTCCTGATGATGTGGCTGTCCATACTAATTGATCTGAGTTGAGTGATGAATTGATGGGAGTGTTTTGGATAGCTTCACTAACTTGGTCATTGAAATAGTTTGTAATAATCTCCGGTTTCCAAGTTGCCGACGAAGAGTCTAAGATATCAGCTACTTTGATAAGTTCCCCGCAGCCGCACATGACCTCCTAATTTACCAATAGATAGCCAATAGTCTGTTCGGATGTTGATGTTGGATCCATCTTTCACCAGCCATCGAGTTTTAGGAAGGATAGCATCCCTGCCCTTTAATATGCTTGTCCACCCCCAAGAAGGTCTATAGCCTGAAGTGGCATTTTGAAAAGAAGAACGTTTAAAATATAGACCTTTAAACAACTGAGTCCAAAGTGCATATGGTTGCTGAAGAAAACGCCACGCTTGTTTTCCGATCATCGCAATATTAAAAGTAGTTAGATCTATGAATCCCATTCCCCCATCTGTTTTCGATTGCTTTACCTCTGACCATTTCATCCAGTGTATGCCCAACTCATGTTGCTGTTTACTCCACCAGAAACGTGATATCTTGCTTTCCATTAATCTGCAAAGAGACAAGGGGAGCAGAAAAAGGGACATCGCATATTAAGGTAAGGCCTGTATGACTGCCTTAAGTAAAATCTCCTTACCCCCTTTAGATAAAAACTTTTCCTTCCAACCAGCTAATTTTGCATTCGTTTTTGCCAAAATCCAGGAGAACATCTCACGTTTTGAACGGCCCCAATCAGAAAGGATGCCCAGGTACTTGCCGAATCTTCGCACCACATGTATGCGAAGTTCTCCTTGTAAAGTCTCCTGTAATGTTAAAGGACAATTCTGGCTAAAAAAGATGGCAGACTTATTCCTGTTAAGAAGTTGACCAGTGGCATGGCAGTACTGATGCAATAGATGAGTGAGATTTTGGCATTCAGAGAGTGAAGCTTTGAGAAAGAACACTGCATCATCAGCAAAAAATAAATGGGAAAGCTTAGGGCAGGTTCTGTTAAATTGGATCCCCTGTAAATGACCCATATTGATTGCTTGCTTGATAACCGTTGATAAAGCATTAGCCATTAATATAAAGATGTAGGGGAGAGGGGGTCTCCTTGGCGGATTCCTCTAGTAGGTGTAAAATATGGTAGTTGTTCTCCATTGAAGCGAATACTATAGGAAACCGTTGTGATGCATGCCATAACCATCTTTACCTATTGATTTGTGAAGCCCAATTGTGTTAAATATGCTGCGAGGAAGTCCCATTCCACACGATCATAGGCTTTCTGCATGTCTGTCTTGAGAATAAGATTGAATTGTTTGGTTTTAGATCTAACTTTAAACTGGTGGAGTACTTCCTGAACCATCATAATGTTATCTTGAATCTGTCGGCCACTGACAAAAGCTGCTTGTTCTGGATTAATCAGACTGGGGAGCCAACATTTCAATCTGTTTGCCATGACTTTTGCAATAATCTTGTATGCAAAGTTACAGAGACTAATAGGACGATACTGATCAATGCTTTCAGGGCGATGAACTTTGGGGACCAAGGTTAGTATCGTTTGGTTTAAGTGAGGAGGCATATGACCAGATTGGAAAAAGTCGTGCACAGTCTTGACTATTTGTTTTTTGATGATGTTCCAGTGATGCCGGTAAAAGAGACCATTGAGGCCGTCTGGACCAGGGGCCTTGGAAGGACCTAATTGAAAGGTAGCATTGGAGACCTCCTCTTCTGTTACTGTACTCATAAGATGAGTATTCATTTGTGAAGTAACTATTGTTGGACATTTGCAGAGAAATGGAAGAAAATCCCTGGGACCCACAGAGTGATAAAGTTGAAGAAAAAAACCCAGTGTCATTGTTTTAAGCTGATCGGGCTCTCTATGCCAGTTCTGATCTTCATCCTTAAGTAAGCAAATTCTATTTCTCTGTCTCCTTTGCATAGTACAAGCATGAAAAAATTTTGAGTTCTTGTCTCCCCATGCTAACCAGTTAAGTCTTGAACGCAGCGCCCAGAATTGTTCTTCCTAATTCCAGAGTTGGTGAATTTCAGTACGAATTGTAGTGGCTAACTCTTTATCTCCACTTCGATAGGATTTTTGATTTGTAATGGTCTGAAGCTGTTGCTTTAGATGCAGAATCTGCTGCCTGGCATTACTGAAGCGAGAGCGACTCCAGCTAGTTAACTTGTGAGATACTGCTTGCAATTTAGAAGGTAAGGAAGAGTGGTTTCTCTCCCATACTGCCTGAACTATTTCAGTACATTATGTATGCTGACTCCAGTAAGCTTCATAGTGAAATCTCTTTTATGGCTTAACAGGCAGATAATGGGTATGCAACACAAGCGGGGAGTGATCCGAGCCAATCGATGGTAAAGCAAACATCGTGGTTGATGGATATAGAAAATTCCAGTCCGAAGAGCAGAAGGCGTGGTCGAGCTTCTCCTTCACTAACTCATTCCCATCCCGATTGTTAGACCAGGTGAACTCACAACCTTTACTATCCAGCTCTATTAAAGCACAATCATCAAGTAACTGCCGAAATGATGACATTCTGTGATAATTAGCTGGTTTTCGTCCCATCTTCTCCAGGGGTATTGGAAGTCGTTGAAATCCCCGATACATAACCAGGGTAAGGTAGTGGATTCATGAATTATTCGGATCGTATTCCAGAAATCCTGCCTAGGAAGAAAGGAAGCAGGAGCATGAAGACAGGTAACTTGCATGGAGATTGATGTCTGACTTTGAGCATGGCCATTTAGATAAAATTAGGGTGCTTTTTGTGGAAATTCTGTGCGTATTGAAACTCCTGTCGAGTTTTATCGCATTGAAAATGTCAATACCACCCCAACTTTTTTGAAATCTTTTATGTATCAACTCTTGTCATTGACACTTGTTATGTTCTGCCTTTGAAATGTTTAGACAAAAAAAAAAAAAAAAAAATCCTATCGAGTGATTTTTACATGGTTCCTGCATTACATGCGGTTTTTTTTTACCTCTTCTTACTTGGGTTAGGTGCTCCTTTCGACGGCCCAATCTCCTTATTGGGCCTCATGGCGGTCCATGGGCCGTGGCCCTTTTGGGCGATTTTAGTCTTCCACCGGTAAGGGTAGCTTTATTATTATTATTATTATTAAAATTTTTTTTTTATCATCATCATCATCATAGGCTGGGTGACTCGTGACCGATCTGTACCTGGTCCGAGCCATAAGATTTGGCTCAGGTCTAAAGTTTGCCTAATTATCATCTCTAACTTTTTAACCTTAACCTTCTACGTCATCGCTTTAGATTAGACTCCCTAGTGTGGGAGAAAGCTACTGACGCTCAAAAGTTAAAGTTGCGTGGGTCTACAAATCCCCTTCACTTCTCTGGCTGCCCCCCAACGATGCTGAAGGTAGGTAGAAACTGGGATTATAGTCTATCTATTGGATGTTGGCACCTGAACATTTGTCCAATGGTAATTTTTCACAATTTTTTTTCCCAAAAAATTGGAATTTGTTTTCCTCCTAGAAATATGTTTTGTACAAAGGTTCATGTTGTTGTTAGATTATTTAGGCATTTCGTAGAGTTTCCGAATAATTGGAATTAGACATCTTGATATTTATTATCAGCA